>JAIFHY010000001.1:0-1200000 GCA_022264835.1 Melampsora americana | reverse complement strand
CCACCATGGCTCTGGGCTTTGTTGATGATGTTGCCCTCCTCTCATCAGCCCAGAACACCCACCAGCTACACTCTCAGATGCAAACACCCTCCTTTTGCCAAAAACAATGGGCAAAACAACACAGTGAAATCTTTGAAACAAAAACAACATTCTGGGTTCTTTTTAGTCTACACAACCCAGGAGTCACACCTATAATTGACTTCACAAATTGAAAGGGGATGGACCCTGCACCCACTGCCAAATGGTGAGGCATAACTATTGACACAGAACTGAGTTTTTCTAAACACAAAACTCTCATGACTACAACGGTTGATGCCACCATTGATTATGGTGCAATTGCATTCATGCCAACCAAACAACTAAATTTCACATCAAAAAGCTCACCATCATTGACAAAACATGTGATCATGCAGCATTAGGAGCATGACAACAATGCCACCAGTTTTTTTGTAACACAACCTTCACCTCACCCTGCTCAAGGCTAGGCTTCAAGGTAAAGTGCTAAGTTTCATGGCCAGATTGCTGACAAAACCCCAAGCCCACCTTCTCTTCAAGATTATACAACAAGCCCAATGCACAACACCAAAGATCCATAAAAACCCTTTCCATCACTAATTCCAACACCCCCTCCAAAAGCAATTTGAGGAATACATGGTCCAGCCTCCTCACTAATCCGCCCACACACCTATTTGACAATGCCGCAAGAAAATGAAGGCCTAGTGATTCCCAAAACCCTAGCCCTCAAAACAACCCTCCAGCACCTTGTAATCTTCACAGATGAGTTCCTTATCCTCAGAAAAAACACAGTGACTGCTGTGTGGTGTGCCAACACAAAACACAGCAAATCTATCACATTAGGACCTGCGCAAACTCAAGGCATATACCAAGCTGAGTACTGTGGCGTTCAATTGGGACTAAAGATAGCAATCGAGACAGCAACAGCATCAACTCATCATGTTCTCGTCATTTTAGATAGCCAGGCAGTGGTCAAAGACCTCAAATCAAACTCCTCTTTGATATCCTCACTTGAGAATTGCCACAAGACATTCAAACAGCTACAATGCATCCTTCAAAGTTTCCCTCTCCTCTGTGTCGCAATTTGATGATGACCAGGCCACAAAGGCATTCAAGACAATAAGACCATCAAGACAATTGTCAACACCTGGGGGGCAAAACAAGACCTAGCTAGTACCTTCACCAATACAACCAACACCACCTCCTTCCTTGTATCTTTCAAGGAATGGAGAAATGAAAAATTAACACCTTTCCCAAAGTTGACTTCAAATGTCTAGGCCAGAAACCCCGAGGGAAGAAGCAACTTGATGGCCTAAGCAAACCAAAGAAGTAAAAAATTGCAACCATCACTCAATTAAGATCAGGTCATGCCCCCCCTCTTAACACTTACCTGCATTGCTTCCAACAAGTTTGATTGATTCTGATTTGTATGGCAGAGACAGGCACAGGGAAAAGTTTAATTTAGTCAAGAGATTGAAAAGCAAACCCTCAGAATGGACAAATGTGTCCTATCAACTCAAAGGACCTTTAAGGCAATGGGTATTTTTTGGTCACAAAACATGATGTTTTGTCAACCGATGGGTCTGAAGAAAGATATCAGTAGAAGCTTTCCCAAGAAATATTCCTATACCTTTGGATTATCCTTCCCTCTTATACCTCATTTGCCTTACACCATCTCATTCCTTCAAACATGTATATTCAATGAAACAGCCAACTGCAACCCATTCCCCTGACAGAGCCAGAGGAGATTTACCTGTGCTGGACATACTACATAGTGTTTGATAGCTTAATGGCTCAAAGATACTTAAACCAATGCAAAAAAACATATAGGCTACTTACTCCCCCGCCAAAGATCACGAGTCTGTGGTAAGCTACTCTTCGAGGGGCCGGCCGGACGCGACCACTCTGAGAAAGGGCAGTATAAGTGAAGAATTCATTGAGAAGCTCATCACCTTGTGTTTATGTTCTACATCTATCTTCACTCTTACTCACCTTTGTGAATTACTTCATTCATCACTTTGATTAAGGTATAATTCATGATATCTCTCACCAAAGAACTCAAACCCAAACCAGGATTCTCTCCTTTAAAGCTTCAGCTGTTCCTTCAAACGGAAACGGAAGTGGTCAGACTGGAAAGGAGGAGCTTAGTGGACCATAAGGAATGGTTAGAATTTTAGACCGAATCATATGGTCTGAATGACTCGATTTTTAAAATCTATTTGTTTCTTAAGTGGTTTAAATAAATCTTAGATGATGATTTCATTTTTTTTAGAAAATCTGATCGTGTTTTTGAAACTTGATTGTTTATGTATTGGAATTTAATCATTAAAAATCAACCAAAAATGATCAAATTTCTTTGACGAATTGTGGAAAGATCTGGGTTGAATTAAATTGAATTTGAAAGAAATGATGATGATTGTAAAAGGAAATGATATGTGGAAAAAAGTCAAAAAGAATAAAATAATTTTTTCAAATACGTAGGTAAGTACAGATATAAATAAAATTGTCAAGACAACGAAATCGAAATCGAGAAAGAAAAAAGAAAAAAGATTAAACGTAGGTAAGGATACCAAAGAATTGAAAAGAAAAAGAGATTTAAGACCGGATGAAACCGATGAAGAGATTCACTTTTCTAAGGGGGAAAGGTAGTCGAGACTAAGTAAGTAAAGAGAGTTTTCTGCTAAGGTTGTGAAGTGGGTTGTTAACTGAAGAGTTAGTGATTTGAATTAAGATTCCTATAAGCTTGGTGTGTTTTTTTTGCTTTGACCAATTCTTTAATTAAAGGTATTTTTTTCTTTTTTAAGAAATTGAATTTGTATAAAAAGAAATGTTGGAAATTGATTGGATTTGGTTTTTTGAAATTTTCTTTTCTTTTCCAATTTTCTTCAAGTTTCTTTTCTTTCTTAGCCAGGTGCCACTTTTTTAGTTTATCAATTTGTCATTGAATCTTTTCCCTTTTTTGCTTTTGACTTTGACTTTGATAAAACATATTCATCGAATCCATCTTCAATCATCACCTCAGCAACGGATCTCGGTCTTCAAATTTACTTAAATTCACAATTGATTGAATCGAATTGAATCGAATTGAATTGGATTGAGTTGAGTTTCGGGGTAAATTGAAATAAAACAAATTATTTAAAATTCAAAAAAAAAACTCAAAATCATATCAAAGTGAAGTGAAGTGACCGATTACTTGTTCATCCATCCATCAAAACCATTCGACCCATTTCCATTTACCTTTAATCCATTCATCATCTCAGAATACATCCAATCCATCTCATCATCATCATCATAATGCAATCCAACACCATCGATCAATCAAGATCTACATCTCCAAACTCAATTCAATCTACAAGTCACACTCGATTCACTTCAGCTAGCACACCCATCAGATCCACTTCTGCTAAATCAACCACATCTCAAAACGACGAAGGTTGTTTTGTCGAACCTCCCTTTCCATCACCTATGCCAAATCAATCTCATCATCTCAAATCAATCTCAACCGATTCAACTGAAGAACTCTCCAACGAGTTTCATCAAACCAAAGAACCTTACTCAAACCTCATCCAACATCCTTCAAGTTATCCGATTCAAAGATTATTAACCTTTGAAGATCATCATCCGAAGAAGAAAGAACCGATTGAGATCAAGATTGATTTTATTAGTCAATTACCTATCGAATTAGGATTATATATCATTTTGAAAATTAATGAAATTCAATCAATGATCAAATGTAGAGAAGTTTCAAAACATTGGAAAAAGGCTATCTGAAGATCCAGTGGTGTGGCATGAGATGTTTAAGAATCAATCTAATTGGAAAGTTAAAGAAGAATACAAACTTAGAGAAAGTCAATCGAATTCATTAAAGAATATTAAAGAAGAAGAAGAATCAGAAGAAGGAGAAGGACGAAGAAGAAGTGGAAGAAAGGATTATGAACAGAAGAGGTAGTGATAATCAATTAGTCGCTAGAAGGTTTAGTCAACTAATCGGAATCGAAGATCATCATCAATCTAATGAACCTCAAATCGAACTCGAAAGAGAAGGTTTAGATTGGTTTAAAGTGTTTAGAGATCGATTTATAATTCAATCTAGATGGAAATCAGGTCAACAAGTTTCTAAATCTTTAAAAGGTCATAAAGATTCGGTTTATTGTTTACAATTCGATCATCAAAAGATCGTCACGGGATCAGTTCAGTTCCTTTCTCATTCAAACTTTTTCTTTTTTCTTTTCTCTAAATTCCCTTGATTCTTAGCTAATCCGTTTTCCATGACCGTTTTTTTTGTTTCGGTTTGAATCTTTTCTAGAGAGATAGAAGTGTAAAAGTATGGGATTTGAAATCAGGACTTTGTCAACATACCTTAAATGCACATCAAGGCAGTGTCTTATGTTTAAAGTTTTCAGGTTCTAATTTACTTTTAACCGGTTCATCAGATTGTAAAGTGATTAGATGGGATATGGTCACAGGTGAAAAGTTAAATGAATTGATCGGTCATCGATCGGGAGTTTTAGATCTTTCGATCAATTCGAAGTTGATTGTGAGTTGTAGTAAAGATACGACGATCAAAGTTTGGGATCGATCGGATTTTAGTTTACTTCGAACGATCACCGGTCATACTGGTCCGGTCAATGCGATCGAATTATCTCAAAATGGTCAAACCTTGGTATCTGCATCAGGTGATTCGACTTTGAAGATTTGGGATATATCAACCGGTCAATTGATTAGAACATGTGAAGGTCATCTAAGAGGATTAGCTTGTATTAAATTAATCGAAGAACTTGGATTAGTGATCAGTGGTTCGAATGATGAGACGATCAAAGTTTGGGATTTGGGAAACGGACAATGTTTGAGAACATTATTAGGACATGAAGGTTTAGTTAGAAGTTTAGATGTAGATGTGAATGAAAGAAGATTAGTTAGTGGAAGGTTCGTCTCTCCTTTCTTCATCCACTTCCTTTTGATAATTTGAATTTCAATAATTTCGATGATTAATGTTTTTGCGCGAGGTTGTTTTTTTTAGTTATGATAAGACGATTAAAGTATGGGATTTTGAAACAGGTTTGATGAAATTAGATTTTCGAAAAGGTCAAAAATCGATCGTGTTTGATATTTCGATTAATTTACATCAAATCATTTCAGTTGGACATGATTCAAATATCACCATTGTTCGTTCTCTTTCTCTTTCTCTCTCTTTCTTTTTACCTCTTACCATCTCAACCCCTTCAAAAGATGGTTTCTAACTTACACTTTTTGTTGGAATGAATGAATCAGTTGGATTTCGCAGATGGAATTGATTGTAGGAATTTCATTTAAAAACTTAACCCATACATACATACAGACCGAAAGAAAAAAAAGCATAATATCTTTAGATTTGAAGTAGTAGAGTATATATACATGAAAAAAATGACATTTCAAAATGAATTTCATTGGTTTTTCTTTTCTCCTGATTTGTTTTGTATCAACTTACTATACCTTTCATCATCCTTACTACTACTATTTCTACTACTACTTCTTCTTCTTCTTTTGTTGTTTTTATCTTTTGTTTTTGGTTCTTGTTTATAACATTTTGTACATACACAAAATCCTCCATTTTTCTTTTTTCTTTTTTCTAATTTGTCCCATTTTTTTTCCCTAAAAAGCATCAACTTCATTACTTTTTTTTCAATTTTTTCAATTTTTTCACTTTTCAAACAAAAAAACTCAAAACTATGTAGCATATTTTTTTTTGAGAGAGAGAGATTTTGTATGTATTTGATTGATGATTTTTTTCTTTTTCTTTTTTTTCGTAATAATAAAGGAAATTGCAAAAAAGAAAAAGAATCTTTTTTTTTCGTAGTGGGGTATTTTTTTTACCCTCTACATACATAGGTTTAAGAAGTTAAATAGATATCGATTAACTCTAAAGGCTTGATGAATCTTTTTTTTATCTTTTTTTGATTAAATTTGATTGATTGATTTGATTTGATTGATTTGATGATTTGACTAAAGCTTAGAGGTTTTATGATCATTTCCAACTAATTACAAGAATTTTTTTTTTTACTGGAACTCATTCTCTTTCTCTCTCTTTGAAAATCATTTTCTTTATAAATCATCAGTAAGACTATTCTTTCACAATTAACTTTAAGGTTTTGATTGTTCAAGATTGTGTAAAGTTTTATTGAAGTTGAAGATATCTTCAATTGAGATTCAAAGATTTTCTTTAAATGATTTATATAGGATATTTTAACTTGGATTTATGATTCTTTACTAAGTGAAAAGGTCAAATCTTGTCAAGTGTTGAGGTACTTTGATGATTCAGAGAATGGTTTAATGATACTTTGAGTTGATTAGGAGAGAAAAGTTCCTCATGAGGATTAGAAGTGAATCTTGATGAAAATGCATTAGATGACTATGTGCTCATCATGCTTGGATCATACAGGTGATGCTTCAAGAATGTTTTGATGATTCTTCCATAATGCTTTGATAATGTCATTGAGAAATGCAGTTGGCTGATCATTTGCTTTCACCTTCAGCATTATGGGATCTTAGTATGGGATTGTATGGTATCCTCAGCACCACTATAAGGATGTCTTGATAATGCAATCGCGAAGTGCAATTGGCTGATCATTTGCTTTCACCTTCAGCATCATGGGATTGTAGTATGGGATTGTACGGTATCCTCAGCACCACGATTTGCCATATAAAATCCGTTGTCAACCTCATCACCTTGCATTAACTTTCCTTCACTCTACCACACACATCTTCACTCTGAATCACATCTAAATCACTTCATCAACTACTTTCATCATATTTCATCATGCCTCTCCAAAGAACTCAAACCCAAGCCAACGTCCTCTCCCCTAGACCTCCTCCTCCCCCTCAACGTATTCCAATTCCTGAACGGCGTCCAGATCCTCCTCAAAAATCAGTCAAAGTAAACAAACAATTCAATAAGAGATACAATCCTGTAAAACTTCATCCTAAAACATTAAATCGTCTCGGTCTTACCCAAATCTTAAACAATCCTTCCATTACCTCTACTCGCAAACATACATACCGACCAACAATCAAAGGTGGAATTGGAATTTTAAATGATCTTTCTAAAGTTCCTCAATCTATTCCTTCCGCTGCTCGCAAAGTTTACTGTGTTAAAAAGGTGATTTATATCCGTCTTTTCTTCTTCTCTGATATTCTTTGTATTGATATCACTTATTTTTTTTTCGGTCGTCTTGATAGGGATCTCCCAATGTCACTTCGGCGGGAGCTCAAGTTTCTTTGATTGATGCCTATGAAGATTAAAGGTTTATAAATCCCATCAAATAGAAACATGTATCATTCTTCACAAGATCTTGACTATAAAACTTTATCAGAATAATCCTTATCAAAAACAATCTTTCAACATGTAGCTAGATATCTCTTCAATATAGATCATTACTTTCATCAATTTTTTACAATTTCTGGATTTTCATTCGGTTCTCTTACAAAAAAACAATTAAACTTGAAAAAATAACTTCATTTGTTTTTACTCTTCATAATTAGTCTCATATATCGTAAGTCTTTTCTTACATCCATCACAGTTTTGATACTTGACTTTCAATTCATGTATTCTTTGTCAATCTCTTCGGTTTGCTTGTTTTAGGTCTTCGAAACTCTTTGCGACGAACTTAAAAAGAATCGAACAAATCACGCAACCAAGCTCATTACTTGTATCTAATTGTCTTTCTCTACATCAGTGTAATATAAAATAAATCACTAGTAGACAAATGTCTCTGATTTCATCTCTACACATGTTCTATTGCTACTTGAGTAGAGTACGTAGAGCCTCGATCCAAACAGTTTGAGTTTGTCTCATGTTTTCTTTCTTTTCATTTGAGTGACTTGTTCATGTTTGAAATTCCTCAGAAAACAAAATCATTCAATTTTGTTCAAATAAATCATCATGTAAAGGTGTTCGCTTCCACCCATCACCATCCGTACCAGCCCATGGGGTAGTTGATATTCTAGACCAATGATCTATATTGTACCACATATCTCAATCCGATTCAAGAATCAAATGAGCACATGAAAAATTTCATTAATTCATGAAAGGATATACTAAAGGTGATTACCACCTGTGAGATTCAGGAGTCAGCTTTGTAATAAGCTGCACACTGATCGAATGATATAAGGACAATTTATCTGTGAGATTCAGGAGTCAGCTTTGTAATAAGCTGCACACTGATCGAATGATATAAGGACAATTCTGATGAGAAGAAGAATTGTACGAAATAAAATAAGTTTGAATTCGATAAAGAAAAAGGAAACAACGGTAAAGAGCAAAAAGTAATCCTTTTAATGTATTGAAGTCAAACATGACGTCATTCGATATAATCACAAGAGTAACATTGATGTTGTAAAGAGATGATCTCTGAGATGATAAATAAGCCATGATTATCTCAATTCCCCCCGTCTTTGAAACATCACGTAATCCCAGCAAAGAGCAAAACTTTCTGTGTTTAATTGGTGTCAATGCTTTCGTAAATATATCTGCTATCATGTCATTAGTCATCACGTATTCTACCTTCAAAGATTTATCTGCTACTAGTTCTCTTAACCAGTGATATTTGACATCCACATGTTTTGTTCTTGATTTAAACTGCTCATTCTTTGTTAATGCTATTGCGCCTTGATTGTCAAGATTTAATATAGGTGAGTCTTGCTGCTTAATTTCTAAGTTGCGCAATAAATGTGAAAACCAAATTAAGTCTTGACCTCCTTCATACACTGCTCTATATTCTGCTTCTGTTGTCAAAGTTGCCACATTTTCCTGCTTTTTACTTTTCCAGTTCACAGTACTATCTCCTAACATCGTACAATATCCACCTGTTGATCTCCTAGTATACGGACACGAAGCAAAATCAGCATCAGCATACGCTTTCAGTTCCATAGTCCTCCCTCCTAATACAATCCCAACAGTCATTGTGCCTTTTAAATACCGTAATACTCGTTTAAAAGCTTGCCAATGCGTGATTGATGGATTATTCAAGTGTTGCGACAACTGTGAAACTATAAAAGATATATCCGGACGCGTTGCATTGTTCAAATACATCAATCTTCCTACACCATGTCTATAATTTTCATTCAGTTCTTTAAATTCATTCATTTCTTCATCATTACCAGGTATTAAATAACTTCCAGGAATCATCGGGCATCCTACTGGTTTGCACTCATCCATCTTGTATTCTTGTAACAAATTGTGAGTATATTGAGCTTGACTTAAAGTTATAGTTCTTTCTTTTCGATTTCTTGTGACTTTCATTCCCAAAATGTATTTATAATCTGTATCTTCGTCCATTTGAAATTGTTGAGTTATTAATCGTCAAAATCTTCCGCAATCATCACTCGCAATGGTCATGTCATCCACATGTACATGTACAACACATTTCCAAGCAGGATCATTCGAAATAAATAAGCTTGGATCCGACTCAGAAGGAATAAGAGAAATAGAAATGAAAAATGCCCGCAAACAGTCATACCAAACTTTTGGCGCTTGCTTGAGTCCATAGAGCGCCTGTTTTAAGACTAAGACATCATCCGCCTCAGCTCCAGGAATATGCAGACCTTTTGGTATCTTCATATAGATAACTTCATCCGGTTTGCCATTGAGAAAGGCTGCTACCGCATCCATCTGAATAATTTCTAAATCTTCTGCCGCTGCCATTGCATTCATTGCTCGCAGAGTTGCAATTCTTCCGGTAGGTGCAAAGGTTTTGTTGTAGTCTTCACCATAAACCTGAGAAAATCCTTGCGCACACAGCCTTGCTTTAAACTTAATTAGCTCTCCATCACCACCTGTTTTTTTCTTGAAAACCCAAGTTGTACCAATCGCCTTCTTTCCTGGCGGTAACTTTACCACATCCCAAACTTTTCTTCTATCCATATTTGCCAATTCATTATCAATAGCTTTTCGCCAGTCAAATTCATTATCTGACTTCAAAGCCTGTAGATATGTCTTCGGATCTATGTTGACTTGTGCTACTCGAGCTGTATGCATAATTCCATCTGAATTTGCATTAGAAGTTTTCGACAAACGCACCTTTTGACGAGCCAGCTTTCGTTGAGATGCACGAGAAGCCCGACGAGCGCGATGACGCTTTGATCCTTCTGGTAAAATATTACTTGAATCAACATTGCTTGATATGTCATTGATTGCCAGAACAGATGCCGGCTGCCAATCCCAGGAATGCTTCTGAGGTACAATTGGTAAAGGCGGTGAAATGATTGGTTGACTATTTGATGATGTTGCAGGAATCAACGCAAGTTCTCTACACGGTGAAGATGGTGGCGTGTCCACTTCCATGGGGATTATTGGAGGTACTGGAATCTCCGGTGGCTCTTCAACATCCATATTGACAATTTGTGGACTGACATCCGTGTGTCCTGTCGGAATTAATGCACGCTGAATTGGTGATATAGGCGTTGGTGGAATCACCATAGCCGTTGATTCTGGTGTTGCTGGCATAGTTGGAACAACGGTGATAGGTACAGGTACTGATGAAATGCTAGGAAGTGCATCAAAAATTTCGACAAATTCCATGTCTTCACGGATATTACTTTTAATACCAGGAAATGAGTTGACATTAAATGTTACATCATGAGAGTAAATAGTTTTACCAGTATCTAAGCGCACTCTGTAATTTCTCATTCCCAGTTGATAACCCAATAAAATACCTCTTCGTGAGGTATCATCAAATTTCTTTTGAAATTTTCTTGGTGTTAATACATAGGACCTACAACCAAAAGGTTTGAGTCGACTAACGTCAAAACGTCGACCAAACCACAACTGATATGGTGTTTGATTGTTGATCTTAGCCATTGGAGTAATGTTTTCCAGAAAAACTCCAGTCGAAACTGCTTCACCCCAGAAAGAGTGAGGCAAATTAGAATGATTTAAAAGTGACCTAGCTTTTTCTGTCGTTGTTCTATTACCTCGCTCTGCAACAGGATTTTGTTGTGGCGTGTATGGAGCACTAATGTAAGACGTCGTGCCATTCTCCTCCAACATTTTCAAAAACTCCTTTGACATATACTCTCTTCCTCCATCATTCACTAAGCTTACAATTTTTCGATTATGAAATGTCTCAACTTCAGACTTAAATTTCTTAAAGTATGAAAATGTTTCATCCTTTGATTTCATAATATATACATATTTATAATTTGTAAATGAATCTGTAAGCTTAAAGTAATAATGACCACCTCCTTCTGAGGTGATAGCAATCTTCCCACTTAAATCACTATGTACAATCTCTAGCGGAAAAGTTGCTTTAGGTAATGAATTTCCATAAGGCAAACGATGACCTTTTGAAACAGCACACTCGTCGCAAAAGAAGTCTTCTGGCGCTTTAACTCCATACATGACATTCAATCGAACTGAATTTGTATGTCCGGATTGTCTATGCAGTACGGTATAGTCAGAGAGAGTGACTCTTCTGGCAATAGGCGATGATGACGTACCGATGGTGATGTCGAGTTCAATCACTCGATTTCTAATTCGACCGGTAAAACCTCCATTACCTTCTTTAGTCAAAAGAATTATACCATCTTTATGTATTAGATGATAACCGTCAATCAGTAAACATCCCATGCTAATCAAAGCATTGCCAAGAGTCGGCACATGAAACGCTGATAAGACTACTTGATCTCCAAGAGATTGAATCACAATATCTCCCTTACCAATGATGTGAATAGCTTCACCATCAGCAAGCGAAACTTCCGAATTAATAACTTCATAATTTTGAAATAAATTCTTGTCGGAAACCATGTGATCAGAGCAGGCACTGTCGAGTAAGATGACATTGGAAAGTGAGCTGGTAAGACATGATAAAGCCGATGTAACTTCATCATTTTTACAAACAGCCGTTGTTGCCCTATTTCGAGAACTTTGAGATTGAGAGTTAGATTGTCTAGATGCCGGTCTTAAATCAGGATGTAAAATCCAGCATCTGTCCATGGAATGATTCGTCACGGCAGGATTATGTCGTCCGTTTGTGCAACGAGGAAAAGGATAGGTTCGAGTGGGTGATGCCACTATGGTAGATGCAAGAGCAATAGTGTCATCATTTTGATGACGTTCATTATAATTAACTAGATGTGCTTCTAGCATCTCCAAAACGATTTGAAGAGTAAGACCGGTGGTTTTTGAACGCTTATCGGTAATGAGTTGAAGAAGAGTTTCTAGAGAATCTGGTAATTTAAAAAGAATACTTTCACATAATAAAGGTTCGAGAATAGGATGAGTTGTTTGACATTCACAAGCATCCATTATAGAAATGCCTTTTCGAACATCCTTGATATAGTGATCAAGGGTAACGAATGGAATGCAAAGAAAGCTACAAAAGGCTCGACCTTTACTATCAGTACTGGATGATTGAAATCTATCTTTTAAAAGTTTCCAGATGCCAAGAGGATCTGACAGTAATTCTTTCGCTTCAACTTGAATTCGAAATTGTTCTGTAAGATGACTGTACATGATACCGGCTGCTTTACCTCGCCGAAGAAGATAATCGTCGTAGCGAGCTTTACTTTCAGGAGTATTACCGGCAACAACCGGGATATGTGAAGGATTGATGAAGTCTTGAACACCATGACTCATCAAATATCCCGTCACATCTCCTTTCCATTCAACATAATTCTCATCCTTGAGCTTGACAATTCGACCTCTATCATCAGAAGACATTATGTCAGTTGATGAGAGTGAATTTGAAACTTGAAGTCGTTTGATACTATTGTGCAAGATAAACTGAATGATGCAGTTTGAAAATATAGCGAAGACAATGACCAATCGTAAGAGCGCTGGGCTCATAACCACTAAAGGTGATTACCACCTGTGAGATTCAGGAGTCAGCTTTGTAATAAGCTGCACACTGATTGAATGATATAAGGACAATTTACCTGTGAGATTCAGGAGTCAGCTTTGTAATAAGCTGCACACTGATCGAATGATATAAGGACAATTCTGATGAGAAGAAGAATTGTACGAAATAAAATAAGTTTGAATTCGATAAAGAAAAAGGAAACAACAGTAAAGAGCAAAAAGTAATCCTTTTAATGTATTGAAGTCAAACATGACGTCATTCGATATAATCACAAGAGTAACATTGATGTTGTAAAGAGATGATCTCTGAGATGATAAATAAGCCATGATTATCTCAATTGATATTAGCTTGATCTTTTATCTTATAAGGTTAACCAAGTCGTGATAAAGCCTCATTCTTCTAGATGTGTCCTCGCCATATCATCCTACTTGTTTTGTAAAGCTTAGAGACCATAGGCAACGTAAATGTTAAGAGACCACCTTCCAAGTTGACATCTGTGTAGAATATCATTAAATCTTATATCAATCCGTGTGTTTTCGAATTTTACACCAAATGATCTTCACACCGAGAAAGTCTGTGTAAAACTCTCCCACTTGCTAAAATATTGTTGTTCATCCATTACTATTTTGATCATGTATCGTTCATCTCCTGCCCAAGGCTTGTTTTTCTTCTTGTTTCTTGTGATCTTCAAGTCCTTTGCTGTCATAGTGTTTTGAATTGTCAGCTATTTTAATTTGTCCAATATGTGAAGAACAGTATTGCTGTGGAAAAGATAACTAAGCCATTCTCTTTCTAAGGATTCTGACCAGAATATATTTGAAGCTTATACTCATACGTCAAATGGAAATACGTTCGAACTACACAGCACGTCTTATCTGTTGTTATTTAGATCAGCAAAAATAACATTCAGCAATACAAACTCGGCTTAGATCTTTGGGAAACGCCTTTGATTAATCCAAAGCTGAAGAAAGTCCGAGTCTTCTTCAAAAACCCAAAAGTCATGCTGAGGTGCTGAGGTTATTATGATTTGTTTTCCCGTGAAAAACTACAGTCCTGAATTTCTAACCATATATCACACCAACCAGTTTATCACACTTCCTCCTGTTGATCTCAAACTCGAGAATTCACTGTTCAACTTTTAACACTTTAGTTCATCCAAGACAATAAGAGCTTGACTATATCCCTCGCCCTCAATTTACATTCAAGAAGTCTTCGCAATGAGTTCAAAGATTACCTCATCATCTTCTAACACAAATAAGACCGATAATAATGACATCCCTGAAAACGCAAAAAGTGATCAAAAGTCTGATGAGAAGAAGACGTATGTGTCTTTACTTTCACCGCTTCTCTTAATTGAAAAAGAATCAAACTCATTCCTTATTCTTTCTCATAATTTTTTTTCCAAAAAGTGATCCGCGCTTATGTCGAAGTCGTTCGCGCCTAGACGAGTTCCTTTTGCCATCTACAAAGTCCAAGGACCTCTTATCAGAAGCCGAGAATGGAAGACCTCTAAGAAACAGACGAGTCCTAACCCTCATCTTATTAGAAAGATTCCACGGAAAACTCCCTCAGAGAACCTCCAATCGATTCGTCGTATCTTCAACTGATACTCAAACTCAAACTTCACCCAAAGATCTTAAAAAAACCCCTTCAATATGGCTCGTAGCAAGTCGATGGATATTCCTACCAAAATCAAAATTGGAAGTCAAAGATAGATTATACAAATGTCCAAAAGATATTAAAAAGAAATTAGAAGAAGATATAGCAAATATAAATAAAGAAATGATCAAGGATTTAACAGATTACGAATTGTTTGAATTTTATGAGTATTTAAACAAATTAAATACTCGAAAAATTAAATCATCTAAAATTTCAAAGTGAGTGATTATCTTTGAATTTTTTGAATTATTTCTCTATTATATAAACTTCATCATGCTTGATAGAAAAAACTTTACTTGAGCCTCTCTAATTATTTTCATCTTGTTATGAATCTACAACAGGTTCCCTTTGTCTCTCAGCCCAAGTTTTTCATTCGACTTCGCCATGACCCGAGTCCAATCAATCCCTCATCTTTTTCGGGTACTGGTACCGACTTTAATTGATTGGATCAAATCAAAATGTTATGATGAGACATCATTTCAATCGATGGTTTAAGAGAACATGTGTGACGACTTATTATCAATAGAATTTGAAGACTTTGGGGTTGTCATAGAATTTAGTTCATATTGGTTTTATTGGCGGAAAGCCTTTCCCAGCAATTGGATATTTGGATGCAGACCTTTTTTCATATTTTTCTTTGGGAGTGTTGTAAATGAATCATCCTGAGGTAGGAAAATGTCAGGTTGCATTCGCAAATGGAAAAGATCACACAGAAATTTTGAAAAATTGGTTAGTATTCACCTTCCTCAAAACCTTCAATAATTGATCAAGACTTTTTGTTGACTTACAATCTCGAAGTTTTCTAGGTTATGAACTTTTTGGATGATAATTGACAAAATGAATCATGAAAAACCCAGTTGATGTCTCTCATGTCTTGTATACATCTGATCGAACTCCCCAGCGTCTCTTTCTCACACAAATTCCTTGCTTTTCTGTTCACCTTCAAACAATTTTTCCTTATCATTGTATTCATTGCTTGGACGTTCATGTATTGCCATCTCACAAGGATCCCATTTTTTGGTATTCTATCACACCAAATGAAACGGTATGTATACCATACTGAATCGTATCTTTCAAATGAATCACACAAAACTCACTGAATTCAATACCAAGTGACACTAACCCATACTTGATTGAACTTCTTATGAGACTTTCTGGTTCAAGAGTTTACATCTCCACTTGCAAGTCAAAAAGAACCACATAATGATGGCTTTTGTAAATAGAAGGCGAGGTCTGCAATCTATCAGATCTACATTTCTGAACAAAGATTCAGATGGTGTGGACATATATTCATATTGTACGATATGAATGAAGTATTCTCGTTAGATCAAGATACCCCTGAATTGATTTGATAAATTGACATTATTCCAAACAGTCTTCAGCCTAGTGTAAGATGTGTAATGCAACATCCGCACTTAAAGCTCCAAAAAAGAATTTATCCCATCCAGATAATCTTGAAAAACTCTTTTTGAAGCTGTGTATCCAATCTTGAAATTTATGCAAAATCCTTTTAAAAAAATTTGCTCGATTTCTTTCTTGTAAGAATTTAGAATATTCCCATTGAATTTCACCCTTGAAATATGCTTGATCCTTTTTTAATCCTGATTTGGAGGCTTTCTTGTATAGATGTTTTATAAACGCGTTTTCAAACCTAGGTTCACCAAATCTGAAATCAAAAAATCTTTTCGTGTCTCTGTTTTATAAAGAAAGTCAGCATTGATCTAGTCAGGTGTTGAATGAGTGTGAGCTCTACTGACGAAGGTCTCCAGCTAATCGAGTGCCATGTGCATCAAAGTAAGTTGGTATTCCCAAAGATTCAAGTCAATACATTTGACATGGTAATCATGCAATAGACACAACTTACATATGTTCCTCCCGTGCCCAATTGAAATACGCCCCCATATATGTCCTTGGCGGGGAGGAGTCCTTGAGCGTTTGAGGTTCCTTGCATTCGGCTGCACAGATAGTGAAGCCTAGTCAGCTGGTATGAACTCGCAGGCAGTGTAAAAATGTTTTTGCTTACTCAAGATAATGATTGAATTCATTTCGAACCCCATATATGTCTGGTAGGTATTCATCGATGAAATCGGATCTTGACCTTAATCAACAAGCAGGAGCCATAGCACAATATGTCAGCTCCAGACTTGTGCTGGATTGTAGGGGCTATATGGGGAGCATGCTTTAGACTCACATGTATCCTCGTTTTTCTCTGATCATTCAGAGATAGTCAGAAAAAAGATTGTTTAAGCTGATTTGGAACACGGATACAATGAGTGTTAATTTTGACTCACACTTCCTTTAAAGCAAATTTTTCGTATCTCGTGAAGAGATCCGACGTCCAGTATGCAGCCGAATCCAGAAATTGACGTCTAGATTTTTCAATGATTGATTAAGCTTTGCTTGAGACATTATGATTTCACCAAAATATCAACCCACCGGATTTCATCCCCAAACCAATAGCGGTGTCGATTGTCTCCAGGTAGATAACGTTTGATGAATTCACCTGGCGTCCTAGATAAGAAAAAGTTGAAACAACTTAGCAAAAAAAGTACATCCTAGTCCGAGCTTAGGAAGACTTGGATTTCTTTCTCACAAGACCCTTACATTTGAGTAGTTCTGAGGTATGAATTCGGTGGAATGTAAGGTTCCAAGTTGACTTCTCTTCCCATTCTCATGAACGGATATTTTTCAAGTGAGTTTTTGATCTCTTTGGGTGAAAGAGGTCTTCCCCTAGAAAAACCATGGGTGTTACAATTCAAAATCATACTATGATAGACAAGAATTATTTGAGTCTTTATACGCACTTTTCTGTTCTCCAAGCCCAGAAGTGCTCGAGAAAGTCACTTTCGGCATACGAACTCTGGTCCGTTATCTTCACATTATATCCCATGTTACGGTTGCTGTGAGGAGGTTGAAAGCGGTGTAAGAATTTCACAAGTCAAAAACATGAGCATACCCTTGTACAATGATTCCATGTAGGACGTACTCTAGCCAGACCCGAAAATTCTTCTGATCTTCACCGTCTTGGACAATACTCTTCATATGGGCATCAAGGTTCCTGAACAAGAAGAATGAAAAGAAATGACTAAGTCAAGAAGAAATTCATAGCACAAATCGCGAGCAAAGTTGTTGAAGAGCCTACGCAATTTTACCTGGCCCTTGGCCTGTAGCTAAGAGGTGATCAGCGCGTTCATTTGTGAGGGTTTTGAGAGGTCCACTTCTCAAGGCATAATTCACCACGGGGCATGGTAGAAGGATTAGAGCGTCAGCAAAAGCCATTTTGGTGTAGATTTATAGGAGAATGATTTACAGTCCTTCCACACTCTTGACAGTACCAAGCATGCGACGTCCAAGTGAGATTTGCCGCTTGGGTGGGATTGCAGATGAGTTGATTTGTCTCACACATAGAAGCCAAGAAATCAAGACAATGAGCAGAATTGCCTGACAGCTTTGCCTCTGAATATTGGAGGAATCCATCTTGTATCTTATTCACGGTTAAGCATACAAGGGTTTTTGTTTGAAGATGAAATGAGTGACTTCCAGTTGGTATAAGTATGCCAATGATGCCAAACAGGCAGCGTGAGGGTACAATATAATTTAAAATTTGATGTAGTAAAGTTTGATGAAATAAGCAAATATCTGATGAGGGCTTCTATCTGGAACAATAGAATCAATTTGTAGTAACTAGTCTTCAAAGATAAAAGTGTTTGATCTGAGGGTTTCAAAGACTTCCGCTGGTACATGTCAGTAGACAATTGAGCAATGTGAAGAGTGCATTTAGAAAGATCAAATAAATTCAATTGCTCTCACAAGTCATAGTCAAGAACCTTCGATCTGACAATGTCAAAACATAAGCACATAAAGGAACCTCAAGATATTGCGAGGAATACAGAATTACAAACTTAACTCAGTACTCTCGCTGTGACCATGGTCTGCTCCAGCAAGGGAATCAAATACGGCTGAGTCACATTGTTAAAATTGAGAAAAACAACATTCCTGAATTCAAAAGAAGCCCACTGACCTATTACCAACCCTGGACAATTTCTAAACTTGTCATCAGTTCCAAGCTTTTGGCCATCTTGATTTAGTCATGGACCAAATAGACTTTGATACTACAATTGTGTTTTGGTGAAAACACGTATTTACAGAGTTGAGAGAGGAAGAAAGAAAGTAAGGAGTGTACCGGTTTTAAAAAATGTCTTGTATCACAGCCTTTGAGATCAAAGTATCTATGTGATGACTGTCTAATTTCTAACCAGACATCTCAAAGTACATATCATTTTGGCAGACTTCAAGTAAGCTATGCTAGGTCTCAGAATAGAAATGTGAAGTTCAAAATCACTAGTAGTCAAATGTTTCTGATTTCGTCTGTACAGATGTTTGACTTGTTCATAATTCCAATTCCTCAGAAAACAAATTCATTTCATTTTATACAAATAAATCATCATGAAGGTGTTCTTTTCCACCCATCAACATCCGTATCAGCCCATGGGGTAGTTGATACTTTAGACCAATGAATTATATTCGATAAATTGTACCACGTATCTCATTCCGATTCAAAAATCAAATGAGCACATGAAAATTTGTATCATTATCCATGAAAGGATATTAGCTTGATCATCTTATAAGGTTAACTAAGTCTTGATAAAGCCTCTTTCTTCTAGATGTGTCCTCACCATATCACCCTGATTGTTTTGTAAAGCGTGGAGACCATAGGCGAAGTACATGTTAAGAGACCACCTTGATAATTCTTCCATAATGCTTTGATAACGCGATTGAGAAATGCGATTAGCTAGTCATTTATTTGTACCCTTTGCATTATGGGATTGTAGTATGGGATTGTACGGTATCCTCAGCATCACTATAAGGATGTCTTGATAATTCTTCCCTAATGCTTCGATAATGCGATTGAGAAGTGAAATTGGCTGATCATTTGCTTCACCTTCAGCATCATGGGATTGTAGTATGGGATTGTACGGTATCCTCAGCACCACAATTTGCCATATAAAATCCGTTGTCAACCTCATCACCTTGCATTAACTTTCCTTCACTCTACCACACACATCTTCACTCTGAATCACATCTAAATCACTTCATCAACTACTTTCATCATATTTCATCATGCCTCTCCAAAGAACTCAAACCCAAGCCAACGTCCTCTCCCCTAGACCTCCTCCTCCCCCTCAACGTATTCCAATTCCTGAACGGCGTCCAGATCCTCCTCAAAAATCAGTCAAAGTAAACAAACAATTCAATAAGAGATACAATCCTGTAAAACTTCATCCTAAAACATTAAATCGTCTCGGTCTTACCCAAATCTTAAACAATCCTTCTATTACCTCTACTCGCAAACATACATACCGACCAACAATCAAAGGTGGAATTGGAATTTTAAATGATCTTTCTAAAGTTCCTCAATCTATTCCTTCCGCTGCTCGCAAAGTTTACTGTGTTAAAAAGGTGATTTATATCCGTCTTTTCTTCTTCTCTGATATTCTTTGTATTGATATCACTTATTTTTTTTTCGGTCGTCTTGATAGGGATCTCCCAATGTCACTTCGGCGGGAGCTCAAGTTTCTTTGATTGATCCCCATGAAGATTAAAGGTTTGTAAATCTCATCAAACAGAAACATGTGTCATTCTTCACAAGATTTTGACTATAAAACTTTCAGAAACAACGTTTAACGATGTAGCTAGATATCTCTTCAATATGTATCATTACTTTCATCAGTTCTTTACAATTTCTGGATTTCTATTCGGCTCTCTTACAAAAACAATTAAACTTGAAAAAATAACTTCATTTGTTCTTACTATCCATAATTAGTCTCATGTATTGTAAGTCTTTTCTTACATCCATCACAGTTTTGATTATTGACTTTCAATTCATGTATTCTTTGTCAATCTCTTCGTTTCGCTTGTTTTAGGTCTTCGAAAAATTTCGCGACGAACTTAAAAGAATCGAACAAATCACGCAACCAAGCTCATCACTTGTATCTAATTGCCTTTCTCTACATTGGTGTATTTTGAAATAAATAACTAGTATTCAAATCTTCCTGATTTCGTCTCTACACATGTTAGATTGCTGCTTGAGTAGAGCACAACGAGCCTTGATCCGAATCCTTTGAGTTGATCTCATGTTTTTTTCTTCATTTGAGTGACTTGTTCATATTTCCAATTCCTCAGAAAACAAATTCATTTAATTTTATACAAATAAATCATCTTGTAAAGGTGTACTCTTTTCCACTCATCAACATCCGTACCAGCCCATGGGGTAGGTGATATTTTAGACCAATGAATTTTATCTGAAATTTTTTACCACGTATCTCAATCCGTTTCAAAAATCAAATGAGCACATGAAAAATTTCATCATTATCCATGAAAGGATATTAGCTTGATCTCTTATCTTATAAGGTCAACTAAGTCTTGATAAAGCCTCTTTCTTCTAGATGTGTCCTCACCATATCATCCTAATTGTTTTGTAAAGCCTGGAGACCATAGGCAAAGTACATATTAAGAGACCACCTTCCGAATTGACATCTGTTTAGACTATCATTAAACCTTATATCAATCATCTTTATTTCTTTTGTTGCTCTGCCTTTCAAGATGAGTCCTAATTTTAAAATGCGACGATTGAACTTTGTCCCGAACATCACCTACCCTGACTATCAATTTGGTAGGAGACACATGTCTGATCTGAGTTTCTCTTTGGAAGATTCTTAATATCAACTTTGGTAGGCCGAAGATATGGAGAATTCGTTTCACACTACATATGTCTATCGAAATCTAGAGAACGTGGTCAATAGTCGACGATACCCAAGCTCTTGTGAGGCAAGGAGAGTCCAGAGATTGGTTGGATGATGAATTGTGTAACTTGAATGTGATTATGTCATCAGACTTAAACTGCATTTTGGAAAGTGATTTAAGTTGAATTTTGAATTTTGAATTTTCTTTAAATTACTTTAACAAAATGGAAAAGGATTTGTTCAATTTAATAGGAAATCACTCAGCAAGTTTGAACTTGGAAACCTTTAAATATCATCAAATCAAATCAAAACTATCAACTTCAACATTCAACTCACAAATGGAACTTGATCGAAATCGAACACCCAGCACGTAAAGATCAATTAAAGTCAAACATTGGGTTAGAAGTGATAAACCTTCAAGTGAGTCAATTCTTCTCAAACAAAACTTCATTGGATATGATCATATTCTGATTTGGTTATCTTGCAAAATGACAGTATCATCATTTTCGAAATTCAATACGAATTCTAATGTGTATACATATTCAACCGAAGAATATTATCATTATTTGAGAGATGATGATTGGACAAAAGAAGAAACAGATTATTTATTTTCACTTTTAAAAGATTATGATTTAAGATTTCCAGTGATAAGTGATCGATATGATTTCTTAGGTAGTTCAAGATCGATTGAAGATTTAAAATTAAGATATTATACGATTTGTCAAAAGTTAATCTTAAATAGATCAAGAACTAATTCGGGTGATTTATTAGATGAGAGCAGTAAAAAACAATTAATTCAAAGTTATCATTTTGATAAACATAGAGAAATCGAAAGAAAGAAACAAGTGAAACGATTGATGAATAGAACATTATCTCAGATTGAAGAAGAAAATTTCTTATATATCGAAACAAGAAGATTCGAACAATCATTAGAAAAACGAAATCAAGATCGAAGTGATGTGATCAAACAGATTGGTGGTCTACCTTTTGAACTTTATAATCAATTGAAACAATGGCCAGATTCCGATTCTAATCATCAAGATCAATCTAATGTCAATGGAACTAATCAAACATCTTCAACCAAGCTCAAACCGATTCAATCTAATAAAACTCAAGATCAATCATTTGAAGATCTAAGTTTAGATCCAATTGTAGAATCAAACTCAACAGAAGCCACAAACTTAACAA
Source organism: Melampsora americana (assembly GCA_022264835.1). NCBI lineage: Eukaryota > Fungi > Basidiomycota > Pucciniomycetes > Pucciniales > Melampsoraceae > Melampsora > Melampsora americana. The sequence goes on along the minus strand of JAIFHY010000001.1, from coordinate 1,177,562 downwards.
GAGACACATCAAACGATTCTAAGAATTGTGTCTACCGATTTGATCATGCATTACCATACCATCATCCAACAGTAACCTTGAGATCCTTCAAGAATCCATCAACCCAAATCAGCAGCATATGCCACTAGAATCAATTCAATCTTAACCGAATTAGAAATCCCTATCAATATTTCGACTCCTAAACCTTTGATGATGCCTACACGAGAAAATGTAGATAGTTATACTTCATTGATGGGATCTGTTAACAAATTAAGTGAACTTAAAAGATATGTGGATAAAGTTGAAATCTGATTTGAGGAACTTGAGAAGACGAAAAGAAGCATTATTGGAAACTACGCAAAAAGCTGTTGAAATTCAAGGAAGAGGAAACTGAGCCTGTCTTGATGGATGACCAAACTAATCATCCATCTGAGGCTCAAGTTGATTTGATCGATTCAACACAATCACATCCAACAGTGAGTCATTCTTTCATTCACAAAATCGAATCCTAAAATCTTAATATAATCAACAAAATAATGATTGATTGTCAATTTTTTGGGTTTAAATCAGAAAAAGAGAACAGTTTCCATATCTTCTTCAGACTCTTTGAGAGGAGACGAAGTAAGAAAAAAAGTTCGTCAAGAATAATACAATTTTCTTTAAAGCTTTGATTTTAAAATTTCAAACCCGTGTTACTTTATAAAAAATTGTTTACGAACTTTCAATTCTTCAATTTGATTGTCATTTACTTAACCCATTGAGAATCAAATGTAACTTTTGTATGAAAATTTGACACAATTAAGATAGCTATATACTCTTGAATATCTCTCGTTTTCAATCACATCGGTTTTGCTGAAGAAAGTACAGTCACTTACAGGAAGTTTGACCGACTTTTGCCGCAAAATCAAAGTGGATTGGCGTGGAGCTCTCCTCAGCTTTTAGTCAATTGTATGATCAATAAATTAGTTTTGTTATTTGACATTTCAGAACGATCCTTCACAGAAGGGGTTGACCAAAAATCTCAAAAATAGCGACCTTCCCAGGACTCGAACCTGGAATCTCTTGCTTCGTAGGCAAGCGCCTTAACCATTGGGCCAGAAAGCCATTACGTGCGCACAGTCTTTTTGCTTTGAAGTACGGTAGCTTCACGGCTGGTAAATCCAAATGCACATCATTTTCATCTTCTCATCCTTCAACTTTTGTTAACTTTCTGGAATGAGCATAGGAACTTGATTCAAGATCAGTTCGATGAATGTATGGATGTGAAATGATCCAGAACGCTCAAAGCAAGTTGATAGCTATTCACAATCAATTTTTACATAACCTGGGATTTAAACTGACACTGACAGCAAGGAAGTTGTGCTCAGCCCCGAATCGTTTCCCAGGTGCTACGTTTTCGCAAGAACTGCACAAGGCCGATATTCAAAAGCTGACTCACGCGATACCGAAGGGCAAGAGGTTTTGAGTCAACCAAGGTGAAGTTCTAACGCCAAGAATCACTACTAAATCTTGATCACCTATCACTAGCTTATTTATCTTTCTTTTTTTCATCCATCTAGACCCGAATCAAAACCCTCGATAGTGCAGACTAGAATGAGCGATGAAGCGGGAAAGAACGGGAAGGATAGATCGCACTTTCGAGGTACGATTCTTTCGCTCGCCTTCGGTTGATCATGAACCAAGCAGAGTCACATTTGATATTTATCACTGAACCCTCCCATACAAAAGATCTACACGCTCTTTGGATGTGACTACTGAGACGGCGTGAGAAAGGTTTCCATCCTAGGGATCAGATATAGTACGGGGAGAACATCAATGCTGGTGGATGAACTATGTAGTACGTAGATCTACGATTGAACATTACCAGTTGAATTTTCACTGAGGTAATAGAATTCTCTCTTGGAGGCTTGTGAGAACAGTAGGAATGCTCAAGAGGTATATAACTATAGCTCATCTTCAGAACTTTTCCTCCTCCTCATCCGCTTCCTTTTTTGTTTCTGTTTATCGTTTGGGCCATAAACCCGGTACATAACTTAGCAAACCTCTTTCTTTCTTTCTTATATTTGCCAGCTAGTCTGAGCATATTTTTTTATTAAGTCTTTCTCGTCCATAGCTTGAATAGTTTATATATATATTTTTTTCTAAGAAATTTTCTCGTCAATAGCTTGGTTACGTTTTTCTCACCATATATTTTTGACCACCAACGAAACATCAACTCGAAAGCACAAATGGCGGCTCACAATCAGGCCCCCAAGGCAAGAAACTTTGATAAGACTTTTGAAGAGGAAACTAGCGCAACAAGATGTCTTGTGGATATGAAGACAATTCAACTTTGTGCTGAAGATCTTTATGATCGTGAAAAGGTTGACTTGGAGCAAGTACAATTAGAGGATGTTTGGACTTTATTACAGTCAGTTATCTCTCACTTTTAAATTTTAGGTAAGTTATCATCACTGATATAGCTTTCAACTAAAGAACAAACGAAAACGGGCTCACTCCAGCCGAAGTTGAGAGACGGCGTACGATCTTTGGGCCTAATAAACTCGAGGAAAAATCAGTCAACCCTTTCCTGCAATTCTTGAGTTTCATGTGGAAGTAAGTTTGTGTTTTTACTCTGTCTGATGGCCTTCACCAGTTTGATAAACTAATGGGTGGCCTGAATTCTTCAATAGTCCTCTCTCATGGGTCATGGAGGGAGCTGCTATAGTATCTATCGCTCTTTCCAATGGAGAGAATCGACCACCAGACTGGCAGGTTAGTTCATTCATGCTCTAGAGGTCATAATACTGAGCTGATAGGGCGCTTGGTCTTAGGATTTCGTTGGTATTGTGTCACTGCTTTTGATTGTAAGTCTAGAATCCCTCTGAACCCTCAGTCATCCAATTTGAATCTGATCATCAACGTCATCTTTAGAACTCCGGTATCGGTTACTACGAAGAACGTTCAGCCGGAAATGCTGTAAAGGCTTTGATGGACTCGCTTGCACCAAAAGCGAAAACTAAACGTAACGGACAATGGTCAGAATTGGATTCAGCTGACCTTGTACCCGGTGATATTGTAGCCTTCAAGGTCAGTTTATAAACAAAATAATATGATTTGTTCATCAAACTGATCAGTCCCCTCTTCGTTTCAGATCGGTGATGTCGTTCCCTCAGACTGTCGTTTATTCGATGCAGTCAATGTCTCAATCGATCAAGCAGCTCTTACTGGTGAATCCTTGCCTTCGAGTAAGAAAGTGGGAGATCAATGTTTTTCTGGATCGATTTGTAAACAAGGTGAAGCAGAAGGAATCGTCATTGCTACTGGTGCCAATACTTTCTTTGGTAGAGCTGCTACTTTATGTGGTGCCGAGAATGATTCGACTGGTCATATGCAAGCTATCTTGTCCAAAGTGAGTAATTTCTTTCTCAATTATCTTAATGCGAATATCAGTTTAATTCTTTACTTTGTGTTAGATTGGTAGCTTTTGCTTGGTTTCGATTGGAATTTGTATTGCACTTGGTCAGTATCTTCTCTTCAAAGTCAATGTGCTAAAAATTTTCACTTATCTGTCCTTTTTATCTGTCATTTAACAGAGCTTATCGTCTTATATGGAGTCTTCCGTTTCTCATACCGTCGTGGTTTGGACAACATCTTGGTCTTGCTCATTGGTGGAATTCCAATTGCCATGCCTACCGTCTTATCCGTTACACTTGCAGTCGGAGCTCAACAACTTGCTAAATACAAGGCTATTGTCACTCGAATCACTGCTATTGAAGAACTCGCTGGCGTGACGATCTTATGTTCTGACAAGACCGGTACTCTTACCACCAACAAGCTTACGATCGATAAGACAACTGTCAAGACTTACTCAGATGTTAGCGCCGATGATGTCTGTTTACTCGCTTCATATGCCTCTCGTACCGAGAATCAAGACGCTATCGATACTTGTGTGGTCGGAACTGTCGGTGCAGAGAACGCTCGACGAGGAATTAAGTTACTAGACTTCAAGCCTTTCGACCCCGTTGTTAAACGTACCGAAGTGACTTACATCGATGTTGCAACTGGTGAAATGCGCCGAGTAACAAAGGGTATGACTGGTAAAATCATCGAATTATGCACTTACAACAAAACCGAAGAGGTCGAACGTCAACTCGAAGCTGATGTTGAAGAATTTGCTCGAAGAGGTCTACGTGCACTTGCAGTCGCATACGAAGATGTACCAAGCGGACAAGTCGATGGACCTGGAAACGGATTTATGCTTATTGGATTACTATCAATCTTTGATCCTCCTCGAGATGATACCAAGCAAACTATTGATGACGCAGTATCATTGGGTATTCAAGTTAAGATGGTGACTGGTGATCAACTTGCTATTGCCAAAGAAACTGGACGTCGATTAGGATTGGGTGATACTATGTTTGCTTCTAAAGTACTCAAAGAGGGTCCTCCTCCTGGAAGTGGTTACAACAATCTCGATGACATGATCTTGAGTAAGCGCTTTATTATCAGCTCCTGTGGTGATGCTTGACCTTGCTGACTTGAGGAATTTTCCTCTTTCACCTTTGATCAGGGGCTGATGGTTTTGCTGGAGTTTACCCCGAACACAAGTACGATATTGTCAAGAAATTACAAGCACTCGGCCATTTAGTTGCCTATGAGTAAGACCCATTCCTCGTCTTTCCTTGAACTAGACCGGAGTTCTCATTAATATTCTTCACCCATCATAGCTGGAGATGGAGCCAACGACGCCCCTGCTGTAAGCTACCCAACCCACTCTCTGTTTTATTGGTCAGGATCATCTAATTGACTTCCATTACTTTCACAACAGCTCGCACGTGCCAATGTCGGAATTGCAGTCGAAGGTGCAACTGATGCTGCTAGGGGAGCTGGTGATATCGTCCTCGTCGAACCCGGTCTTTCAACCATTATCCACGCCATCCGTCAATCACGTATTGTTTTCCAGAGAATGAGAAACTACTCAATCTACGCTTGTGCAGTCACTATTCGTATTGTTGTTGGATTCACCATCATGGTATGTGCTCGACTTGCCTGTTCTATCGATGACACAGCTAATAAAACTTCTCGCAGGCATTTGCTTTCCAATTCGATTTCCCACCTTTCATGGTCTTGGTCATCGCTATCTTGAACGATGGAACCGTCATGACCATTTCATTGGATCGAGTCTTACCAAGCAACGAACCTGATCATTGGGACCTTACCGAGATTTTCACATATGCTGTTGCCTACGGTCTCCATCTTGCATTATCGACCGTCCTCTTCTACGTCGCTATAGTCAACACTACATTCTTTGAAGACACCTTTGGAATCATTGCTCTGAAAGACGCTAACGACCCTCGTGAGTGACAATACTTCCAAAAGGTTCAATTTCAACATCTACTGATCCGATTTGAAAAATATGTCAGAATTACACATGGTGATCTACTTACAAGTGGCCATCATCTCACAAGCTCTCATCTTCATCACTCGATCTCACGGCTGGTTCTTCATGGAGCGACCATCATTTGCACTCATGGGTGCATTTGTCATTGCACAAACCGTTGCCTCTCTATTGGCATGCTTCGGTGATCTCGAGTTCTCAAGCGTTCAAGGTATTCCACTTGCTTGGGTAGGAGTATGTTGGGTATGGAACTTGATCTGGTTCCTTCCTATGGGTAAGTCGAAGCTATCTTTCGAACCAACCTCACAGACTGCATACTTACTCAATTTACCTCTAAAGATCTCATCAAATTTGCTACTCGAGCTTTGATCAAGAAACGCAGAGCTGGTCAGGAGAAGAACAAGAAAGTGGCACCTATCCCATCAGGCCCACCAGCACGAACTGGCTCTTACTACAGCAACCGTACTAGCTTTATCCAACGAGCCGAGGCTCCTGCCAACCAACGTCGCTCTGTTTACGGCCATGTACAAGTTAAGGAAGCCGATTTACGCCGGTAAGCAACTTTGATATCATTATATATTCGAATATTTTTGACTCATCCTTGTTTTTGTTTCTTTAATTAAGCTTTTCTGTCGCACAAGCTGTCAACACTAGTGCAGCTTTGAACAAGTAAACAACAGGTTGATTGTTCGATTGCCTTCCTTGACTCCTGCTTCATGTAATCCACAGTGTTTAAATCACCCACCCTGGTGAATTAGTCTTCATATCCTGTAAATAGTTTTTCTTTTCTCTAAGTCATCAGTTCATGTAGCAGGTTGGTATGGAATCATCAAAGAACTTCATGACTTGAATATTGCGCAATGATACGACTCGGTTATGAATCGTCCACACCTCAATGTCCTTGACCACAAATGATCTCGTACCGTGAGATAAAAGTAGGAGATATTGGAAATCTTCCAGGAGAACCGAGTTGTAGCTCAAGAGAAGCACTTACTGAGCTACATCTTTAACCTAATCTTGTTTGCAATCCTTGCCATCAGTAGCCTGGTTGAATACATAGATGGTGTTGGTTGCGATATGTGCAAATCCACCAAACTTTTCGTTACTCTATATTATAATAATGTAGTGTGGGCTATCATGACTCAGGTGTATAGGTAATTCATGACCAATCCCACTCATGATCATGTCCCCTTCTTCTCCTCGACGAAGTTGTTCAGTGTTTGTAGTGTGTTAGTTCAAGAATCAATTTCAAGTAATCAAAAGTTGAATTTTGCACAAAAATCTGTTTGCACAACTTGATCACCACATGTAGAAGGTCATACATACATCCCATCTGGTATTAACCAGTTTTGCACTTGATATATGATGTTCAAACAACTCTTTCAAGCTCTGCCCCCTGTGAAACACAGACTTTGTTGATGTTATCTCCATATCAAGAATGAAACAAACTTGTCTGTGGTGGCTCTTTACCAGAAGTCAACAGTGTTGCCCTCTTCTTCCATCCAAACTGCTGCTAAACATCGTGGGCAGAAGGATGAAATATTATTCTGCCCATAGTACAATCAAATTATTGTAGAAGTGCAAGAAATCTTCCATCCAGATGGGTGTGTTTACAGGTGGCAAGCTAGCAAAAGCCTTGCCATTGCATGCTTAGTGAATTCCCTATGTTTCTATTGAGCATGTTCTTCTACAAGGTAACAATTTCTGAAACTGTACCTTTCTAATATCTTTCTTCATTACATAGATTCGCTCTTTTCATTTTTCACATCACTTGATGCCAATGAATTTTCATATCTTCTGCTTGATAGTACATGATCAACACAGACATTGTATCACTTGGCATAGATGCTCTAAAAAGCTGTCCACTTTCTTTCCGTTTTGTTCACTTTTTGTAACTACACCCTGAGTGGTAGGTTCCTTCTAGGAGTAATTTGGAATCATACTTCATCTGGAGAGTTACATACCTTGATAAAGATCTCACTGTAAGGTAGTAGTAGTCCAGATTTGCTTTGTTTGCAGCTTGTAACCATGAAGCTTTCCTTGTGTAAACCATTGTCCTCACCAGTCACAGGCACTGTCAAAAGGAGACTTAGTGCAGGGGCGGAATGAAAAGTAAATGTCTTCATGAGGACTAAACATGATTATATGACAATCCAATATCCCAGTGGCTCTAGAGGTAAAACATGATCAACATCAAAGATGCTTGTATCATACAGAGAAGTGCTGAAATACAGTTGATATAAATTTCCATATATCAGACTTTTTACACTCCTTTGTGACTGTATATTCTTATCTAAGACAAACACCTTTCTCTATATCTTCAAGTAACATTCTTTTTGATCATTTTTTGATTAAATTGTGCTAAATCTTTTATAAGTTTACCAAAGTGATCTGAAATTTGCAAACTAGAATTAATCCAACCTGGTAATTTCTTTTGACTATTTTCAGTACCATATCTTGAATCTAAAAGAATAATAGATGACCAATCATTTGCATGGCGGATTGATCGACCTGAAATTCATTCATTTGTAGATTTTCATACTTACTCATCAGTTCTTATTCCAGAGGTGACTTTCATAATTAGGATGATCAAAGTAAGAAGTAGAGAATAGAGATTGGACTGACCAATTGATTGGTTCTGTAATTCAATCAATGAAATATGAGTATCTAGTCCAGCTGACCAATTTTTGATATGAAGAACCCTACTTACAACAGCTTTAAATGCCATATTGGAATCTAGAATAAACACATCAAAGGTAAATACAAACAGTAAGGTTTATATACTGACTTATCTTACTAAATGGATTTGTTTAATCATATATGTACGCACATAAAGCCGCACCCGCTTCACGTTTTCCTCCACTCAAGCTTTCAGCGTACTTGATACGTTCTTTGAGCTCAATGGAATTTGCGTTAGGATAAGGTATACCAATCACTATTACTGCTCTACAAAGCTCATTCGAAACTTGAGAAAATAGCGCATTCAATTGAGATCGTTATGAAGAGATTGCTTAAAGTTATCTAGGAATCTCACAATTTATACCCTCCGATAATTTTCCTCCTACGACTGCAAAAAGTAACGCACCCATTTGAGGTGCAGTAGGAGAATTTATGGCTGAAGCATAATCTTTCAAAGTCGATTCTACATCTGCTGAACTCTTGGGCTCATTGAAGACCTTGAGTTTTATGAAATATTAGGAACAGCAATAACATTTGTCGTGTTAGAGTATAAGTGTGAAAGCTTACCTTTTTTCGATTTTCTAATCTACTTAACAAGCCTGTACTTGTCCAACGATCCCTCAAGCTGTCCAGAATAGCATAAGAGGGGAAGAAGCAAACAATTCCATCCTTCACAACATTACAAATATTGGAGATAGATTGACCTAGATCATCAAGCTAAGAAATTCTCGTTCTTGATCAGACTCAAACAACTGATTGTATACTTTTTTTTCGAAGGAGTTCAGATGAATACCAGCTTATTATCTCCTTTAGAAGAGAATTTTAACTCCAATGGTATCTTGCTAGGTCCATGAGGTACTACTCTGACCAGTAAATTTTCTTGGGGTACAATCTATTGAAATAAGTTGGTCAGTCGAGACTTTAGATGGTCTAAGATTAAAAATTCAAGAAAACTGACGTGAGCACATGCAAATTCCAAAAATCTGTCAGGACCAAGGTAAGGAAATAACTGAGTCCGAAAATCACTGATCTAGGTAGAATAAACAAGGTTAATGTAAGGAGCCTCTTTCGATGGTCTTCAAAGTACTATGAAAGTAATGAGTACGCACTGGTGCCATTGTACCACCAGCTAAAATCACGGATCTAGCTTCAGATGCGACATCTCTAAATGTTTCAGAAGGATTCAAAAGCTGATATTTTAAAGTAACTATCACTTTTTGATCATCAGTACTAGACCGCTCAGAGCTTGATAAGACACGCCCATCCTTTTCCGCGTTAGATAAAGCTAGCATGAATGATTGAATTTTGTAAAACCCAGTCACAAAATTTGAGCGTGTCTTGAATGCTTAAATGAGAATAAACCAGATTTCAGTGATGATAGTCATTCAAAGTAAACAAAATTGCTATTGAATTGAAATTTGATCCTACCTTGGTCATTAGAATTAATATTTTTATTTACAGTTTCTACTTTAGTAGCGTATCCCGAAATCTTATTGATGATTTTACTCTCATTGAGATATTCTTCTAAATCGTGCATGTTCAGTAATCTAAGACCCCAGTTTTTTGTAGAAGAGAATTGGTAGTAACAATTTCTTCATATTTTCCTACATTCTTAGGTATACGTTTTGCAAATTCATCACAATAATTTCCAAGACATTCAAAAACACGTACAAGTTGTTGTAAATGTACTAAGTTTGTTCCTTTTAGTTTTTTTGAAAACTTTTGAATATAAATCTTGAATGAGTTTTTGACTAATTCTAGAAAATTTGATGAGATTGAACTTGAATGAATTGATAACACATTATCTATTAGATTATGTGCTTCATCGACGATGATTACATTGCTGTTGATTTTTTCAATTCCTTCAGTCATTGTGGGCTTTGATATAGTCTGTAATGAGATTACTGACTCTGTCAACGAGATCCCCAAGGCGTTTCGTGAAGACTTCTGTAATAGCTGGAATACAAAGCATACACTTCAGTCAGTTGAGGTGTCAAAAGTGAACATGAGATAAAACAAGCTCACCAAATTGTAGGGTAATGTGACAACCTATCACTCATACTGTACTCAGTTTATTGTCTCACAAGTGTATATGTGCTGTGATTCACCTCACCTGAGCTTGCCTCAAGGCTTTTCGAGCCCCGTAATAAGGACATACACCACGTTCTTTTCCAAGATTTGCCAACTCTTCAATATCTCTTACTTCGGACTACGCAAGAAAGATTTAGATTCAGCTATACTGAATTGACTTTTCAGTCAAAAATGAGACTGACCAGGGCGTAATCACGAAAATCATTCATGATCACATCATCTTCCATAGGAGGAAGATAACAACATCGAGATGATTTATCTAAAAAAGTGAACAATCGATCAACCCAATTTCAGTATGGACTTCAACAAGAGATTTTCAACAACTCAAGAAGACTACATACCCCCTTTCTGAAGATCTGTACAAGCCTCGTTGAGCGCTTCCAGTGATTTTGCCTTCTTTTTAACTTCTTCATTAACACATAAATTCGATCTAGATCCTAGTGCGATTAAACGAGTTCCAAGACCGAATGAAGTCTTACGAAGTTCGCTTACAAATTGACTAAGTTGAGAATGTGTACGAGACGTGAAATAAACCTGATCACTCGATTTGAGCCAGTAATATATTCAAGAAAAAGAAGATAAGACGAGCATATTTCACGAAAGAAGTGATTGATAGGGCATACCTTTTTTGTGTCGGGTTCGAGTATAACTGGTTGATGTCTAGCACTGGGTCCACTATACCTATATGGAGATCAAGAGTCAAGACTTATGAGCTTCCGAGATTTTTTGTTGACTATAATTCGAATGATAACCCACCTGTCAATCATCTCCTGAACACTACGAGGGAGCCCATTAGGACCGATTTTATCTTTTTGATCCTCATCTTCTTCGGGCGCAAATTCCTCATCAGATTGATCAGATACAGGAGCAATTTTCTATAAACAATCAATCCGGGATAAGATGACAAATCCATTATACCTATGAAGGCGCGGGAGTTGATATTGTACTTACCCGTCTCTTGTTGGTTTGTTGGTCGCTCAGTTTATTATTTCGATTACGCTTAGCTTCTGACTCTTGGCATCTGATAACACGAAGTCGGTTCCTCCAATTCTTCTTCACCTGCTAAAAGCTCACGTTTTTTTCGCTCTATATCTTGTTTCAAAACCCAATCGGGCTCTTCAAGTTCGTATGTTTGAATATTAGCAAGCTAAGCCGCGGTGTTCGACGTGTTGTGTAGACAAATATAGCTAACCGTCTGGACATTCTGCTTTTAACTTAGTGGTAAGTGTATCCACTGCTTCTTCAGTCAATCTTTTTCGATCGGAATGAAGCCATGTTAATGTAGAACATATAATTGAGAGCGATTTTCCCTATTCTCTTATCCTGAATCAGTCACCTTGATAATGAAACTGATCTACAAGGAACATTAGAGCAAGACTAACAGTTCCAGTCGGGCTTTCAAAGATTCCAACTTTATGTTCCTCAACAGCTTGAAACAAGTTCCGCATAAAATCTTTTTGAATGTGATCTGGATATTTCCCAGTAAGAACCCCAATAATTGGTTCGAATAGTTCCCCCGATCAATAAAGGATGTCTGTGTAGTGAAGTTTGAAATGCTTCGAGACCACATACAAGGTGTGAATGGGAATGAAAATTCTTCAGGTGGCGAAAGCGAGAACGCGTCCGACATCTTAGAGAAAGTGATGGTAAATATTGGAAGGACTGAATTAAAACTCAAGGCTCATGTTTTCATAGAACATTTGGGCTCGGATCTGGACCGTGACGGCAAAGTTCGCTGTCCGGTCCCGAACAAGCAACAAAGAAGATTGTAGAAATATATGTATGCAGTATGGACATCTCAAAGGACCTCAAGTTCAAGAGAAAAAAACGCATGCTGTATATGTACTTGACAACTGGGACATTTCCAATCTGACATGAACTGCCCCTTGGGACACAACACACACACACATAAAGACTCAACGAAGTATATAATATAGTTTGATCTGCTCATGACTCATTTTTACACATATACAATCTTTAACATTAGCATTGTGTTTATTTGAGCATAAGAAGATGAATGATGAGCAAAAAAATTCTGGATCGACCTATCTCTGATCCGAATCAAAGCATAAAGTGTTACAAACAGAGGATGAACAAAAAAAACGAAAATGTTTAAGAGACTTTAGTTTACTGTAAGCTTTTTATTGTCTAATACGTTGGTGACGGTTCTTTTTGGCATTTTGAAGAAAACCTCTGATCTTAAATCCAGCTGGAAGCCAGTGTCCCTATACAGGAATTGAGAAAGTCACCATCAAAAACTATTGTTAACTCGCGCACCTACAGATAGGGATTTATTAAAAATCTTTGGTGGACAACTTACATTGTTAATACAAAGGACTCGCATCTTCGGATGATAGTCAAGGTCCAATAGTATCTTGGGTGTTATGAGAAAGTATTGCGAGGTAGAATCGAGACACGTGGACGCGACCACTTGGTTATGTAACATTCGTTCGTTATCAGGGTCCAAACCTTGATTGATTTCTAAAAACCCAAATTCACATTCAGCCAATGTCGATAGAGATCAGGTAGCAAGAAGTACTTCCGAGAGAGAAAACTGGTCTGGGAGTAACATACCATCAACCGCACAGAATGGCGTCTTGGCTATCCGAGTTAACGCCATGAGGAACAAGCCAGTGGATTTAGAACGTTCCTGCAAGACAAAAAGATAGCCAGAAATTGGTGAGCACACCAATTATAGTCTAATGTGAATAAATCGCCTCACTCCACCCGATTGTGCGTATTCGTTTAGGGGCATCAAAGGCTCGTCCTTTCTAAAGGATACTTTGATAGTGATACCCCATTTGCCAAAATCAGGATTTTCCTCGATTAGAACTGTGCCCATACCTCCCATGGCTGATATCGGATTAATCGAACCGGTCATTAGCCGCAAGAGACAACATCACGGAAAATTGGCTAGACCTGCCTTCGAACATCGCATCGTAGTTTGAATCCACTTTTGCCACAAGCTCATCCAAATGCGGTTTCCACAAATCCTGTTTTATTTAAACGTGTCAATTCCTACGGTCGATATGTATCTCAGATGATCACTTTACACTCACATACACCTTCGCGATTTTTTTCTTTAATCTATGAATCACCCGCTCATGACCATCAATTTTGTTCTGAAGGCCACCCACCTGTCAAGAATGATGAAAATTGTAAGACGACGAAAGTCGGGATTGAGAAAGATTGATCATAGAGAAAGCCTCGCCTCTTTCTTCAGCTTTTCATACTCCCTTGCGACCTCGGGATCCACTGGATGAGTTAGATTCAAAGCATCTTGTTCTGCTTCTAGTGATGCTCTGAACATATCTTCTGTCAGAAGCTCTCCGTCAGGTGTCGTTTCCTTCATAGCGAGCATAAGCTCCTCTCGCAAGTCTGGGTATTCCTCTAAACTTTTGTCCACATCTTGGCGTAGTTGAGTATGAAAATTGGTGGCTTCCTGCCTGATTCTGGCCTGGTTCGCTTTGGCTGAGGTGTTTAAAGATATGCGTGTAGTGGTACATATGGTATGCGTTAGCGTCGGCTTTGGTCGGGTATCAACAAACTATCAACTGTACAAGACTCTTCTTACCACGGGTCCCAGTCTGCTTCTCGTTCTTTGAGCTCATCATCGCTTCGTGCGCAAACCTTGGCAAAGCATTCCGCATCACTCTTATTTTGATGAAGCCGTAGTTGGTACGATATGAGCTCAGTGGTCAATCGCGATTTCTGACAGGATGCGGTCTGAGTGATAGCGCAATCGTGTCAGCCAGATGTAGATCAGAAAACAAAGGCATTGATGTACTTTATACTCGCTAGCACTCTTCATATGGGCGAGACAAGCCTTTTTCAGGTCTTGTTGGAGCTTAGCTCTCCGTTGATCTGAGGATGGTTGTGACTCCTCGTGTGCAAGGCTTTTGGCTTTCATCTCTGTTTCAGTCAGACGAGTTACACAGATCAGTCAAAGCTATTTATGATCAAGACCGTGAAAAGGATAAGGCTTACCTTTCCTCTTCACCAGTTTTGCGTATTCGATGTGCTTCTCTTGAGCCGCCTGTCGACTTTTCTGAATACGATTCTGATGAAGAACGACTCAGACGGGAACGAGGCTCAGTGAGGTGACGGGTCCAAGGCACTGGAGTCTAATCACCTTCTCGGCCATTATCCTCTACGTGACTCGCCCTGAGACGCTTATCAGTCGTAGTATATTCCTCGATTATGCCCTTCATCTTGTCTTCTCTCTCCCGAAGAGTCTCCAGCTCCGCTTCTCCCTTGGCGATAGCAGCGTGATCGACTTACAGGCCCCAATAAAGTAATTGATAAGGGGGCAATGGCACAATGAGAAGCGAAAACAAGCTTACGAGTCCCCATGGTAAGCACTGAGGGTTTTTGAAAGGAACTCGAACCAATGCTCTGCTCTCGATTCCCGTAACTCGAAAACGAAACATTGAATCGGGTGTCTCCAACGATCCATGATCTGAACGGACAGTCCCGAGCTTCAAGGCGAGAATCGTTCAAGGAAGCTCGCGGAGAAAGCGTGATGGGCTGTTTGAAAAGGACGCGATGAGTTAGCAAGCCACCTCGGGAAGCAAATATAATCGGTTTCAAACTCACGATCTGATGAAGAGCCGCCTGAGAACACAAGTATGCTAAAGTGGGATCTGGTCCATCGATTAAGTCGATGACGTAACCTTCAAAGCCAAAGCTTTGTAGCTGTTGACATTGTTGCGGGAAAAAATCATCATCAAGGAGAATCAACCCGTAAGAATGGACTCGACCAACCTCTTCTCGAGGCACAGCAGGTTGATATTGGGAAAGCGAGTCTCCTGGGGGTAGTAAAGGCAATATTGACACGATATTTATGGACATCGTTGCACTCGGCCGACAAAAGATCATAATCTGCATCATGCGTGCAGAGGAAAGTCTAAGAGAGAGAGAGAGAGAGATGATGGGAAGGCACTGGGCAGCCTATCAGCGGAGTGATGTAGAGATCGTTGCGAGTGGAGAGCAAAACTTACATTAAAAACTCCAAAACCCAAGCAACCTTCTATGGCTTGGACGGCATTCATGTTTTTGGGCGAGATGACCATACGTATAGGTTCGAAAACCTGACCTTGAAACCTGCCTGCATCTCTCAACTGGCGCATAGTTTGTAAAGCGTTGTAGACATTCACGGTGTGTCGGTTATCGCGCAGCGCAGCCTCTTTCCTGAAAGTGACATTGTTTAGACGATCAAGTCTACAGACATGTATGCAATCAGAAGATCAGTCCACTGATATCACATATCCCATCTGAGCGACGTTACTTACTCATTACGAACTCGACCTTGTTCATGTATGATACGGTCTACTTCGCTATAGGCTCCCCGGAGTGCATCTTGATTTGTGTTGACTTTCTCCTGGAGTGCTCTCGCTTCGCCAGAAATCTTGTTCTAGTGCAAACAAGAGTCTTTCCACTAAGAAGACGTTCATCTTTTGTTAGTGATCATCGCGAGAAGCTTACCATATCTTCCTTTTGTTGTGTAAGGTCTGGAGGCGGGATCCGGTATAGCGGTTTGTTCGGTAAGTTCTTCAAGTTCTGCTTTCAGCTTACCCACACGTTCACGGCGTCGTCGTTCGATATCCTTGAGTCCGTCAAACTCTTCTGAAATTTTGTCACGCTGATCACGCGCCGAGTTACAAGCTCTGTGACGCTGATTGATGGTAGTTGTAAGCGATGAGATGTTCGATTCCAATGTCTTGCGGCATTGGTCATAGGCCTGAGTAAGTCCTTTGAATGCCCTACAGATACAGGGTAAGTTAAACGAACGAAGACGCAAAAACCCATGAGAGGTAGTAACGCTAAGAATGATAGAAGGACGGACTGTATCTGGCGTGTCATTGGTAAATTCGCTTCTTTCAGCCTCGCGATGTCTTTCTCCAATTCTGAGCATTCCTGTTTGGCTTGAAGAAAAGAATCCCTCATGGTTCCGTATTTGCGTTGACGGATTGCAAACTCGAAAACTTTGATCTATGTGAAAAGAATCAATGAGAGAGAGAGGTACACCTGTGCGGAGCTCAAGATGACTTACCCGAGCTTCGTGCGCCTGGCGCTCTAGCAAAATATCCACATCCCTTTTCATGTTTTGCAATCTTTTATCATGATGCTGCTTTTCTTCTTGTAGCTTTTCCAACTGCGCTTCTTCACCAATCTTCTTACGGCCTTTCTCAATCAGTATATCATGCCATTGAATCAAGGAAGAATGGCCTGCACATTTTTGTGTGGCTCTTAAGAGGCCGATAGGATCCATGGCAGAAAATTCTCTTAACCTTTCCTGAGGAAGAAAACAACTGTAATTCAGACGAATAGAAGAAGACTCAAGTCAATGTGAAATCAAGACTGAACTTGCATTACTCAGCTTACCAAAGATTGTCCACCTGTATGTTGAAGGACCGGATGATTTCTTGAACCTTGGTATGAGTTGCACGTTTACCTGTATAGGATCAAATCGAGTCAATTCGAATCCCAAAGTGAAGGAAACTTATAAAGAAAAACAATCACCATTGATCTCGAAAATCCTAGAGCTTGTTTCAACGTTAAGATGAAGTTTAATCACTACATTTCCTTCACCTAGTTTTCCTTTGAGTTCGATCTCGATTGAGCCCTCATTAGTACCATTTTTGACAAACAGTTTGACTTCATTCACACGTTGTAAAACCTACATAACAACAATATCACGTACAAGGATCAGTCGCGTAAAACGAGAGAAAGATCAAAAGGCTGACTTACTGCGACAGGCGAGTAACCTAGTCCTAGGGCCAGAGCGCACATAAAAGCGCTTTTACCAGTACCATTGGGTCCAATGATCATGTTTAGATGTGAGCCAAAGTGGAACTCGACTTCGGAGTAAGTCATAAAATTGGTGGCTGAAAGCCGTACAACCGAACCAGGTAAAAAGCTGGGTAACACGTTCAATAACGAAGGTCAGATCAGTATTTCACGTCTGTTGATAAGATTTATCTGAGATTCGTTCGAAGATCGAATACGTACCCATCTGGATGACGCTCTCCATACGATTCTTCTTGTACGGTCTCAAGTGCTCCGTCTTCGTCATGAACCAGCATCATCGCTGAGGTCAACGGTAGCAGCACGCTGGGTCGAAGCTCGACTCTTGCCTTTGTTACCAGCACCGTTTGTGGTGACTTGTTCTGAATCTCCTCTTCGCTTCTTTTTACGATGGCCATCAGATGGTTCATCATCCGCGTCATCTTCAGCTGACAATTCAGCCTGCTCGTCCTCTTCGTCTGAGTGGTGTCGACGACCATTACTGACGCGATTGGAGAGTTTACCCGATCGAATAGGTGTTGGACTCTCGTCATCTGGATCTATGATTCTCAAATTACGTTTAACCATTGCGATAGAGAGTTTTAGAAAGATTGGCTGAGTTAGATGTATGCACTTTTTCAAATGAATTGGTAAAGTGCTCTTGAATCGTTTCAACCTAAAACTCAATCAAAAGAACGCGATCTTCACGCGACATTGAACCCTTTCGTACAACACCTTAGTGACATCAGATGAGTTAATATCACGAGGGAAACACAAAGGTGTCGATCTCAAAACTCTTCAAATGCTGAGGTGTTATATTTCACCTGCCTGTTACGGATTCTGTCACGGAGCCTGTTACGGACCTTAACATGTGACTGACTGACATCTCAAATGTGTTGGTTGGCTGGTCGACTCAGCTATCCCATCAGAAGACAAAAGTACGGGAGTCTGAAGTTCACTCCACATATTAACATGTAAAATATTTATAAGCTCTTGAACATTTCCCTCGAAAGTGGCATAATTTAAACACAAAGCTTGAGGGCATAAATGGATTGCTTCAAACCCACAAGTCTAATTGGTGGTATGCCCACTGAGCTATGTATCTATTCATCAAGACTGGGATTAAAACTTGTCATTAAAAAGTTAGATAATTCTGTCATGCTGCTGGAAGGCATGATTGGTGAGAAGACCTTTGTAAAGAAGTCAGTCAGAGGAGTCATTTATACTCCACACTTTCATTTTCAAACTTTTCAATTATCATCCAAATCTTTCAGAAACAACTGAAATGGCCTTCATACACCCATGAACCCACCCAGAATTTAAGAAGCTTAAACCTAAATATACATCATATTCCTTTCTTAACTCACTTCCTCAATTCTTGGAAGAATGATCATTTTATATCTCGATTTTGAATTTCATTTTCTAATTGATTTAATCTTTGAATAAATTCTTTTAAATTAGATTGTTCTAAGCTGTTTTGATCCTGATAAACTTTTAAAACTTCTTTAAATTTGAAACTCAACTTTTCAGTTAACTTTGAAAAGCTCTTTTTCGATCAAATTACTTTCATTTTCCTACCAAAAACCAAAGAAAGAAAACATCAATCAATCAATCAATCCATCAATCAATCAAAGGAGGATTTGTAAAGAAAAAAGGGGAGATAAACTAACTTGTAATTCAATTAAAACTAAATCTCTAGCTCGATTCCAATCTTTCAGAGCCTCGATTCAAAACCCTTCTTTTCCAATTCGATTCAATTCTAATCCAACAAATCCCTAAAAACACTCCCCAAAAACTCAAAAAGTTTTCCATCTCAATCCAATTCCCATACAAACTGAATCCTAAAACCGTTCCAAACCCTATTGAAATCGTACTGAATTTAATGTAAAGTTTACTATATTCTTTTTTGATCATGCTTATTAATCTTTCTAAGTTTAAATCTTTTTCGGTATGATGATTTGATTGGTTTAGGGATTGATTTAAGTCAATTAGAAGATCGTGTTTGAGAGTGGATGGGATTAATGTGCATTTGCTTTGGATGGTTTGAAGGGTTAGGTTTTGGAGAGTTTTGGAGTAGATTGAGAGTTGTCCTGATTGGTATGATAACTTTTTTGATTTGATTTGAAAGATTACACAAAAAAAGAGTAAACCAACCAAAATTGAAAATCAGTGATCTTGATTCATCTGGATTGAAGAGAGGAAAAGGATGGACTGAACTAAAAGTTTTAATTTTAAATCTTCTGTTTGATTGAAATTTCGTATGACTTCACCAAGATCGATTGAAAAGATTAAAACTTTCCACCATTGAAGTTTAGTTTGAAAGAATTCTTTAATTTGATTTTGATTGATTCCGATTAAGGTTTTATCAAGTTTGAGAATTGTTTGATTTAATTCGATTTTAATCTTTTTAATCTTTTCTTCATGTTCGATTATCAAATTTTCTAATTCGATCAGATTTTCTTTTAATTTTAGAAGTGATTGTGATAAGGTTGATAATGATAAACGTCCAATTGAAATTGATGTTTGTAGTTTTTGATTTGAAATTAAGGGAGTTGTATTGATGGCTTCTCTTAATTTATAAAAACCAGATGGATCAAAATCCTCTTCTTTATTACTTTTCAAAGTTTTAAAAGAATTCAGAGTTCTAAACGTATTAATTTCAAATGGTTTAGGACGATTCAATGGAATTAAAGATTGAGGCAAACTCAATATCATTTGGTCTTCTGGTCTTTGGTATCCGATTTGATTGATTCCAATCAAAAACGTATTAAAATGTAAAAGTTTAAAATACATTTGTGGTTGAATTTCTTTTCGAATCTCATCTATGATTAATAAATGTAAATCATTCTGTTCTACACTTTGGAATCTTTCGTCTTCAATGATTTCTAAGTTGTTATCTTTTAGCCATTGGTTTGGGATTTCTAGGATTGAGTTATCTTCATTCCATTTAGCTATCGATCCATACCTTTGCAACCATCAAATTCCACAAATCAGTATGATCATTTTTTGAAACTGATTGCAACAAAATTGAAACTTACCTAATTCGAATGAGACCAGATTGATGAAGATTTCTAGAGTTAAGTAATTGATCAGTTGATTGATGATAACTTTCATTTAATGGATCACATAATAAACAATTGATCAATTGATCTCTACCACTGATATGATCACCATAGATACCTAATCTTCTAACTCTTCTTTCTTTAGAATCTTTTAAATCTTGAATTGAACGATCCAATGAATTTATGATTTTCTTTTCATTCTCATGTTCAGTTTGTGTTGAGTTTATAGAAGTCTTGATATCTTTTAATAAATGGAATTAGTTTGAAATCTGAGGTTAATTGGATTGTTTGATTGGGTATGGTCGATAAGAATCTTGATTTGATGAACTTGTGGGATTGAGTGGTGATTGTTATCTTGAGTTGTTGATGACAAGATTTTAATTGAAATATTCCTCTCATCGTTTTTGATTTGCCATGCCCCCCTCTTTAATTCTGATGGATATCTGTTCTTGAAAGTTGAAGGTAAACTACTTGCTCGTGGGGCTCTTCTCTTGGTAAATATATCGAGTGGTCGAAGTTCTTTCTATTCGGTTGATTGCATTCAGATTCAGACTGAGACCACTGATCGATCTTCAGTGTACCGAGTCCTATGCCCTGCTGAGCGTGTAGCATCGGATCGGGTCGGTTCACCTAATCTTTTACACAAATTCAAAACTTTTTTCGAGATTTAAATCATTCAAACTCATTCAAACTCAAGACACAGGATGGTATTCAATCCCAAAGATTATTTAACTTCTCAAGGATGGCAAGGAGAAGGTAAAGGTTTACATTCAAACTCAAGATCAAAACCAATCACTGTTTTACAAAAGAAAAATTCATTCGGGGTTGGAAAAGATCGAGATCATTCTTATCCTTGGTGGGATGATGTATTTAAAAGTGTGATTGACAAGATCAGTGTCAAGAAAGATGAAACTGATCAAAAGAGAATCAATTGGTAAGGTTTTCTTTTCTCTTCAAATACAGATCATTATTCTCGAATAGCTTATTGATTACTCTTGGTTTCTTCAAGGAATTACGTAGGACTGAAACTGGGAATTATTTCTCATTTACCTTCACTTCCTCCTATGATCGATATACCAAAATCTAATTTGAATTTAAATTCGATGAATGATGCTAAAAGGAATGAAGCCATTCAAAACCTATATAGAAACTTTAGAAGAGGTCAGATTATTGAAGGTAACGTTGAAGAGGTCAAACCTATCAATCAAGATTGTGCTTCATCATCTATCGTTCCAATCGATTCTGGTGTAGATCATGGAGAGAGGATTGAAATGAAAGAAACGAAACGAAAAGAGCGGAAGGAGAGGAAAGAGAAAAAGGAGAAGAAAGTAAAGAAGGCGAAGAGAGAGGCGGAAGAATTGAATAATACAACAGATACAAATGATCCAAAGGGTGTGCGCGAGACAAGAGATACAAATGACCAAAAGGGTTCAAATCATACAACAGACACAATGAATCGAAAAGAGAAGAAAGAGAAAAAAGAGAAAAAAGACAGGGCAAAAAAGAAGGAGAAGAAAGAGAAGCAAAAACTTGAAGGATCGGATGAAGGATTCAAATTGAAAACGATTAAGAAAGTCATCATCAATGAAGGATTAAATCAAATCTTTAATATAGATTCATCAATTAAAAATGAACGAAAGTTGAAAAGAAAATGTTCGAAGTTAGAGAAACATGAAGAAGATGGAAAGTCAAGTATACTTGAGAAAAAGAAAAGGAAGAAACAGGAATAAATGATTAGATAATTTCAATTTTGAATTGGAGAGTGGTCACAGTACTGGGTTTATGTGAAGAATATATCAAGAGTCTTTGTTGAGGATTTCAAGATTGAGTATTTGATTCGGATAGAATTAACTCTTAGATGAATCTCCTTCTTTTTTAACTATACCTTTTAATCCTATAGAATTCTCTTAGAATCCACTCATCATCAAGAAAATCTTACAGATATTTATCTCTTAGGTTTCTTTGTACTTTTATTTTTGAAAAACATTGAGTTCAATTCTAACATTTATCATCATCATCTTTCTTAAAACAAGAGATTTTTTACCAAAAAAACAATTTTCCATCAAATTGAGTTGAAGTTGAAAAAAGAAAACGATTGGAGATTGTAAAAAGTGAATTATAGTAAGAATTAAATTGAATACAAGTTCCTTACAAAGAGAAAAAAACATTAGGATGAAAGACGATGGTTTTTTTTGAGAAAAACTTAATCCAATGAACCAAACGAGTTGAAGTTTTCTTAATTAGGGAACAGTCACTAATTTACAAGAAATTTGTTCAGTACGTAATTCATTTCCGATTTCTTTTCTACGAGTCAAAGTATAAACTGTTCAAAGAAAAAGAAAAGAAAGAAGAACGGAGATTAATCAATAAAGATGAAAAAGAGAAGTCAAAAAGATTAACTTACTAAAACTTAAATAATAAGTAGGCACATGTAAAAAAGTCATAAAACTAAATAAACCAATCCCAAGAGGTTTACCAGCAGAAGTTCCAACATCAGGTACGAAGAAGATAAAAGCAGTTAAGACTACAATTAAAGCTGAACAAGAAAAGGTCATTAGGAATCCATCTGCCAACTTGGTTACCAAACTTTGAGTACTGATTTTTGAAAAGAAAAAAAGGAAAACCCCAAAAAAAGGCTTATTAATTTTCTTCTGATTCTTTTAAAAACTTGTAGGAGTTTCAGTGTTAAGAGTTTTGGTCTCTGACTTACGATCTGAAGCCTCCGTAACCTGATTTTTTTAAATTGTAAGATAAGCCAACAGCCAATCCGATATCTACTAAAACTGCACCTCCTAACCAAAGTATATACATCACTCTACTTATTCCAGCAACTAAGATTTGTTGCTCGATTGAAGGTTTGAATCTATCTAATTCATTATTCGTATTACTTATAGCTAAACTCCACGAAAAATCCAATTCAAAATCGAATCAGTTTTTTTCATTTTTTTCTTGATTTTTCTTTTTTTTAGGTAGAAAGTGAAAAACGAAAAAGTTTACCGATTGTGATTGTACGACCACATGAACCTATAAAACTTGCGATTGATAATAACCAAATTGAGTAGGTTAAATATTTTGATCTTGAGATCCCGTATAAAGATTTAACAAAATAAGTTTGTACGATTAATTGTACTGATCTATTAAGTTAATTTAAAAGAATGATTTTCAAAAAAAAATTCAGTATATCTTGTACTTCATGAAAAGAAAAAATCGAATTAGATTTATTAAGCAAAAAATAGATTTACCCAGAGATAGCTGGAATAAGGTAACCAGCAGGTTCGATAATCCAAGGAGTTCCTAAGATTGAAAAAATATATATCAAAAATCAGTCAAAAGAATCAAAGATGTAAAAAAAGAACAAAGTGAATTACTCTTTGAAGGTCTACCACTTTTAATAGCTGATAAATTATCAATAGCTAAAAAAAGAAATGCAAGAGCGGTTAAAGAACAAACTGCTCTAACTCTCCAAAACTCATATTTGATTTTTTTAAGTTCTTTTGAATTTAGAGTGGTTTGAGTGACTGAATCAAGCATAGAAGAAGTATCAGAAGGTGATCTTGAATTAGGTTTGATCATCGGATTCTCTGATGGTGAATGTGATGAATTGAGTGATAAGGATTTTTTGGCTTTGATTTGGTTTGTGTGAAATGAAAAGGTCTTTCTGAAACAGACTCCTAAGATTATTCCCCTTGAAGGATGAACAGTTTGATGATTTGATCAGATTTTGGTTGGCTTGAGAAATGAAATGGGGTTTTTTGTTTTGAAAAGGAATGAATTTGCTTACATGATGGGACAAGCAGTTAGATATCCAATTCGATATCCAATTATTGTATCTTGTACTTGACCTTGATCTATAGAAGCTGATTCCATATTTCAAACGTTTTTTTGGTTTTCAATGTTTGAATGAAGAATGAAAAGATCTGTTTGAAAGAGATGGTGAATGATTTGTAAGAAAAAAAAACAAGAATTATTCTTCCAGGAATATTTTTTTGAATTCTTTGAGGAAAGAAAATCGGTTTGGAGGGGGGGGGCGGGGGTTTTGTTCTTTTTGAAATGAAAAACTTATTGAGATTTCAATGATTTTTGATGATTATATATTTGAAAATTGTAAAAAAAACAATCAGTTAAGTGAAGAATTATTAAAGAAAAAGGAAATGTATGATGGAAGTTTGAGGTTGAAAGTTAGGATTCGTTTAGGTATAATCAATCGATTTCGAAAGATAAACCATTGAAATTCAAACAACCGATACTCAGTCGTTTAGAAAAAGTATAGAAACCGACGAAAAGCGACAAGAGTATCCCAAAAAATCGACATTGCGATAAAGACGTACCCAATTCAAGCTGTGCGGATTTCAGATGGTAACCGGCGAAGCCGAACATCAGTCACGTTGAGCCATCGATGACTCGATATGACCGGTAACTATGATCGTCTGTTCTTCACAATCTGCCTGCCTCATTCTCCTCAAGCTCAACACACGATTCATAGTGATGTGTTCGGTCTTCCAGACTTGAGGTTTGGCATCAACTGATTTGAGACAGGCTGTGAAGTAGCTATAGGCTTTTCCAAGGTTGTATTGAAGGCATTGGAACGTATGAAGATATATGCATATTGATCAATGATGTGTAAATGGGGAAGTCCGAAGCAGATGTGATCAAAAAAAGTTTAGGTGGATGCGTGGAATCGGTAGGCACGAACGGAGTGAAGAGCTTTCTCATCACGATCGATCCGACTTCAGAGTCGCATTTCAAAACCGAGCTTCACCACGTTGGATAAAGCTTCCTGAGTTTGATTTCTTGAATGTATCAAACTCACTTAACCTTGAGGAATACAAACTACTTTGACATCCGACCAGATCACATCTCACGCTCAGTGGGGTTCAATCAATCCAGCAAGAAATTGTATGATATGACTTTTATCTACGGTTCTGCATATCAGAAAACCACTCAGATTCTCCAAAAAAAGAATGAAAATAATTATGGTCCTTATTTTTTTCGGTTTTTGAAAAAAAATCATTCAAAATTTCAAAAACGATGAAAGTAAACTTCGAAGGAATAATTGAAGAAAAAAAACTAAAAAAAACATATCAAAGAAACATGACCAAAAAAAAGGATACCATTTGGTGAGAATTGGTCTCATTCATTAACATTGTAGAACAGCTGCTTGACGAAGTTCAACGTGTAGAATAGCTTTAATTCCTTTTGATTTGACGTCAAATTGACCAGGCTGAAGTTCTCAACGGAGGCATCAAAATGAAGAGAAGTCAGTGTAAATTTCTTCTATGGGTTCCCTGAGATATAATTTCAAGTGACTCAACTAGGTATGGACATGCCTTTATGAATTTCTTCAACGCTTCAAAAGCTGAATCCGAATCACTAGATTCAAATTAAAAAACGGTCATCAAGGATCCAGTGAACATTCGAAAAAGGTAATCATTTATTGTGAGGTTTGATAAGACGCTTTGAATCTCACTCACGCATTTATAGGTGAACCATCACTTGATCTAATCTTCACCTACAAAAAAATGTATAAGCAATATAAAAAATTTCCATCAGCAAAGGTTCAAACATGTTGAAAATGGAATGAGAAAAGGTTTTGAAGGTGTTTTTGAGAACAATCAATCAAATTTCACTCAACTTGACATGCACCACAAGATTTAGAATTGTGGTCTTGATGATCATCATACTGAATTCGGTTTTTTTAAAAAGTCCAGTATAACCCATCATTGCTCTAGTTAAGTTAAAAGAAGAAGAAGATCAAAATGAATTCATCAAATGGTAAGAAAGTGATGGGGTTTTTTTCCAACAAGAGAGATTTTTACTCACGATTGACAATCAGATGGTTCAATTTGTGATTTTTAAAAGCAGGGCAAAAGGATCAAAATAAAGATCCCAATCACTTCATCCGACCCATCAAAACATTTCTCTAAATCCTTCCTACATAGGCTCATTCACCTGTGCCTGCCTGTGTGTGGGGGGGGAATTTTTGATCCAAATCTCTCGTAGAAAACCGATACTGTCAATTGAAGATCTTTACAAATTGCTTATAACCTCATCCGACTCATCATAAAGAAAATTCTTGAAACGATTTCTGGGCTCATCGAGCTCATGATGGATTGTGTGTGTGTGTGGGTGTGTGGGTGAAACTGCACCGAGTGAAATGGAAATTCAAATAATCCAATCTTAAAAATAGGTTTTTTTTTTCCATTCAAAACTTTCTCTCGAGTATTTAGCATTACCTCAAAGTTAATTGAAAAAAGTGTTTTTGATAGCCTTATAGGATTGAATGGAAGTGTGTGTGTGTGTGTGAATGTCGGAAAAAAAAAGGTTGAGGGGAAGATTAATATGTTTATGAGGAATGAATCGATTTCACGATTCTCATTCAATTCAAGATCAGTATATAAAGTGGTAATCTTTCGAATGAAGTTTTGGTGATTCAGATAATTTGGAACCATTAAGTTCAACAAAATGATTCAAATTTTACTTTTTTTTTCTTCACCGTCTTACTCACACCCACCCACGACTCATGTTGTGAAGATTGAAAAGAAAATTGAGGAGTGGTGTCTAAGCTATGAAATTTGTATGATTACCTTTCAATACATCAATCCACCTATCTATCTCGACATTCCTAATTCTTACCTAAACTTTAATTTCAGTTTTTAAATCAAGTTTAAGTATGTTAGATATGTAAAAGAAAAAAGGAATTTAAAATTCAAATATGAATTTTCCTTCAAATCAAACAGAAAAGAAAAAAGTCGAATCAATCAAAAAAGAAATAAATAAACGTTTGAGTTTTATGTAGTAATTAGAAGGTGAACTTGATATATAGATAAACTTGATCCATCATCAAGTTTGATTTTTTTTTTGCTTGAATTTATCTTTTTTCAAAAGACTGATCAAAGGAGTGAGAACAAGATGTTTTACAAACAAAAGAGAAAGAGAAAGAGAAAGAGAAGTAGTAGTGAAAGATAGCAGCAAAAAAAGAGAGTTGAGATTGATTAACACTGTAGAGCAGTGGCTGAATGAACCTCTATGATTAAAAAAGGTTTGATTCCAATTGATTGAACCGAAAATTCACCAGGCTAAGTAAATGTACAGAAGATGTTTCATTAGAAGAATCAAAAATCAAGGTCATGAAAAAAAAGGAAAGTGAGATAGAAGATGAAGAAGAAAAAGGTTTTTTTTAAATGCTTAACTAAGTATGGACAAGCTTTCATGAATCGATTCAATTCCTTGAAAGCTGAATCTGATGAACTGTGTTTGATCAATCAATCAATCAAGTTCATCATCTTTAAGAAGTTTAAAAAGTGATGGATCTGAAGAGATTGAGGTTAAAGAGTTTGAGTTGATCACTTACCCATTTATAGGTTGACCATCACTTGATCTGATTTTAATCTATGAAAGAAACAAAAAAAATTAAAATCAAATTCATCATCAAGAGTGAAGGAGGTTGATGATGGTAAAGAATGAAAAGTTCATCTGATGAGAACTTGTAAGAAGAATTTCAAAAGATTGAGATAAAAAGAAGAATGAGATAACTTAACTTGACATGCTCCACATGATTTAGAATTTTGATGTTGATGATGAAAATGAATAAGACCAGTAAAGAATCGATCAAATCCCATCAAAGCTCTAGCCGATGAAAATTCAATTTTTTTTGGTCAAAAGTCAATTACAAAACTAGTTTTTTTCTTTGATGAAAAGAATTAGTGGATTTGTTTTTCACTGACGATTGACAATCAGTTGGTTCAATTTGTGGTTTAGATTGATCAAGTTTATCACATTTATAATTACTTATAATTCTTTGAATTAAAATAAATGAAATTAAAACTTTTAAAAGATTTTTCATCCTTTCGTGTTTTTTTTTGAACTTTTATAAATTTGATGAGTAAAGTAAAAAAGATGATGATAGAAGATTGAAATATGAAATAAAAGAAATTTAAATGATGAATCAAGTATGAAATAAATCGAATGAATAGGTTTGATTTAATTAAATATATATATATAGAAAAGTGAAGTGTTTTTTTTTCATACTAGAAAAAAGGTTTGAAAGATATTTGTAGAAGATTATGTTTTAAATATTTGGTACAGAAATCTCTTTAGACGTATGTGGGTTTGATTCAAAGTGAAGATGAAGCGATGATTTTCAATCTTACATGATAAAACAAGTTAAATGCATGTATCTCGCTTGATTTTTTTTTGGTAAATCCAACGGTAGCTTGTATTTAATTGATCTAGAGCAATCGATGATCCATCAATCTGGTCTCGATGGAGATTAGATGGGATTTACTCAGTGTTTTGTGAAGAAGTTTTGATCAAATTTTGTTAATTAGTATGTATGAGTAGGAAATCATAAAGAGGAGATAGGAAGAAGAAGAAGCATTGAGGGTGAGTAGAGAGGTTTGAATTGGATGGGTTGATGATTTATAAAATGAAGTGGTTCATCACCCAGCATTCTATTTGTCAAAAGGGGAATCCATCTTAAACTGTGCTTTCTTAAGGATCTGAATATGATGAGATGATGAATTGAGATTTTGCAAAGCAGGGAAATCTGTCTGTTTTGAGATAAGTGGTTAAAAAGCAAATGTATCTACTCTATATACTGCTCTCTGAAGGTTCAGAAAGCAAGCTGTGTTGGTCTTAATCATAAAAGATAAACCATTTGAACATACTTGAACCCAATCATCAAATCTAATTAGAGGAGTGTTTCTAAACTTACACTCTTCAATTGGACCAACATACCAAAGTTGAATGTGTCTGTATCTTGTTTTGAAAGAAACAACTTGAATTGAGCTGACACAAAGTGTTTTTCTTTCCATTACCCGTATTCTTCTAGAGCAACTGTTTCCATTAAACTCAATGATCCACAACCGGTATTGATCTGCTAGAGAATTGATCCACTTTATCAACTCAAGAAGGCTGTTGAGCCCTGCTGAGCGGTATGTGATCTTCTGCAGGGTCTGATTGGGTTGACCGGGTGGGTAGGATTCAAGATGGGCTTGAGTGGGTGTCGGGGCCAGGAGAGGAGAGTGGGACGGGTTGGAGAAGGTGGAATTGAAATTTTCAAATCAAAGAAAGCACAAATCAGTTTGAGAATCGAAGGATGAAGGAATTCAAACCATCAAACTATCTATTAGACCATTATCAACTCATCAAACCAACACCATCAACAACAACAACATCACCATCATCATCAACAACATCAACAACCTCAACATCAACATCATCATCATGGTCAGGTTTAGGATTAGATCCAAGATTGGTTCAAAACATGTAAGTCAACCAATCTGGACTTCACATCAAAGAACTAAAATCACTAAAGAGTCTTATTTAAAAAAACAAAGAGACCTTCAAGCTGAATCAATTCATCATCAAATCATTTCAACCATCTTAAAGATTCATCACACTGAAATCTATTTACCAAACCACCAATCTGACTCATCAATAGCTTACTTGATCGGAATCATTCAATCTACTATCATCAATAATCATCTATCTAACTCAATCCATCCTCATCATCATCAACATCAACATCAACTCAATCCATCCACTCTTTTAATCTCTCTTTCATCTGTTCGATTAAACAAACTAGATGAATCGATCAAAAGATTAACCAAAGACATTCAAGAGATCTGTCTTTATGAATTAAAAGATTCCAAACCACTTTCAGATCAGTTAAACGAAATAGAAAGTCAACCCATTTGGAATTCTAATCTATTCTTAATCTCAAATTTAAACCGAGTCTTACTCTTGATCGAAAAAGGTTATCTTTTGATTAATTCAAACTTAAAGATCTTAACGATTGACTTAAGATTAGAAGATCATCAAACTAAAATCAATCATCATTTGATCAACGAACTTATTTCTTTCTTCAAGTTCATCCAACCTACTACTCAATTAATCTTTATCTCTTCCAATATTGATTCACAACAAAGACCTCCTCCAGCTTTATCATCTCTTATCAATCAACTTATTAATCAATCCATTCATTCTAATTTATTAAATTCAAATCTAATTCATCTTCATCATGGTCATCATTCTGAACCTTTAATCGGTTCTGATTCGAATACTTCTTTTGATTCTCAATTCACCCATCTCGGATCAAGTTTTGATCCTTCTCATCATTCGATCTCTTCAACTCACTTCACCATTCCTGATGTTGGATTTAAGTTTTGAATTCAACTACATAAATCAACTTTCTCAAATCAAGTTGATCATTCATTTCTTCTTCATCTCAAAATTATTAAATCTTCTTCTTTTTGGGAAAATTTGATCCGGTTTTTTTTTTCTTCTTCTTTTGCTTGAATAGCTGATCTTGGTTTTTTCTTCTTGGTGATATTTTCTTTCAAAAAAAAACTTCTGATTGGATTGAATTGGTTTTTTTTTGATAAATCGAAATGCAATTGGATCAAATTTGGTAAATAAAAAAAAGATCAAGTTTGATTCCTCGTAAATCAAATCTTGATCATTTACTTTTAAGTTTTTTTTTAAAAATATTTTTCAATCTTCTTCTTCTCATCCTTCTTCTTTAGTTAAATCGTTTTTTAAAACTTTTAAAAAAAGAAATCAATTCATGATATCAAATCAATCAAGAAAATCTGTTGTTATTTAATTACTTACTTATATATCAATTTTATTAAATCAATCATTTAGATTTCAAGAAACACACAAAATTATATCAAATTTTAGACTGAATTTAAACACACATTTGTTCTTTTTTCTTTTGTTTTTGTTTTTGATTTCAGAAAAAAAATTTAAATAAGTTTGTAAATAAGTTAAAAGATTTGAGAAAAGAAAAAAAAAACCTTGGATGAAGTTTGATGAAAATGAAAATGAAAAAAAAAAACAAGAAAAGTTAAGTTTTACCCTTTCGAAAAGGAAAAAAACAAAAGTTGAAATTATATTGATGAAAAAAACAAAAACCCCAATGGGTTTTCTTAAATCAAGATTTTATATTTTATAATTCTTTTTTGATTTAAGTTTTAAAATATGATTAGGTTTATGTAAGAATAAATCAATAAAGGCAAACCCCCCAAAAAAAGTGATTCATAATCCAAGTCTTGATTTCTTCAACACTTTTAAGTTGGGTTTTCAGGTTCATGAATTGAAGTTTGAATGAACTCATTCTTCAGTTTTTGAGGGTTGATTAGATGATCTTCGAAGCAAGCGAGTTTGGGTAGGTTTGATAATCATCTATCTAACTTGACTGCTTCACTTTCTCTCTGAGCTTCAAGCTGGTCAAGTCTCACCTCCCTTTGAGTGATATGGAAAGGTGGCATAGATCTGAGTTTGATTTCATGCATCTACCACTTGCTCACTCAACCGGTTCAAACCAATTCAATCAGATTTTCTTTTCTTCATTCTTGATCAAGAAATATATAATTTGAGACCCGGTTTGGAAAAAAAAAACAATCAATCATACAATCAATCATGAAGCAGATCAAACTCAAACCAAGATCGGTAAAGCAAAAAGGGGGGGGAAAGAGGTGAAGAAAGCGTGGGGAGATGAAAAGATGAAGAACCGGATTAAGGTTTAGGATAAGAAGTAGAGGAAGGAACGGTGAATGGATCCCATTGTCCTTCACTTGGTTTTTCGATCAAATCAGACCAACTAAGAATTCATCAAGTCATTGGTTCAAGAAGGATAGATCAGTTAAATGATCCATGAGATTTGTGAAGTTGGAAAAAAAGAAGAATCGGAGATTGAAAAAACCACATACGCTTCTGAATCGAAAATCGAAAGCGTCAATGAATGTTCATCTTGAGCTTGATCGATAGCTTCTTCAATCAGATTCACTCCTAATCCGATTTCTAAAGCCTTGATTGACTTTTCGACTTCTTCAGGATCATGAGATCCTTCTCCTAGATCGTGTTCTTGGACGAGTTGTAGGTTTTTTTGGGTGAGACTTTCAACTGATTGACGATAAATCGAACCGGAGGGAAATTTCTTTAAAACGTTTAAAGTGGTTTGATAAGTTTCGATTAAAGTTTTGAAAGGTGATTGATGAACTTCGATTCCAACTTGATCTGTTTTTAGTTTTTTTCGTCCGATTGGATTTAAATGTACACCGGTTTCTGATGTAGATTTTCTTGAAGATTTCGAGCTTGGAAGTTTAAATTCAATTGATTCTTCACTTGTTGATGCAAATCGTTTGATTGGATTAGATTTGATCTGTTTTTGTTGTTTTTGTGGAATTTAAAGATTCAATTGAAAAATAGTTTAAGATTAGTTTCATTTTAAAAGTCTCTTTTTTAAATCTATCATCTCTCTGATTTGATTAAACCTTTCGAGAAAAAAAAATCAAATCTTACGATTGAACTTGATAAGTTGAATTGAATCGAATGATGAATTCTGAAAGATCGATTAAGGATGATTGATCGTTGAGTTAAGTTAGATAACATCTTTTCTTTTCTCTCTCTTCTTTGTTCCTTTGTCGTTTTTATCTTTTTAATTTTTCTTTTTTTCTTTTTGATTAAGTTGAGATTGGATTTGATTGATCATCAATCTCGGAAAGTAACGGTCGATCGGATTGGGATTGGGACCGAGTCATCTCTCAGACCAGTCGGCCCCGATATCGTCATGACCTCTTACAAAGGATCGGGATCACCACTAATGAAGAGACCACTTGAAAGACCAAACTCAGCCCTACTTGCTCAGTCATGATTCTTGATTGATAAATGCTTCCAACAGTAATCTGAGATCCATCTTTATGGAGAGATCAAATACATCCCATCTTTTCATACTTTTTCAGAATGTATGAAAGTCTATAGAAGAGCCAACTGAACAAACTCCCTCTAAAAATCAGTAAGCCCAAAGCCTGTATAGTCACTTACTTCAGTTCTAGACTTCCTGAGCATTGGTGAGGTTTATTAGAGTAAGATTTGAACCTGAAGACAAGATTTTGAACACACAAGAGTCTCTTTCATCTTCCCTGGTGAATTTCAAGTGATAGTTCATTTCAATTACACACTTGATTCAAATCTTTGATCACTTGAACTCTTCTCAAATTTCCATTCATCCTCAAACATTTTACAGTTATTCTATCATGGATCACACTATTTGACACCCGGTCGGTTTGATATTACCCAGTACTTGCTTTGGCCTTGGTAATTCCAAGTGTTCTCCAGTCAAATTTGGTTGCAGCTACCAACCACAGTTGTTTTAAATCTTGCCCTACTCCTTGATCTCTCTCAATTGATCATCAGCTAAATTAGCTCCTGAACCAAAGTTGATGTATCAATTGTACAACCATTCATCATGAGCTGTCCAAAGATAGTAAGTTCCTACCCCCCCATGTTGAATGATTTTTCTACTCTTTCTTTCTTCCTTTCTTGTACTCTTCTCCTTCATTTGAACAAAGACTGATGGACATCTTCATCTCACTCATTCTTTCTGGTGACTTTCTATGGTCTTACACACACCCAATCATCAGATTCAAGTCTTTGAAAACAGCAGACTATCCATCTTGTCTTTCAAGAAAAACATGGAACTTGAGTTGAATTAACTGAAAAAGTTGGTCCAGACCATTTCATACCTTGTTCTGGCTATTCCTCAGCCAAGACCACCAATACACTCACCTCAACCACCCCCTATTTCAGCCTTTCATCCCTTCCTGTACTATCCTTAGATGTATCTGCCACTGCCACCCCATCACTGCTGTCCAACTTATCCACGTGCCCCATACAAACTGCCATGGATACAGCTACTCTACACGCTACATGTCTGGTAGTGTTGGGTAGCGTAGCTTCTCAGTGTTGCTGGTTAGGGAGTTGAACTTCCATTCAAGGACTATTTGATTCAATAAGAAAATATCATTGGGCTTTTTGTATCAAGACTTCAAGCAATGACACTTGTCAGTCATTTTTTTTTGTTCACCCTGGAGGTATTCAACTTTCTCCTTCTTTCCCAACATTCATCAAAATGGATTGCACCTACAAGACAAATAAGTTCATTCTCCCTCTTCTACACATCATTGGAACAACAAAAACACCCCAAACTTTCACAATCACTCTCTGTGTCATACACAGCAAGGTTGAGAAAGTTTACCTTTGGGTGATGGAGCCATCAAAATTAGTAGTGTATACCCAAGATAATTCCAAGTGTGATTCTTTTTTTACCAGTGCTATCAGAGACCCTAACAGCTTTGACCAGCTCTGAACAGACCAATCCACAAACTTCCGGTTCAACTCAACTTCTGCAGACTTTTTGAATTGATACTAAGCCAGCTCATTTTCAATCCTATTGATCAAGTTTTCTCAAGCACTACTCACATCCTCTTCATTTGGCACATCAACCACAAAACTTGGCAGGGAATGTAAAATAAAAGTTTGAGAGTGACAAATGGACCACATTCATGAAGACATGAAATTGATTTTTTTTCAGATTGTCACAATGGAAGATTACCAAGAGAATGTAGAGGTAGTCAACATGATGGCTTTCCAACACAGTATCTTGGGATACTTGGAGCACATAGGGCTTTACCAAACTAACACATCTGTAGCTCTTTACACCTCACAATCTCTGCATTTCGGTCACTCATCAACTTCTTGAGTCAAGGGTGTGCATCATTGGATTCAAGTTCTCTTAGATGGTAGTCAAAAATGATCTCATTACATTTTTCCAAGAATTCAAGTCATCAGGTGATCCTCAATTTGAGGCAATCATGGCTTCGAAGAGAGTTGAAACTCAGAAGCATCTGATTGGCCTACCTAATCCCTTTTTGACATGGGTGCCGAATCCAATTGTGTTCAGGAGGTTGAGCAAGCTGGGTAGTGAGTGGTAGCTTTCTAGTTGTGTCATATGTAGTAGTATTAGTGTTTGAAAGCCAAATGACTAAAAACATAATCCACTCAACCAGTTACAGGCAAAGAGGCTATCAAGTCACAATTCAGACCTTGACCTGTATTTTCATGTCCAATGCGTCTAGAACAGCACTCAATGACCACATTGCCTCCACATTGCCTCCATATCACTTTGTTTGCCGCATGCTGGTCCCCAAAGTGGTCTTATTACTCATTGCAAAGGTTTGGTCCTGCCAAGCCATGATCCCAAAGTAAAGAAGACTTTGTGAGCAAGCTGGGTATTTGGGAATGCTGTTCATGTAATTGAGGAGAAGGATGAGGAGGAAGGAATGAAAGAAGTAGTGTCATCCAGTGGTGTATTCAAGAAAAGTGGGCTTGGCTTCCTGCAAGACCAGCTTATTTTGAAGCATTCACAGCATTTCATAGTTCTTTACTGCAAGTCCATGTTCAATCCACCAGTGTTTGGTCACAGTGACTATGCTATAGTAGAAGTGGTGGGAAGAGTTTCAAAAGGATCTTTTATGGGTGGTCAAAACAAATTGTTTGCCCTCCTGTCAACTTATGCCAAGGATCACAAATTCATAATCTCCTATGCCTATACTTGACTATTGATGAAGACTTAAAAAAAATAAAACTTTTGCTACCAAAGTAGTCCAAGAGCTTCTTCCAACCAGGCTGCAAAAACTTATGAGATTTGGAAAACCAGGGGTTGAGTGTTAGAAACCGGGTACCAAATAGTGCTGTCCCATACATCAAAATCTGAACCTAGAAAAAAAGTAATAAAGAAGAATGAAAATTCAGTTCTTACCTAAAACCCACAAAAAGCTGGATTCCTCATTTTTCAGTGTCAAATTCATTGTTCAATCTTCCTTAAACCAGTAAAAAACTTCTTGTTTATCCTAACTTCAACATACAGCCATACTCAAGAAGCTTTTTACCTCCCCCCTCTCCTGTTGAAAAGAAAAAAAAACTTGTCCAAAACTAAATTGGGTTAAAACCCAATTTCAAATTAAAGGTAACTTGAGATCTTTGTATACAATTTGCAGGTATTGTCCTGTAACAAGATTTGGCTTTGGAGAAGATTTTATTTTTTTCACTGGGAGGGGTATGATGAGCTTTCTAAGAATGGCTGTATGCTTTACAAACATCTGATGGGTTTTTTGAAATCCAAAGCAGGGGGAAAGGTTACACAAATGACATGATTGGTTGTAAAGTTCAAACAAATACCTTTTGAAATTTCAATCAAAACTTGAGAGTCACTAAAGCTATGAAGGATATAAATCAAAAGTTTTGCCTGGAAGAGACTGGGCTTTTGATTAATCAAGAGGAAAATTGGGAAAACTCTCCTTGTGGCAAAAGATTTTCTTGTGAACCATTTTACCCTCTACTCAATCTCACAACTCCTCATGTCTGGAAGATCACAATTGGTGGATACTGGGAATATTTCAAAATTCTTTTGAATCCAGTCAAAAATTTATCCCATATGATCAGCTGAGAGGCTTAAAGTGTCTCTTTATGATATTTGTACCTTGACTTTTTCTGGGTTTTTTTTGATATTTGATGAAAGTAATAAGCATGAATAGTATTAAAATCTATAGTGATTGATGTTGTGAGTTTCTCTCATCGAATTGAGTTTAGTGATCAAGATCTGTGTTGAGAGTTTCCTTTACATAGGTAATAGAAGAATGATGAGGCTCCCAGCGTACATTTTTCTGTGATCACATTTTGATGGATTTGAAGCAAAAGGTACAGTCAATCTCATAGAGCTTGAGAAGAATTTCAAATCAAATCACTGGAAATTTTGTAGGCAAACCTTGATCACAACCTTTTTAACTGTACTATCAATTTTATGGACACACTCAACTGTTTTCAAGTAGAATGAAGCCGTGGCTCTAGAACTCGGATGCCATGACCTTAAAACATGAATTCTTCTGCAGGTCTTCACGAGTTTGAGAAAGTTAGTGTAGCCATTCCAATCCATGAACCAAAGGTGTCTGAGTGAAGCATATCCTTGCATGTTTTCAGGTATTTAGATCGAAGTTGATAACTTGACTTCCAGATCCCTCAACGTGAAGGAAGCCCTTCTGACATCATTGATGCGTTCCAAGTTTCAACGCTGGTTCACAAAACTTTACAATGACTGTAGGTGACTGTTTATACAGAGGAAATTGTTTCAAGCACTCCATGGTGATTGCTCTTTTGCTTTTTGGTCAAAGACTCTCACTCGGAATGTTCAAGAAGAGTTAGGGCTTGTTTGGTATAGCTTAAAAAAAGCTATTATTTCGAAATTTGACTTTGAAAAGCCAAATTTTGAAAAGTCTGTTTGGCAACGGATTTTGAGTGCCTTTCATAAGCTATTATGGGTACCATAATAGCTTTTTTTGTCTATTATAATAATTGACCAACTAGTCAATTATTTTTCCAATAAGTAGCTTTTTTCCAACTTATTCCACCAAAAAATTTTTTTTTTCGAAAATATACAAGTCCTATCTTCCATACTCCCCTGTCCTCACTTCAAACCACACCAACACCGTAGTTATAAACCACCCTCAGCCCACCTCTTTTGTTGTCTTCAAGAATGAAATTCAGTTCTTTCAACGAGTCTGAGGAATCAGACATTCGGTTATGGTTCGATGAAAGTAATGATGAGAATATGAATGAATAAAAAAAATAGTTGACTTTTGATCGGTCAACAAGCCAATTATCTTTCACCTTCCAAACGGATTACGACTTTTTGGTACCTTTAAGTCGACTTTTCATTAAAAGTCGACTTAAATCAAAATTTGACTTTCCGGGCTCGGAAAGTTCGTACCTTTGAAAAGGTACGAACTTTCATAAGTCGTACCAAACGAGCCCTTGTTATTCCTTACAGGAATCGGTGCGGTGTTACTGTAGGAGAAGCTGCTTGCGGCTTCATTCCAGGGGCAAGGAGAGGACGTCTTATATAGACGTCCATCTCTACAAAGTACTAATAAGGTAAGTGGAGTGAATACAAGTTGGAGATGTCGGCGACATCCCAAGGGTAGTAGTATATGGCCGGATCCGTTGCTACTGGGTCCGGTCTACAACAGGAGGGGACGAATCCGACAGGATTCGTCAAAAAAAGAAAGATACATTTTAAGAAAAAGCACATATAAGTAAAAGAAAAGTACGCTAAAAGCGCAAGACAAAAGAAAGAGGGAAAACAATAGAGACAATGGGATCCAGGGTATCACATCACCCCCTTTTTAAGATGTAAACTTCCGAGTTTACTAGGTGCTGAGTGATTCTAGTACGACGTCCAAAGATTCCCGTAGGTAAATGTGAAAGTCTTGGAATGTGGTCTATTTGTTGAGCAAATACAAGAACTCTGATCAATACTTTATCTGTTGATAAATGACACAAACATCTTCTTTTCAATGATAAAGAAAGAGAACAGAAAGTAGCTAAGTACCTATTTGTTGAGCAAATACAAGAACTCTGATCAATACTTTATCTGTTGATAAATGACACAAACTAATGACAACAAATATAGGTTAGATTCAGACTGAGGAAAGAAAATGATAAAGAATAGAAAGTTAGACTCACCATCTTCTTTTCAATGATGAAGAAAAGAAGACGGTTGAATTTCAGATCTTCATCTTATATATACTGAGACTGGTTGGGGTGAATTTCTTTATAGACATATTCTAGTAATGTAATTTTCAATTTTCTGTGTTGATTGAATCTCAACACCCTCCCTCAATCAACACAATCAAACAATTGGAATATGGTTTGAAAGAATTGAAGAAAAGAAAATTAAAGCTCCAAAAAAATCATACTAAATTATGAGTTCTGAGTTATGAGTTGAGGTTTCTGATTTCTGATTTCTGGGTTCTGGGTTCTGGTTTCTGGTTTCTGGTTTCTGGTTTCTGGTTTCTGGTTTCTGGGTTTTGAGCTATGTAAAATGATTGAATGATTAAGCATTGATTCTATTGAACGAAGCTTCAAGTTCAGCAATGGTTGGTTCAGCAGTATAAATTGCAGTTGCTGCTAGAGGTCGCTCTTCCCATTTACCAGATCGCTTCTTTTAATCAACCCATTCGTTGTATTTGGCTTTGTTTCCAGGTCTCTTGAAACACTCTTCAGCTGTATGTTTCTTAGCTCTAGTGTGACCGAAACATCTTGTAGGAGTGCATTGCAAAGAAGTGGCTGCATTTGCCTCGGGAGCGAACGAGACTACTTGTGATGATGTAAGTTCGGTGATTCCTAAAAGTGCTTCGTCATTCAAATATCGTCCTAACTCTGCAACGACTTCATCGTAATTAACAATCTTTGACTTCAAGATATCTCGCGCATCTTTAAGTCGGTATTGATTTAGAGATGCTAGTAACTTTCTTCCTAATTCGTCGTCTGCTATTTTTCCACCCGAGTGTTTATAACGTACTACCAATGAGTTATAAGTATTCAAGTAATCGCTTAGCTTGATGTCATCACCCTGCTTCATGACGTCAAGTGTGTTCTTCAATAATAACTGTACTTCTGCTGATCGGTCTATGTAATGTTTATCAATACTATTCCATAATTTACTAGGTAAGTCTTCAATTATCGATCCAGTAGGAGTGTAGACTGTAATTTTGTCTCGGAATCTAATTTCATTCTCTTCATCCATGTTTGATAACATCCATGATACAAGACAACTTCTAATAATTCCGTTTAAGGTTTTCGTCGCTGGGTCTGATCCTTTCAAGTCTACATCTGATTCTAGAAGCTCAATGATCTGGAGCGACTTGATAGAGGTTTTGATCTTGCTAAGCCATAAAAGGGCATTTTCCTTAGTTAAGGGTTTTGCGGGAGAAACTCGGCTAAGAGTCAAACTCCACGCTGCGGCTTGATCCCTTGGCGAGATACTTGGGGTTGAAGGCTTAGTTGTTTCTGTTGATGAGGAAGACATTATCTGATATGTAAATTGAATTGGACTAGGATTTAAAATGAAGATTGATTCGACTGAGTTGAACTAGGATTGATTTGTGACTGATTATGATGTTGATTGGCTGATCGTCACACTACTCTCGCTACCATGTGAAAGTCTTGGAATGTGGTCTATTTGTTGAGCAAATACAAGAACTCTGATCAATACTTTATCTGTTGATAAATGACAC
Organism: Melampsora americana; assembly: GCA_022264835.1. Lineage (NCBI taxonomy): Eukaryota > Fungi > Basidiomycota > Pucciniomycetes > Pucciniales > Melampsoraceae > Melampsora > Melampsora americana. The sequence continues at coordinate 1,137,669 of JAIFHY010000001.1, read as the reverse complement.
AAACATCTTCTTTTCAATGATAAAGAAAGAGAACAGAAAGTAGCTAAGTACCTATTTGTTGAGCAAATACAAGAACTCTGATCAATACTTTATCTGTTGATAAATGACACAAACTAATGACAACAAATATAGGTTAGATTCAGACTGAGGAAAGAAAATGATAAAGAATAGAAAGTTAGACTCACCATCTTCTTTTCAATGATGAAGAAAAGAAGACGGTTGAATTTCAGATCTTCATCTTATATATACTGAGACTGGTTGGGGTGAATTTCTTTATAGACATATTCTAGTAATGTAATTTTCAATTTTCTGTGTTGATTGAATCTCAACAGTAAAAACGCATTGAATTAAGTCCCCAGTTAGAGAAGTTTTCTATTTCAGAGGTGACCGCGTGATTGATGTCCATCAGATCTCGGATCATGTCGTACTCTTTTTCTTCAGCGCTCTGAGTTCCTAGCCCGTGCGTCACGCTTGTGTAGCTCTCTGGATGCGTAGAAAAATCCAGGTTCGGAGCCTTTGAATTTTTTAAGGCGGGATCCGTTCACATTAGCTCTCAATATATGGCCGTTCGAAGTCATTAGACTGAACGTACCGTTAGGGTAAGATTCCTTGATGATGAAAGGTCCGTCCCATTTAGGATGGAGCTTTGATGGCCGTCCCTCAAAACTCCTGAGGACGAGGTCTCCGACTCTGAAGTTCCGTTCTGTATATTCGTTGTCGGTAGCAGTATATCTGGCGTCGGCTCTTGCGTTAAGCTGTTGAATGAGCTCAGATCTGCGTACGGCATGTTTTCTGATGCCTAAGTTTCGTTGTCTGAATATTAGTTCCAAGTTTTCGATCGAATTATCTAATTTGATACTTACTTTTTCCGATGGCAACTTGGCTTCGCAGCCGTAGACCATAAAGTAAGGTGAAGCCTTCATCGAGTGCGAATAGGCTGCTCTGTATGCGAATAGGCAGGCGAAGAGGTATTCGTCCCATAAGTCTTGATAATATGGGGCGCACGTTTTTTTAAGGGCGTTGATCAGGGTTCCGTGGAATCTTTCAACTAGTCCGTTGGCCTGTGGATGGTAGGGAGTCGTTGTAATGTGTCTTATTCCATTGAATTCGAGGAACTCTTTGAATTCTCTTGAGATAAACTCTGATCCGTTATCAGTAGTTATTTCTTCAGGTACGCCGTGGTTTAACATGATCTCTTTGATGAGGGTGATCGCGGCGATGGCTGAAGTTCTCTTTAGTTGTTTTGCGTAGGCCCAACCAGTCCCGTAATCGATTGCGGTGATTATGTGTTGGTTTCCATGGACTGTTTTTACTAATGGTCCAACGAAGTCCATGCCCCATTTACGGAAGGGCTTACCTCGTATAATGTTTTGTATTGGTAACTGCTGTTGTTTTGTCGGGGAGGCGTGTACTTGACATGCTGCACATAATCCTATGGCGTCGGTAACCGTTTTGTTCAAGTCTGGGAACCAGTAACGTCTCTTTACTGCATCGATGACGTCTTTTACGTTTCGGTGACCTAGATCCTCGTGGATTTGAAATGCTAGACATTCCGCTTCGCGTTCGTTTGTTGGAACTATGCGTGGTGCCGTGCTTAGGTCCTCTTCCTCGTAGACAACCAATTGGTTGTTTATGACTCGAAACAATCCATTTCCAATTGTTGTTGGATCCATTCCGGATTGTATTTTTAGTTTGTATTCGATAAGAGTTTTATAGGCGTCTTCCTGATTGATGTTGAAGAGCGGTTGGGCTGTTTCAGGTGGGTCTGCATCGAACTCGGTGTTTGGTTTTCTTGAGAGTGAATCTGCAGCTAATTGTTCCTTTCCGGGCCTGTAAACAATATGAGCATTAAAGAACTCTATCTCATCAACGAATCTTGCAAGACGTCGATTTACGCACTTTTGTGTCTTAAAGTGTTTTAGCGATTCATGGTCGGTCCTGACTAAGATGGGGGATCCTTCTATGAAACCGCGGAAGTGTTTTAGTGCGTGTACAATTGCTAAGAGTTCCCGTTCCTGGGCAGAATAGTTTTGTTCGGTTTTAGACAACTTACGTGATTCAAAAGCTATAGGACGGAGGTTATTGTTTTTTAGGTTCTTTATGTAAGTATTGAAGTCGAAGTCTCCAGTTTTAGGGACATCGGTTTGTTCGTCCTGTTGTAAGACAGCGCCGATGTTTGTCCCTGATGCGTCAGTGTCGAGTACGAAAGGCCTGAAGGGTGCTGGGTGTTGTAGGGGTACCGTTTTGGAAAGTGCGGTTTTGAGACTTACAAAGGCTGTTTGTTGTCCATCCCCCCACTCAATCGAAGACCCCGGCTTCGGTGATCCCTCAGTAAGCTTGTAAATAGGCGAGGCAATTGCAGAAAAATTTTTAATAAATCGTTTATAATAAGTGCAGAGGTTGAGGAAACCTCTTACTTGAGAGATATTTGAGGGTACCGGCCATTCCGCTATTTTTGCAATTTTTTCGGGGTTAGTTCTTATACCATTTCCATCAACAATATGTCCTAGAAAGAGTAGGGAATCTTTACCCCACTGACATTTTTTAGGTGATACCACTAATTTCGCTTTCTTCAATAGGTTAAACACCTTTTCTACATGTTCGAGGTGTTCCTCTTCGGTCTTTGAGAAGATTATCACGTCGTCGAGGTATACCAGTGCATACCTGTCAATGGCCTCTCTCAGTATCTCGTTCATCATCTCTTGAAAAGTTGCCGGCGCATTGCACAGCCCGAACGGCATAACGCACCATTGGTAGTGTCCCTGTCGGCAAGTGAACGCCGTCTTCTCTTTATCAGCGTCGCCCATTTGGACTTGCCAGAATCCAGACTTGAGGTCGATGGTAGTGAAGATTTTCGAGCCGGAAAGAAACTGATAGGCATCATCAATCCTCGGTAGCGGATAAGCATTCTTCCTTGTGACTTTGTTAAGTGCACGATAGTCAACACATACCCGAGTAGAACCATCTGGCTTCTTTACCAATAGGAGTGGTGAACTCCATGGTGAATCCGTATGTTCGATTATACCTTGTTTCAGGCCATCTTCGATGAATTGGTTAATAAGTTGGTGTTCTGGTGGAGTTAACGGTCTTCCATGAGATTTTATAGGACTGTTATCTCCGGTATCTATATAATGTTTGTGCTTACGTTCAATAATACTAATTTCTTCAGAGAAGCATTCGGGCGCTACTGCTCTAGCTTTCTCTTCTAATATAGCGTTGAGACCTTTTACACCTATCGTATATAACTTTGGTTCCCAGTTTTTCGGTTTGAATTCGAAGGTGCCAGCGTCGTTCTCGACTTGGTATTCCATTGTTTTAAAATCGATCTTTGGGTTGTGTTCTTGGAACCACGGCATTCCCAGGATGAGCTCGATGTTAGGTAGTCTCAGAACATAAGCTTTGACAATAAATCTGAAAAATCCTTCTTTTTCGTCATTATCGACCTCCACTTCGAAGGTTGCTGTAATGTTTGAGGTTTCTTGGGCGCCGTTAGCCAATCTGACACCCTGACTTTTAGTTTTTCTTAGTTTAATACGCTTTGGGTTGAATCTCAACATTTGTTCGAGTTTGTGGGCCGAAAGATAGTTAGCCGCTGCACCCGTATCGAGGATGGTTTCTAATGGAAGGTTTCGATAATGAGCGGTGTAGACGGGTAAGGAAGAGTTTGCTCCTTCGTCTTTAGTTGCTAGATCAACTATGTTGAGTGCCAAAGTTGATTGTTCTTCGGTTATTTCGCCCTCTTCTATTTCGGCGATAGATTCTCCATCGTAGTCCCCTAGTTCTTTCGGGGTACTGATGGCCCAGTTCCCAAATCTTGGTTTCTTCTTTCGGCTGGAACTGAGGATCCTATTCCAGGCTTCTACGCTTGCGAGCTCATCTTCGGCTAATGTTTCCCGGTCTCTTTCTTCTATAGGAGAAGGCTGAGGTGTGTCGGTATAGCCAAATCCGTCAATCAGTCTGCCGTCCATCCTCATGTTTTTGTACGTAGGATCGGACCTGATGCGCTTACTTATATTCATGTAGTGAAGATCGTGTTCGCCGGTAGGATTGTAAGCTGGTACGATCTCAACTGGTTCTGGTGTAGTTGGAGATCCTGGTGGTGTGTTCACGTCGGGTAGATCGTAGTGGGTAGGGCTTGCTGGACTTGCATTGACGATGATCGGGTTAGATCGCGATCCGGTGGTTTCCGATTCGTCGTTTTGCGGCATCTCCATGATCCTATTGACTCTGTCGGGGTCTAGGTTGAAATAATCGATCCCTTTAGAGACAGTTTCTGGGCTATCCTCATTTCCGAAGATAAGACAGGACTTACAGCATCTGAACAATAATTCTTCCGTCTGGGCTTCCATGAACTTGTTCAGTCCTTCGCGAGCCTTCGTACGCTCGTCTAGTTCTCTTTCTCCCAGACTTTTGAGATCTTCTTGGTAAGCCTTGACCTTGTTGGTGAGATCTATTCTTCCGTCGAGTTCGGGTCCGTCGAGGCTAAGGCTGGATTCCTTTGACGCCTTGACCATTGAGCCGTCGGGTCCGATGAAAGGGGTCGTGTCTAATCCTTCAGATAGATCGTCTTCTAGATCTATCATGAGCAGGCTGGGTTTTCGACGGTCTCCACTCGAGGGATTGGGTCGTCTGAAGTTTGACGAGCTGGGTTTAAAAGCGGTTTTTTTCTTGCAATCTCGTGAGTAGTGTCCTTTACCGTGGCATTTATAACACTCTACGTTGGAAACGTCAAGGAGGTCCAAGTCCATAGGTCCAGAAGTGTTAGTAACGGCAGGTGGTCTTCCAAAAGTTGATGAGCGATGATGGAATGAGTTTCTGGCGGTCGAGTTGTAGTGGTGATTGTTGTTAAACTTCCTATCGGGTAGGAATTTGTTGTCAGTCTGTTTGAAGGTTTGATGATTAACCTTGATATTTCGGTCCCTTTCACGAGCGGCGGCAAAGACCACCTCCATATCTTCTTTTTCCGTGAATTGTTTCTGGTTTGCGTGTTCGCGTATGACAGCGGGTAATTTGTCTAGAAAAGCGAACTTCCTGTCGAGAAATGAATACTTTTCCACAGGGATTTGACAAGATAGTCGACGGAATCGAAGGATATAGTCGTTCAGGTCGTTTTTGTAGTAGCACAATTTGATTTTTTCTCGTATTTCGTCGAGAGTAAGCGCGAAATCATACTTCTCTAGGAACTTTTGGCGGAATTCCGGGTATCGTACGAAACCGCCCATTTCTTGTTTTAATTTTCGCCAGAACATTTTTGATTCTTCATCCAGGTACGAGCCAAGCATGTTGCCCCACTCGTCTTCCGGGAAGTGGTGGATTGCGAAATTAGTCTCTAGATCTTCGAGCCATATAATCGCGTTATCACCGTAGCCTTCAAACTTTCTGGGTTCGGCTTTGAAGGCGTCGGGTTTCTTGCCGCGATTTTCGTGAGCTACTTTTAGTTGTTCGATAATGGTTTTCGCGTTGGCTAGTTCTTGGGATTGTTGTTGGTATGCCTGTTGGGTCTGCTGTTGTAACTCGCGTAATTCTGCGATGGCCTGTGCGCTGTTTTGGTTATCAATGTTGGTTTGTTGTAGTTGTGCTCGCATCAAACGGATTTCTTCGGACGGGACGTGTGTGTAGTTGTTGTGTTCGTCCATTGTTATGTTTTTTTTTTTTTTTTTTTTTTTCTGTTCGTCGAAAAAATGGTAAGTTGTTTAATATTGGGAAAGATAAGACTTGATCAGAGTCTTGTCGATGTTCTACGTACGTTTTGTTAAACAAAGTTTCAAAAAACTTTACTTCGAAAAATAGTTTTTTTCGATACCTTAAAAGGCCACGCGTCGGATAGTTGGGTTTAAGCGGTAAGTTTGTTAGTTGTTGGGTTGTGGTGGGTCCTTCAGTCTAACTACTCAAAAAAAAAGGAATGTCGATGAGAAAGGTGAATAACTAGCTAGGAAATTCAACAAACGTACGACTTATGAGTTTATTAAGGTGTGTTGGTTATTTTGGTTCTGGGATCTAATCGATGGGTTGTTTAGAAGGGAGCACTGGGGGTAGAAAAAGAACACAGATTAATAAAAAGGATTTCCTTGATTGTGATGGGAGATGTTTAGAAGGAAGGAAAAGGTTTTTTTTTTTTACTAACAAATAATTATTTGTTATTCCTTACAGGAATCGGTGCGGTGTTACTGTAGGAGAAGCTGCTTGCGGCTTCATTCCAGGGGCAAGGAGAGGACGTCTTATATAGACGTCCATCTCTACAAAGTACTAATAAGGTAAGTGGAGTGAATACAAGTTGGAGATGTCGGCGACATCCCAAGGGTAGTAGTATATGGCCGGATCCGTTGCTACTGGGTCCGGTCTACAACAGGAGGGGACGAATCCGACAGGATTCGTCAAAAAAAGAAAGATACATTTTAAGAAAAAGCACATATAAGTAAAAGAAAAGTACGCTAAAAGCGCAAGACAAAAGAAAGAGGGAAAACAATAGAGACAATGGGATCCAGGGTATCACACCCTTAAGCTTGGCTTTGAAAGCAAGATGACAAATGCATTAACTCCTATCGATCAATATCCGAGTCTAGCCGATCATCGACCCCAAAGTTTTCAAAATAAACACGTGATTAAGACATGTCGCGCCAAGACTTTGGAACGGACCAAATAAATAAACAAACAAATCAAAACAAAACAAACAAACAAGACGCGTTGGTTGATGAACTGTATAAAAAGACTTCGGTTCGATCAACTTTCTACGCACCTACGAGATCCACCAAAATCAAAATTTTGGAAAACTTTTAGAATTGCAAATCATTCAAATCTCGTTAACTTTTTACTCTCACCTTAAAAAAAATTGACTTCTCAATTCTCATTGCTTCACGAAACCTGTTACGCGAAATAATTTGGTAAGAGTTGATTTCCTTCTAGAGTGTTTTAGAGTCAAATTAACGTTCAAGGAGATTAGATTAATGACTTATCTTTCTTCAAACTCTTGGGTTTTACTTTTATTCAGTAAAGAGTGTATCCAACCCACCAAAAAAGTAGAAAAAGAATCAGAACGCATAACAACGAAGTGACCGAACCATCAAATTACCCTCTGCATCTCTACTCTCTAAATTCCCAAAAAGAAAACCGAAAAAAACAAAACCCAAAAAAAAAGAATGATCGGATTAACAAATCTAAGCAGTCCAACGATCTCAAGTCCGATCGTCATCAAACCATCCTTTCAAGTTCCGATTCCGAATCTTCAATTTCAAACTCCATTTAGAGGTCAAGGAAGATTATTTCCATTCTTACCTACTCAAACGGGTGAACCCACCAAAACTGAATTAGACGTCTCACTCAGTCAACCAAGTTTATGGAAACGACAAGATGTGATCATCGCACTTGAGATCGTCACTGTTGTCACTGTTGTACCAATCGTTAAGTTTCTTTTCTTTTCTCTCTCTCTCTCCCATATTTCTCTCTTTGGTTTCTTTTTTTTTTGGTTGAGAGTTCAATTATTGATAAGTTTTTCTTATTTTTTTGAATTAGATTGCAGTGGCTACACCTGTAGTGGTCACTCTTACTGTTCCTCCTCCAACTAATACTCAACTTAGTACTGGTGGTTGGCCTATCATCGATCCAGGTTCGGTTTCTGCTTGTTGGTCAGATATCGCTTGTAATTCAGTTTGTCCGAATTGTAAGTGTTTTGTCCTTTTCTTTTGATCCTTTTTCAATCTGTTCTTTTTCTTTTTGAAATTCATCATCCTTCATCCAAAAAACTTAATCTTCTCTTTTCTTTTCCCCTTTCAGTTCAACAAAACGGTTGGTATGCTCATTGTATGGATTCAGCTTGTACTCAATGTAGATGTCAAATCATTTCTTCAAGTATGTGTAATGGAACTCCATACAAAAACGCGTAAGTGATTTACTACTCTTTCTGTACCTTTTGACCCTGTTTTATAAATTGAAACTTATCCAAACTAATCCATTTTTTCATTTTTCTTTATTTTTCCTTCCATCCCAAAAGTACTTGGTCAAATGATGCACCAGCTCGTACTATCACTCTAGGTCCTGCTGTTGCAACTGTAACAGTGATGATGTCTTCTGCTTCAAATACTTATCAATTGATGCCTAATTTGAAAAAATACCAACTTTCAATCTTATTCTTCTTGACTTTGATCTCTTGGTTTTCAATCTCTTTCTAATATCCTATCTCTCTAAGTCTCTCTCTCTCTTGAATAAGTACATCATCTTTCAATTCGTTCTTCTTTTGTTCTTCTTCTTTCTGCACTCTTCTTTCTTTTCTCAATCCTCATTTACTTTATGTTTACTTTTCTCAATCTTCTTCATTTTCTTGATCTCTTTTCATTTGATCGTTATCTTCTTTGCTCAATTGTCTTCTAATCTCTTGTAATGCTTATGATGTGTTGCTTCTGTTTGATTCTTGTATTTAAACCTCTTTGAATGAATTTGATGAACTAGTTGATGATGCAAACAAGGTTAACTAATGTCAGAGAACACCAAGACTCTCTTTGAACCGCTCAGACTCTCGAGCGACAGCGTGTGAGTTTGATAGTTGAGTCATCGGATAACGAAGAAGAGATGTCAGTACATCAATCAGGGGACCGGATTCCAGTGACATGACTCAGAAGACGTGCCAGGGTGATGAAAGAGGGCGGGGCCGAGAGAAAATCACGTGAGATTGCTGCGGACTGGTACATAGGTTTGCTACTTCGGGGAAGATGATGCGCAGATGATGAGATTAGATTGAAGAATGTCACGAGTGCACAGACGGGTAGCTCATGGATGAAAGCAAATGATTGAATGAGTGAGATTGAATAGAATTGTTTAAGGAAAAGAGAACTTGATTGGATTTGATGAATTGTAAGGAAAGAAGATTAGGAGAAAGCGAATTGAAGCTACAACATAAAGAGAAAGAGTGAGAGTGATATTTGAGTGACAGTTGAGTGTTTGGAAATTGAAATGGGTGTGTGGTTGGTTGTGAAGTGGAGAGTGACAGTTGACTCAAAATCGATCCAAGTCAAGTTGAGCTTGTGGTCAAGAGAAGAGAGAAAGAGAGAGATCTTTAGGGCCACACCACTTTGAAAGTCTTGATTCGATTTGGTCATCCATCCATACCCTCTTCTCATCTCATCCAACATCCATTCTCATAGAAACCCATCTCAAGTTAATCATACTCGAGATTCATTTTGAGAAACAGGTGAATTGTAAAGGAATCAATTCAATCCAATCCATTAATCAATCAATCTCAAAACCAATTCTCGTAGAGGCTAGAAATCTTTTCAACCTCTTGATTCCCGCATTGAACGTTACCGATCTGGTACGTTAACCGATCTGATGATCAATCCCATTCATGTTTATTTTATCTTTTTCCAAAACCCTTTCCTCTTCTTCATTTCCTTCACAAGAAACCTTTTAACCATTCTCATCCTTACCCAATTCAATTCATCCCTTTTATCTTTTTTTCCTAACTGGTTTTTTCTTTTTTATATTCTTAACCTTTTTGAATTTTGAATTTTGATTTTAACAGAAGTAAGGTTTGCGAGCTGCTTTAACCAGTAAAAAGCAGCCAAATTTCGACTTCCCTCTTTCATTCTCTCTACCATCCTTCAATAGCCTTTGCCACTTAAACAAACCTAATGTCAACCATTAGTTCGAACCCATTTGCTCTTCTGAGCGGAGGTCAGTGATCATCCATCATCCATCCTCTTTTCTCTTTCATTCTCAATCTTCATCAGTAGATTGACTAAAACCGGTTCTTCCCAATTTATAGGTGACTCCGATGATGAAGGAGGTCGACCAATGGTCAAAGCACCAACCCCAGTTGTAGCACCTGTGAAGAAAACCAACACAGCTCAACAGCAACCTAAACGTGATCGAGGTGATTACCCATCCCGAGGTGCACCTAGAAAGGTGTATGGTGGTGTGCCCAGTAGTGCTCCGATCGGTGAAGTCGAAGTGATTGGTGCTAAAGCTGCTGGGTTCACTAACAATGGTCGTGATGATCGAGGTGAACGTGAGTGATGATCTCTCTCATCGGTGACTCAAACTCTACATTTGTTGACTCTTTGGTCTGGTATGATTGTTCAGGTCGCGGTGGTGGTGGTGGCGCACGTGGTCGCGGTGGGCGCGGCCGTGGCGGAGGCCGAGGTCGGGGTGGTGGTCGATTTGATGAACGACCTGACCGTCACAGCAACACTGGTGTTCAGTCAGTCATCTTTTTTTGGTTTACATGAAGTGTGATTGAGAACTGATCAAATGTTTCCATGGTTTGTGTTTACAGCGACACTGATCGTAAAGTTGCCTCGGGTTGGGGTGCCGAAGAAGGTAAACAAGAGCTTCAAGCTGAGACCGAAGGATGGGGTGATGCCAAGGTATGTATCAATCTCCATTCTAGCAGTTCTATGCACTTATTGACATTGATCGCATAACTAACTATGAGCTATCCTTTTTCAATGGTCTGTTTAGGCTGCCATCTCGCCCAAAGTACCTGAAGGTGCCGATGAAGGATGGGGTGCTGGTGTGGTACGTCTCTTCAAGGCGCTTGAAATAATCAATTTACAATGTGAACTAATCTGGTGATTTCCATTCAGACTGAAGACGGTTCACCGGCCGTGAACGGCAAAGCAGACTGGGGAGCAGGCGAAGCTGGTTCTCCTGACAGTAATGAAAAACCTGCCGAAGAAGAGGACAAAACAAAAACCTTTGAAGAATACCTAGCTGAGAAAGCTGCTGCTATCAGTCCCTTGATTGGCAAGAAGGAGGCACGAAAAGCTAATGAAGGTATGGATGAAAGTCAATGGAAAGGCGCAGTTCAATTGGTCAAAGGTGCTGAAGAGGAAGAAGTTTTCTTCCAAGTTAACAAGGTATGGGATTCTCCTTTGGTTGATTTCAATGATGGACTGATTTTTCTTTAACTTTTCTTTTGCCATACAGGAAAAGAAAGCCGGTAACGCGTCTAGCAACAAGAAGAACAAAGAAAAGACGTATATCGAAGTTGAACCCTTAGGATACCGACCACCACGAGCAGGAGGTGACCGTGGTGGACGTGGTGGTGGACGAGGTGGAAGAGATCACCACGAACCACGAGAATTCGGACGAGGTGGACGAGGTGGAGGTAGAGGAGGTAGAGGTAGAGGAGGATTTGGTGGGAATGGTGGTGGGAATGGTAGACCCAAAGAATTTAATGCTGAAGACGCAAATGCGTTCCCTAGCTTAAGTTGAATCGGAAAAAAAACTCACGATCACTCCTCTTTATGATTCATATAATACTGAAATCAGACAAAAGAGAGAGAGAGAGAGAAAGTAGAAAAAAAAGAAGTACTAACATACATTTGATAAAAGTCAATGATTGATATCCATTTGTGTGATTGAGATTGAGATTGTGATTTTGATTTTGATTTTGATTTTGAATTTTGAATTTTGAATTTTGAAAAAATGATGGGAAGCAAAATATATGTGAATTTGAAATCAAACTTTTGCCTTCCCCCCCCCCTTCTTTTTTCCAAACCCCCTTGTTTCAACCCAAAAAAATACATTCTTGACTTTTCTTTAGTTTTGATTTGATTTGATTTATGTTTTCTTCTTCTTCTTCTCTTATTGGTTTTTTTTAATTCTTGAGGAAAGTATGAAGAAAGATTAATCAAAAGTGATGAAAATCTTTATTGATTATATAGATATATAGATATATTTGATGTCTTGAGAATTGAGAATTGATCATTCATTATCAATCATCAAATATCTTGATTTTTTTAAGTTTATTTTAAATATCACGTGTTTTTTGAAAAAAAAATGGTTTGATTAAAAACTCTTGAAATTGTGTACATAAAAGATATTTAGGGATTTTTGAAAAACTTAAAAAATTGGTATACATACTTGAAAAATTGGGGTTTTTTTCAATTTAGATTTTACTTCAAAAAAAATTTAATTATAAGTTAGGGTTTGAAATTAGTTGGTTTGGAGATTGAAATTGAATTGAATGATTTACTTTTTTTTTTGATAGTTTAGAAATTTTTTCCTTTCCTTGATACTTACATTGTATTTATTATAAAAAAGTAAGTATTAGATTGGTTTTTTTTTTCAATTTCTACTACATTAGCGGTGTACAAACATAGCACCCATGATGAAAACCCATGATAAAAACCCATCAAAACCCATCAAAAAAACCCATCAAAAAGATGGGTTTTCATCATGGGTTTTCATCAAAAGGTTTGAACGCCTCAACCCCCATCACATCCCACAACATGCCTAGAGTCACGGGGCGCAGGCAGCTCCTGGCATCTCTTGATACCTTAATTTTATTTCACTTATCGCTCATCGCCTCCTCCTCAACCATCACCACTACACCTGATTTCCTTACGACTTGGATTTTGTGTTTAATTATGCTTTCCGTATTGAAATCCGAAAACGATGACGACAAAACGATGACGACAACGACAACCTCCTCGATTCATACGAACTTGTCGGATATGAAGAACAAACTTTCATATTTGCTTTCACCGCCATGTCATGCTCTTTCATGAACGAGCGTGCCCACATCCAACGACGTAAGCGAAGATTGGACAATGAAAAATTGATCATAGAAGCGCTATTAATGATACGAGAAGAAGCTAAGAGAAGGAGATACCCCTTACCCAGACTTTGTCGGCCTCGTGTTAGTGAGAAGGCTCAAACCTTTCAACCTTGGTTTGATGAGACGGATCGGACTTGGTTTATGGTGGTGAGTTCGTTCTTTTAATCTCTTTCTTCTATTTCATGACTCGAGTTGATTCTGTTTCAATTTCAAACTGGTTAGGCAAGGATGTCAAGGGAGTGCTTCACGAATCTTCTCCACCGAATAGGAGGCAATCCTATATTTCACAACAACTCAAATTGCAATCAGGCACCAGTCCAGTGGCAGCTCTTGGTGACAATGGCCAATCTGGGCCTGTACGGCAACGGAGGATCCTGTGGTATGAAGGCAAAGCACTTCTCCTTGTCAGGTTTGCCCCACTTCTCTCTGCCTCGCTCTACTCATTTGATCTGGAACTGACATTTGTTTATTCATTTTTGCATTCATCTTTGCAAGAGGGTAGTGTCAAAAACTACGCTAAACGCTGCATCCATGTGATTCTTGGGCTGGAGTCACATTTTGTACGATGGCCCAATGCGGATGAGCGAGTGGAAATCAAGCAACAAATTGGTCAAAATTCTTGGTTCAAAGATTGCATTGGCTTTATTGACGGAACCCTAGTCCCTTTAGCATACGCACCCTCCAAAAACAAGGAGGATTACTATACTCGGAAGTCCATCTACGCTTTAAATTCACTTGTCATATGTGATGATCATCGGAAGATACTTTATGCTCATCACGGTTGGTGTGGAAGCGCACATGATCAACGAGTGTTGAAGTCAACTGGTGTAAGTGCTTTTCTCCATTCTCCTCACATTTAGTTATCAATGCATATGAGCTGATTAGACTTGATTCAGTTCTATAAAGAGATCTCAACCTTCTTTTCAGAAGGTGAGTATATTGTAGCTGACTCGGGCTATGCATCTATAGAAAACATTGTACCGGTATTCAAACGATCACGATCTGGCCAACTGTCCGAAGCTCAAAATCACTTCAACAAGTCCCTGTCAAAGATACGAATCGCATCTGAACATTGCAATGGAATGTTACAGATGCGATTTGGTTCCCTTCATGAACTACGGCTATCAATCGGAAACGGGAAAGAGGCCGAATATGTAGTTGATTGGATATCAGCATGCGTCGTCATTCACAACTTTGTGATCGAGCATGGTTTGGCAATGGTGGGAATGAATCTGAATGCCAACTCTGAAGCGGTAGACAACACCCTTACCGATGCTCAGAGGTTGGCCTATCTGGATTCTCTAGGAAATTCACGCCGTGATTGTCTATTCAGGGGTTTTTGTATTGACAAAGGATATACTTGATATAGATGTATCTCACTGATTTCATCATATTTGTACTCACTGCCATGTGATATAATCTTTTGTTTGTTTTGTGATTCCAATTGAATTAAATAGAGAGTTTAAAATGCAATTGAGAGTTCATACTGATAATTGTGATTCCAACAGAATCAAAATCAGACTTTATATTTACATGTGTTACTCAAAATTTTACACCACTTTATGACTAAGTGAAAATTTCCTTCCAAAGGAAAGTAGCTTGTGTGACTTTGTCACACAAGCTTGAGGTTTGGCAAAATATCTTGAGATATTTGATCTCTCAGATAAGGTGTCTTTGATCTTATTTATATTGCAAAGCGGGAAGAACACAAGAGACTAATTTATATTGCAAAGCGGGAAGCACACATCAGAAGAGACTAATCTTGTATCACAATAATTTGGCGTGTTTTTAGATAATTTTTTTAATTTGAGTTTACGAACTTTTAATTAAGCCAGACATCAGAAAAGAAAAACTTAAAATTGTATCAATAAGGTAAGATGTATCAATTAGGTATATCATCATCCACACAGGCCTTACTTAGTTGCTTGTTGACCCAGATCCAGAGGGGTTGACAAGCGACTGGCTCGCTGAAGGTTGAACGTCTGGCAAGGAGCGCAGAGCCATGGCCTCTGCCGCGGCTGGTTCCATGTTACCTTGGATAAGTTCCACTACCATCTTGCTACGAGCGATTCAAATGTTGACGTTCATCTTTGAAATAGCTATATTTTCTTTCGTTGCCATCTCCGTCGCTCGATTGGTCGTCATCATCCTGGACAATTCCTTGCTGAAGTTCGAACTCATGTTCTCTTGAGTTTTGAGAGCACGTATCTTGCTTGCCTCCATGTCTTGTTTGGTGGGAAGTCGATTAAGCGCCGAAAAAATATCGCCAGAGTTTTGAGGGGACTCTTTCGTTCCACTTGAAATGTCTTTAGGGTTGCTTTGAGGGCGTTTGCTAGGCATATTACAAGGGGAGGGGGTTACTGGCCGAGATGGTTTGTTGGAATGAGGACCTTGAGCCATGATTGGAGTGGCCAAATCTTGTGAATTAGGTAAGTTGTCTTCAACTTGATGGCATGGTGGGGTGTCTTCGGACGTTTCCGGCTGAGTTGTTTCGGTCGGACTTTGAGACCTTTTCTCGTTGGCTGAAGACAAACTCGAGCGCCGGAGTTGATCACCTAGCGAGTCCCTATACGCCAAAGGGCTTGCTGTTGGCCGATCTCGAAGTACCGGCTCCAGCTCCTCATACCATGGGCACCTGCGTAGAATTCTCACTTGATGAAGAGAGTAATTAGATTAGAAGAATTGAATTACATAAAGTGACAGACACGTACCTTGAAGACTCCCCCCTTCTTCCTCACCTTTCTTAACCCTCCTTTTATTCCACTTCAATTCGGCAAGCTCCTCTTTTGAAACCTTGAATTCGACTTCGACATTCTGATTGCCTTCCCCAGTTGCTTGTCTGAGCGAATTCGCTTGGTGGAACCACTCTACAAGCATATTAATCTACATAGTGGGATGGAAGGTCAGATTAGACGAATCATAACGTAGTCTAATTAAAAACTGAGACTTACCTTCTTTGCGCACTCTTGCCCTCCTCTGTTTGCATGCCCTTTTGAAACGAGGTACTCGGAAACTCGTTCAGAGACGATGTTCTTCAGTTGGGTCCGCCAAGCGTTGAAGTTATCGAAGTCACTGCACCATTCCGCCACCAGGTCTATGTCTGATTTGCCATCGGATTCGGGGGTGAACCAGCATTTCTTACCCTTGATTTTCTCATTATCATCATCTAGTTCCGTTTGCGTATCGGCTTGAGATTCTAGTGTAGGTTCAATTTGAGTATTCAAGTCGGTTGGTTGAGACAAATCCAGCGCTTTTTGTTTGCGGGAAGGCTTTTGAGAAGCGGTTGTTGGTGCTTTTCGAGGCCGTCCTCGTTTCTTCTGAGGTGCGTCGTTAGTAGCCATAACCAAATTTGACGCTGGTTGGCTGATCGAGTTTGATGGATCTGAGGTGACGACTTGTTGAGTTCGTGCCCAATCAGCCGAGGAAAGGGTGGGGATTACGAATGGGGTCAAGGTTGAACCACGCTGAGATTCCGCCGCATTTATGTTGATGGATACTGAAGGACTTTGGACGGAGTTGGATATCGGAGTAGGTGTGGAAGTGGGGATGTGTTGCGGCGGCAAGGAGGGGGAAGGGTTACTTGAGTTAGTTGAGTCCATATGGGTTTTTTTTTCACATACGGGGGCTCAGATTGAGTTGAGTTCAACCCATGTGAAAAAACCCATCTTTTTGATGGGTTTTTTTGATGGGTTTTGATGGGTTTTTATCATGGGTTTTCATCATGGGTGCTATGTTTGTACACCGCTATTATTAAAATTAAGGTGATTTTTTGATTTTTTTTTCATCTTTCTTTAATTTTCAAAAGAATTTACATAGTTGGATTTTTTTGATTGGAAATTCAAATTGTAAGTACAAAGTTTCAATTTTAGGTAGGTTATTTCTTTTCCTACTATATTGTATTGCTTATTTGTTCTTAATATAAATATTTACCAATTTTTACCTTCACTTCAAACAGGTATCTACTGCTCTCATTGGTCATTGAGATCTTGTATCTCATCATTAGCTAACATAGCTCCTTCTCAGCCTTATAACCAACTCGCAATTAAGATAATATAAATCTTCTGATTTTTGAATCTCATCTCTTTATCCCAATCTAATTTTCCAATTTACATACTTTAGGTTTTGTTTTATTGTCTAGTATGTATGTTTATTGAAATGAACTTGAATTTATCAAAACAAAAGCGCTTTTGGGGGTTGATCTTGGTTTATTCAGTTTGGTTGATGTAAGTGTAGTAAACCAATTCTTCTTGATCCAAATCCAATCCTGTCACTCAAATGGTGTAAGTTATAATTTTCTACTTAAGAGATTTTTTTTAAGCCTTTGAGGTGTTTTTTGAACACAGACTTGTTGAGTAATGACACTTTAGATAATTTTGAAGATCATCAAGAGCATATCATATACATAACTCAATGTTTGTTTAAGTTTGTAGTGAGAATGAAAGACCTGTTGGTATTCATTCATCCACATATTCAAACATTTGACTTGCTAACAGATAAGCTTCAATGTAACAGAGGTAAAGATGGTGAGGTACACAGAATAAAACAGGTATCAAGAGAGATAATCAGGGTGGGGGGAGGGGGTAAGGTGTAGATTGAGAGGAGTACCAAGGATAGAACATAGATCAAGGTTGTGGATCTTACTGTGGCATTTGTTTCCAGGATAATCCATCTTCTTTTAAAAATACTATCATTAGGTAGACTCTTGAGAATATACTACGGCTATGACCTGACCCTGAGAGTTTGTGGCTAGCCACAGGGCTCTGACCAACCCGGTGTGGGCTAGGGCTGTGACCCAACCCTGAGATTTCAGGGTCAGCCCCACTTGGGGCTTAGCACTGGGTGTGCAATGATTGTTGAAGATTTATATTAGTACATTCTAAGTTTGACTCTTGTGGGAAATATTTTCTGGCAGAAAGAGGGTCAGCAGACCCGCTGGCCTGCAGGGATCTTGTGAGTCTCATCAAGTCAGGTTCCAAGGCACTGGGCATGTACTGTCTGCCTCTCAGAAACTATTGGGCAGAGTTGGTAGGTTGGGTTTGGGTTTTGGTCACAGCCCTAGTGTCGGCCCAATGACTTGGAGAAATTAATCAGGACCAGCCTTGAGGCTGTATTGCCAACAAAAGGACCAAAATCTTCAAGGCCAGCATTTCACATTGTATATATTTATATGTACATTTGTTAATCTTTGGTCCTGTCCACAGGGCTCAGAGGTGGAAAAGTGGGGTGTTGCAAAGCAAATTGATTTTCACAACTTTCATCATCAAGATAACTCATAGTAAGTAAGTATGGGTACATATGTACAAAAATATAGAAGTACATATACAAAATATTTTGGTGGAGGAAAAAATTCAATTCATCTGTTCCCTGCCAATTTTTTTCAAAAAGTTCTATGTTTTTGTACATATGTAAGTGTGAATACTTACTTTGAGTCTTGTTATTGGAGTGGAGGGAAGTTGAAATTACAGAAAAAGGATTTATAAGGACACCCTTTTTTGGCAAAGAGCCCTGACAGAGGCCAAATTTCTCACTTTACAAGTAAGGGCCCGTTTGGTCCAATGGATCAAATAGTATTTGACGGAATTCCACACCAAAAGTTTGAAATTTTGTCAAATACTATTTGTGTCTAATCTCAGCCAAATAGAGATTTTCAAAACACCATTTGGTATCTCTATTTGACAACTCTATTTGATCAAAGATTTTCAGATAATTGTCCAAATAGAGATAGAGCCTTTTGGCTCTATTTCAGACCAAATAGTCTATTTGCCCCAATACTTTTCAACCTTCATCATCCGTCCCGGTCTCTTTTTATCACTACCCACACACCCCTTTCCATATTTGAAGTACCCCACCTTTTCTTTCCTTGTCTCTCCGTTCCGTCTATTTTTTTGAAAATTCACCCGGTCTTCATCCAGTTTGCGTGACTTCTATCCGGATCAAGGGAACATATTCCTTGTTATATCTTTCCTGCTCTCCAGTGGTTTTGTGTTATATAGTTGGTTTTGTTTTGTAGAAGCCCAAAGATGAATTGAAACAGAGATGAATGAGAATGAGAACAATGATGATGGTGATGATGAACAAAAAGAATGAAGGTCAACAATGACCTTTACATACAATTGGATGAGATAGAAATCATAAATACAACTTTGAGATGATTGTTACCAAACACCAATCTGATCATCACAAGGTCAACAGACGTCTGTTGACCTCTTTTGGTTTGCTGTTTGGTAGCAACTATTTTAGAATTAAGCATTTTTCAATCCTCCCCTTGAAATACGGGCAAATCAAAATTTGGTTTTCAGATCAAATATTTACACAAAACAAACCAAACAGGCCCTAAGTCTCTTGTATGGGCTGGCCAGTACAGCTCACAAGAGACTTTGTCAAGCTTGATAGTTCCTCCTGCCTAGTCTCAATCAAAACCACTCTGAAAAAATGAAATCTTATTCCACAGATTTATTCACATAATACCTATGAAAGAACATCATGTCAAAAATCATCTTTGGGCTAGACATAGATTGTTGGTGTCAAAAATGCCTTGGTTTGGCAATCTGCCCAGCCATTTAATTTTGGTTTTTATTTTTTCCTCAAAAACCACAAAGTGCAGATCTGGTTTCTTCCAGAGCTCATGTTAAGTATCTGAACCTCACACTTCCAGGATAACGTAATTTTCCCAATTGAAGAATGATTACAATGCATAAAGTTAGTGAAAACATGGATTTAGTGAAGAATAATGTAGATTCAATGTAGATGTGATTCATTTTCAATCATTTTTGCTTGAGAAGAACATTTTTTGATGGAAGTGTCAAGATTAAGTCCCTCAGGATCTTAACTTAGGTCTTTGTGGTGTACTTGAACTAACTAACATTGTGTCATGGTATAATTGCTGCTGATGTCAAAACTAATCCCTTGTCCTGAAATGAATCGACATGGATTGAATATTTACACAGCAAGACTGGGACAGAACATGATTTTTTATCAGTTTGTATAAACTCAAAAAGACAAGCATCACAGCGGATTGAGATTGATGCCTTACCTGCACCAGAACAAGGGAAGAAGAGAGTCTTAAGTTCCACTTCCACATGGTGTTTAATTACCAAAATACTGAACCAAATACAAGAGAAACGTTTCCATGAAATGAAATTATTGGTTAGCTGGACAGAACAGGAATTGTTATGAGTTTGTAAGAACTCAAAGAAGAAAAGAATCACAGGAGATTGAGATCAACACCTTACCTGCAACAGACTAGGATGTGGTACAAAAGAAGAGAGCCATCACAACACATCATGAGTACTGCCTAGGAGATGTGAAGATTGAGGGAAAAACAGAAAATACATACTTTTAAGCCTCCAGTTCTTCCCAGTGAGGAAAGGGGAACTGAAGCTAGAGAGAGAGAGAGAGTACATATATATATGAAAAATCTCAAACACACAACTTAACACACTTTACACATCAGATCACTAGCTTGCTTACAAAAGTATTACAGGGATGGACTCATATCTTAGATCAACACACACATCAAGACTTTGAATAGGAAAAAGATAAAAGAAAACAGGTGACTGCCTCAAGGCTCTTGTATCTTATCTCTGAGTCTCTTCCTAAGTCATATGTCTTAGGTCTTAGGCCTCTATCTCTTCCTATCCTCTCTTGATGGAAGACACCTTACACAGCCTCCCTTTGACGTAAGGTCACCAACAAATGGTTTGAATGGCCTTCTTCTCAACTCAGAGTTGCAATGAGTGGTGCAACATTGGCTGTGCTTGTACAATATCCACCACATTGCTCGAGGAAGAATACTGGGCGCGAGGCCCGCCTACACAGGTTGGAAGCGCGGGGCGACCACCTGATCAGTGCCTCGACAACACCCGACCCTACCGGTGTCAGATCCGACCGAGTCCCCACGGGTGATGAGCGGAATGTTTCAGCACCACGTCTACCATTGACCCACCACCAACCAACACGTCGATCTCAATTTCTAAACAAACAACACATTCACCATCTTCAATACCCAACTTCATCTCAAAGCTATCATCAAAGTATTCAAGCTTCTTATCTATTATTTCCCTTAGTATCTAGTTACCTAAACGACTAACTTGGCTGTGAATCCGAATTGAAACACGTGGTGATCAGACTTTAGTCCTCAAAGAACCGATTAGTCTTTTTCAAGAATGCCTACCATCACTCTTTCATGGACCGATTTAGCTCTAGTAGCTCTTACAGCAGGAGTCATAGGAGGTGTAGCATTGGCTGGTTCACAAACACGTTCATCATCATTATCTAGTTCAAATCTCATCAATCAATCAAATCAAAAATCAAAATCGAACAAAAAGAAAAAACCTAAATCTAGAAAGAATGAAAGTTCTAATACGTCAACTTCCTCTGCTTTAGCTAGTCCTAATCTAGAAGAAAAGAAAGTCGAATCAGTTAGTGAAAGTAAATCAGCTTCACAGAAGAAGAAGAAGGGAAAAGTAGAAGAGAAAGGATCGAAGAAGGTGATGCCTATTGATCTTGATGAGAAAGAGTTCCCTTTGCTTGGTTCTTCTAAGAATGATAAAACTTCATCGGATTCGAAGAACATCATGGCTGAGAAGGTTGAATCTAATCCTACTAGACCATATGCAGAACGCATGCAAGTACCTGTGCGCAAGACAAAAGTAGATGATATGAGTGAGCCTTGAGTGATTTTGAAATATTGATGATTCTTTCCCAGAACTCATGATAAGCATTGTCTTTTTTTTCTTCACAGTTGATGAGGAAGTTGAAAAACCGATAAAGATGGCAAGAGTGATGAAGATTGTAGAAGAATCATCTGGTTCTTCTTTAGCTGAAGAAACTGAAACTGAAGATGGTTGGGAGAAAGTTTCAGATGGAAAGAGTGAGATTTTGTTTTTCTTCATGTTCTTTTCTTTCACTGATCAAAGGACACATCAATCTATCTTAAAGTATTTACTGATTGAGAGTCTCTGATCTTTACTAACAGAATCACGTGGAGGAAAAATGATAACCTTAAAAATGAGTACAGTCTCTACTCCTAATCCCACAGGTCCACCAGGTTCATCTACCAGCAATTCGACTACAGCACTCACGAAACGTCAACGACAAAATGCTAAAAAGAAAGAAGCAGCAAAAGCAGCTAAGGAAGCTGAAGAAGCCGAAAGACTCGGCAGACTTTCAGCTCATAAGCGTCAACAAGAAAGAATTAGAATGAACGAACAAAGCTCGAGTGCTTCTAATAAACGATCTAATAAGCCTAAGGAAGTGAGTGGGGGGATGAAAGCTTCGATTGATGATGATGGTTCGTTTTTATTGTTTTCTCTTCGATTGACTTGAAGTTTAAATTTTAATTAATGTTTTTTTTGGTTTTCAAGGAAAATTGATCTGGGAATAAACTTATCACTTTGATTTTTTTTATTCAATACAGAAGGGTTTGTATTGTATAAATGTTGGTCAACTTAGGACTATCCATATAAGGCTTGTTTAATTCCTTATTTTCTTAAATCAGAATATTTCTGAATAAAGACTTGATCAATCATTTTCTATCTTTTTTTCTAAATCAAACCACATGAGATTTTTTGTATAACCTTTTTTATTAAATGAGGGCGTGAGTGTATATACATGTGTGTGTGTGTTTGTTTTGTTTTGTTTCGGAGTCGGGGTAGATGAGAGATTTTTCAAGGCATTTTTTTGCTTTGAATTTTTTTGATCGTGGGTTTCATTATTTTAGATTTTGAACATAGCTATGGATGTGAAATGTAACTGAGATGATTTGAAAGTATGGGGGAGAGGTAAGATTCACTCGAGTTTGATGGCTTTGTGAAGACATGATGAAGTGGTACAAGATGAATGGATGATGGGATTTGAATAAGAGTAAGAGAAAAGTTGATCAAAGTGTGGAAGGGTTTGAGCTTGACCAAGCCCCTCTAGCGGGCGCGTCCGAGGGCGCGGCGAACGCGCTCGTAAGAGCCTCGAGGGGCTTGGAGGAAGAGTTAACGAAAATCAAAGCGAGCTGATAAGGTTGTTCATGGATTTATATGTAGATGCGACGATCGTGGTGCTGATGTTGCGCTCAAATACCATAATGCTGAGGCGAAGAAAAGTCGATTAGCCCATTGCACCTTTCAAATTTTATCAAAGCATCATCACTGTGTGATACAAACACCCTTGGCATTGGCATAATTTTGATCTTACGACTTGCAACTTTTGCTTTCAAACTCGTATGATGTTGGTCAGGATTGACTTCAAGTCCTCGAGACAATTTTTTACTAGAACTTCCCATCTATATTGTGGTTAGACAGTCGAAAGAGGATATCATGAAATCGATATCATTGACAGTATCTGTCTGGAGCATTTTCACAAAATGGTATACATCAATTCCCTTCTCACTTCGCTTCGCCTGCGGTGCTGAATGGCCAGCTGGATGACGTACATACAAACTGACATGAGAGACTGTGTGGTGTTATTTGAATATTTTTAACAATTTTGTAATTGATCGAAGGGTGGAAAAGTCAATCAGCACCTCAAGCGTTCTCATCAGGTGAAGCGTTCGATATATACTTAAATCAAGCGTTTCACCTTATCATCAGCTCTCATACTACTACATTTATATACATTCGTTTTTCATCATCCACCTGATCAACACTTCATCGAGCTTCATCATTTGCCACTCGTAAGTCATCTGTCTTGTCTGCTCTGTTCGTTTGTACCCCTAGCTCATCTCGCTCACCGAACAGTGTCAAGATGGTCAAAGCTTTACTTCTTCTGTCACTTTTGCTCAGCATCTCAGTTTCACTGATTGGTGCGGGCGAGCAAGTGGTTGGAGGCACCACACCCGATAGGTCCACCACTCCGGGTGCCACTTCGACTGGTCATTCGAACCCTACACGTACGAATTTATTACTTCATCATTCTGTGGTAAAACATTCATCGATTGATTTCAAATTGGGCTAACCGACAATGCAGCGAGCACCCCTTCTGCGGGGACGAACTCTGCTCAACCAGGTAAGTAGTATCGATTTATGTAACTTTCTTTCAATCATTCTGGTTCTTGACGAAAAAAAAATCGTATGACTAAAATAATCAGCTTCAACAACGCCTGCAGTTTTTGACGCGGCTCCATTCTCTGAACCTCCAAAGAATCAGAGTACCAATCCAGGTTTGGTGATTTTAACTTGTTCAATAAGAATGAATGATTCTGACTTTACAAAATTTCGTATATCTTTGTTCTTTCAAAAAAAAACAATCCAAAATAATGTTTCATCATCGGATTAGGTATCACCGAGACTGCCACCACTCAGTCACGTACGTAAAGTCGAATCTCATTCTCTGATTCTGAACATATGATTTTGACCCCCTGCATTCTTTATTGCCTTGTTGTCTTGCATTCTGGTGGTGATTAGCGTCTGGTATGTACTCTCGAGATACTTTGACATCTATCTCAATATTTGATGCATATCATACTTACATTCAACATGAAATCTCTTTTCAGATGCCAACACCACAGTCACAGTGATCCTAACGAGCCCACCTCCCGCCAACAACACCCACAAAAAATCAGCTTCACCTCAGAACAAACCAAGTTGTTCGATGCTCTATGGGTTCTTGCTTTCTGCTACTACTCTCGGGATTCAACTTCTGGCTTCTTGAAAAATTAGTCAAATGTTCCCTGTTGATGATCAGATGTATATTTCTGCCTACGCAACAACTGTCTCGAAAATTCTTGTTCACATATGCACTTTTTGATAATTTAGCAAGTGCTTCCTTCTTTGTATATCGAATCAAACCCACACTTTACGTTTCATGTCTTGGCTGAAGGAGTGTGATGATATAAGATTGAAAACGGATGATAGTATGAGTCGAACGATTTTCAAAATATGAGGATCTCATCTAACATGGGTTATATGTTTCTCAGGGTAGGTGATATGTAGATCACTTTCAGAGAGTATGACGGATCTAGTTTTATGTCACATTTTTGTAAAGTTAGATGACCATAAAGAGGTAGTCAAACTAGTCAAATCTTAGTATTGATGAAAGAAGTAAACCAATCGATTTTACAAACCACAATTGACAATTTTTTTATCCGTTTGCCTTGTTTTTTTTCTTTTGAGTCTACTTCAAAGTCAACAATGTGATTTTAAAGGGGTCATGTTACCTGTTCATAGGTTGATCTGATCATCTACAACAATCTTGTCATTGGAAATCAGTGATCCAAGAAACTGGCCTGTGATCTTTCAAGAGCCTTTATATAGTTTCTCAAAGCAAATGTGCTGATGAGAATAACATTTGAACGTTCATTCCAATGAATAGCAGCTATTATACCGACAGACAAACAGTTTATCCCGCATGAAAGAAGTTGACTCGGTCCTTAGCTCCTGAGTAGAATATACTAGGATCATTATGATTTGCTTCATGAATACATCTTGATGCATAAGATGGCTTCAAAACAGAGAGTGAAGACAATGATTTTTTATGAATTCATAATGTCTTTCTTTAAATCTGTTTTCGAAGAGTCATTAGACCTTGGTAAGAGGGTCCAATGCAGCTTGAAATTCGTCATCGATTCATCGGGTGATTGCTATCACCTAAAACTAATCCTTTGTGCCCGGAACTCACTGGCTGTGGGACATGTGATGCAAAACAAGAAGGTGTATCTCATAGCTGACTTGCAAGTTTGAAGATCAGCTCTGACTCTTCTCTCGCTTTTGATTTCCTATCACATATAGGAGTAGCTAGATCTGAGGTATTAGCTCTTCAGAAAACTATGCAACAAGCTATGGTTTCTGTATTGCTTCATAAATCATGATTCCACAAAGTGACATGAAGGAAAAATGTTGAAGTCAAGTGAGAGGATCAAGTAGAAACCAAAGTCGAGCACAAGATTGACAATCCACCATTCAAACCCCACGAGAGAGCAAACAAAGACGCCCAAGGATCGCGAGATCTATTTGATTTTAAGGATCAAAACATCACCAAGGAAGGGTAAAGATCACAATTTTATAAAAGAAAACCGATCGTATGGAAATGAAAGCCCGGATCAGTAAGGTTTCAACTAGGTTCTTGTAGGAAATCAAATGCGTACATTGTTTGACCAATGATTGATCAGACGAGCTTGTGTCGCTCATGGCTGGCGGACAGCTTACTTGTTGGAACCGCAGTTAGTGCAGCTAGTACCGGTGCAGGCTATATGGAAGAAACCAAAGGATGAAGAGATGATCAGAGAACTACATAGTAAGAGTGACCTCTAGAAAGTGAGGAAGGATATGTACATGAACCGCAGCATCCGTTGGATCCACATGGAGCAAACATCATGATATTTGATTTGGTTTGGGGAGGTTTGATAAGTCTTTAATGGGTTTTGCAAGTGCTTTGAAGTTTTAGTGATGATGGTGATTCACAAAACGATCGTAGCAAGCCAGCTTTTAACTTGATTTTTTGCCACATCCGAAGTGACACAATCTCATATTAACTTCTGATATGGAGTGCTCACCACTCCTTTGCGCCAGATTCTCTCACAATCCCTTTGTCTAACGATCATTCCTCGGCGTCTTAGCCCGCATGAAACAAAAACTCTAGACTCGTCTCCGCTCTGATCGATCTCGTAATTCTTACAATCATATCACAATCAACTTCGAAAAGCTTGGTTCAGGCCGGTAGGATCGGACAAGGTCTACTGATGATATGAATACATATTATCATAGGGTACGCAGGATTGAATTGGTCACAAAGCGGCAGTGTAATTGGGGGCCAGTTTGATGATATCTCAATCAATTCATAAAGAAAAAAAGTTGGGGTAAGGTCATCCGATATGAAATTAGTACTTGAATTATGATACAAGTAGGTACATAATTCAGCAAAGAGTTTGGATCTATATTCATCAAGCTTGTTCCGAATTCCCCGCGAAATCACTTGAGATTTACAGGCATAGTTGAACAAGCTTTATGCAAGTACATAATCGAAATCCAATACCTTGTGAGATGATCGAGTATGAGTTGGTACAAATATAGACGGACGAAATAGGAATAGGAGCATCCAATCAAACACTTACATACCTAAAGCTGCGCAAAGTGACGAGGGATGGTTTTGACTGAAAGGTCCGATCGGCTCAGGATTGATACGCACTGAGTGGCGATCTATATGCAGATGCATTTGAAACAGTGTGAATCCATGGCTGCATCAACTCAGATTGAGCAAGAGGATTTGAAGTGAACTTGGACTCCAAACACACGATCAGGGGTATCATCTGTTTCGAAATGATGACATCATTCCCAGAAACACCAATGCCAGTTCTTCTCTTCCTATAGAACTCACTATAAAAGCTCAGCTTCCCTGACTCGTTTGTTAAGTTCCACCATCCTCACCCAAAAGTTGAATCACTTACAAAGCCCATTAAAAAACTTACCAAAAACCTTTAAACCAAACCCATATCACAATGTTTGCTCCATGTGGATCTAACGGATGCTGCGGTTCATGTATGCAACCTCAGTACTTTTCATGATTTACTCTTTCTAGACCTCCAGTCATCTGATCATCAGCTTTGTCGTCTTCCAAATAGCCTGCACCGGTACCAGCTGCACTAACTGCGGTTCCAACAAGTAAGCTGTCCGCCAGCCATGAGCGACTCAAGCTCGCCTGATCAATCATTGATCAAACAATGTAAGCATTCTCACTCTCTCTTCATCACGCGTTGAATGATTTCCAATCAAGACTCACTAATTTCATCTCATGGTACCCTTTATTGGTTATGTTTTGGTGGATAATAGAGCGCGCAGTCCCTCGGCGTTCTTATCATTTTTCTTTTTCTCATGGAGTTTGTCTGGTGGATTGTCAATCTTGTGCTCAACTTTGGTCTTTATTTCGATCCTCTCAGTTGACTTCAACATTTTTTCCTTTCATGTCACTTTGTGAAATTATGATCTATGAAGCAATATAAAAACCATAGCTTTGTTGCATAATCTTTTGAGAATGGTATCGTACCAACCTACAGATCTAGATCTTCCTACATAGATGTGATAGGCGATCAAAAAGTAAGAGAAGAGTAAGAATTGAATTTCAAAAAATTTTAACCAATTATCAAATGAATCTACCAAGATAATTCATCTCCTTCAGTAGTTTCCATTGATCTCCAAGAATACCAAATACATTCCAAGAATCATGATTAAGGTGAGGCATCAGGAAGGAATAAATTACCAAAGAAAGAAAAAAAAACAAGAGACTTTGTCCCATTCCATCTTGTACTTTAGTATTCACACAGTCATAATATTAAGATCTTGAACAAAAATGTGACCTGAAAAATGTCAATAACAGTCATTTGATGACCTTGTGAGCATCTTTCGATGGGTATCTACTTTCTTTTTTAATCATCACCTACAGATTTATCTCTGATGTTAAGCTATTTTAATCTACAGGAAGTCTTTAATTTGAAAGATAATTTTTGAGATAGAAACTTCACCTAGTTTGCTCTCATCTCTCGAAAAGCTTGATCATTGGTCTTGGTAAATATTCCATTCTATTCTTGAATCACATCACTACCACAGCAATCGCAAAATCACTGCTAAAGAAACCGACCAAAAGTCTCAAGCATGGATTAGCATTGTCGAGAATGCCAAACAAATGTCAAAAAAAATGCTAAACAGATGCAACATCATCAGGCAACCCCATTGGCCAGGATTAGTACGGCACTCTAATCAACTGAGTTAATCAACCAGTACTGGGTCGGAGAGTTTGAGCCATTGATTGCAAGTAATGAACTTTGGCTTATAAGATCCGAACTCGAGGAAGCCTTGATGGGAGCCAACTGAAGTGCTATCAGCTGATGACTATCAACCAAGATGCCCCATTTCTATAATCTTTGTCCTGGTGATTTAGGTGTGAAAGAGTTCCGAGTTTGATATCATCACACCAACTTGAAAATGTTCAAAAATTCTTCAGTTTTAAGAACTGCTCACCAAGATTGAACATCAAAAGATTCTATCTTTAAACAAACGATGAACCTGATGAATTCAGGTTATTAGCTTTTTAATAAAGCTAACACTTGATCGAAGATAAAAATAAACAATCTGAATGAAATGAAGATTGTTTATAAAAATGAGTTTGAGTTCGATAAAGAGAAAAAGGGATAATGAATAAATGAGAACCCTTTTATGTAAACTCAAGCTCATGACGTCATAAGGTAAGATGATGTGAGCAATGAGAAACATATATGCGCATGACAGAGCAACAGAACAGCATCACTTAGATTACTAATCTCAATTCCCCCCCGTCTTTGTTACATCATCTAACCCCATCAACAAACAAAACTTCTTGTGTTTAGCTGGTGTTAAAGCTTTTGTTAATATATCCGCAATCATATCCTCTGTAGGAACATAAGCTACTTTCAGTTGTTTACTTGCTGCCACCTCCCTTAACCAATGAAATTTAACATCAACATGTTTTGTTCTTGATTTAAATTTTTCATTCTTCGATAGTGCTATAGCGCCTTGATTATCTAAATTTAATAAAGGTACATCTTCTTGCTTGATCTCTAAATTTTTCATTAAATGCCCAAACCAAACCAAATCCTGACCGCCTTCATAAGCTGACCTATATTCAGCCTCCGTCGTTGAAGTTGCTACCGTCTCTTGTTTCTTACTTTTCCAATTTACAGTACTATTTCCTAGCATCGTAACATAACCACCAGTTGATCTTCTAGTATAAGGACAAGATGCAAAATCAGCGTCAGCAAAGGCTTTCAAATCCATTCTCTTTCCTCCCAAAACAATTCCCATCTTTCTTGTGCCATTTAAATACCGTAAAACCCTTTTAAATGCTTGCCAATGAACAATAGAAGGATTATTAAGGTGCTGCAAAAGTTGAGAGACAACAAAAGAAATGTCAGGCCTTGTTGCATTATTAAGATACATTAACATTCCAACCGCATGCCTATAATTCTCCTTCAAGTCAACAAATTCATCAATCTCTTCACTCGTACCAGGAATAAGATAAGTGTTAGGAATCATTGGACATCCCACAGGCTTACTATCTAGCATTCCATACTCTCCTAATAAATTTTGCATGTATTGACCTTGAGATAATGTTATCGTCCTAGTCAACCTGTTCCTCGTCACCTTCATTCCTAATATATATTTGTAATCAACATCTTCATCCATTTGAAATCTTTCAGTAATTAAAGTCCTAAATCGAGAAACATCATCACTCGCAACAGTCATGTCATCAACATGCACATGCACAATACACTTCCATAACGGATCAGTCGAAATGAAAAGGCTTGGATCTGACGTCGAAGGAAGAAGTGAAATTGATTTAAAGAATGCTTTAAGACAATCATACCATACTTTGGGTGCCTGTTTCAAGCCGTACAGAGCTTGATTTAATTTAAGAACTGACGAAGAAGTTGCTCCTTCAATCCGTAATCCTTTTGGTATTCTCATGTAAATAGTCTCTTCAGGTGAACCATTTAAGAATGCAGCTACTGCATCCATTTGAATGATATCAAGATCATCCACCGCAGCCATGGTATTCAGTGTTCTCAAAGTTGCTAACCTACCAGTGGGTGCAAAGGTTTCGCTGTAATCTTCACCGTATTCTTGAGAAAACCCTTGAGCACAAAGTCTTGCTTTAAATTTAATTAATTCACCATCTCCTCCCATTTTCTTTTTAAATACCCACGTTGTGCCAATTGCATTCTTTCCTTCTGGTAAGTCACATACTGACCACACTTTTCGTCGATCCATGTTGGCTAACTCATTATCAATTGCTTTCCGCCAATCAAATTCATTATCAGACTTCAAAGCTTGAAGATACGTTTTCGGATCCATGTCTACCTTAGCAACTCGAGCGGTGATAGTTGAATTCTGCTGTCTTGAATCTCTTAACGACTTCGTCATTCGAATCATTGCTCGTTGACTTGCACGTTTGCGTCGTCGAGCTGCATGTGAGCGATGTCGTTTGGATCCTGGAGGTAAAATGTTGTCTTCATGTATGTCGCTTGAAATATCATTGACAGCCGGAACAGTTGATAGTTGCCAATCCCATGAATGTTTGACTGGTACGACAGGTATGGCTTCTGAGTCTGGACCAGGCAACTGACTGTTAGGAGAAGCCAGTCGTGGCTCTGGAATTGGAAGAGCCTCAATCTGCATAGGATCAGTCGATGAAGATGGAGAAGAAACACTTTCCTGTACTTGCTGATTAACATCCGGTGAATCTTGAGTACTTGATTGATCAGCAGTACCTTCCGAAATTGATTGAATTTCCAGGTTAGAGTCTTCATTAGAGTCGGAAGATTTTGATGGATTTGCTTCTGCAGACATTGGTGAAGAATTAATGAATTCATCAATTTCTTCAAAAGTCACTCCATCATCCTCACGATCTTCAATTCCAGGAAAGGTGTTGACATCGAAGGATACATCATGTGAGTACACAGTCTTTCCATTGATCAGCCTGACACGATAATTCTTCATACCAAGCTGATATCCCAGAAGAATACCTTTCACAGATGTGTCATCAAACTTCTTACAAAACTTTTTGTCAACAAGAACGTATGACTGACAACCAAAAGGTTTCAAACGAGAAAGATCAAACTTTCTACCATACCATAGCTCATAAGTCGTCTCATTGTTGATCTTCTCCATTGGAGTAATGTTCTCGAGAAAAACTGCGGTACTAACTGCTTCTGCCCAAAAGGATTGAGGAAGATGAGATTGTCGAAGCAATGTTCTTGCCTTTTCAGTAGTTGTCCTATTCCCTCGCTCAGCAACTGGATTCTGTTGGGGAGTATAAGGCGCACTGAGATGAGAGACAATACCATGCTCTTCTAAATATTGTCAAAATTCTGTCGACATATATTCTCCTCCTTGATCATTTACTAAACTGACAATTTTTCGATTGTGAAAAGTTTCAACTTCGAGTTTAAATTTTATAAAACATGAAAAAGTTTCTGATTTTGATTTCAAAATAAAAATGTGCTTATAATTTGTAAATGCATCTGTCAGTTTGAAATAATAAGAACCTCCTCCTTCGGATACAACTGAAATTTTTCCACTAAGATCACTATGAATAACTTCAAGTGGAAAGGTGGATTTTGGAAAAGAACCAGAATAAGGCAATCGATGTCCCTTGGACAATGCGCAATCTTCACAAAACCATCCATCAGGTGCCTTGATACCATACATTAATTGCAATCGATGAGAATTGGTATGTCCTGATCCTCTATGTAAAGTATTGTAATCAGTAATAGTGACCTTTTTGCAAGTTATTGTAGTGGATGACGTGCCTATAACTATGTCTAGCTCAATAACTCCGTTTCTGATTTGTCCACGAAGTCCACCAGCTTTCTCCTTTAATAATTGAATGATTCCTTTATCATGATAGAGTTGATAACCATCATTCAATAGACGACCCATACTGATTAAAGGATTTCCTAGAGTAGGGACATGAAAAGCAGATAAGACAATATTTTGATCAAAAGAGGAACAAGTAATTTCTCCTTTGCCCGCAATATGAATGGTACTACCATCCGCAAGTGAGACATTAGATTCGGCTTTGACATAATTATCGAATGAGTTTATATCCGATACCATGTGATCGGAACAAGCGCTGTCAAGTAAGATGATGCTGTCAGTAGAAGGATTACGACAAGCTAAGGCAGTAGTTTCGATCATGTCATCGACATAAGGAATTTGTAAGAGTGCAGTGGTTGCACGGGTTCGGGGATTGGTTGCCGCTGGTCGAAGATTAGGAAAAGCTTGATAGCATTCCTCAGATCTGTGACCTCTTACGGCAGGATTATGATGTCCGTTCGAACAGAATGGATAACGACAAGCTGAATTTTGGCGTGAAGGTCGTTGAGTGATGGTGGTCAATGCAAGTGATGAGTTATCATGACGATGTCGTTCATTGTACTCTACCAAATGACTATCTAAGATAGTCAGAACCGTCTTAGTATTTAACGGTCGTTTCGTATCAAGAAGAGCCAAGGTGGTCTCCATTGAATTAGGTAATTTTGATATGATAGTTTCTGAGACGATCTCTTGAATGTCGTCAGTAAAATTCAATCCAACAGCATGTAAAGTTGCCAATGCTGTTCGAGTTTCTTTAATGTATTGATTGAGATTCTGATAGACAATACGAAGAAAGGCATTATAGGACCTTCCTTTACTAGCAGAAGTAGTTGATTGAAATTTTTCCTTCATAAGCTTCCACATTTCTAAAGGTTTGTAGATTAAACCTTCAGACTCGACTATGATTCTATATTGTTGAGTCATATGGCTATATAGAATACCAGCTGCCTTGCGTTCTCGCATAACATATGCCTCATAAAGAACTTTTTGTTCAAGAGGGACTGGTGATTCAGTCGGTGGAGTAACAGGAATAGCTTCTGAATCGATGAATTCATCAAGCGTTGCGGAGAGAAGTGCTCCAGTGATGTCACCTTTCCATTCAGGATAGTTGTCATCGTCAAGTTTGACGATGCAAATTCGAGCGTCGTTAGCAGACATAGCGACAACTATTGATGTGATGAGAATCGAAAGAAAGATGACTGAGATATTTAATTGATTAAATATCATAGATCGATCAGAGGTGTGGTGTGTGCGATAGTAAAAAAAAATTTAAGCTTTTTCGTGACAGTTTTGATTCGTTGATGCAGCTAGTGAGCTGGGCTCATAACCAAACAAACGATGAACCTGATGAATTCAGGTTATTAGCTTTTTAATAAAGCTAACACTTGATCGAAGATAAAAATAAACAATACCTGATGAATTCAGGTTATTAGCTTTTTAATAAAGCTAACACTTGATCGAAGATAAAAATAAACAATCTGAATGAAATGAAGATTGTTTATAAAAATGAGTTTGAGTTCGATAAAGAGAAAAAGGGATAATGAATAAATGAGAACCCTTTTATGTAAACTCAAGCTCATGACGTCATAAGGTAAGATGATGTGAGCAATGAGAAACATATATGCGCATGACAGAGCAACAGAACAGCATCACTTAGATTACTAATCTCAATTTCTTTTACACTATATCAACTGATCCTCTACCTCTCATGACTATTTTTAAGATAATTTATGGAGTCAAGTTTTAACCAGAAGACTTTCATATTCCATTGTTTCTCAAGAAAAGACGTGTCTTGAAAGAAATTCTTGATGTACACCACGGGGCTGCTTTGAAGTGAGGTCACCTGAAACAAGCCATAGTGGCATCGTCTGGTGAGCATATGAGAAAATCGGGGCATTTGAGGTGACAGAGATGTGAGGAACGCCACATGGTCCTCACCCAGGCCGTCACCTAGCGACGAGATGAAAAAAATTGACCACATTGGCGTAGTGTGGTCCACCAGCCGATCCAGGTTTCATTCAACTTCTTGTGTTTGTGTACTTATTACATAGCCTGATGTAGTGCAAAGTAGCTTTATGCAACCTATAGTTGTTTAAGTGCCACCATACAGTATAGAGCTGTATAGTGCAGTGGTTTAGAGTGGCTGCCTGCATTCCTGCTCCATAGTGGCTGGTCATGTGTTCGAACCTTGCTGGGTCTGGTTCTTTTGGGCACTTTCTGTGACATTTTTTTGCCTGTACTTGATTTCCTCACCTGATGACCAGGTTAGCCATCACCTTGACCACATGGCCATGTTGGGTGGTGGTCACACTGGCTTTCATGTGAAGCCAGTAGATGTGGCATCATGTGAAAAGCCCAGGATTCATTGGCAGAGGCCAATTTCACCTGACCTTCACATGCCAGCAGCCCCGTGGTGTAAAGGATCTAACAGTCGATCTTTTCACCCCATACAAGATTCAAACATCCAGCTCCATCGATCTGAGACAAAAATCCTATGATCGGCTATCAGATCATAGTATACCTTGAAACTTTACAGCGGCTTCAGAAGTTGAACTACGGCATTTTATCAGTTTTTCTAAAGTACATTTATAGTGATCGTATCCAGCAAGCCGTAGATAAGTATATACACCTCTAATAGACCATCGATCATTTCCCCGTTTTTGAACGTGGATATTGTATAGAGCTTCTAATGTCAAGCAGACATCCAACTGCATCATTGCTCTTCAATGTCTTTAGTGCAGCCCTGCATAAAAACAATACGAAAATTCATATCAGTTTACCCATAAATCTTTCATGTCCTTGATCGAGTCAAATCGAATGGAAACAGTACCTTTGTGCTATGGTAAGTAGTTCATCCCAGTCATCTGCTTCATCAAGGCGAAACCCATTTACCAACCCAGTGAGGATTGCACCGGCGAGGGTATCGCCTGCTCCTGTGACATTGAAGGCCCCTCCATCATTTCTATCAATGATAGGAGCCGGAAAGTGCTTGATCATCACTCCTCCTGATGACCTCACCCATCCAGGTGGAATATCCCTTTGGACTTGACCATCACCCAATCGAAATCGACCAATCAGAACAACACCATCCCTGTCCTTCTTGATTACAAGTACTTTGATGAGAGGAAGAAGTTTGATAGCCATTTGCATTATTCCTAAATCAGTCACCCAACATGGAAGTTGACGCTTTACTTCAGTGCGAAACTTTTCATTGATTCCAAAGGAATCGATAATCTCAAACGTTTTTGAAGAAGAAAAATCGGTGTTGAATGCTTGATCAGATATAACATTATAGATGGCCTTCAATTCCGCGTAATTTGATAAAATCACTGAAAGGGGTGGGTTTCGAGATATATTTGTCGAAATGGCTATTTTTCGTAAAGCTGGGACAATCTTTGTTGACTTTGATATAGAAGTTGGCTCGAAAACAACTAGTGAAGTAATACCATATGGATCAGTATCAGTATTGGAATCTTGAATTTAGATGAGTATAACGATTAATTCGAGGATTACACTAACCAATCTTTTCTGTTTCTTGACAAATCCTCATCACGCCTTCAATTCCGTCCGTGGAGATATTCCCGTCCATACACACAACACACGGGTCTTGTCCAGCGATAATTTTCGATAACTTTGCAAAGGAAAAGGATCAACATAAAAATCGAAAAAAGGTCTCGTAAACCAACTAAACCTCATGGCGCACCTGCTCTCCTTTGAGGTCGTCCATGATGTCCATATCTGCAATCCCATTCTTCAAGTTGCCTTCGTGATCCAGAAGCATATTCACAACAGCTGTTCGTTTAGAGTTGTCGCTAAGCTCATGAAGACCATCTGTTCTCAAACCGATCTTGGCAATTTCGTTCTTGAGCATTTGTGTCAATGGAGCATCCTTTCCTCCAATCACAGTAATCATGGAAACATCATCAACTCCCAAGCTATATGCGGTACGAGCAAGATTGAAAGCCACACCGCCTACACTTAATTTGATCACCCCAGGCTCGGTTGAACCCAAAGAGGTGATGTCCTTTGACTGAGAGCTTTGTAGCGGTATCGAGGTGATGTCAACGGCTGCTGCTCCGATGATCATGAGTCGGTCCTTGGGTGCGCTCAGCATCCTGTTCGAAAGAGTAGAAGATACCGAGATACCCTGATTGAAAGTCAGCAGATTGTTACTTGTGACCAAGGAAATAAACTCAGAACTCTTAAAATTCAAGAACACACCGAACGAGATCCTCTGGGTTCTTCTTTTTTAGGAAACTTAAGGTACTGGTACTCTTTCGCTATCTGAGCGGCTACAGCCACATTGTTTCGGATCAGAGCCAGATCTTTGAGAACATGGGGAACGAGATTGTCAGCGCATTGTCAATAACAGTCAGAATAGATTGGGTTTTAAATCTACTTACTAGCTGTCACACTTCGACCTAACGTCAATTGGTTGACCCGCTGAAGTAACCAAGGGGTGACCTCTTTGCCTTTCTGATTGATTTTGAGATCTTCTGATTCTCTCACTGCTTGTTGAACAGCATCTTGAATTATATCCCCATCTTTAGAGTGTTCCTTCGGAATCGGAACACCAAATACGATTCCACTCCCCAACTTCAAGAGCTCGGATGTGCCTTTGGGGAAGAAAAAAAGGTCTATCAGATCACATTTCATATTCTTTGTGTCAGGCTTTAAGAACTCCCATCGCATCGAGGAAGGGATCAAGGATGATTTGAGAATTATGTTGATTTACTCACGTATCATTCTGGCACAAGCTTGAACTGAGTCGCAATTCATGGAGGCCTTGAAAGATGTTCGAGCATGTATCATACACGATATCAGAGTCCAGACGTCAACTGAATGTTATCCGGTTGGGTAAGAATTATATTGACTTACATGATAGCCCGAGTGGGCAGTATAAAAGGCAGGAAACTCGGTGAATTTGCCAACTGTCACAACTGTTACACCCAAGGTTTCCTTATATTATTCGAAACATAAAACCGAACATCAATAAACTCAGCGATTTGAATTTGGATGTATTCAGAAAAAAACTTACAAGGTATTCCAGAGTTAATCCGATGTCTAGAATAGATTTTGCCCCAGCGCAAACTACTGCCACTGGGGTCCTAGCTAGTTCTGTGAGGTCTGAACTGATGTCCATTGCTGATGGATCCGATGAAGGGCCATATTGATAGATAAATTGTATGAAAAAATACAGGCATGAGGTAATGGTGAACTGACTATTTTGAGCACCTCGGTGAACACCGCCAATACCACCGGTAGCAAAGATCTTGATACCAGTCATATGTGCGATCTTCATCGTAGCGGAAACAGTTA
The DNA here is from genome assembly GCA_022264835.1 of Melampsora americana. Taxonomy (NCBI): domain Eukaryota; kingdom Fungi; phylum Basidiomycota; class Pucciniomycetes; order Pucciniales; family Melampsoraceae; genus Melampsora; species Melampsora americana. Next base: position 1,100,466 of record JAIFHY010000001.1, on the reverse strand, counting down.
AACCGCCATTAACTCCCTAACATTTTTGTTTTCGGTGTCATCAAACAAAGATTACCGAATTCAGATGTCAGGTCGGTTCATTGGAAAGAGTAAAAGTACGATTAAAGAATCACTTGAGAGATCGCTCCAGCCAATTCTCGGCGTCCCACTTTCCACCTCTGTTTCGGATTCTGTTCGGGATCGGCAAGAATAGCCAGATCAGGATCAGTGAGACCGACTTTGATCCTCCCCTGCACGATGGCTATATGGGCTGGGATAGTCCCCGATGCCCTAGCTATCTCCTCCAATTCCTTCGGAAGGTTCATTGAGGTGGGATAAGGTAAGCCGTGCGTGATGATTGCACTCTCTAACGCTAAAATTGGTAATTGCCGATTCAGTCCATCTTGAACTTCGTCGCTGATGTCCATTGGTAATCCGCCTAACGTTCTATCGGACAAGAACGGCGTTGCAGAATACCATCTCTGAGCACTCGCCGGTCCCGGTAAACTTCTAGTGAGACTGGCACAGCATTTGAGACGAGACAAGCTGGCCTTCATCCTTGGATGACGGGAACGATTCCTGATGAACGTTTGATCAATCAATGAATTCGATGGTACTTGTGCTTGAATCTCACTCGTTATGGTCTGATGATCTGCTGGAATCACGCTCAACAACGTTTTGGGCGGAAATAAGCGCGGAGGCGCACTTGGCGAAATTCCAGCCCGCCCCCAAGCCAACACCACACTTTCTCGAAGACCACTTTCCCCGCACCTGATACTGACTGTGATTAGCTACAGCTTCTTGGATTTTCAAAAAAACTAGGTACAGGTTTCTCAACTTTTTAATGATAATTCCTTGCCAAAAGACCTTGCGAAAGAAAGAGAAAGAGAAAAATCATAATTTTATTTCAATAATATCAACTGACTAAAACAAAGTAAAGTAGATCTCCAATATCACATTTAACAAAAACCACTTCATTTATACACAAGGAAGATGCCATTCAAGATTATGAATATTTACCATCTTCAAGAACTCATCATATAAACTACACATAATGAGAAAACAGAGCATTTAGAATGAAAATCGCCTCATGATTTGATTTGATAAGTATCAAAGGAAAAATCAGATTATTCTACACGTGATTTTTTTCTTGGTTCATGTCCTGTTGATGAATCACAAGAAGATACAGAGATTGTTCGTTTCTTCTGATCAAATTAATTAAAAACGGATTAAAGTTTTAATAAGATCATAAAGATATATCCAAAGTCGAATTGGTGAATGAAAGAATGACTTACTATTGGATGTGATTGTGTTGAATCGATTAAATCAACTTGAGCCTCAGATGGATGATTAGTTTGGTCATCCATCAAGACAGGCTCAGTTTCCTCTGCTTGAATTTCAACAGCTTTTTGCGTAGTTTCCAATAATGCTTCTTTTCGTCTTCTCAAGTTCCTTAAATCGGATTCAACTTTATCCACATATCTTTTAAGTTCACTTAATTTGTTAACAGATCCCATCAATGAAGTATAACTATCTACATTTTCTCGTGTAGGCATCATCAAAGGTTTAGGGGTCGAAATATTGATAGGGATTTCTAATTCGGTTAAGATTGAATTGATTCTAGTGGCATATGCTGCTGATTTGGGTTGATGGATTCTTGAGGATCTCAAGGTTACTGTTGGATGATGGTATGGTAACGCATGATCAAATCGGTAGACACAATTCTTAGAATCGTTTGATGTGTCTCTTGTTAAGTTTGTGGCTTCTGTTGAATTTGATTCTACAATTGGATCTAAACTTAGATCTTCAAATGATTGATCTTGAGTTTTATTAGATTGAATCGGTTTGAGCTTGGTTGAAGATGTTTGATTAGTTCCATTGACATTAGATTGATCCTGATGGTTAGAATCGGAATCTGGCCATTGTTTCAATTGATTATAAAGTTCAAAAGGTAGACCTCCAATCTGTTTGATCACATCACTTCGATCTTGATTTCGTTTTTCCAATGATTGTTCGAATCTTCTTGTTTCAATGTATAAGAAATTTTCTTCTTCAATCTGAGATAATGTTCTATTCATCAATCGTTTCACTTGTTTCTTTCTTTCGATTTCTCTATGTTTATCAAAATGATAACTTTGAATTAATTGTTTCTTACTGCTCTCATCTAATAAATCACCCGAATTAGTTCTTGATCTATTTAAGATTAACTTTTGACAAATCGTATAATATCTTAATTTTAAATCTTCAATTGATCTTGAACTACCTAAGAAATCATATCGATCACTTATCACTGGAAATCTTAAATCATAATCTTTTAAAAGTGAAAATAAATAATCTGTTTCTTCTTTTGTCCAATCATCATCTCTCAAATAATGATAATATTCTTCAGTTGAATATGTATATAAATTAGAATTCGTATTGAATTTCGAAAATGATGATACTGTCATTTTGCAAAATCACCAAATCAGAATATGATCATATCCAATGAAGTTTTGTTTGAGAAGGTTGACTCACTTGAAGGTTTATCACTTCTAACCCAATGTTTGACTTTCAATTGATCTTTACGTGCTGGGTTTTCGATTTCGATCAAGTTCCATTTATGAGTTGATGTTGAAGTTGATAGTTTTGATTTGATTTGATGATATTTAAAGGTTTCCAAGTTCAAACTTGCTGAGTGATTTCCTATTGAATTGAACAAATCATTTTCCATTTTGTTAAAGTAATTTAAAGAAAATTCAAAATTCAAAATTCAACTTAAATTACTTTCCAAAATGCAGTTTAAGTCTGATGACATAATCACATCCAAGTTACACAATCTATCATCCAACCAATCTCTGGACTCTCCTTGCTTCACAAGAGCTTGGTTATCGTCGACTCTTACCACGTTCTCTAGATTGGGATAGACATATGTAGTGTCAAACGAATTCTCCATATCTTGGCCTACCAAAGTTGATATTAAAAATCTTCCAAAGAGAAACTCAGATCAGACATGTGTCTCCTACCAAATTGATAATCGGGGAGGTGGTGTTTGGGACAAAGTTCAATTGTCGCATTTTAAAATTAGGACTTATCTTGAAAGGCAGAGCAAAAAAAGAAATAAAGATGATTGATATAAGGTTTAATGATATTCTAAACAGATGTCAATTTGGAAGGTGGTCTCTTGATATGTACTTTGCCTATGGTCTCCAAGCTTTACAAAACAATTAGGATGATATGGTGAGGACACATCTAGAAGAAAGAGGAATTATCAAGACTTAGTTAACCTTGTAAGATGAAAGATCGAGCTAATATCCTTTCATGGGTAATCATGAAATTTTTCATGTGCTCATTTGACTTTTGAATCGGATTGAGATCCGTGGTAGAATTATCAAATATAATTCATTGGTCTAAAGTATCAACTACCCTATGGGCTGGTACGGATGTTGATGGGTGGAGAAGAGTACACCTTTACATGATGATTTATTTGTACATATTGAATGAAGTTGTTTTCTGAGGAATTGCAAACATGAACAAGTCACTCAAATGAAGAAAAAAACCATGAGACAAGCCCAAACTATTTGGATCGAGGCTCTACGTACTCTACTCAAGTAGCAATATAACATGTGGAGAGACGAAATCAGAGACATTTGTCTACTAGTGATTCATTTCAAAATACACCAATGTAGAGAAAGACAATTAGATACAAGTAATGAGATTTGTTGAGTGATTTGTTGGATTGATTTGATTTGTTGTAAAGATATTCAAAGATCTATAGAAACAAGCGAACTGAAGAGATCGATGAAGAATACATGAATTGAAAGTCAATAATCAAAACTGTGATGGATGTAAGAAAAGACTTACGATATATGAGACTAATTATGGATAGTAAGAACAAATGAAGTCATTTTTTCAAGTTTAATTGTTTTTGTAAGAGAACTGAATAGAAATCCAGAAATTGTAAAGAATTGATGAAAGTAATGATACATATTGAAGATATCTAGCTAAATAGTAAAGCATTGTTTTAATAGGGATTAAAGATATTGTGAAGAATGATACACGTTTCTGTTTGATGAGATTTATGAACCTTCAATCTTCATAGACATCGATCAAAGAAACTGGAGCTCCCGCCGAAGTTCCATTCGGAGATCCCTATCAAGACGACCAAACAAGATAAGTGATATCAATACGAAGGATAGAACAGAAGAAGAAAAGACAGAGATAGCTCACCTTCTTAACATAGTAAACTTTGCGAGCAGCGGAAGGAATAGGTTGAGGAACCTTAGAAAGATCATTCAAGATTCCAATTCCACCTTTGCTCGTTGGTCGGTATGTGTGTTTGCGAGTAGAGGTAATAGAAGGGTTGTTTAAGATTTGGGTAAGACCGAGACGATTTAATGTTTTAGGATGAAGTTTTACAGGATTGTATTTCTTATCGAATTGGTTTTTTACTTTGACTGATTTTTGAGGAGGATCATGACGGCGTTGAGGAATTGGAATACGTTGAGGAGGAGGAGGAGGTCTAGGGGAGAGGACATTGGCTTGGGTTTGAGTTCTTTGGAGAGGCATGATGAAATATGATAAAAGTAGTTGATGAAGTGATTTAGATGTGAGTAAGAGTGAAGATGTGTGTGGTAGAGTGAAAGAAGATTAATGCAAGGTGATGAGGTTGACGAGGGATTTTATATGGCAAATAGTGGTGCTGAGGATACCGTACAATCCCATACTACAATCCCATGATGCTGAAGGTGAAAGCAAATGATCAGCCAATTGTATTTCTCGATCGCATTATCAATGCATTATGGAAGAATTATCAAGATATCCTTATAGTGGTGCTGAGGATACCGTACAATCCCATACTACAATCCCATGATGCTGAAGGTGAAAGCAAATGATCAGCCAATTGCACTTCTCCATCGAATTATCAAAGCATTATGGAAGAATTATTAAGACATCCTTATAGTGGTGCTGAGGATACCGTACAATTCCATACTACAATCCCATAATGCAAAGGGTACAAATAAATGACTAGCTAATTGCATTTCTCAATCGCGTTATCACAGCATTATGGAAGAATTATCGAGGGATCGTTGAAGCATTCTCTGAATGATACAGGCATCATGATTCTTGATGACATTTTGCGTTCCTAGTCTTACCCACTGGAAAAATCATAAAAGGGACTTGCAATTTACTCATCATAATCATATGATAGAATTGGCTTTCAGTTCTCACTCATAGCAGTAACTCACCACTCAGGCTGTGGATAGGAAAAAAATGAAAGTTGGCGAAAAGCTTTTTGGTGGGCCTTTCTCAAGTGACGATTAATAGAGTACGAGATGAAAGATAAGTTTGAATTCATGGGAAGTGTACCGTGTTGATTGATCGCTCACTCTTTTGAGGAAAGTTTTCTTAAGATGATTGTTCATTCAGTGGTTACAAAACAATGGACAGTTCAGATATCAAAACTCATCAAGAAGAAGTAAAGTAAAAAAACGTTGTAGTTCCATTTCATGTAATGAAGAAAAGGATTGGAAAAGATCGATTTCAAACTGTGATATTGTGTATATATATGTAGAACAACTCGCTAGATAGAAAGACAGCATCCAATTTAAAACTTCACTACCTCCAACCCACGTATGAGTATGACTATAGTGTAATGAAAATCGAGACCATTCAGTTAGCTTGAGTTGAGATCATCAAATAAGGAATCATCATTAAAAATTATAACATACTTTAGATGAGTCTTAATGGGTGAATCGTTCAAGTGAATTGACCTCCAAGCTTTAGCCAACATTATCAATCCTCGGAGTGATCAACTATAAAACGAACGAACCAAAAAAAGTCAAAAGGTTAGTAAAAGAATAGTTCCTTCAGATTGAATGGATATGTAAGAAAAAGGTTTACCTTGTGAAAACTAAATATGTATAAGCAAATATATGATTTTTTAGATTTTTTTTCACATTGAGATAATAGAAATTAAAGAATAATGATAAAAGAGTTGATGGTTGATAAAAATTACATGTAAAGTTATTCAATAGACTATAATGAATGATAATTTTTTATAAAGTGTTAATCTTCATGGGCATCAATCAAAGAAACTGGAGCTCCCGCCGAAGTGACATTGGGAGATCCCTATCAAGACGACCAAAAAAATAAGTGATATCAATACGAAGAATAGAACAGAAGAAGAAAAGACGGGAATAACTCACCTTGTTAACGCAGTTAACTTTGCGAGCAGCGGAAGGAATAAGTTGAGGAACCTTAGAAAGATCATTCAAGATTCCAATTCCACCTCTGATTTTCGGTCGGTATGTGTGTTTGCGAGTAGAGGTAATAGAAGGGTTGTTTATGATTTGGGTAAGACCGAGACGATTTAATTTTTTAGGATGAAGTTTTACAGGACTGTATCTCTTATTGAATTGTTTGTTTACTTTGACTGATTTTTGAGGAGGATCAGGACGACGTTCAGGAATTGGAATACGTTGAGGGGGAGGAGGAGGTCTCGGGGAGAGGACATTGGCTTGGGTGTGAGTTCTTTGGAGAGGCATGATGAAATATGATAAAAGTAGTTGATGAAGTGATTTAGATGTGATTCAGAGTGAAGATGTGTGTGGTAGAGTGAAAGAAAATTAATGCAAGGTGATGAGGTTGACGACGGATTTTATATGGCATATAGTGGTGCTGAGGATACCGTACAATCCCATACTACAATCCCATAAAGCTGAAGATGAAAGCAAATGATCAGCCAATTGCATTTCTCGATCGCATTATCAATGCATTATGGAAGAATTATCAAGACATCCTTATAGTGTGCTGAGGATACCATACAATCCCATACTACAATCCCATAATGCTGATGAAAGCAAATGATCAGCCAATTGAACTTCTCAATCGCATTATCAAAGCACCATGGAAAAATTATCGAGGCATCTTTGAAGCATGACCTATATGATACAAGCATTATGACCGCATAGTCGTCTTATGTTTTCATTAGAATTCACTTCCAGTCCTCATGAGAACTTTTATTTCCTCATCTTGCTCTCATATCTAGTGAAACTGTTGCCCTCCGATCGCATTCCTAGTGATTGCGGAAGACAATCCTTTGAGCACTTGATGTCAATCACTAGAAGATGAACACCACAAAGATAATGACAATCTTATCCCACAGTATGAGCTTTGTAAGGGGATTTTTCAGATGAAGAATTGTACCAGGTTACCCACAAAACAAACTTTTCACTCAGCTTGTGGTTAAACTTATAACAAGAACAAAATGTTAACCCAAGATCATGAATCATTAATGGCGTTTCGGGAGGGGAGGTTTCTCCCAAGTTTGGACATTTCTGTCTAGAATATGGAGAAGATGATTTATTCTTCATGAAACATCAATCAAATGGGCCGTATTGGTTTGGTGATCATTCATTCTTAAGATTTCTTTAATATTTAGCGTGTTACACCAAAAACAAACAGAGTAGTGATCCAACTCATCAGCATCAAGATACCAAAAGATGAAAAACACGACCTCTAAGATAATTCCATTTGATAAGAAGAAAATGATTGAAAAGAGACCGGTTTAGAAATGATATGATACAATGAGATATTCTGTAATATAGCCAAATGAAAATTAGAGAATGTGATGAATGATTTCTAAGATGATGGAGCACAATAAAAAGAGACAATAGACTATGATAGATTGTGTTTCTTTATAAAGTTCTAATTTTGATAGGCATCGATCAAAGCAGCGTAAGGAGCCACCCGAGTGTCACCGCAAGATCGCTGTGAAAACAAACAAAAAAAGAAGTGATATCAGTCGAGGGTATAGAAAAGGATAGAAAGAAAAATAATAAAACTCACCTGGTTGACATTGTGAACTTTTCGGGCAGTACTAGGAATTGGTTGAGGAATCTTAGAAAGATCATTGAGAATGTTGATACGTCCTTTGATTGATGGTCGGTATGTGTGTTTGCGAGTAGAGGTAAGAGAAGGGTTATTTAGAAGTGCTGTCAAGCCAAGACGATTTAATTTCTTGGGGTGTAGTTTGACAGGATTGTATTTGTTGTTTGTTTGTTTTGGAGCTTTAACTAAAGTTGGACAAGGATCAGGACGGCGCTCAGGAATTGGGATACGTCGAGGAGGAGGAGGAGGAGTTGGTGAGAGGACATTGGCTTGGGTTTGGTTTCTTTGGAGAGGCATGATAAAATAAGATAACAGAAGTGGATGAATGGGATGAGAGATGGGAGTTAGAGTTAAGATGGATGTGGTAGTGTGATAGAGAATTGAAGCAAGTTGATGATGTCGTCGATATCGTCGATGAATTTTTATATGGCAAATTGTGGTGCTGAGCACACCATACAATCCCATACTACAATCCCATAATGCTGAAGGTGAAAGCAAATGATCAGCCAATTGCACTTCGCGATCGCATTATCAAAGCATTATTTGGGTCATAGAAGCATTTTTGTCTTCGATAACATTTTCATCGTAACCCCAAGAGTCATCCTAGTAGCATATCACGCTGCTTCGTCCAGCATTCACCTTCAATCATCATAGAGGCTCGAGATGTACTATACTCTCTTTTCATCTTGCCCTGCGCGTCAGTTGTTTCTCTAAATACATTTATAGTCAGAATGTCTCACTTGATAAACTTCTCACACAAGGCCTCACGAGGAGTGAGGGACTTGTTCAAGTTTATTTAAAGCAATCCCATGATTCTGTCGTACTATATGATCAATCTCTTTCATTAAGTTTGAAAGACTTGACCACCCCAATCTGAACTATGTCCCACGCTGGCTCGTACCAGCCGCTGAGGCTTGTCTCATGAGCTCAGCCACTTTTCCCTGTAAGAATCTTCAGCTTTGTTCTCGGAATATCAACGGATATTTCGTGTTGGTGAAAAACATACATAGCTTCTTGATTCTCATCACCAATATAGTATCTTGGCATCATGTAGCCACAATAGTGTTCTTTTGTTAGAATTTTTTCGTTCCAAGGTGAGATTCGTTGAAGTAGATGATGAGACGATCCTTTGGGTACCCGATGTGCTTTGTTTATTGTCTCTCCAAGCTAGTTACCCTTTGAAGTTTGATTAATCAAATTTATATCGTACAATCGTGGTCTCAACAATTGTTTGAAGGAGAAGTTCAAGGTGAGTAAATTTTCGACCTTGAACTCTCTTAGAAATTTTATTTTTTGTATGATATAAATATCGCATAATACTATCTGCTGCCTCAGTGATCCTTTGAACATGGTTTTTTTTCCAAGATTTCAAGTGAGATATAAATTTCATCACATCAAAAAGGTCTTGTGCATAACTCATCCACATCTTCCATTTCCCAAGAACCAATCTCTTTTTCCTCTAAAAGGTATTGTTAATAAACAAAAGACTAAACAAAAACAAATTCATAAAATAGTTGCATTCAATCAAAGATCTCCATTTCTCAAATCAATCTATCGTTTTTATGTATTTGAAAGTCATACAAATCATTGAAAAAGGGAAAACGTCTGAATTGATTATACTCATCGAATTTCTTCTAAGCAATAGCAGACAAAATCAAATCACAAGCTTCTTGATCTTCACCTCTAGCAGTAATTTCTAAAGTAACTCCAGCTTGTGTACTATACGTCATCCTAACTCTAACCAAAACCTTTTGACCTTTTGCTTCTGTTGAAGTTCCTCCTTTTGGATTTCCAATGACTATTCCTGATAAGTTTAATGTATGAACTGAAGTCGAAGTAGGATGTTCACTTCCTCCTAATGCTTCCATATTCAATAACTCAATAATCGTCTCACAAGCCGCTGAAAATTCCGGAAAATAATGAATCAGTAAACTTGATTGAAGATAAAACAGATAGTGATGGGAAAAAGACATACATTCCAAACTCTTCAATGAACTCAATGAAAACGTTTCGGTCACATTCACTCCAGACCTTAACCTATCCCATTCTTGAGTGAATCCAACATAAGTAGGTACAATATAATCTCCTACACCAATCTCGACTTCTTCAATTTGATACTCATCTTCATATCCTTCCTCTTCTGGTTCTCCACTCTCTGGATCCACTTCTTTGGAAATGAACTTCAATGTACATCCAAAACTACCTAAATCATATCCCATTCTACTATACGATACATAAATCGTTCCGGGATCAGTTCCGATTGATGGAATTGGAATTATGAAATCTTCTGTTAATGTCTCTGATGGTGAAGTGGGTGTCATCAAAACTGAAACTTGTTCTAGAATTGTATCTGGTAAAGTGTTGGTAAGATTGAACTATCACACCATAGATATTCCTCTCGTCAGTAACAGACTGTTGCTTTGAGGGATTGGGAGAGAAAACTCAACTTGGAAGACGACATGTTCAGCAAAGATATGCTTCACTAAGCTTACTACATACTCAGTCTCATGCTCAGTAAGTGGAATTGGTTTAGAAGAACTCTTCAGAACTGGTCCATAGTTGGCAAATTCAGGTACAGTAGCTAATTGAGCAGCGTAATTAGATTGAATCTCAGCTATCGTTGCTGCATTAGGACCTGGACCGCCGATCACATCCGCAGATGCCGGTTTGTTAGGGTTGTTCAACACCGTGAGATCGGCGGTTGTCTCATGACGTGCACCTAATTGCCAAAACAGAAAGAGAAACTTTAACGGTGGAAATTTGAAAAGTTTATAAAGATTCGAAGACTCACGGATAGCTTCTTGACGAGCCTGCTCACGACTGATACGAGGGATATTAGACAATTCAAATGGAGCTTCAGTTGCTTCAGCATTACTGATATAAGAAACCAATTTAGTTTCGAGAACAGCTAGAGAAATAGTAGAGTCTACAATCATGACAAAGAGAAATCAGAACCCAATCAGATAAGAGAGACATAGGAAGCACAAACCATCTTTAACGAATTTTTCAGCCAATGGTTCTTCTTTTAAAACTTTCAAGTAAAGCGCGGCTCGATCTCTAACTTCATCATCTACATCATCTAAACATCTACGAAGAGAAAAATATAAAAATCTCATTCCAAAACATACAAAGAGTGAGAATGACCAACCTAGTCAGGAGAACTTTGATACTAGCTTTTACCCCAGTATCAGAAACATTGACACCGAATTTAGCCAAACTGGAGACTGCAGCTGCACGGACAATGGCGTTTTCGAGGATGACTCGGTTGTAAATGTATCGAATGTATTTAGATGGTTGTAAAGCCTTTGGACCCTCGATCCCGAGTAAATGCAAGATCCGTACGGAGAGTTTGGTGAATTCGCAATCTTCGATGAATTCACATAGTTGGGATAGAGCTGATGGGATTCCAGGATAAAAAGGCAGATTGTGAGTAACGCGTGGAAATCTATGTAAGTTTTTGTTGAAGAAAAAGAACAGTACCTGTTTCTTTCGACTCGCTGATAAACTTGATCATATCGAAAATTGCTTCCACTACCGCACGTTTGAAATCATAACCACCTTCATCTCTTAAGATGCCAGATAAGAAGTTGAGCATGACAGCTTGTTTAGCCGGAAATTTGAGACATAAGGCCCGGATAGCATTGACGATGGTTACTTTAAATTCATCTGAGATCTCAGACATGAAAGCTGAGATTTGTTTCATTAATCTGTCTACCGATGCCTCATTTCCAGTCTGAACAAAATCGAATCCACGTCCAAGTAAGTATACATCTGAAAGAGACATAGGAGTCAAAACGTACCTTTAAAAGAGTTGTAATAGCAAATGTGGCTACTCCACGATTTTCGTCATTGATTAAGCGTTCCATATCAAGATTACAAGCTTGAACTGGCTGTGGGTGTTGCTGAGCTAATTTGGCCAACGTACGGATCGCAGCAAATTTAAGGGTACTCTTGGGTGACGATAAGAAGAGTTGAAGGACAGCTACAGGTCTGTAAAGTTCAGATGCAGTCACATTTCTCATCTCACAGATCGCTCGAGCTGCTTCATAATTGACCGCATCTGATTTGTGTCTTAGGAAACCTTCGAGTAATTCGTGCATCTGTTTGTGCAAGCTGTTGGTAGGTCACAAGACAAATTCATTAGTATTTGAGGTGAGATGGGTGATCGATCGTTGATAAACTCACTTGGGATCCTCATCCATCAATTTAGCCGCAAATCTGATCAACATACAAAGTGCATAAGGACTTCGTAAAGTGTTACTCTTTCCACCACCGAGAGATTGAATCATCTTTGAGACAGCCATCCGATCTTGTTGACGGATTCCATAAAGTAAACCGAGTGCATGATATTGAGTGATATAACTAGAGCTAGCAACAGGTTGAAATCCAGATTGAGCTTGACTACCACCGCCACCGAAACTACTTAAATAACTAGCAGCACCAGAAGGCATAAAGCTAGATGAAGAGCTAGTTCCTTTAGCATTTAATGATTCTTGAGCTTCATTGGCCCAACGTCTGATCACTTCTTTAGCGATTGGATAAAGGTGATAAGATGAAACCAGAGCTGCCGAACTGATCGATGCGTTCCGATCGACAATAGCAGATTTGTAAAATCTTTCGATACCTTGAATCATTGAACCATCTATAACTCGACAGAGTGCTCGAATCGCATTAGGTCGATATATAACCTCTAGATTCGGTTGCATATCTTTCATGATCGAAGAAGTAACCATGATCACATCTTGTGCGAGATGAGAGAGTTCTTTAATAACAAGATAGACCATTTGTCTCAATGCGCTCTGTTATAGAATATTCAATTCGATCATAGAGAATGATTGAAAAATCAGTTGATTCATACCAAGTCTCTGATCGGTATAAATACAAATGACTTACATCTTTATGTTGAAAGAGTTTAGTAACTCCAAAGAAGAGTGTAGTAGCTTCTTGAGGACCAAAAGTCTCACCCACGTATAGAAGGTAAACGATCTTGGTAAGTAAGATTCTACATTTTCTAGGTGAGATAGGTGATTCGTTGAAGACTCTTGCTTCTTGAATCACAGTGGTTTTGTCTTGCATGAAATGAGCCACTGAAATTGAAGTCAAAGTGAATTAGTGAATGTTTGAATGGTTTGAAAGATATCTTGTTTCACTTACCACCTGTTTCTTCATCTTTTTTGAATGACATGATGACTTCAATGTCTTTGCTGATGTTGTTGGATGATGATGGTGTTTGATGGTGAGAATGTTAAAGTGGTGGTGTTGGTCGTTGTTGACTGCTAAAGTGTCACTTGCTCTTTCGTCACCTGGCACGTGTCCCGTGGAGATCTGTAAACACTGACTGACACCACAACACTGATCGACCGGGTCCGCCTTGCCTTCGTGTTTGGTGTGCAGGTGCCGAAGAACATGGATTCGTGGCCCAGTGGTAAGGCGCTCGCCTTCGATATAGGTGTAGCGAGAGATCGTCGGTTCGACCCCGGCCGGATTCATGTTTTTTGATGGCTATCTTGCAATTTCTTAATTTTTCAATGAAGCTGTCAAGTGTTCATGGACAACGAGTAAAAAAGTAAGAGATTAGTTTGATCTTTCTGGGTTCTTGATTAGAGAACTTTTCCCTGTGTCAGTGTTCCTATAGCACATTGTCCTCCACACACAAAACTGTTTGAAATAAAACTGAATGATTTTTGTTTTGGAATTTACTGGTAGACTTTGGTGTAGCCCAACCATCCCCTTGTAGACCACCATCAATGGATGACTGAAGGTCTTTTGCTCAGCAGTTAGATCTTTCAAGAACGTGTTACCACAACCTTTCTTGAGTTTTCATGTTTCCTGAGCAGTCTGTTCCTCTTCCTGCCATTGTGGAAACATCTCTGGAAGGTTTCAATTTGATGACATTGTGATGAGATATCTGGATCTGTTCTGGCTAAATCCCACTCAGTTTGTAGATACCAACCTGATACTATTTCACCAAAATTTTCAACCTTTAGTTGTCCATCATTGCAATCATAAATTTTTGAGTTGAAGCCTAGAGATGCGTTTGTTGACGACTTATCTGCAGTAACGGGTGCAAGGGTAAGGCCAACCTTTTGTTTGACCATTGTCAATCACATATATCAGGAAGTATCTGAGATATCCAAGACAAATTTGTAGAACACAGTTGGCAAGGTAAGTAAGCAACATCCAGCCAGACTTTCTATGAACTTGGTAGAGCTATACATCTCATGAAACTGGAAGAGCGGACAAACAAGTCTCAACTCTTGTGAGAAATTACCTGCTAAACGCAAAACAGCAACATCAATTTGGTTTGATTAGCTTTGAAAGCATAACCAGTAGCTGGAAAATTAATGGGAGAACGGAAGAAATTCATAATGGTTGTCAATTGGGGCCTTTATCAGAAAGAGGGGTGACCCAACTCTGAACAGACAATCTCTGACCACCTATGTTGATCAATGTCTTACAAGCTTAACACCTGAAAAAAGGTCAGTCAGCTCAGATTGGTAAGACCTCTTTGAGACATCTACCAGTGCTCTACAGGCACTCATTTGTGTGTGTGTACATCAATGTGCTACAGGAAAAATGACATGGTGTTAATGTGTATGCATTCTCCTTGACTGAAGATTGTGCATAAGAACCATCAGTGTGTTACTAGAAACATGTATAACCCGGTTATATTGTGTATGATTTCAATCAGATTACCTGATATATCAGTTTTAACTTGATTTGACACAGGATATTGAGCTCTGAAGTATAGGTTCCCATTCAAAATCATGTGGAATATAGAGATCTATAATTATATATGTGAAGATATGTAAATTTTTGGTTATCAGGTAGTCTGGCTTTGAAATTCCTTCATCAGTCAATACTGAAAAAGAAAAATGTTATATATTCATGTTCAATTTATGAAGGAAACAAATACTGAGATAGTTTACATTTTGCTACAATTACCAAACTTGAGGGATCAATCTGGATTCCAAGAGTTGATATATCAAGTGTTATATTTTATTCAAGATCTGAAGAGGAACAACCAATGTGCCTTCAAAGTGATTTTATTTCTAGTGCTCTATAACAAATCCAACTTGTAATTCAAGCTTTGTTTAGTTGAATCCTCCTTTATTATTTTATCAACTTAACATAAAGAGTACACAAACAATTGGATTCCAAGATCATGTGATGTCAAAGGGGTCAAGCGCCAAATTGGATGAAATTCTATTGAGACGCGGGTCTGACTTACTAAGTTGTAATAAGACATTGATCTACAATTGCTCAAATAAGGCGCTTTGCTCAAAGAAAGTGATGCTGAAAGTGGTACAAGCTTGTGTACAAGGTGTCTACAGAGCTCTCCTCAATGTTTTGTGAGCTTGCACAATGTTTAGAACCCCCAAAATGGGGACGAGTGCGGATGCTCTTATCTACTTGCGAGGATTAAGATCATTATGATCAATTGTTGATCTTGAAGAAGTGGTACCCCTTCGTTCTCCACTTGGATGGCTCGGACGAGTATGTGTACATACATATATGTAATTTGCCGACATCAAGATCCGGCGCAATTGGAGATGCAATTCGAAGCTTTGGTTTCACGCCTCAAATAGGCTCAGCAGATCCTGATACCGATTTCGCCATGAATAAGTGGCTGGCGCCATTGAAGTTGATGCCAGGCACTAAACTGCGCGAAAACAATTCTAAACGTTTCGACAGAGGATGTAGAATTCAACCTGATTCAACACGTAGTTGTAACTAAGCCCACGCTATGTGTTTTATAACCATGATCAACAAGCCCCAGTTGCACTCCTCACCGCACTCGTCTGGTGAGTTCTCAAGTTGATGTTCCGAAGTCTAAAGAAGTCTTGACCCACAGGTCACTTACGGTCCCCCCCTCGAGTTTTCTGCACGAGGCCCTCCATTGGACCTTGCAAACCAAAACATTTCATTCCCTGGATCCCAGTTCACTCAGGGTCGCGACACCATCGATCAACGATAGAAAGTTGATAAATAAGCATTGCCTGAAGTTCCGTCCATTCCTGTAACACATGGCGTTCAAGAGAGATGTGGCGGATATGATTTTCATCGATGGCGAAAGCGTCTCAAAACATCAAATTTTGCGCGATACTACCCATAGTTTCATACCTGGAGGGTTTGTTGCATGTTGGTTAGGTGGTAAGCATTTTATATTTCCTTCACATTAAACTTTTCATGGTGTTAAAGTCGTTATCGTACCCAGGAATTGCATTCGTTCAGGCGATCCGACTGGCTGCCAGGCTTACGCCTGACCAACACTTCATCAGATGGGGGGTTTGGATTCTGCTGCTAGTGGAGGCGGCGTACTGTGCGTAAGTCGATCTAAGCCTCAACTTCCATAGGCGCCTGTGAATATTCTACGAGATATGATACTCAAAGCGAGCTGACTTATCAATCAATGTTCGCTAGTATCTTTGGTGCGTTTCTGATGCACTCAACCATCGGGGTCTTCGGAGATTACCAAGAGCTCTATAGGATACCTACGTTGCTGAGGTGAGTTTTTGGCTTGTTCTGTCAGTGCACGATTCACTGACTCATGCCCATGGCTTCACAAAATCTTTCAACCAATGTCATTATGACCTCAGTGTACATGCTTTGCTATCACGTATTGTAAGTACAACATTATCCAACGGGTTTGTGGCGATCAATGTGCGTCGTAGCTTGACTGACATTCAATTTCCTGTCCTTACATGTAGCTTATCACAGCTTGTGAGTAGTTTGTTGAGTTGGATCTAAGGATTTATTTGACCTCAACTCACCAATGGAACCTTCATTTCAGCACAAGTTGTTCTTGCCGCAAGGGCGTGGCTTCTTTCGGGAAGAAAGACATACATACTCGTAACAATCTTGATCTTTTGTGCTTATCACCTGGGCGTTTCGTTCATTATCACAAGACATTGTCTTACAGTGACACATTACCATCACCTACTAGAACCTAAATGGCTATGGCAGATGTAGGTCCCTCGAATCTTTGAAAAATTGACCCTTTTATAGACAACTAGCTGAATATATTCCAAGCCATTGCTCGCGGACTTGAATTCCAGGATGTATGGAGCAGCTGTATGTTGTATTTTGCCCGGATTATTCAGAATTCAGCTCAGTGCTCAAACTGAATTCCTTCTTTTATCACACTAACTATCTATATGTGGGGGTTAGGTCGTCAGCGATTCAATCATCACACTATCTCTCTTCATGATCCTCAACAAGCGAAGGACAAAGACCACAGATGTGATGACGTCAGTGGCATATTCTGAGGGCCCAACATTTGGGGAGGATAACTGATAAAAGTCCTCAACTTTAGAAACCTCAATGAAGTCGGGATCTTGATCATCGAATCTGCGCTTCCCACAACCCTGATGGCCATCGCCTCATTGGCTGTTTTTGGAAGGGTGGGAGTGGGTGCATTGTATTCGTTGGGGTGAGCTCTGAGACATAAGCTTTCGATAGAAATCACGCTGATCAATCACTTTAAATAATCTCCGGCCATTTTTGTTATTCCTAGATATATCTCAACGCAAGCATACGCGATTTCTGTGGTGGGTATTGAGGAGGCATCAATCTGCTACCCTGTCTCACTTCAATCAGCACTTTTCAGAATCTAGGGAGCTAATCTTGTGTGAATATACCATCGCTTTCTTAGATTATTTCGGTCAATTCGGGCCTCACTGAAAATAGGAGGCGGCAAAGGGGAAACATCAAACGTGAAGATGAACCGCTTTCCAACAACCGTTCAAACGTAAGTCGATCCATCTATTCCCTGTGTATTTGTGTAATTCTGATTCAAGAAAGGCTGACCTATGTGGAAAACTTTGAAGAGAGCTGCTGCTACCGATAATTTTGATAGGTCGATAGTAGAGACAGCAACCTTGGATGAAGCAATGCAGGAACAAATCCATCAAGAATCACAAGCCATGTATTTACACACACCCTCAAGAAGAGCCACACAAGTCAACATAATCTCAATATGTACGGCCAAATCATCTGTGGGTACAAGTGGTGAATCAATCGGCGCAAGTACTCCTGAAGTTGGACGAGAGAAGACAATAGTTTTGGAGAAAAAATATGCATGAGTATGAGTTTTCATGGGGTAGAAGATAGATTTTTCATATCCCAGCTGTTTTAATCACTCATTCTTTCATTCTGCACTGTGTTTCAGTTGTATTTAAGTTTTTTTTGCGTAGAATGTCTCACCATTTTCATTTTCATTGATAATAGATGTTCAGGAATAGACCAGACCACGACTTCAATCAAGGTCAGCAGTTTATTACAAGGCGATAAAGCAGCCCTGGAACAGTGGTATCCATACCTAATTCTATGAAAGCTCCATTGATAGCTGGATAAGTAACCGGGCTGCTCAATTTCAACTTTGAAGAACAGTCAATTCCAAAGATTTTGACTAATTTTACCCGCAAAACGCGAGCAAATTGGTGGTGGCTTTGGCAGCAAGCTTTATGTATGAAACATAGTGTGCTAGATCTTTTTTGGACAGTCAGCAGCCAAAAGACGCTTGCTTCATACCATATCAACTTTAGAATGTTTCACTCCACACAGTTGCAGCAAACTGGCCAAAAGCATGCATATAGAGGCACAAGAGCCGTGGCCATCAATGAACACGTTTATCTTTAAATTTACAGTGATGTGATATAATCAGATAAATTCTTTGTTAACGATATTCAAGTCGAATAAATAAGATACAAGCTGCACGTAAAATTGAATCCAAGACTTGGGTAACATAGAACAACTTTGATTCAAGACACAAGATCAAAACATTGATTTGTTTTGAGCTTGGATTCATTTTCAGGTATTTATAGTTTTTCGATTTCTGATGGATACTTCAAACCAATTTGATTTCTAATCTCATCAAAGACCTAAAAAATATCGAATTGAGTCAGTCGATCTTGCTAAAGATGATTTGATTGAGATAGAAAAACTGTACCTTCATCATCAAGATTGTTTCTTCATGTGGCATACGAGGTGATTCGATTTGTTTAGAAAATATACATCTTGCTGCTTCATCAGCTTGCCACACTAAAACGAGAAAAATCAAGATAAAATCAGTCATCTTTTACTAATCTAAAACAATAATAAAAAAACTTACTGTAACCAAGTCCATCACCTTCGATTATCCCACCAAGAACAGTAATTAGTCGGATGATGGAACACAACAAATCACAAAAGAATGAACGTAGCTCACCAGGTATAGAAAATTCGTATTTATTCTCAACAGGTTTACTAGGTTTTGAATCATGTTTTCTGACATCATCAGTATGTTTGATATGATCAGTGACAAAGAACACATGTGGAGCACAAGTTGGAAATCCGACTCTGATCTGTCCAGTAGATCCATAAATAGTCACAGCTCTATCTTCTATCGTTGGACGGGTGATACTGGTTTCCATAATACTATAGAGATCTCAAGAAAATCAACTGTTGATCTCAAACTGCTAAACATAAACAATACTTTGAATCACGTACCCTTGAACAATATCACCAGAAGCTGTAGGGAGCTCGATGATAGCTATAGTCGAAGCATCAATCTTCAACGAATCTAATTTAGCATCTGGATGGCGGTACATCACGGCAGAAGCTTTGATTTTAGGAATCATCAAAGAGTCTCCATTTGAAGTGTTCTTATTTCCATTCATATTCTTATGACCCTTTAATAAGGTGGATTGAGGTAATAGAGTCATAGCCAACATCGTCCAGGAGTATGGCCTGAGATGCACAGCAAGCTTTCAACAGCCATTAACTAAACTTGATAGATTCAGAACGCTTACCCTAAATCGAGTAATCCTCCACCAGCCAACATAGGATCAAAAATTCGATGCCTGGCAGTACGTTCTATTGGGTCGAATTGCATACCGAAATCGGCGTGAACCTTTATGATTCAAAGAAAAAAATCACGAGTTTGATTCTTGATTCTCTAAGTCTTCCAAGTGAAATATGTCTGAAAGAAATTCTAGCTCACTTGCAGGATATCTCCTATAGTACCTGAGCTGATTACTTCTTGTAATTTCTTCATTAATGGGAAGAAACGTGTCCAAAGCCCTAAAAGTTTGAAAAAGATATACCAAAGACCGAATAGACATCATTTGCAAAATCTTAATACATGACTGTAAATCAAAACGGGAATCAAGAGAACTAACCTTCCATCACAAAGAGCTGCTTCTCTCTAGAGATGCGAAAGATCTCTTCAGCTTGTTTTGCATTCACCTTTTTGTCAAACAAGTGGTAGAGTTCGAACTATCTCAGCTATCAATGATATTTCCATAAATCAATAAATTTGCTTACTGTCATTGGTTTTTCACACAAAACATGTTTACCAGCCAAAAGACATAATTTGGCATGTATATGATGCAAAGAATGAGGAGAACCTGAACAAAGGAGAAAGAAAAAAATTCAAGATCAGTTTAGATTCAGAATCGAAACTGATAAGATTGATGAATACCAATATAAACGATGTCCACTTCTTGATCCTTTACTAGTTCTTCATATGAACCATAAGCTTGAACATTTTGTCCTTTGAGTTTTTCGAAGCTATTGATAAATTCTTGAGCTCTTTCGATCGATCTTGATCCAACTGCTACGAGCTACAAGACGTGACAAAGTACAACTCATTTGATACTTTCGTATCTTGTTCTACTAATAGAATTTATCTAACCTTGTGTGATACATCGCTAACTTCCCGAGTCGCTGGATCGATCAACAAGTCGTCCACAAACACCCTATCATAACACAAATATGGTATGTGTCACACTCTCTCAGTTCGAGAGATAGGATCCGGATTCAACTGCAAGACGGCTTTGGATCTCCATCACTTACTTGGAGATCTTGCCAGCAGCCTACAGGACCAAAAACGAAATCAGCTTCTGAGCTTCACAAGTGATTGAGAAGGCAAAGCCGATGAAAGCCTTACAAGAATCGCCCAACGCAGAACCTTCTTACTTTCAGTAGCCATGGTTTACTTTGATGAATTTTGAAGTTCAGTTGAATTCAAAGGATACGAAAGAGTAACTCTTATTCTGGATCTTTGAGATCAAAATGACAATTTAAAGTCTTTAGAAAGTTGTCATCTTTTCTTTTCGTCAATCAACCTTTTAAACAGTCTCGGCCCGAGTTTGATGCCGGAAAACGATAAACTTTGCGCCAAACAAATATGTATCGACTATCATCATCTACCTATTTGTTCTCACGTAATACATATGTGAATTGAAAAGAGATATGCATAACATCCACTGCACTTACTCCCTATATGATATCCATCTTACCCTTGCTTGAAACGTTCATCCTATCAGAGTGATCAGGTTTATGATATGGGCGTGACGTCATGCAAAATTGTCTAAACAAGATAAGACAGATATCCGGGGTATTGATCCGAGGTAGTGGTATGCGCCGCAAAATGCTTCGGATCAAAGCCTCCGGAAGATTCTGTCTAAGGTTTGGAATCCGAGAATACCTCGGATTCTTCAAACCGAGGCAATCATGTCACCAGTAAACTCTGGAGATAATTGGCATTACAAGAAAGATCCTGCAACACAAAGCCTGCCTGAAATAATAGCAGGCTGTAGACCAAGAACAGGATAAGTACTAACTTAACTAAGTCCCATGTGCTACTTGAACAAGCCTTGGCAAACAGAGTGAATTATATCTAATGATGGGTTCCGCGGTGACACGCACAATCAGTTTTTGGTGGTGAAGTCAATTGAGAGATGGAATATCACAGTGATAATCTATCATGTAGTACATATATGTTTTTGTGGCTTACCTTGTACAATTATGTTGGAATGAGTATGATGTCATGTTTCTGGGTTCTTATAAAAGGTGTTTACAATTATTGATGTTACCTTTTTCTTTGCATCAAGCTATCAACTTTTGTTGTCACAATCTTTTTTTTCTCAGATTGTCACATCTCATTTGACCAGTGTGTTGGTTTCATTATCAAACTAACTGATTGAACAATCATAGGTATAGCTATAATAGTTTTACATATATTGAGTCACAGCCTCCAATCACTGACTTCCACTGACTTGAGAATGCTTTCAAATGTTTTCCATTTGGTTGCACAACTCACTTGATGCATTTTTTTTTACCAAGTTCTTGATTATATCTGGACCAGTTATCAATCAGAGTTTGTCCAGTCATCAAAAAGATCCTGCCTTATCATCAGGAAGATCTTGACTGGTCCTGCAGAAAATTCTGACATGCCATTGAACAGGTGTTGACAAGTTATCAAACAAACCTTCAGCAATTGTCAAATAGACCTTGATTGGTTTTCATATACCTCTATGAACTGGACTATGAGTCAATCACAAAAAAGCAAAATACATTGTAAGTATTTTAGCAAGCTTATAAGTGATGATGAGAAAGGTTTGAATAGATGAGGATCAAACCTTTCTCTGACTCATACATGGCTTTTTTTGAGACCACATTAGTGACTAAGAGTTAAGAGCGCACGCAAATAAGAATAGAAACATAATCATGACAACATGCCATGTGCGCACAAGAGCAAAATGAAACCAATTGATGAAATAACAAATGACACATTATCCTTAGTTATAGTGAGAAAACAACATTTCCAAATGAAACTCTATTTGCCACACATGGACATCAAATCAATAATGAGTTGGGGCATTCTTGTGCATCATTTTGGTCCAATCCAAAGCCTCATATCAATCTTCCAAGAAAATCAAAATGAGACATGTCATACAGATGAAAAGAGATCTAAGCTCAAGACTCTTGGACACAGATATATATAAAGCTAGAAGTCTGGCGGCTGAAGGTGGGCTTGCCTGCCGCAGGCTCTAGTACAATATAATAATGAAGATCAGAACTGGGCAGTGTTTTTATTGAATTAAGATTTCTTTTAGCTGGATGTCAGAACATGATAAGATGGATTCTTGGAAAAGTCTAACTATTGCATATAAAGTCAGAAAATACCTAGAAAAGAATGTTAGATCAAAGAGGAAAGGTAAAGATTTCACCTCAATACAGCCTTCCAGCAGGAGCTGTATTGATATCTGTAATCCACAGTTGTTGCAAAATAGTGCATTCTGCATGGGTTTTTGGCAATGAGAAACTATGTGGTGAGATATAAGGTGATAATTATAATAAAACCCCCTGTGTATACCCATATATTTAATTTCAGAATACTTTCTGCCATTTGTTTCTCCACATTGCTCCTCAATCTCACAAACCTATGCAGAATGCCCCCTTGATAAAAAAAACCACATTACATATGGAGATACATCTCATACAGGAATGATGCACCAACAAGAAATGTGCAGCAGGATATAGCAGGGATTCCTGTAGAATGAGATTCACACGTGTATCCATAGACATTGCAAATATCAAGGATTTCAGTTTCAAGCATAGTAAAAAAGGGCAATTCCTGATCCGGGGTTTTTTCCAAAAGCTGGATAACTCTTCCAATTTACATAATGAAGGTTTGTAAACTATATATTCTTGACGTGGAAATACAGTAGCCTGTGTGTACAAACTTCTAACACCACATGCTTTCATCTAAGTTTTGATGGTATTTTATCTTTTTTTGAGACAAAACTCATATCATTTTGAGAATAAACAGCTATTCCATTATATCTTGGACCTCAAAACAATAAAAAATGACATTTCAGATTTAACCCAGATTTACCCCAGGAATAACTGTATTTTTTGTTTTTCAATGGTAAATTTTGATGTTCAATTTTCCTTAAGCCAGTCAAAAACTTCATTATTTTTTGCCAAAGTTCAACATAAAACAGAATAGTTGTATCAATATTTTGTTGAGAAAATGTGTATATTTGATCTATGATTTTATTTCTCAAAAGTTCAATCACTCTTGAAATCCATGCAATGAAGGTCAATCAACTACATATTCCGTCTGGCAAAACACAGAAGCATCTGTGTTAGCATTTATCATAACATATGACTTCAAATCAAGCTTGGTGGTATGGGGGGGGAACAGTCCTAGCATGAGATCTCATGCTAGATAACAATAAAGTTCCAGTGTGAGGCCTCATGATAACATAAACTCAGCCAAATCCATCCAATTCTTGGGACTTCCATGAACATCCTTCACCTCTCACACTATATGCAAATCAATATCTGGGTAAATGGAAGATGACTGAATGAATCAACAATTGTACAGATTTCTCCACCAATGGTCCTCATACAAACATCTGATTCAGCCTGAGCCCCGACCCAGGTGCCCAACCGGGGACTCGACGGAGCCCCCAATTGGTCGGGTGTTTGGGCAGGCGCTTTGAGATCCCCGTTATTCGGGAATCTCCGAGGGTCGGGGTCCGGGCAAGCCATCACTCGACGGATGACTTGCATTGTAGGTTCAGCCTGAGCGTTGAGCCGGATCCCCGATTGGGGACCCGTCGGATTCCCCAATAGGTCCGGTTCCCGGGTAGGAGCCTTGAGGTCCCCGCTGCTCGGGGAACTCCGATGGTCGGGGTCCGGGCGAGCCACTACTCGGCGGATAGTGATCGGGGCTCAGGCTGACATCTGATGGCTTTCAGAAATTATAATGAAGGTTTGAAAAAACTTTTGATGAGGGAATGGTCCCCATCTGGGTGTCTGGAGAGCAGTGATTGGGCGCAGGGCTTGCACACCTCCTAACAAAGAAGCACCTATAGTGCTTGCTTTTGTCAGTAAAATACACTTTGTAAGTCTAGGTTTGGGGGATGATTTAGTTTCTTTTCTTGAGGTTTATGGACAGGTGCAAAATGCAGAAATACTCAAGACCACTCAGGTTCCTCAATGGATGAAGCACTATAAG
Organism: Melampsora americana; assembly: GCA_022264835.1. Taxonomy (NCBI): domain Eukaryota; kingdom Fungi; phylum Basidiomycota; class Pucciniomycetes; order Pucciniales; family Melampsoraceae; genus Melampsora; species Melampsora americana. The sequence continues at coordinate 1,075,823 of JAIFHY010000001.1, read as the reverse complement.
CAAACATGGGTGTTGCAATATCCAGTCATTTCTTGATCTCTTTTCCTCTTTTCTGGATTCTTTTTCTCTTATCTCACCGGATTTGTGTGTTGATACAATTGTACTTGGTTGGAAATTGGAATCAAGGGGTTGTAAAAATTTTTGTTGGGAGTTTCTGGGTCTCTATTTGTTTCCCTTTCCTCCCTCTTTTCTGATTCTTTTCTCATCCAAAAGGATCAGTAAGTCAATTTTCATAATCATCAATTTTTGTCAGTCTCCCTCTTTATATCAAACTAACAACTGTCCTTGTCTTAGATCTGTCTCAATTCATTTGTCTGTTTTATCTTACCTTTATTACGCGCGCTCTTCCTCTTTTTTGAGCATGCAGGTATTGTCCACTTTGGTCATAAGATCTTAACATATTAGTCTCTAATTTCTCTCGTCTTTTTGTTGTGGTGTTGCTGGTGATTTCTTTAGGTTTGTTCTGTCTTGTCGTCTGATTAGCTGTGTAGCTGTAGTCTGACTAGGACCTGTGCCCTCAGGTTACCTTTCCTTAATACACGCGTTCACAAGCCCACAGTCACCTCCAGCTGTTTCCTGGCTGGTTCAAGATATAAGCATTCTTTGAGAATCTTTATAGTATGTTCTTGTTGTTCTTGTTCAACAACAGAATTGTTTTGTTGGAATATCTTGTGAATCAATGAAAGAATATTGTGAATGCTTGCTTGACAAAGAAACTACAAATATGCTTTAGCACAGCTGAGCTCTGACTCTCGAAACAAAAGTGGAAACAAGCCAATAGTCAAGACCATCACAAAAAAGCAAAAAGTCAAAAAATCAATCCAAATGCCTGATCAACATATAGCCTGGTTTGGAATTGGACTTGGCTTTTGAAAGTCACAGCCCGGCGTGATGCCCAGCAAGCGGGCGCTGGGTTTTTTTTGTCCGGCCTGTCAATAGTGGTCTCCATATATATTTATTGTTTCTCTTATTTGGTTTCCCTTCAAAACCAAAAACAAAATAGACATTGAGAAACTTGAGTATTCCTGTGGGAACAACTTATAAATTATTCATAGTACATCCCAGAGGATTACACATTGATTGTTTGTGGAGAATGAAAGGAACAAAAATGCATCTATTGGCCCCCAATAGTCTCCTCACAAAATTGGTGTTGATGAAGGACAACATGCGAACACAAGTGTTAAACAGGCACTCTACCAACTGAGCTATAGTGCCATGAGGATCGACATGATATCCTCGAATACAATTTAACACATGTCAATCAAATGTCACTTGGTGCTACATTTTCAGCTTGTCATTACATGTCGTCCGAAGCTCAGCCTAGTATCACGTGATACAACCAATGCACTCAGCCTCGAACACGTTCATGAAATTTTTTCGAGAATCTCAAGTTCAGTGATCCCACTTTTGAACCACTTCAATCATTTCTCATTCAGCTCACATGTCTTCTCATCAACCCAACAATCTCCCTGGAAGGGGTAGAGGTTTCAGAGCTCAAACTAGAGGTCGCTCACATAACCATCAAAATCGGGGTCGTGGCTACAATCGTGGCAGAAGAGATTCATACCCAGCGGTTCAGGATGGACAACTGCATGGTTCAACATCTCATCAGTCCCCAGCTTGTCTACCTCGGAACCCTTTATCGGAATCAATCGGTTCACAAGCAGGATCAAGTAACTCATACCATCTTAATACGAACCCGAGTTCTTCAAATCCTAATCATCCTTTAGTTCAAATTCCTACTTTTACGAACCCTTTGGCTGCATCGATCAACTCTGCTATTCAAAATGTACTACCTAATTGCTCGCCAGCTCAACTGCCCCAAAACCATTCTACAGGAGGATTCAATCCTATGTTTCCCTGCAACTCCAACTCTCAGAATCACAGAGCCACACACTTCCAGTCGCAAGGTACTCTTCCTACACCGAATTACTTTTGTTCACCAGGAATGTCTCCTAGGAATATGCTTGGAGGCCCTACGCCAGCTTTTGCAGGCCAACAATACCAACCTACGAACCTATCTCAACCCATGTACATGCCTAACCCATACAATCCTCCCGCATATAATATGCAAATGATGTCCAATACTACATACTCTAATGGCTACTCTCCAATGGGCCATATGAATTACGCGCCTTCCCAAACTCCTATATACCCTCAAACAATGTATCCAGTTGCGCAAACAATACCTCCGATGAATCAATCAGGTTGGCAACCACAATGGACATCTATGCAGCAAACTATTCCTCGTGTAACTGCCGAAGGTTATACGATTTCCAATACCGCGATTGATGAATTTGGATCTCAATCTGAGCATCTTAACAAAAAATCAAAGCATAATGGCCGAGGTCATCATAGTGAAAGGTGAGCCCATCAAAGAATTTGTTGCGCTTGTAGTTCATTCACTAATCATGTTTACCGTAGACATCGATGTGAACCTTGTCATCAAGATTTCCCTAGTTTTCCTGCTCTTGTTATGCACCGTAATGGTCATCAAAAATGCTCCGAACCTGGTTGTAAATACGAAGGTAACGCTAAATCAGTCGAGATTCATGAGGTAAGTAATTGTTTTTGATCTGTATCCTTTCTACTCTTCTACACGGTTATTGACAGAACGATGGACTTGTTCTTAGGAAGATCGACATTTACGCTTTAAACCTGGAAAAGAACCTCACGCCCAGTCTAAGCGACCAGATGGTCCAGCTGGGTAAGTCATTTTCGTTTCATCAACCTATTGATTTATCTACCCTAGCTAATCCCTCTCTTGATGAAAAACAGTGCTACTATTCAAGGATTAGGGTATGCGCTTCAAACAGAAGAGCAGATTGCAAAATGGATAGAAGAAAGACGTAAACGATGGCCAACATCTAAAGTCATAGCTGAAAAGGTTAGCCCTTGTTTCCATGTCACATACTTTTCGTTTTTTTTCACGAGGCGTGCATTCATATGATCAAAACGACTATCTTTAGGCATCAAAGGCTCCAAAGGGCTCTTCACAAGTACCTCTACCCAGTCGAGGAGACCGTGCGATTGGCAGAGGTCTTGCCAAGTTCACGCGCGGCAAAGCTCGTGCCGGTCCTTCGTCTTCGAAAAAAGCCCCCGATCCAATGCCCATCTTGTCGCAAGAAGTGTCAGCTAGTACCTTATCTCAAAAGCGACAGCGACATGATGAAGATGAGGAATCAGATGACAATGAAGAAGATGAGGAAGCCGTATTGCGCGATCGCTATTTGAAATCACGTTCAACAAACGGTATTGTTGATAATGTAGGAACTACAGCCTTACACTGTGATATACCTAATGATAAAGAGGATCCAGCTAGCGACGAAGTTTCAGATGATGATAACGAGGATATGGACCCTATAAGAGATGCGGTGTCTAGTAAGATAGTGATAGAAGGTCCAAAGATCAACTTCACACAAAAAACCAACACGAGCACCAAAAACAACCCGAATGCTGGTCAAACTGAGCAAGTTCCTCGAAATGTGAATGAGAAGAGCATCAAGGTTTGTAAATGGTGGAAAATGAAACGTTGTAAGCGTGGCGATTCGTGCTTGTTTGCACATCCTCCTCGTGATCAAGTGAGTGTAAAAGGCTTTGTTTTTACTATAACATCTTGACTCTTCATTGATTTGTATTTGGGCATGTTAAAGGTCACGAAAAAGCAAAAATCGTCCAAGAATAGACCTACCTCAAACACAACTACTCAGTCCGCTTCTGGATCTAGCTTACTCTCAAAAGTACGTGTGATTTCTTCAAAACTAAACTTTAAGACGGTTGCAGGGATCTCCCGATCAAAGAACTTAGAATTGAATGAAGAGTGCTAACTTTTGATTTGATTCGATTTGAATAGTTATTAGAGAAAGATATCAAACAGGATGTAGCCGATTTAGCTTCCGTGATTGGTTTCTTAGTTGACAATGATTTTCTAGCCAACACTGAATTACAAATCGGAGAAGAACGTTTAATAGAACCTATCTTACCTGATCCCTCTTCAACTCTACCTTTACATTCGACTTTGATCCAACCTGATTTACTATCGAGTGGATCGGAGGATTTTGATACTGAAGATGATTCGGTTGAAGATTCTGATAGTGAGATTGAAGATGTAGAAGAAAGTGACGTGAAAGTTGAGGATGGTTCTTTGACGCCTGATTCGACTGTTCTTGATGAGACACCTGTGAACAAACTCGTTAATCATACTGACGTGATTCATTGTATCCCTGAAGCTCATTAAATTTGATATTGTTCTAATAATACAATCCTGGATACTTTTGAAAAAACGGACATTACTTTATGCTAATTTATGATCATATAATTATAGAATATGTAGAACGCATGTGCATCAATCAATCAATCAATCAATCAATCACATCTTTTTATTGAGTTTTCTTTTGAATTTGAAAAACTTTATTCATCATGAAGTGGTCCAACCTGCGTATTTCTGAACATGTTGAACATTCAAGCCTTGTTGAGTTTTGGAGTAAGCTCATATCCTTTGAGAGACATCGGAACCTTGTATGAACTGTGTTTGTGGGTGTAGCAAAACACTCGTTGAGTCGCAGATTGAACATGAGTAAATTGTGTCATCCTTCTCTCGTGGTAGTAATTTCAACAACTTTTACAACCATTTGATCAACTGCAGAGGAATGAAGGCGTCCTTCTTATCAAATGAAATTTCCGAGCGGGTCCTGACTGTGTGAAAGATGGACCCAATTTTTTTCTCAAATTGTATGATTGAAAGATGTTTACTCCAAAGCTGGTTAACCGATTTCAACTTTCGTTAGATCACTAAATTTTATGAGATGAACCCTTTGTTTTGCAAAGATTCCCACTTTTTCATTATTGTATAGGATGGGTATGCACACTGGGCATTTGAAGAGTTTTAATTTGTGTGATCAACATACTTCGGTATCTTATTCTGACAAGACTATAAAGTACCAGCGAGAGCAGTTTAACTTAGAATAAAGACCAGGTGATTTCAGGTTTGATACCACATACATCTGATTCATGAATAATACTAGATTATAAAAAGGCCTTAGAATTGTCAGAAGAACTCTTGATGAAAAAGTGGGTAAACAGAATTAAGATGCAGTCAAATGGTCTTTTCACAAAGTTGAAGTGATTGAACAAAAGAAATGCGCTTGGTTTGGTGTCTTCTCAAGCTGATAGATTTTCATAAAGCCAGCAAGACAGTCCTTGTGACTTGTCAAGTGCAAAAAAGATCTGGGATACTAATCTTATGATTATAATGGAAAGTCAAAGCCAGCTTCAAATATTGGTTATAAGCAGATAACAGATTGTGAATTTGAAATAGCAGTACATGGAATATATCACTCTCGCCCATCTAGCAAAGTCCAAGCCACCAGAAGAATTCAGACCAATATCTATCCCATTCTACAGAATGAAGAGAAATTAATCAGCAAGATAACCAAAAGAGAAAGATGTATAAAACTCACTTTCGTGCCAAATCATCCGGTGGTCGTTTCGTCTGAGCAAAAGTAAGAATTCTAAAGAAAGAAAAAACAAGATTCAATCCAAAAACTTATTCATCTTGATTTCATTCTAAAACCAAATGAAAATGAAAATGGAAAAAAAATCAAGTTTATACCTTTTCAAACTTTGAATATATTTCCTACTAACTTCATCATTTAAAACATGTGCCACATTATTACTAAAGATCTTTTCACGTCCACTACGTTCATGAATCCCAACCATGGTCACTCCAATTGGCCAAGGTGCATTTCCAATTGAAAGTCTCAGGTATGCGTCATTTGCTCTAATGTATTCACGGGTTTGCATGTGATGAACGATTTCTGCGACTGCTTGAAGAACATCTGGTGCAAGATCCTAGACGAAACGAAAGTGAATATTAATGAGCTGTTCGTGAGGTCGATAATGAGTTTATTACTTACTCGTTTTCTTAGGGATTTGAATAGTGGTTTCAAGTATTCGGCAGATTGCTTTTGGGTTGCCGCTACTAGTTTTCCTTGGGTACTACGTCTGATATGATCTAGGATTCAGATACGCCAGAGGTTTGCTGAGTTGATGATTAGTGAGGCATAGGTATAGTGAAATCTAGAAATACTTACCTGGTCTCTCTGCCATAGATTGTTCCCATTCCTTCAATACGCGCTATGAGAGAGAAATTGAGTTTTAATCAGCTTAAAGTAAATATCAAATTCAGCGGAGTCAAATGACTGACTTTGAGAGCAAAATAAATCTGAGGATAAATTTTGCGTGGATCAGTTTTGATCAATTCGAGATCAACCGTCACCTCAGCATCCTCTCCGTTCTTCATATCCCCATCCATCTCATCACCAGAACCACCTTTTCCATCTTTAGTAGCACTAGAATCACCTTTTACATTCGCATCTCTAGCTCTTTTTGCTAATTCTTCAAGATCCATATTACCTTCTACACCTTCTAAAGCTCTCATAAGTTCATTTCGGCCGCCTTCAGTACGTTCTTCAATCAATTGTAAAGCTCTAAGTCTTAATCTACGTTCTTTATCACTTTCACCAAACAATCGAATCGGTTGTCCTCTAGATCTTAATCTTCTAACTGCTTCTTCATTTGAAATATTAAATAATTCTGGAACTTGATCGGTTTCATTTTCTAAACCATTTGAAGTGAATTCTCCATTAAGTGTTGAATTGATTCCTTCCTTTGATCCTGATGGGATTAATTGATCTTCAATCTTTTGACGATTTTCTAATTCTGATCTTAATCTTTTCTTTTCTTTTTCTTCTCTTTCTAATTCTAATTTTGCTTTCTCTATATCTCCTTTCCTCATATATTTCTTTGGTGCTGGTCCTTCATTTGATGTGAGGTTTGTCATCTTTCGCTTCGATTCAATCTGAGCTTTTAAGCTATCCATGATGTGAGTGATTAGGATTAGTTAATTTGTAAATCAGAAGGAAGGGGTTCGAGAATTAATGGTTCAGGTTCCGTGGTATGAGAGCTTGCGATGGTCCTCTCATTCTGAACTTCACATCCCAATCAACCGAGCCGGACCGGGTTTCGTGTGAACCGGGTGATTTTGAATACTCGATCAAACTGAGGATCGGTCGAGTGAGAGTCCCAACGCAAAAAGAGAAAATCAACAGACTTTCCAACAACTCTACATAGATAACATGACTCTCTTGGTCACTGTCTTTATGATAAAATTCATAAGGAGAATATATGCAATAAATAAGCTCATTTGGACTATATACGCACACATCAAGGTCAAAAGTGATCTCTATAGACTGTAATGATGTATTCCTTTGCTAGGACATGTATCAAACATAAAATAGCTTTTTATAAAGCTATTTGTTGATTTCCTGGACATTCAAATTGGTTCAAAGCCAATAAGTTGGTTTTTTGAGAAAGAACAGAGGAATAATTCACAATTCTACAAAATGATATGGTGTCTTATCTTGATCTGATCTCTCTAACCAGTGAATTTAGAGTATCTTGGAAAAAAACCTTCTTTGTTAGGCAATTCATATAAGGATTCTATTTTATTTCTTTGTTTTGATCATCTGTGAATATCAAGAGCTAATTCTGTTCATGGTCATCTAGACTGCTGGTAAGATCTCAAAGTAAGCTTTAGGCACATTTTGTGATTGGATCTAGTCTGAGTTTCTAGAAATGAAAGACAATGGTGTGGCACATAGTGTAGTTGTGCTTGGTTTGGGAATTTGTGGATGCTTTATTAATTGATTGAAATTCTCCATGATTGAGCAAATACACAAAAATATTGACTGTTTTTTTAATTCTTACAGCTTGTAGCAGTCAGATCTCAAGACTTTATGACTGGTTTTGAATAACTCAAAGGACAAGAAGGTTGAGTTTATGGTTCATATGAAGACCTTGGATGATCAAGGAGTAGATATAATTCATATTGGTAATCATCAATCAGAATCTTGAAGTTATAAGAACAAACTGAGATTTACTATTTTCTTTTTCTTTTGGTTAGGGTCTCCTTAATACTTGCATTATATACATCTCAAGTTATGTATTTTGACGGCAAAACATGTTCTAAATCCATGATTGATATGGCTTAAAAAAGTTTCCAAAACCCATGCATCCATGGTACAAGAAACACTAGAATGCTACAAACCTTAGAAGCCTAAACAAAGGTTCTCTGGTTTATCAGCAGTTCAGCCCAGCAGGAATTTCTCCTGCATAAAACCCAGTGCAATGGAAATTGTCCTACTAAACAATGTGCAGCAGCAGAACACCAGGGGTCAAGATTGGTATTTGATTTCATCATCCATATGTGTTCTCAAAGCTCTAACCTTTTTGCATCAAGCTTTCAAGTCCAAATTAAATCAATAACATCCCAGACGTACTTGGACACACTGTTGGTGAAGTTGACACATTTGGCCTACACTAGGACTGGGTAGCAGGCCTGAAACAGACCAGCAGTGGGTTGTGCAGCCCACCAGTCACAGTGCAGCAGGAATTTCTGTTGCCCATAATCAGTAGCGCACAACCCGGTTGAGAACTGTTTAAACCTACTGAGAAGAGATATCAAACTCAATATATATAGTTAACTACTCTTCTTTGTCATTTTGTAATTCATGGGGATTTAGTGGTGAATTATGATTCTTTGGTTTGGATAAAGTGTAGGTGATGGATTTGAGTACATGGAGTACATTGATTAACTATGAATTGATTCAAATCATGTTTTTTTTAAAATCAATTTAAGATCTACTTGGTTCAGCTTTGATCAATCAGAAATCAAAAAAATACACTGTATTGAAGAATATAGAAATCTTTTAGTTTGAGGTTTAAAATTTTGATCTTCTTCCTTTATGATCAATTCCTTAAGTTTGGATTTTTTTGAGGTGGGAGAACTGAGTTTGACTTTAATTATTTAAGGTTTGGATTTGGATCATTTTCACTATAAATAAAAAGCAATTTGATCAGATTCAAGAGAGATTGTTAATTTAAAATGTACTTTTTTTTGGTAATTATTGATGGGTTTTAAATCTCATTCAATCTTGCTTCAATTACAAGCATGATCAACAAAAGAGGATTTATTCCATTGTGGAAGTGAGTTTGAGAATCTTTATAGGATTTAAGTTTTGAAAAATCTTGAGTCTTTTTTGAGTCTTGACCATATTTGAGATTCATTGCAGTATAATCTCAGTCACTCAAGAAACCAAGCATGGATAGCAAACTGCCTGAAGAGAGTGAAACATTAGATTGTTTACACTAAATCTTGAAGTCAGTTCAAAGGATCTGAGCGATGATTTGGTTAAAAAATTGATATAATTTGAGTTCAAGGCAGTCTGTTTCTTGAATTCTTCAAATGTTATTTTTGAGTGTTTGAATGAAAGATTAATCTACTTGAACGGTATGTATAGCTGCTCACTTTAATGCTTGAAAATAAATTGAATTTGGATTTGATGTAGACAATTGATAAACAATTGTCGAGCTGAAACCAATCCTGAAGTCGGCTTTTCTTATAAAAGATAAAATTCAAAAAACTTTTTGAATTCAACATCAATAAAAATGAAAGTAGTGTGAAAATCAATCGAATTTGAAGAAAAATTAAATAAAAAGAAAGAAAAGAAAAGAAAAGATTGAAGTTTAAAAAAAGGATCCCACTATTTAGCGCCCTCGGAGCAGTATCCGGCGCCCCTTTTCGGGCGGATCCGGGGGGCGACAAACAATTCAGGCGCCCTCTTCGAAAATGGGGCTCATTATTACAAAACGAGGGCTCCTTAATAAAAAAATGAAATCTGTATTAAGGCTCCCTTATCAAAGGAAGGGGGCTCCTTTTGTAAAAAATTATGGCTCCTCGAAATTGAATCTTGCGATAAAGCTGATAGCTTTGGTGCGATAGATGTCATGAAAATGGCATGGCATAAATCATAAATTGCATTCGTAAGCGCATAGGCATAAATCATAATAAGCATAGAGCAAAAACGTAGAGAGCATAGAGCATACAACATAGGTAGGAACAAAACAAGCAAGCAAAATGAAACAAAAGGGAAAAGGGAAACAAAGAAGGACCTTTTTACCAAAAAAAGGGGTCCAAGTGAGAAAGTAGAAAGCAATGTGTGCTCTAACTAACAAGACACTCTTTCTCGATTAGCCCACATATCCAATTGAACTTGATACTTATCAATCCATTCAGGGATATGCGTGGAGCTGATGGTGGACGAGGGAGACTGGGACTGACCCTTGCCGTATATTTCTGGGAATGGGACCGAAGAGCGGCGGCCACAGCCCAATTTCACAAAATGCTGACTATTCACAAAGGCAAGCAAGATCGGATCATTGTTGTTAGGTGGCGTGCGATAAGGAAAAAAGGTATAACAATGTGATTCAAGAGGATTGTACAGGATCACTGGACATTCATAAGCGCTGGCAATGACATAGCCTAAGTAAGGCATGCGCATCCAGTATTTCTCACCACATTCAAGACCTTGGGGTTCAAGTCGAGTAAGAAGGTCGTCAACTATTTCCGTGGCAAAGGGTGCGGTACGACGCGTCTTCATTCCACGGGTGTTCATGCTGGTGATAGTTGAAATCAACTGTTCGTGAGTATCTCGATACTTGACGAGCTCCTCACGTAAGTGAAGACGAACCAAGGCGTAGGCGTCCACCTTGTAACATTTGAGTGCATGAGCAATCGCGTAGAATCCACAGTTGCCCAAAGCTGGTGGATCGTAGATCGACTTGATGAATGGAATTATTATCGGAGGTAATTGCTTCAAGATTTTTTGTTCGGATGGTTTGACAAGAGTGCTTTTTGGTAAGCTTTGCGATGAAACTGTCGTTGCACCTTGTTGCTTTTGAGGCTTCGGTTTGGTTACTCTGGCTCCTTTTGAATCATTTCCATCTTCTGGAATGGGAAATACGACCGCTCCAAATGTACGGCTTGCTTCCAAAGTCTCCTTGACGTGCGGGTCCCTTCGATTTAACTTGAGATCCTCCGCAATCAGACAGGTGGCCAGCTCGGGGATCAAGACTTGTCGAATGAAGCCGTTCAAAGAGAGAGGCGCTGTTTTTTTTGAAGTAAGGTGATGCTGTGAAGCTTGGCCTTTGATGAAGATGTCCTCAAGTGTGTTGACAAACACCTCATATCCTTGATATCCGTAACTTGAAGGACCAAACAGACCAGCTATCAACACATCAATTTGGATGTTGAGTCGAGCGGAAGGCTACTCACTATCCAGGTTGCTCCACTTCAAAATTGGAAAGCTGACCGCAACGTTTGCTGTGCCCACTTTTCTTTGCATCTTCAAAGTATGGCGATGGTTCTATTTGATTGACTATATCGCTCAATGTCTGTGTATGCGTCTTGATACGACTGGGCAGGAATCAATTATTTAGAACATTAGACAAAGGGGCACAATCAAATGTACTTACTTTTCTAAGCCATTGAAGTCAATGACTGTGGGCCATCCTCTGCTGATGCCGCGTGGAATTGTCTCACGTTCCGCATGATGTAGATGGCAGAATTCGGCTGTTTGAGGAAACTAGACAAGGTCACAAGATGTTAGTTGAAAGGCAAGTGAAAATGACAACAGGAAAACTTACCGGCAAGGACATGGCTCCTTCTCGCCCAACTCGCGTACGGATGTTAGGCATCGCCAAGAGAGTTGCCTCCAAGTCTACAAGTTTGGTTGAAGGTGTAGCCGGAAGTGGTTCATCACAGAATGGACACAGATTTTTGTCTTCTTGTCCTTGTTCAGATTCATCGTCAGCGTGTTCTTGTTCATCGTCATCGTATTCTTCTGGTCCCAATTGACCCAGAATATCAATATCAGACGCATCTGAGTCTGATTCGGAAGACGCATCTGAGTCGGATCTGTCCACATCCTCATCGTCAAGGGCTACCGAATGGCCTGATGAAGAGCAATCTGAAACTGGTCGTTGGATAGCCGAGCTAGTTGAAGCGACCAGGCCACCACTGGTACTAGATTGGGATTGACGCAGGGGACATGTGGTGATGTTGTGTCCTGGAGTTAAGCAAAGACTACATTTGCTTACACGTGGACGTTTGGTGGCTTCCGCTAATTCCATGTCGGATTTCCACCTGCCCTCGGGAGATACAGGCCGTTTTCCTTTGCCGTTGTTGGCACGTGGTCGACCTCGAGTGTCCATTTTGACTTGGGCATTCATGATGGGGACCAGCGAGTATTGTCCCGATTCTAGGTGGCTCATCTCACCAAAAAGCTTTCGAAGTGAGTGTTCAGGTAAGCTAAGAAAGTGATCAAACCGGGCGCGTGCTGCCGCAATGAGACCGTCGTGTGTAACCGGGGCTATATCCATAATGAGTTTCCACTGCATGTGGACAACGTCCGGCGAAAGATAGTCGTAGCGGTCTCGCGCTTCAGCGAGCTCATGTGAGCATGGCAACCCCCAAGCGCCGCGAAAGGTGTGAGTGCAAGGTTTCTGAAGGGAGTCGGGTAACAAATTGTACTGAACTGTGAGCTTCTTGATAGCAAAATGAGATAACACACCATTGAGGTCTTTGAAAAACTCGGGAATTCCTTGAAGTGTCTTCGTTTGTTCAATTCCAACAGACACCATGATTTCGGTAATTTGATGATCTTGGAAACGTTTGAATGCACTAAAGCACGTGATAAAGTCGCTATTCCGCCCATCGAGGAACCTTTTTGCTCCAAAATGACTACCTTCGACTCTTGAAGTCGAAGAATTGCCAAAGTGAGGGGTCTTTGATGTGAATAAATTTACAAATTTTTCCGTTTGACCTAACCAAGTGCTCTCAAGGTAGCCAAAGACATTGTGTGATTTGGCTACCTTGGTGACTTCTTCAAGATTGGAGTCATAGTCTTCAGTGGTAGGTGAGGCAATGAATGTGTTCCATTTTTTCATGAAGTCGGTCCACTCGGTTTCAGAAAATTTGCTCTTGCAATTCTTAGCAACGTTGATGTTGATATGCCAGACACAAAGGATGTGCACTGACTCGGGAAAAATGTTTGATATTGCGTTGAAAAGAGCCGGTTCAGCATCGGTCGCAAAGGTTTCGGGGAGTTTTACTGTTGGATTAGCGTCCTCGTCCTGGAATACCACCTCTTTCAGTTTGGACAACGCCCATTCATATTGATCAGTTTTTTCATTGTTCATGAAACACATGGCCACCGTGAAAGATCGATGAGTGTTGGTGGTTCCCACTATGTGTAATAGTGGGAGATTGTAGCGGTTCGTTTTATAGGTGCAATCCAAACTAAGCACCGTGTGGAATCGGCGAGCTAAGCGTATACCGGAAGGACTGGCGAAAAAAAGATTGAGGAGGGTACCCTCGGAAGAAGTCAGCGTGCGGTGAGCCCATCGACTTGCAATGATGAGGTCAAATAATCCTTGAATGGGTGTTCGGCCGTTGAGCCAGTTGTCCCTGAGACGGGACCGAATGTTGTGAATGTCCCGTATCAAAGGCTGTGATCCCGCTTCGATATTGAGAAGGGACCTGATCTGCGCTGCACGACAGCCTGCTGACGAGAATACATCGATTTGTTGAACAGCCGAAGGATTAAATCGGCGGTAAACGGCCATGTTATGGGGTTGTTTGAACGGTTCGTGATTGTGGCGGAGTTTCTCCGCTTTCTTCATGTCTTGACATACAATCCATCGGTCGGCGCTGGATCGATAATTAAGTGAGACCTGAAAAAGGCAACCGGTCTTCTTCGAGGATGTTGATCGCTTCGTGGCTACTGATGGGACCTTATGACCCAGAGAACATCGGAGGTAGATTCGGATTGTTTGTTTGTTCAGAGTTTTGTGACTCTTGATGGCCATGGCGTAGCCTTGATATCGCGCGACCGCTCTGATGTACATCAGGCCGTTTTCCATTTCAATAAAGGCTTTACCGGTGATTGGAGGATGAAGCAAACACACCGGAATGGCCCCTGGGTGATTTCAAATACTATATGTCAGCTGCATGGTACGCAAGAGAAAGCTATGGCTCTACACACCTATGGGAGGCCAGTCTTCGTCTCGTTCATTTGTAACACCATCTACATCGGAATCAACATCCAATTGGGTGTTGTTGCTGGGAATAGAACTCTCCGCGCTTAGAACGGATTCGGTTGCAGTCAGAGGTGGAGCTGGTACATTAAAAGTTGTATTAAAACTCGAATCACGAGTCGTTTTGGTGTTGAGAGGTTGATTATCAGGTTGAGTAGGTATCAAAGTGTTAACAGGTTGACATCGCGGTTGATACGTTGATGGGTTTGTTGGAGTTGAAGCCGGATCAGGTTGAGACAAGGGTGGTTGTTGCGTTTGAGAATAATGAACGTGATGATTGTCTTCATGAGTGATACCAGCATGCGGAAACATGATGTTGGGGGGGTACAAAGAATTGATTGGATACATTGGAGTACCAGGACCTGAAGGTGGATGATACAATTGTCGATGATACGATTGAAGGAGACTGGAAGGAGGATGATTTGATTGAGAGGAAGTATCATGCGATTGACCAGGGCCGGAAGGAGGATTATACAATGAAGTATGATGTGATTGACCAGGTCCAGAAGCGGGATGATACGTTTGAGATGAAGGATGGTACGGTTGTCCTTGAGCGGGAAAATGAAACAGTTGTCCTTCAGCAGACAACAGATGATACGGTTGAGCTTGTCCAGAAGAAGACGGTGGTTGACCTGGAGCTTGAGCCAAAACCGAAGGATACGGTTGACCGGAGGATTGATGATACAAAGACGAGTATACCAAGCCAGAAGGAGGTGGTAATCCAGGAGGAGGGTACCAAGGGCCTTGTGGTGGTAGGGGTACAAACCCGTTCGGAGAAGGAGCGTGAGGGTTGAGGTTGGTGGTAGTGCTTGTATTTGGGTTTGGATGTGCAGGAGGCGCAATTTGAGTTGGTTGTGGTACAAACTCGCTCGGAGCGTGATGATTGACGTGGTTCAAAACCTTGATATTTGGGTTTGGATGTGCAGGAGGCGCAATTTGAGTGGACATAATTGTTAAGGTTTCAAGCGTTTGATTGATTGAATGGAATTAAGGTATGGTTTGTACTGTACTTCAAATGGTGTATTGATTGGGTTTGGAATGGATTGAACTGTACTGTAAATGGTTGTTTGTATGGCGGTATGATTGATAAAGTGAAGGCGGGGGAAGACAGTGTGGGGATTGGTTTGAGTGAGTGTAGTAGAATGGTGTAAGGCTTGAAATCGTGAACAAAATAGAGGAGAAGAGAGACGCGGACAAGGGAAAGAGGAAACTTCAAGGGTACAATACCATGTATGTATATGTATGTTCATGGTATCTACCTTCCTGCTGGCGCAGGCCTTCACCTGCAGTCTGCAGGCGCAAATTAATTCTTGAGCCCCTTCGCCTTGAAGTTCTTTGGAAAGGGCACAAAATAGGTGGAAAGGGGCGGAACTTGATAAGTTAAGGGCTCCTGAACGGAATTGTGCCCTGTTTGGGAGCCCTCTTGAAGCCCTCTAGGTCCGACTCAGCCAAATATCGGCAGGGGGAGCTCGGGTATCATCGGGCACGCGGGTTTTGCCCCAAACTCATGGGGCGCTGGGTATTTTCGGGGGGGGGCGCAAAATAGTGAAATCCTAAAAAAAATCAAATTCATTAAAACTTAAAACGAAAGTTAAAAAAACAAACACAAACACACACATTGAAATCAAACAAAAAAAAATGATGTGATTTTCCCTTTAATTCTTTGTATATTCCTTTTGAAAGTTTTAAATTTCAAAAGAAATATTGAAAAAAAATTGTTTAAATTCTTAGAAATCAAATCAAATCAAATCAAAAAAAGATGAGTAAGATGAGAATTTAACGTAATTTTTAAATCAAAGAGAAAAACTTTAATTTATTCTACCGTCCTTCCGTTCCAATCGAATTCACAAAACAATCGAATAAAAAAAAATTAATTTTTTATTAGAAAAAGATGGAGAAGTTTATTGGGCGGATGAAGAATCGGAATTCACGAATCGAATGGGGTTGAGGTTTTTATAGGTTTTAGGATTGGAAAAATGGTTTAGATGCGCACGCAGCAACGGATTTCGGTACTTTTAACCTAACCTCTTTTTTTTAATTTTCAATCTGTTACCTATGTGAAAGTGAATGTAAATGGACAGTTTGAGTTGATTCCGATTCGGGTATGTAGTCATATTGTGATATGTGAGGAACATGTTGATCAGTGTCACAGTATGCACACGCGACCGCAGTCACGCCGCAGTCACTTCGAATGTGTATGCACTCTGTGACTCTGACCGATCAATGCATGTCTCACATATCGCAACATGACTGAATGTTCTGCTCGGTGAGAGAATTGAATTGGATTTGGAAAAAGGGAAATTGGTTGAAGATAAGTAAATGAAAAGATTGAAGTTTTATTTTTTAAATCAAATTAAATTGATTATTTACTTTTCATTGATCATCTTCTTCTTTGGATTTATCATTTGGTTTAAATTCAATTTACAAAATCAATTTCTTTTTCCAACTCATCAAACTCAAGAAACTCAAATCATCGATTCAAGTTTCGGTCCTGATTTAGTTTCGATCTCTTCTCATTCTTATAAATCAAAAGATTTCTCTAAGAAAATGTCATCAAATGAAAAAGTCTATAGGTAAGTTTTGAATCCAATTTTAGATTTCTTTAAATTTCTTTTTCTTTTTTTTGAGAATTTGACAAATTCGAAATTGAATTGAATTTACATATCTTTAGTACTAAAGAAGTTGAAACTCATTCAACTGAACAATCTGCTTGGGTCATCATTGAAGGAGGTGTATATGATGTAACTGAGTTTTTAGAAGATCATCCAGGTGGAAAAGAAGTTGAGTTCAAAATTGTTTCAAAACAAAAAAAGAAGCCCAATTCAAAACTCATCTCTTATCCTTCATTGATCTAATTCGATTCGATTTGATTTAATTCATTTTTGTTTTTTCTTTGGAATTCTTTAAACTTTAGATTTTATTATCAAATTGTGGTAAAGATTCAACCGAATTATTCGAAGAATATCATACTAAAAAAGTAAATCCAAACCTCAACCCTTCCTCATCTTTCTTTCACTTTTTTTTCTTCAATCCTTTTTCTTTTCTTCAAAGACTAATCCTTTTTTTTCTTTCATTTTCACTTTTTTTTATTAGATTTTAGTTAAGACAGGTGGTCCGATGAAGATTGGTGTGATTGGAGCTGATTCAAAGATGTAAAAACTCCAAGAGCCTTTTCATTCGAGAGTTAAAGTTCGATCGGTTCAATCTTTGAAAAACTTGTATTGTACTCCTTGTAAGATACATGATTAGATTAAAGTAAAGCATACGATTCAACTGGATCATCAGCATAGATCCTAGTCATCCCTCAATGAGCCATATTCATAACTTGGAAAGTGACATTTTTTGAGAACCTATCTTGACAATCAAACTATTCTTTTTTTAAATTTCTCATCTGCTTTACCATTCTTTTTCAATTTAGAAAAAAGGGTAAACTAGTCTGAATTTTCATTTCTTACTAGACCAATTCTCTAATCAATCAATCAATCAAATCGAATTTTTATACAAAAAAACCAAATCCAATCCCTACACCCAATCCCACTTCTCATTTTCCCTTTCATTCCACTTCACTTTCCAAATCAACTTCAATCAAAGTTTCAAACCCGATCCATTCTGTAACTTTCTAGACTTCTTCGGTCTCTCTTCACCTCCCATCGATCTCTTCCCAATGATCGTCACCCCTTCAAGCGTACTTAAAGCCTTCAGACTCTTCTCCTTCTGTTCCTTCACGCTCATCTTGCCCATCTCTTTCTCTTCCTTACTCTTCATCTCCTTTCCTCTCACCTCTTCAATCCTCTTCGCATTCTGCTTTCGTTCTGTTTTCCGTTGTCTTCGTTGAGTTTGTTTTTGAACATGACTCAATTCGGTTCGATCCATTTGAATCTCTTTAGGTTTGACTGAATACAATTCCTCAGGTGCAAGTAAAGTGCCCGATCCCACCGACACAGGTAAAACGCTTTCCAAAGCAATCGTCGGTAAATTATTGATCGTCTTAATACTCGTCTTAGGTGCTTTAGGGGTAAAATGTGCATTACTCAAGGCGTCTAACTTTCCACATAAATCTTCATACATCTCTCGAATCTCTTGATGAACCTTTTCTAATGCTTCATCCTTCTTATTAATCACTCTCTCTCCCGTCTCTTCCTTCTTTTTTTGATCTCGATATTCATCTTCATACGTCTCTGCTAAGGATCGATTGGATTTAGTGTCTTGTAATTCGATCAATCTCGATGGTAAAAACGCTTTTAAATCAATCGGTCTTCTTCGAATCACATCATCAAATTGTCCCTAGAAATCCAAAACGAAAAAAAGCTCAGTTTAAGAAAAAACCTTGATGATACATCTTGATATCAAAAGTAAGAAAGATGAACTTACATCAAGTATCCTTTGTTTGATCAAAGCTTCTAATCCCAAAGTTTTTTCTTCTGTGATCGCAGGTGCGATCTTTTGAATATGTTCAAACTCTAAATCTTCTTCGAGTAAACTGTTCTGAGGTCGATCACGTGCAGTTGCTTCTCCTTTCAAGGTCCAATCTTTCTTGGCTACATTTTCAGCTTCTAATTCGGCGATTTGTTGAGATAAGAGTTTAAGTTTCTTGGCATGTTTTGATAAACTTTCCGAGGAGGGTTGGGTGGAATCTTGATCTGATGTGTCTGAAAATCCGTCATCGAACAAATCTGTACTCACTCGTTTCATTCTACTCGATTCCGGATCTTCACTTGGATTCGATTCACTTTCACTCTCGCTTTGATCCGATTGAGATTCATTTGAATCCTCTGAGCCTTCTGTTTCACTTTCATCTAAAGCAATCGAGCCTTCTTCTTCATCATCATCATCATCCTCCTCGTCTTCATCATCCAATCCACTCGAGATTTCTGACACTCGAATCCCTTTATTATTAGCCGGGATCTCTTTCACAATCACCTTTTCTGAAAACATCACTCTTGGACTCTTAGATAACTTGACCGTTGTTTCTGAATCGGCTTGCTTCTTATTAGAAGTCTTCTTATCTATTTGATTTTCATTGGGTTTTTGTTTTTCTTTTTGTTTTTGTTTTTGTTTTTGAGTGGGCAAACGACTCGGAGGGTCAAAGAAATCATTGTATCGTAAATCTAGAAGATAAAACTTAATCAATCAAACCAAAAATCAAAACTTGAGTTGTATAAATCCAAAAGACTTACTAGCAACTGTATCAAGATCCATAGCATTCCCATCTTCTTCCTCTTCTTCCTCTTCATCCTCTTCTTCATCATCCGGAATAATTCCCGTATCAAAACCCGAAAACAAATCTACATCTTCTTCCGAGTCTTCTGAGTCTGCCTCATCTTCAGGTTCACCCTTCTCTCCTGACCATTTCCTTAATTGTCGTCTCATTTGTAATTCTCCTTGATCGGTTTCTTCTTCAAATTCACTCAGGGAAAAGAAATGATCATCTACTTTGGATCGTTTGGTTTTGGATGATTTAGTTGATGAACTTGAACGTGATTCAAGCGTTTGTAATGATAGATTGTTTGAAGAGTCTTTACTTGAGTTTGATTTGGTTTGATTTGATTGAGGTTCAGTCGAATCTGATCCTGATGAATCGGATTCTGAAAGATCATCTTCTTCTTGATCATTCAAACCCGTCACATATGGAACACTTTTCTCTTCTTCTTCTTCATCCAATCCATTCTCATCCTCATTCTCTGTACTCTCATCTAATCCTTCCAAATCATCTAAATCCATCTCATCCATTTCAAACAAATCTTCATCTTCTTCTTCATCAGGAACCAATCCTAAGGCTTCTTTTCGATTATTAGCCATTAGATCTTCATCAATCTCTTCAATCTCTTCTTCATCTAAAACTTCTCTTACCCAACCCATCACTGTATCATGTTTTAATTTAATCTGATTCCAAATCGATCGATCATCTAACCTAATCTGATCTTCATCTTGATCAATTTGATTTAAAGTATTACCAAGATATAATGAGTTTAATGGAGTTGAAGTTAATGTGAATTTAAATGGATTTGGATTGATTTGATTTGATGGATTGGATGATTTAGTTTGAAGTTGATGTAAATCTTTGGAATGGGAAATTAAATCTGAAATTAAATTCATGCTCCTTGGTTCTTGGGTTAATGATTGGTTTAAAATTGATTCTGTTATCTTTGATGTATCTTCAATTAATCCGTTTCTTTCTGATTCTATTAACTTTTCGGTTTCATTTTGTGCTTCTTTTTGATTTTCTTTTTCATTTGATGATAATATTGATGATGAGGAGGATGAGGATGGAAGTTTAAAATTACATTCACCTGAAAAAAGTGATGCAAAGTTAATTAAATTTTTTGATAAGTTTAAACTCATTTCATGATTGAATTCGGTCATTTCAAAAAAAAAATCAAAAAACTTGAAGTTTAAAAATCGGTAAGGTTTGATGGTTTTGAGTTGATTTGTAAGGAAAGATTTAGAGAAAGGTTTTACATACTTACATACAGAAAAAATGTTGACATTTGTTTAGGTTGAGTAAAATGGGTGTCACTCTTTATAAGCATATCTTCTTATCTTTTACGATACAACTATAAACCGAATCTGATCTGATCCGACCCGTTACTATTAAACCCAACAAGACTTTCAACTTTTTTGGAAAATTACAACATTGGTGAAAAAGAAACCAAACTTGTTATGTACCTAAAATTTCTCATCATTGATTTATCTAGCTTTAATGACAAAAAAAGGTATTAAACTTTAGAGTCTTACTTTTACATACTGAAATTGTTTGAATAAAAGACAATCTAGTTCAAGATTTACACTTCAAAAAGATGTAGTAATTCAGATTACTCTTCAAAACACACAAGTAGTGAAGGGGAATTAAAAAGAATGGATGCATAAGTCAATCTTTTCCATCTCTTTTTAAATCTTTTTGTCTTTTTATTCATTCATAATTTGATCCAAACTTTCTTTTCTTCTATTTATTTCAATTTTAGACTAGTAGGTCATTAGTCTATATCAAAGTTCTGAATTGGCCTTTACTTTTATTGTAGAAGAATTGTTGGTTGTTGTTAAGGAAAATTTTTTAAGTCTTTTGAATTAATCTCTTTTAAGGTTTTAATGACTCAAGATCTTTTTATATATTTAAGAAGTAAAAACTTTTAAAGATTTGAAACTTCAGGTAGCTTTCCATCTATCAAGATCATCTCAAAAGATCCTTCAGTGAGGATGGACAAATATGATTAGCCCCATGGGACCTCAATTACTTCTATTGATCTTCACACTCATGTGTGTTCATGAAGGGGAGAAATCAATTGTAAAAGTTTTGTTTTTAACTTACATATGATTTTAAGTCTCATAAGAAGTTCAATCAAGTAAGGGTTAGTGTCACTTGGAATTGAATTCAGTGAGTTTTGTGTGATTCATTTGAAAGATACAATTCAGTATGATATACATACTGTTTCATTTGGTGTGATAGAAAACCAAAAAATGGGATCCTTGAGAGATGGCAACACATGAATGTCCAAGCAATGAATACAATGACAAGCAAAAAAATGTTTGAAGGTGAACAGAAAAGCAAGGAATTTGTGTGAGAAAGAGACGCTGGTAAAATTTAAGAGATGTAAAGTGGAGTTTGATCAAATGTATACAAGACATGAGAGACATCAACTGGGTTTTTTATGATTCAATTTTTCAATAGTATCACCCAAAAAGTTCATAACCTAGAAAACATCTGAAATATATCTTAAGTCAACAACAAGTCTTGATCAATTATTGAAGGTGTTGAGGAAGGTGAAGACTAACCAATTTTTAAAATTTGATTAGGAAGTAAAAACTGTTAAAGATTTGAAACTTCGGGTAGCTTTCCATCTATCAAGATCATCTCAAAAGATCCTTCAGTGAGGATGGAGAAATATCATTCACCCCAAGGGACCCTAAGTACTTATATTGATCTTCACACTAATGTGTGTGTTTATGAAGGGGAGAAATCAATTGTAAAAGTTTTGTTTTTAACTTACATATGATTTTAAGTCTCATAAGAAGTTCAATCAAGTAAGGGTTAGTGTCACTTGGAATTGAATTCAGTGAGTTTTGTGTGATTCATTTGAAAGATACAATTCAGTATGATATACATACTGTTTCATTTGGTGTGATAGAAAACCAAAAAATGGGATCCTTGAGAGATGGCAATACATGAATGTCCAAGCAATGAATACAATGACAAGCAAAAAAATGTTTGAAGGTGAACAGAAAAGCAAGGAATTTGTGTGAGAAAGAGATGCTGGTAAAATTTAAAAGATGTAAAGTGGAGTTTGATCAGATGTATACAAGACATGAGAGACATCAACTGGGTTTTTTCATGATTCATTTTTTCAATTATCATCCAAAAAGTTCATAACCTAGTAAACATCTGAAATATATCTTAAGTCAACAACAAGTCTTGATCAATTATTGAAGGTGTTGAGGAAGGTGAAGACTAACCAATTTTTAAAATTTGTGTATTACCTTTTCCATTTGCGAATGCAACCTGACATTTTCTTACCTCATGATGATTCATTTACAACACTCCAAAAGAAAAATATGAAGAACAAAAGGTTGTATGCAAATATCCAATTCCTGGGAAAGGCTTTCCACCAATAAAAACAATATGAACTAAATTCTATAATAACTTCAAACTCTTCAAATTCTATTGATAATAACTCGTCACGCATGTTCTCTTAAACCATCGATTGAAATGGAGTCCCATCATGACATTTTGATTTGATCCAATCAAGTAAAGTCGGTACCAGTACCCGAAAAAGATGAGGGATTGATTGGATTCGGGTCATGGCGAAGTCAAATGAAAAACTTAAGCTGAGAGACAAAGGAAGCCTGTTGTAGATCCATAAGAAGATGAAAATGATTAGAGAGGATGAAGTAAAGTTTTTTGTCAAACATATTGAAGTCTATATAAGAGAGAAACAATTCAAAATGTTCAAAGATAATTACTCACTTTGAAATTTTAGATGATTTACTTTTTCGAGTAGCTAATTTGTTTAAATACTCATAAAATTCAAATAATTCAGAATCTGTTAAATCCTTGATCGGTTCTTTATTTATATTTGCTATATCTTCTTCTAATTTCTTTTTAATATCTTTTGGACACTTGTATAATTTATTTTTAACTTCTGATTTTGATTTTGGTAGGAATATCCATCGACTTGCTACGAGCCATAACGAAGGGTTTTTAAAATCTTTAGGTGAAGTTTGAGTTTGTGTATCAGTTGAAGATACGATGAATCGATTGGAGGTTCTTTGAAGGAGTTTTTGGTGGGACTTTTCTAATAAGATGAGGGTTAGGACTCGTCTGTTTCTTAGAGGTCTTCCATTCTCGGCTTCTGATAAGATGTCCTTGGACTTTGTTGATGGCAAAAGGAACTTGTCTAGGCGCGAACGACTTCGACATAAGCGCGGATCACTTTTTGAAGAAAGAATTATGAGAAATGATAAGGATTTGGTTTCATTCTTTTTCAAAAGAGAGAAGCGGTGAGAGTAAAGACACATACGTCTTCTTCTCATCAGACTTTTGATCACTTTTTGCGTTTTTAGGGATGTCATTTTTATTGGCCTTATTCGTGCTAGAAGATGATGAGGTACTCTTTGAACTCATCGCGAAGGCTTCTTGAATGTAGATTGAGGGTGAGGGATTTAGTCAAGCTCTTATTGTCTTGGATGAACTAAAGTGTTAAAAGTTGAACAGTGAATTCCCGAGTTTGTGATAAACAGGAGGAAGTGTGATAAACTGGTTGTTGTGATATATGGTTAGGAATTCAGGACTGTAGTTTTTCACGGGAAAACAAATCATAATAACCTCAGCACCTGAGCATGAGTTTTGGGTTTTTGAAGAAGACTCGGACTTTCTTCAGCTTTGGATTAATCAAAGGCGTTTCCCAAAGATCTAAGCCGAGTTTGTATCGCTGAATGTTTTTTTGCTGATCTAAATAACAACAGATAAGACGTGCTGTGTAGTTCGAACGTATTTCCATTTGACGTATGAGTATAAGCTTCAAATATATTTTGGTCAGAATCCTTAGAAAGAGAATGGCTTAGTTATCTTTTCCAAAGCAATACTGTTCTTCACATATTGGACAAATCAAAATAGCTGACATTTCAAGAAACCATGACGGCAAAGGACTTGAAGACCATAAGAAACAACAACAAAAACAAGCCTTGGGCAGGAGATGGACGAAAGATGATCAAAATAGTAATGGAAGAACAAGCATTGTCTAAGGTGACATTGGGAATATAGGATGAAAGATCACTGAAAGTAAAATTCTGTCAAGTGTAGTGGAGTGATGAAAACAAAAGACTGATCGTAACTTGAATCATCTCAAGAAAGGTAGAGAACTATAAAGATGAGCAGGGAGGTTCGCAATCTGTATGTCACACCTCTTGCCCAGTCTGACTCTTGCTGTGAAACCCCACAAGGCCACAAAGTCTGATCCAGCGTCTCAATGTGTGTCAGTGCACGCACCTCCTCTCATACATCAATCCCACTTCACTAGACTCATCCATTTGAAGCCTGTGATATTCTTATTGGGTAGAAGACAGGTTAGTTTTGGGGACTAGGAGGGATAATTCCATTCACTAGATCACGTTGTATAGATACAAAGGTTAGGCATCAAGCTCTGAGCATAAGCATGAGGTGATGAGGATTTCCAGCCACAGTTCTGACTAAAGATTGGCGCATCAAAATGGCCTCCTTGTTTGATGATGGTCAATCCTCATGAGTCAGATGGCATTCTCGGAGTGATTGGAGCACAAAGCCTGTAACACGACGCCTCAGATCTAAAGATACGTAATACATTTGATGATAAACTTGCATGAAGATGAATAACAAAACCCAAAATCAGAATCAGAACGAGAATGAGAATAGTGGCAAGGATGAGAGACAGTAAAAAAATCATTTTTTGAGCAACTATAGAATTACAATTTGAGCTTAATTGAGAAAAAGTCATACAAATAAAAGCACAAGTAATACATTTGAGACAGGAAAGTAAAAAAGGAATCCTAAGCAAAGTTGAAAAATAACTTGTCATTCTTGATAACTCCTTCATGAGACGTATCCACTAGAGGAAGAGAATCGGAATGATTATAAAGCGGATATGATTGTTGTATAAGAACCTCCACTCTTCAATCAGCCGTCAGTTTATAGAGTCCATCAATAAGCTCTTTTCATGTTGTAACATCCAATCAATGTACATCAACCAATAGAGCTTTTTCTAAGATCACCTTGCCTTCCTTATACTTTTGTGTGGGTTCATAAGCTTTGTCGTACTTCCATCCAATCGTTGTACCACACTTACCACAATAAATATCACGGACGGTGTGTAAACCAGTGGTCATCGGTCTATCTTCTGCTTCTCCTAACTTGATGTTCACAGCTGTCTCGAATAGATAAGCTCGTCCATGTTGACCATTGAATTGCTGAGAATCATACCAATTGATCAGCTCTTTTCTAATGCTGACGGATTAATCCAAGTGAAGAAGATCATACACGTGAAATCATATTATCGGTTGTAGCTAAATGAGTACGACATTTGCTACATCCAAAAACTCTCGACCCTGAAAGATATTCACGATGTTGAAGGCCCATCTGTTTGAGAAGAGATCTAAAATGATTTGGTTTGATAGATTATCGTCAAGAGGAGCTTCGAGTTGTAACTTTCTTGAGACGTTTTGAAAACAAAATCGATCTTTTTGAAGTAAGTTTTCGATGATAGATTTGATGAAACGATAAGAATGTTTGATGTGACGATAAAGTAAAATTATATTTTGAGTGATAGGCTGTGGTCCATTCCACTCTGAATGGTTCTATTTGATATCTAATAGTGCTGATGTCTGAATTCTTGTAGAAGTGATTTGACTCAAGATTGGGTCTATTTATATGCATGGGTTACATATACTTGGCATTACATATGCATAACCCATGATCATGTGACCTAGCTGTATCCATCTATAATTCTTCCTGCATCCAAAGTTCAAATTACTCTTATTTACCATGATCATGTGCACCATAAGATCCATTTTCTTCTCATTTCTTGAAAGACAAGGGACTTGTGATAGGATCTAGCCAGCCAAACATACCTCCTAATCGATAGGATATACATGGGGCATCCTCAATGTGCTTGCCGAGATAGGGCTTCAAGTCAGTGTCCACTTTCAAGTGATCACAAGTAGTAAGAAATCTTATTTGCACAAAGGGATTTCTATCAGTCTGGGTGTAAATCGTGTAGTTCATCGAGATCCACTTTGTTACCACCGGTTTCCTCAGCGACTTTAGGTACAAAACCGGTGTGCGAGCTGCGAAGTAAGTACATACCATATTCCTGGGTGAAGGGAAGCCTCTATTTCATACCTTGTGGTCTGTTGCAACAAAACAACTTATGTATGCTGCCCTGATACTTTGATGACTCTTTGTATCATATGTAACTCGTCCAGATTGTACTCCTGCCAAAGCTTTCTCATCTCTGCGTGATCAAAACCTGAATGACGTGTATCCTTTATCTTATCTAGTAGGTCAATCAAAAGGTTGAGCTCTGAATTTCAATTGTTATACTGTGAGTTAAGGAATCCTCGAGTGAAATATTTTGTTTTTTTGTTTTCAAAGTATGTACTTCACATTATATCCCACCAAGGGCACACAGAACTGATATTCTTCTTGTCAGAGGACATCGTCTTGTCAACTTTTACACAGCCACGACTGGTTATAGTACCATTGCCAGTCTTTCTTGCTAAGATTGCTCTCGCTTCTTTTGTGAATATCCTTTGTCTTTACTTATCCTCCTAGGTTCAGTGAAAAGGTGGGAAGCTTACCCTGACCATGCACACGTGTGTTTGCACTCATGTGACAATGATCCTTGTGCTGTGTTTGAGAGCTAAAGATAAGCAAGTTATAACCAGAAAATACTAGCCCATACGTTCCCCGCCCACCATCGAAAACTTTTCTTGAAGACAAGATAATAAACCTCTCTGGTAAAAATTTTGCGGGGGAGCGCCTGCAACAGGCTGGGTCGTGTCACAGTGCACAGCTCACGATGAGATAAGCCCCAGAGCCCAGCAGCTTTGAAACTGCGTAGGAGGATCAGGAGGTATCAGTATGTAAACAGAACCGATCTTTTTTATTCTTGAGTGTTCATGTTAGAAGGCTGTCTGAGGGACAAAGTGTTGAGAAAAGAAAAAGAAACGGATGAAAAAAGCAAACTTGAGAATCTCACTGCGGAAGAAGAATTTTCTTTTTAACTGCAAGAGCTCAACTCCAAAACATCAACATCACCCCAGCAAAGTTAATTACCCATGGCACCGACGAGCTTCTACAGGCTTCTACTCGCATAGATCAATATGTTAATGCCGCACGGCGGCTGAAGATTCGCTTTATTGGGCGAAGAACTTGATCGAGAACAACTCCTTTTCTCAAAACTGAAACATCAGCATAGCAGTGCCTCATTATGTCCAACAGGTATCTCAAAGCTTATGCCAAATCCCCGACCAAAATTGCTGGATCTCGCGGGAAAGATTGACAAGTACAAAATAGAGATATGACCTAGGCAGCACTAAGATACATTTTGCCTGAATAGCCACGGGGTTTACTAGTAGAGCACATAAGTGGTGTGTTTGATAGCCTCAAAGGACGATGCATTCCAAGACTTTCATCCGAATATTCTGCTTCGCGTTAAACCTTCATTAGTATGTTGGAGTGATCTATGACAATGTGTGTGAGCCATAATTGCTCAAAATGATCAAACTCGCTCAATAGCCTAACCTCTAACCAGTCCTTTCAGCGCATCTACGAGAATCAAAGAGTTTAGGTGATTTTTATCTCATGTAGGTTTCGGGCATAGCCGTACCCCAAAACAGAAAGAAAGATCTAGCCCAGACGATTCTGGTCGATCAATTGCAGATATCATTCTCTTTCAACCTACAGACGAAGCGGCACCGCCGTTTTCAAAATCGCTTTGAAGCGACCATGAGGACGAATTCGATCGAATTGTGAAGTATCCCCTTGTACAGCATTTTTGCCCGTTTTGGATGTTCCATAATTCACAAACAGCTCATCGACTGTTAAGCGCGAGCTTTCACATCTGTGGTCTTCAGACACACCCCCACTTATCTTATTCACTTGGGTTTGTGTCGTAGGGAGATTAGTATGTACATACGCAGGTTCGAGCCTTGGCTTGGCACGCTAGTAAAATGACACCAAGCCTTCTCTATCGATAGGGGCCAAGCTACACACTACCTCAAACCTGTCTTGCATGTAGACTGTGAGTACCTCGTAAAAGCTATAGAATTTGTAGACCAAATGAACTGGGAGTGGGCAGATTGAAGGTCTCAAGGCAGCGATTGATCCAAATGATAAAGTTAGTGGATCTGATCAATTTGGCCAAACGTGATTTCTCTAGTCCCCAATCAGGTGATCGAGTTTGGTTTTCATTTTGATTTTGATTGATGTGAATCATTCGTTTTGAGGGAGCATAGAATCGTCCGTGTTCTAATTCGTCTTATTTCTATCGAGGCTAGAGCTGTCTCAACAGAAATTGAAACAGGCTGCTAAAAAGCTTCGAGCCATCTCATTTGGGTCTTCATCGCTCCATCTCGTTTCGCGCGAATAAAGTTGGTGATTTGCAGATATTCAGAGTAACCCCCCAGTGTGATTATCGCCCGCGACAAAAACTAACTTAGATTGATAGATCCTTCAAATATCACCATCCTTCAACCTTTAGTCCGAGAAGCATAGAATGTTCAGAACCACTTCAGATCCAACTTGTGAAGCTTCTTACCGCAAACGCCCTCGGCCACTTGCTCTAAAATCACGATCTACCCAATATTTCTCATATCCTTTAACGCCAGGCATCCTTTGCTCTTCAGGAACAAGTCCTTTACTAGAGGGTACTTTCAAGCTTTCCGCCAACGTACCGGAGCTTCCTTCGCCCAAGAAACTACGACCCTCGCGCGAAAGTCCTACCATACCTGATGGATCTCTGAAGAGCGCATTCAAGTCTCCATCTCAATCCCCCAACACTACATGTCCCACTACCCCAGATACCAACTTTGGGGGAAAGATGCCTCTTCGAATGTTGGATATGGGTGAGTGACAAAGTTCGTGGTTCAAAAGATAGCCAACGCGCAACTAATTTTGTGACGTGACTATACAGACTCAGCCTTTTCTTTGTCGAGCGCTCTGAGTCTCACCAATTGCCCTACTCGCAAAAATGTTCGCTTCACCTGTGACTCGGATGTTGACTCTCTATCGTCGGTTATGCTGTCCATACACCTAACCCACTCACCCCAATCTTACGATCGGTCTCCTATCGACGTGGGGCCTTCACTTCTACTTCCGCCGCGAGCTTCAAGTGATCAAGGTGTAGAACCAGAGACGGACAGTAGTGAAGAGGATTGGTCGGACCCAGAGCTTGGAACAGATCTCAGTACAAGCCCGATTGAAGAGCCTGAACATGAAAGGTTGCCAGTTCTACATTCTCTCGGTTTCAATTCTGCCCTCGATGGGTTCTAATACAAGGATTACTCCATCTCTTCCCATGATCATTTTCGAGCTTCTCCTATCTGAGTGTTATTGACACCTCTTCATAAACGACTAGAGAAATATGCTAGTGTGGTTCTCTACCACGAAGGGTGCCTTTTGCTTTAGAATTTCATCGCGCGTTTACGTCTATCTTCAATTGATTGGATGAAGTTCTTTTAGTCAATTTCAATTCAACACTTTTTTTTCTCTTTGATTTCTTTTAATTTATTTCAAGATGTGAATTGATGAACATTTTTCACTTGATTTGATTTTGGATAAAAAAAATTAATGTTTGTCAACTATCACAAAAAAACAGTTTGTATTTATATTTACGATTTGACTTTAACACTATCAACATAAATGGTTGTCTAACTTGGTTACTCTGAGCTTTCTTTGATCTCAACTATTTGTAATATCTCTTGTTATGGCTTAGGGGATATGTACTACATACATAATAATAATTCACTCCTTTATTTTCGCTTGAATGTTTCCTGAGGTGGATTGACTATATTTTTTTTCGCTTTGGTTTACCGTCACAAGAATCAATTACTATGTAAATACTCCTTGAATAGAGTTGTATGTATAAATTTCAACTTTCTAGAGACTCCAACAATATGTATGGGGAAATGATAATTCTTTGCCTTTTGAATGTCTTGTTTAATTATGATGAGATTTGTTACAAAAAAAAGAAATTCCCATCCCAAAGGTATTGACTTGTACATCTTTATCATGATACTTATCACATCTGTGATAAGTTTCTGGGGAGAATTTACATACTTGAGCCTCAATTTTAGTAAAATGTCTTCAGAAACTAAAATTAATGGAAATCCTGACACCAAAGTAAACGCTCCTCGCGTGCAGCTTTTCTCAACCAGACTCTTGCGTAGCACTACTTCTTGATGTACTAATTCTTCAGTTTATGACCATGAGCATATGATTTGGATTATGAGCATCACTTACAATTGGTAATTGCCTTTTCATGCCTCCAAGAGTTCACCTCAGCCTATAAAGTAAATCATGTCTCTTGAAATGATGATAATGACAATTATCTTACACAGAGTTGTCCTGGAACTTTCCCACAAGGGTTTCACAATGCCAGAAAAGAGAATTTTGGCTGTGTTCTGGCTTTGTGGACTTGTGGAAGATAAACTTATTTGAATGCCATTTATCCCAGGGGTCTGATAAACTACGTGATACAACCAAATACAACCCTGCATCAAAGGATCTTCATTGTGGGAGTTGATCAAAGTCCAGAAAGCCAGAGCATATTCTGGCTTTATGGAAAATTTGTTCTGGAACCTTTGTGAGAACGTTCCAGAACAACTTTGTGTAGTATAAATCAGGAAGAGCCCATCAAAACCCTAACCAGATGAGAGTCAGACTCACAAAATTCCCACAATAACTGGAGTTTCAAATCCTCCAAATTTTCCCCAAATTCCTAGCAATCATTCCCTCTCTGTCAACCTCCATCACTAGTTCTTCCCACCTTTGCTCAATGCAGTCATCTGGCATTTTAAACTTCTGCTTCAAGTATTGCTCCATTGGATCCAATTTTCAAGGTCGCTTCTGACACTACCACCAAAGTGCACTCATTTTGGGTGTGGACATACTTTGTCACAAAAGAAGTGTCTGCCAAGCCCAACAAGGCTTCATTGATGCAATTGCTCTTTCTGGAGACAATTCTATCAGCAATAAACCTTTGGCTGTTGACAAGCATGCCAGTAGAAAATTAATGATTTGACACCTCCCCCTCTACCATTGTGTTGTAGCACCTGTCCAAACCAATCAACCAGCTTTGGCAACCTTTTACATTGATGAACAGCCTGTTCAAGGAAGTTCCTTTCAATATGTATTCAATTCATTTTTTTCAATTTTAACTTACTAATCATGCTGTGTATTTCTTTGTGTCCAACTGCTCAACATAGCCAACCCCAATGATGCTCTAATCCACATTGTTGTCGACCAAGAGGTCCCCGTGATCTTTGTCAATGCAAGGGAGTTCCAAGAGATCATTAATATTATCAACTCCGTGGCATTCACCCTCTTATCAGAATGGACTGCCATCACAGCTGGAATCTTAGACAACTTTTGACTGACTCAAAACAAACTTGTCAATCATCTAGCTTCTGTCCCACATATCTCTATCACATGTGATGGATCGACCTCTCCCACCAACATTGCCATGCTTGGTGTCACTGGGCACTGGATGTACAACAACTTCAAGCTTTGTCTCACTGTAGATTCCAAGCCAATTGGTGTTCCTCACACTGGTGCAAACCTTACTGCCCTTCTGAGGAACATTCTGGATTCCTTTCACATTTCTGTTTGCCTTTTCTGTATCACTGCTGACAATGGCTTCAATAGTACAGCCACAGGTCAATGTCTTTCAACTTTGATCCCTCACTTTGACACATCCCAAAACCTCCATAGGTTTGTAGCACATTTCATCAACTAGTTGCCAGGCCAGAATGGTGTCTTTCACCACAAGGAACCTCCACCACAAATCAACACTGTGGATCCCTCAATACCACAAGTTCAGTATTCCTTTCCGTTGTTTGTTGAGCCAACTTCAGGCTCTGGGGTCAGCAGTGTTCTCACCCAAATCAAAGGCTTTCACAAAAAGATCAATCACATCAGTCAGCTTGAAAGATATCTCAATGATACTGTTGTGAGCTGCACCACATTGGAACCCAAGGTTGGTTCCAACCTGCTGGTCTTCAACACACTCTTTACTTGCTTAATTTGTTAAGCTTAGAGTTGTGTTGGAGTATTAATTCAACTGTAACCCAGAACTCAAGTGCTTTAAACTTGACCATGACAAATGGATGTTGGTGGAAAACTTAGTCCAGTTCTTAGCTCCTCTTGCAACTGTCTCAAGGACAATGGAAGGCCACCTATACTTAACTTTTTCTTCGGTGATGCCTGACTATCAATGGCTTGTAGATTAGCTTGAAAAGTTGATTTTTTTAAATTTTATCTTTGGTGATTTTTCTCATCCTGATATATTTCTTTATATTTTCATAGGCCTGCATCAATTCAAATTGTAAAGAGTTGACAGTTGTGATCATGCCAATGATCAAGAATATCATTCAATTTCAGACGGTTGCTGAGAAAAAGAGCAGTGTACACTTGTGCTGCCATCCTTTACCCATGTCTCAAACTCACTACTTTCAAATCCCAAACATTGAAATCACTCGGTTTGGGTCCAGATGATCTAGTGACTTACTTTACCAATAACCACCAAATTCAAACCACCTGTTGACAACAAAATTGAGATTTCTGAACCTCAAGAATTCACCCTCAAGCTTGACCAACCTCAACAATTAGGGTACTCAAAGTAACTATGTATGTGTACATATGTAGCAAAACATAGATTGAGCACACGTCCAAAATGTCATTTTCTAACTTAAAATGTCATGTTTTGGCGGGAAAAATGTCATTTTCAATCTATGTTTGATCTATGTATGTGTACATATGTACGCGTACATAGTTACTTTGAGTACTGCTAATACATCAAGCACCACAAGATAGTCCTCATTGAATACAAAGTCAAGGTATACCTCGCCGCATCTCAAGAAGATGAAGTTGGTTAACCGCTTTTCTACGGGGAAAACCTCCAGACGTCACTGGCCTATGCTAGCATGCATGGCCAAGGAAATTCTTGCGGTTCCTGCCCCAAAGGTGCTCCTTCTGAGAGTTCCTTCTCTAATGTATTGAGGGTGACAAGTGATCAATGTACCTCTTTCACTCCCACCAATCTCAAGGCTCAGGTTTTTCTCAAGAGCTTGAATAAGGTATTATGAACTACATGTTTATCTTTTACAAAAAATCTTTTGTTTCTTAGTCTCTTAAAGCTCTTCTATGACTTGTCATACACAAGATTTTAAATTGGAGTCTAGTCTTCTATCAAGATTACTCAAGTAATCCCTCCAGTTTCAACTTTGTTTTCATTTTCTAAGGCAGTTGTTACAGTGTTTATACAAGATATGAATAATGAGATATACAAGTATCCTATCCCGGCATGTTTTTTGTACCTCAATTTAAGCCTGGCCATGCCTGGCCTCAAGGACTAAGATTCAGGGCATGCCCTAGTTGGCCTGAGAAACTTTGAGAAAACTCAGGTCTACACAGGGCCGGGCAAAATCCCAGGACAGCCTTGTCATACTCAAGGCCAGGTCACCAACGCCACCCCGAGAGGTGACATTCAGAAGATACTTTTGTAGACAAGCCTCTGGATGTCACTTCTGTGAACTTCTAGGCTTTCTTCTGAGACCCACTTCAACTTCTGAAATGAGTACTACTGATCAGGTTTTCATGAGCTACTTTCACAAAATTACCACTCAAACTGAAGGGACAACTTGTTCCTATTGGAATATGCATATATGATGCTTGAGTCTTATTATTGTGTGAGATCAATATTTTCAAGTATTTGTATCTCACAACTTGAGAAAGACATACAGTCATACTTTGGAAATCCAGTCCTTGGAAATCTGGTGCCCTCCAAAATCCGCTAGGATTTTGGCCTACCAAGGTGGTTCCAAGCCAAATATCTGGCAACCTCTGTTCTCTGATATCCAGTGTTCAAACACAAAAACATCTGATGTCACAGGTAGGCTCTATAGGGAGACGTAGTTACAAGGCTAAGGATTTGAAGCAAAAAAAGAATTCAAAGTTGTTTGTATTGAGCTTTTAACAACATAATCAAATGAGATTGAACAACTTTGCAGTTTTCACTAGAGCATGGATTGATTGACATCTTTGACATCTCAGTATCTGAGGGTCAGCTTTTTTTTAAAAAAAATCAAGTGCTTTACAACTTCTTGTGTGTTTTTCCTACTATAATGGACTACCAAACCTTTACAATAAGTTCAATGTGAAAGAATTAAGGACAGAGAAAACATAAATAAGAGGCATAGAAAAATGGAATAGATAAGAGAAGTAGGGGTATAGATTGTTGTCAACAGTATCTGCTGATTTTAGTTTGTCTTTGCCCCCTCCAGATCTATTTATTTATTTAATTTATTTTTATTTATTTCATTTTTTCATTTTTTTATTTTTTATTTGTTTTATTTTTCTGGAATCCGGTCACCTCTGCTGTCCGGTGAAAAAGCTGTCCACCGAGCGTACCGGATTGCAGAGGTTGTATGACTGTGTTTACAAGGAATTGTACCTTCATAATTATCAGAGCCAGAATTTCGAGCCTTCACTCTAGTGATTGACACATTCTTTCCGAGCGCCTTGAAATATACTCCCGCTCGTCATCATCACACTGGTGTGCAAGAGTTGACAAGACTAAAACATCTTCATAATAAGCTTGCTTATCTTGATTACCTTTGGGTTATTGTTTGAGATAGACTTAAATAAGGATATCTTGGTAGATGATGGGTTCTCTCGTTTTTGACTCATCTTTTTTGACATAAGGTATAAGTTGTATGGCCCAATTGCTTATTCTCCTTTATGCCCATCCCGCTCAAGAGAGCCCTCAAAGGATTTCCTTAATTGCTTACCCTGAACTTCGGACTTGTACATTCAAACATTCTCTTCTGGATGGTGGTATGTACATATAGACAAGGGTACTGGTAAGATGAACTTACCTTTGATGTTTGGGTAAAGTTGAACTTTGAGTAAGAGCGGTCGTGAGATTTGTGAAATCTCAATAACAACAACTGATGTTGTACCGCGTCAAAAGTTGATCTGCATAAGATAGACCGATTAAGGATTCAGGGGTCAATGACAGAAATAGGTAGAAATCGATAAAGGATGAGGATGCTAGGCAGAGTATTCGGATAATTCGTTATGGAACTCATCGCATCCGATGAGGTCAGCGCTTTCACAACTCGCTTAGTTGAATACTAAATTTGTAACATGAGCTTTATCATAAAGTACCAGCAAATGAATCTGATAAGTGAAGGTGAGTCTCCAGACCGGAGAAAGATAGAAAGGTTCCTTTGAAAACTTTAGATCGATGAGCATAGGCTGAGTCCTGGGTTCATGAGCTCTCTCGCCCTCGTATGTCCTTTGTTTTTCAAATATACCCTTCAACTCAATTTCAAACCCAGATCTGAAGCTTGATGTGTATGGGTCCTCCTTATCCACTTCTTTAAAGGTAAGCAGAAAAACTTTACCACCTTCAGCTGGGCATGATTTTGACTTTCTTGAGTTCATAGATAAGACTTGAAGACAGATAGCACCCCCACACAACAACTCATTGCATCTTACTACTAGTTCTCTGCTGCATCTATTCATAGAGAAAGTCGTCAATAACATCCCCTAGTCGAACTGTTTAAATCCCTCCCTCTCCGGGAACATTATCACGCCACTCCATCTTTCTCATCTCAACTCACCTTCACAACAAGCACCAACCAAAGAAACGTTCACCGATCCCTTCTGAAATTAACTTGAACATGTCCGATATCACTCTTTGCGAGACCTCAAGGTCGAATACAAATGACGAAACGATGAACACAAGGTACCTGATTCCTGATTCAAAAGAACGGATATGGCAACAGCTCTGTCAAAGTCTCGGTTGGTATTGGCCTCCTCGGAATCTGAAGACAGATGAAACTTACGCGCGGTCTCGAGTTTTGGTTCACTTTGGCCGTTTGAATTCGCTCACTCAAACCGAGATTCTGGATTTCAATCAAAGATCAAATGGCCGAGATTATGATCCAAATAGGATAGATCGTTACTGGATCACATGGCATATTCGTGCAGTGATGCTCGAAGCTATTGAATGGGCTGTCAATGGTTATTGCCCAGATCCTGATTTGCTCATCTTTCGTGATTTCACCGGGAATAGTGAATTAACTTGGCTTGACCTCAATAGGTTTCGTCCTAAGAGACTCGCAGACAAGCAACTCGATTTTCCTGTTGGTATACTATTCTTCGCAACCGATCCTCTCCAAGCTCCCGGACCATCTCATCCCTGTAACCCTAAAGCACAATCCTTGAAAATTCAGTTGGACAAGAGTCCATCGCAAGGGTTTTGGTCAATTGGCTTTCAAACAACGCCATATCCAATTCATGATATCAATTTTAGTCATTCCAAAGCATTTCCCCTAGTTCGTGTACCTCATCATATCGGAAAGATTGGTGAGATTTGGGTAGAGCATGGTAAAGCTGGCTCTAAGAATCGAATCTTGTTTCGTAAGACGGTAACAGAAGATGATCTTTCTATCCTCATCTGGCCTCAATATCAGTCGGCTCATCTTGATGAAAAGTGCACATTGGTCCCACTTCCACGTATACCAGCCTATGCAGACGAAATTATTGAGGTGTGTGAAATTTCCTTAAAAGCTAGCTTGAGATGACCAATTTTCTGATGAAGTTCAATCTATTTAGCTCTGTAATGAGGATAGAATCCTTTTATTTGCGTCTCACTACTCTTCTCACAGGATACATATCACCTTACAGATCACTGTTCGATTCGAATGGGCTAGTGAAACATCTGCAGATTCATCCATCTGGGTCCCTAATCAATTCAACTGGCCAAATCCTACCACCCGGTAAGTCTCAAATGATTTTATCTTCTTCATTAGCTTTCCCTACTGTAGTCAGTTACTTCATTTGGGTAAGTGAACTGACTCAAATATTTCCTTCATCCTTCTAGATATTCACATTACGTCAGGAGACCGATCACGATGCCACTCGAAAAAAGCTCCAAATTATTGGAGCAAGAGAATTCAAACTCAAAAAAAATTCACTCAAAGTTTTTACGAATAAGAATTAAAACTCCAATTTTAGAATTAAAAGAGATAGATTCAAATACAGAATATGATCTTTCTCCAACTAAGGAACTTTCATCTTCAAAACTCAAACGTTCAATAGATCAAGTTAATAAATCAGAAAGGAAACAGTTAGAGATTGTAGAGAAGAGTGTTTCACCAAGACCTAAGGTACGACTTCCTTCATCAATCGAATCTGTAAAAGTAGAGACAGATCCAAATCAACGTCCATCCCGTCGTCAGAGAGTAAACTCTGTTTCAGTACACCGTCGTACTTCATTACCTAGGGCAAGTAAA
The DNA here is from genome assembly GCA_022264835.1 of Melampsora americana. NCBI lineage: Eukaryota > Fungi > Basidiomycota > Pucciniomycetes > Pucciniales > Melampsoraceae > Melampsora > Melampsora americana. Next base: position 1,038,281 of record JAIFHY010000001.1, on the reverse strand, counting down.
AGTAGAAATATAGAAACTTGATGAGATGTGATGCTAGATTTCTTAATCGTTTTCACAAATTTTTAAACCTTTTTTTCAATCATATCTTAATTCTCGTTTTCTTGGCATATAGAGAGTTGAAGTTCAACTTCAGTTTAAAAGGATTTTTTGGACTGAGAGACTCTTAATAAATCATAATCGTTCTTTGTAGCTATATATGTATGTAATACATATGTATCTAGATAAAAGATTAATTCATTTGAAATCCATCTGAACAGTGTGCCCCTTTTTTTCTTGTAGATTTTTTTATCATTGGAGTAAAGACATTTGACAGTATTCTGGGCTGTTGTAAATTTTATACAATTGACAGTACCAACCATCATCAGATCAGACTTGATGAATTTAGCTAGTGCGGTATTGGCAAGTCCTGATGAAAGGCTCTAGGAATTGTGAAGTGTCAGAGGTTGTTTTGCAACTCACCCCGGTAGTATGTGGTTAGTTTTTTGATCTCGTGGGCAGTATTGAGACTCTGAACCTGTGTTGCCAAGACCAAACGGAGGATTCTGTCTCGAACCAAATTTTAACAATTGGTCACGTGACGCCCTCCGTGACTGCGCAAGTAGTCATCCACAGATTTTCACTCTATTATCCTGAACTTTTTTCGAACCTTCTTCAAACCTTCTTCATCTTTCCAAAACACCTCCTCTCTACCCCCTTTCTCTCTCGATCGATCTCGTATGGATACCGAAATGGACGAACGTCCACCTGATCACGATCAGGCGGTCGCCCTAACCCCCCGGGACGACCTATCCATGAATGAAGATGCGGTGATAGCGTCCGACCTAACGGGTCAACCAAAGACGCTCACCCTCACTCAACGCCCCCTCTCTGGATTACATCGGATCGACATCAACCCAGGGGCTCTGGTGGGTCCTATATCGACCACTCCAACCCCAGGGGAGAAGTCGAGGAAACGAACCCGAACCGCCCCACCAGTTCCCAGCGCTCTTGATGAGGCTGAGGAGATATCTGGTACCCCTAGAACAGCCCGTATGGCCAAGTTGTTCCCGGGTGGCTCCGATGCAGCTTCTAAGCCGCTCAACGTTCTTATCGAACGACTTATTGAAGTCACAAGGGCTACATTGATCCCGAAATCAAAGATCACCAAATCTGTCAAAGTAGATGTTGACTCAGCAGCCGACATCCTACTTTTGACAGGTCTCATTCAAGAACAAGTTAGCCTCAACGAGGCCCGTCGCGTAGTCTTTGAACCTGGTCGTCAGACCATCCCTAACCCCTCCATCTCACAGTCCTCTCAGTTTGACTTTCGTGTCTCCACTATATCGGACAAACTCGACCTTGTCGTAGAACAACTCTCCAAATTTGGAGCAACTTCAAGCGCCGGCGAGAAACCCGCCGCTCAGCCTATAAACAGGTCATATGCCTTAGCCGCCTCAAAACACGCCCCCAAAGCTCCCCGACAACCACAACCGCAAGAGACTAGGGCCAAGACCCAACCTCCCAAGTACTCCCCCAAGCACAGGCCCGATCACTCCATCACGCTTAATCAGCTTGACCCAGCAAATATAGCTGGTAGTGAAAAATCGATTCCTGAGCTTATTAAATACTTTAACGCCCAACTGAAAGCGTGTCAAGTCAAGCTTAAGCCAGATGACCCGAAAGACATTGAAGTGAGAAATATTCACCGTCACCCTTCGGGTGATCTGGTCCTTTACACCGACACCGCCAAGCAAGCTCAAGCTTTAAAAGACCAGGCCGAGTCATGGCTACCAAAGATTTCAGCCAATCTCGCCGTTAAACAAGAGATCCACTGTGTCATAGTACACGGGATCCCAACGACTTTCAACCCCACCCGACAGGAGGACATCGAACTCCTTAAGACCTGTAACGGGACCCTCCTTGACGACGCCACATTCATACGATGGGCAAAGAAAGACACCCAAGATGACTTATCAAAGAGATACTCCTCTCTTTTGATTGGCTTCAAGACGCTTGAACAGGCCTCTACGGCCGCACGCACGAAAGTATGGCAGGGCAGAGGCCGCCACCGTACGGAGCTACGTGGTCCCCCGCCCACCCGCTGTTATAACTGCCAGGGTACGGGTCATACGGCATCAGGATGCCCCCTCCCCCCAATGTGTCCCACTTGCGCAGGACCTCACCTTGCACACAGTTGCCCGGTTAAGGGCTCCATGCCATTAAAGTGCACCGCGTGCGCTAGAGGCAAGCTTAAAGCTGACCCGCTAGCGGACCTCCCACGGCTCTTTAAGGACAACCACGCCGGGTTCTTGCACCATCCTTTCTCGGCTTCATGCTCCACTAGGATTGCTAACCAGATCCCCAGGCATACCCAAGGGCCCCCTCAAAACCCCATCATCGCTGACCATCCTGATCCCTTTAGCCAATGTTAGAAAAGCGACTAAAGGAACAACTCAATATTCAAGATACAGCCGCAATCTTACAGTTAAACTGCTGGCGCTCGAAACACGTCATGAACTCCCTTTTCAACTCATCTATTACCAACCTCTTTTCCATAGTCTCGGTCCAGGAACCGTGGCCTAATCCTTTTGATAACTTACCACCCAACCGGAAAGGCTGGATCCTCATCAGCCCCACTCCCAAATCTCTGTCGCGGGACGACAGACCCCGGGCCTGTCTTTATATCAGACAAGACCTCGGGGCGCAACTCAACCCCATCCACTCCACTTCACGTGACCTAGCAGCATGCGTGATCACACTTGAGGGATTTTCTTTTCTCCTCATAAATGTCTATAACCAACCATCCACCTTCCTAGGCTTTAATGCTTTCGAAGAGATGATGAAACTCCTGCCCCCATCCTTCCAACGCCTCCCCGTCATCTGTACCACCGACTCCAATCTACACTCTCCTCTGTGGAACCCCACCCACAGCTTGACAGACGACAAGAACGCGGAGCGCCTCATCGACTTAATGCTGGAATGGGGCCTCAACCTCCGCTCTCCAAAGGGCAAACCCACATTTGGAGTGGGCTCAGCCAACACGGAGGGCACGTCAATTGACCAGGTCTGGGTCAACGACGAATTCGATGAAGCCACGATAACATGCTTCATCGATGAGGAGGACCTCACCAACCACCAATCCGACCACCAGTCCATCATTACAACCTTCAATATCAAACCCCAACAACCTGTTACACAACCAAGCGACGAAGGAGGACGCAGAAATTGGAACAAAGTTTGTCCAATCTCACTGCGCTGCGAAGTCGCTCAGAACCTCCCGAAGCTACGCCCCCTACTGTCAAGGGAGGATGTCGAGGCTTTCGACAGGGAAATTAGAGGGACAATCACTGCGGCCCTCGACAAGCATTCACCGCGGAAAGCCAAGGCCGGTAAGCACCAAGAATGGTGGAGACCTGAGGTCTTGGAACCGCTTCGTAAGGAAGCCAATCGACTCCGCCGACTACTCAAGAAGCATAGAACCGACGACGCTCGGACGGCCTATAAGAAAGCAAGAAACGCCTTCAACTCGGCCATCGACAAAGCGAAGGAAAATTCCTGGCGCCTGTACCTGTCTGGTCTGGACCACCAAACTCTCTTCCAGGCGAAGAGAGCGGCTTCCGGCAGGAAGCCACCTTCCCTGGTGAGCACTATCATCATGGCAGATGGTACGGCATGCACCGCAAACGAGGGGAAGGCGACGGCCCTCTTCTCGGCCACGTGCGTAGCAACCTCACCGTGCCAACTGGACGACACAACTCACCTCACATTTCCGGTCGACGAGAACCAACGAACAACCTCAGAAATCACGCCGGAGTTTCACTCCACCATCACGAACGAGGCCCTCAGCGCGGTAGTCAACAACAGCCCCCCAATGAAAGCCCCAGGACCTGACCGCATCCAAAATTGGGTCTGGCGCATGACCTGGGATCAAGTCAAACGTCATGTACGTGTCTTGTTCCAATGTATCGCACTAACTGGCTTCATCCCCCGTGCGTGGAAATCAGCAGTCACTGTCATGATCCCAAAGCCGGGCAAATCGGACTACACACAAGCGTCAGCATACCGGCCGATCGCTCTACTCACAACTCTGAGCAAGCTTTTCGAGAAGCTGCTCACACTACACCTCTCGGCACAAACCGAACGCCATAACTTCCTTCACCCCGGCCACTATGGTGGCCGCCCGAATCGATCAAGCCAGGAGGCCCTGGTTCACTTGGTCTCTTGGGTCAAACGAGAGTGGGCAAAGGGAAAGGTGGTAGGAGGCCTCTTCGCCGATGTTAAATCAGCGTTCCCATCAGTTCATCACCCCCGCCTCTTGAACACACTTGAGGGAAAGGGCATCAATACCCAAACCCTCAACCTCATTCACGATTTCCTCACGGACCGGACAACATCCCTCACTTTCAACGGTTTCGAGTCCCAACAATTCACTCTTGAGCATGGCCTTCCACAGGGCTCCCCACTTTCCCCCCTTCTTTATCTACTGTACAACTCATCGCTACTAGAAATTACTGACCGCATTCCATCAGCCACAGCTTTAGGCTTTGTTGAAGATGTAGTGCTCCTATCATCGGCCACGGACACACACCAACTGCGCTCCCAGATGCAAACACTATCCTTCCGACAGGAACAGTGGGCACGCCGTCACGGCGCAATTTTCGACACAAAGAAGACCTTCTGGGTAATCTTCTCACAACAAGCCATTGATCCGGATCTCCCGCCCACGATAAACTTCGCGGACAGGATGAGAATTCCCCCATCAAACGCTGCGAAGTGGCTAGGAGTCATGATCGACAGAGAACTGACCTTCAAACAACAGCGCCTCAACGTGGCGGCAAAAGGACGACAGAGAGCAGGCTTCCTAGCAGGCTTATCCAAGTCTGGTTGGGGCATCCCACCGAAACTGCTTAAGACTCTTATGACGACTACCATCCACTCAGCCACAGACTACGGCGCTATGGCATGGCTCAACACTGAACCCCCTGCTTACTTCATAGAACAAATGACCGCCGTAGACCTCACGTGCGCCAGGGCAGCCTTAGGCGCCTTACGAACAACCCCATCAGTCTTCCTCTTCCACGACTTGAACCTCACACCCCCAAAGATCCGCCTTCAAAGCAAGATCCTTGGCTTCATGGCAAGGTCTTTGACAAAACCTAGATCTCACCCCCTATTCCAAATCATACAACAGGCTCAACTTGCGACGGCCGTATACCACAAGGACCCTTTCGACTTCTTTTTCCAGCACCCCCTATGCAAGCAATTCGAAGAACACATCACCCAACTCCCGGTGGACCCGGCGTCCACACTCATCCGGCCTACTAACTACTCCACCCTAGTCCAAACTGATGAAAGCGTTGCAAAAGCTAACGCCATCCGCCTTGCCCCAACAGAACACCATTTGGTCCTCTTCACCGATGGATCCAGGATCCCGAGCAAGAACACAACCGCAGCTGCCTGGTGCGCAAACACCAGAAAGTCAAAAGCCGTCACCCTTGGGCCAGCTCGCTCCCATGGCATCTACCAAGCCGAATACCGAGGAGTCCAACTGGGACTCCAGACCACCCTCGAAATAGCAACACACGCCACGAGGCGCGCCACCATCGTCCTTGACAACCAAGGCGTAGTCAAAGACCTGAGCTCCGACTCATCCTCATTATCCTCCCTAGACAATCGCAAGAAAACCTTTGACCTTCTGCGTAGCATACAACACAGCTATCCTCACCTTAAGGTCAACATCCGATGGTGTCCCGGTCACGCAGGAATCCCCGGCAACGACACCGTTGACAAGATCGCAAACACACTTGCAAAGCGCAAACTCCCAAGCAACTTCAAGAGCTCGCCAAACACGGCGGCTTTTATCTCGGCCGTTAAAGAATGGAGGACATCCCAAACGGAAACTTTCAGCAAAGAAGACACCAAGCGCCTAGGTCACAAACCTTGCTCAAAGAAACACCTCGACAGCATAACTTCACTTAAGAAACATGAAATCACCACGATAACGCAACTCAGATCAGGACACGTCCCGCTGAATACATACTTGAAACGGTTTTGTCAACCCGTCGACCCCACCTGTGAGTGCCAGGAAGGGCTCGAGACGGTTGAACATTTTCTTTTCATTTGCCATAGATACGAACAACAAAGAATGAAACTCGACGAAATCTCCTTAGAACTGGGTGTCAAGTTAAACAAGTCCATCCTCTCGAACACCAAGGCCTTCAAAGCCATCGCAGAATACTGCAACTCAACCTGGAGATTTAGACACAGATGGGTTTGGGCTACCGCCATTGGCGAAACCCATCCTAAGGATATCCCCCTCCCCCTGGAGTAACACCTCCAATCTCATGACTTCATCGCCTTTATGCCATTGTAACTTCCTTTGTACGCGCACACCAAACAGCCACTAGCTACCTTTTCCCTGAACAGCCACAGGGTTTTTAACGGTCCTAGAAATAAGTGCAGAGTGTTCGATAGTCTTCTGACTGAATGAATACTTAAAACCATGCAAAAAAAAAAAAAAAAAAAAAAAAAAAAGACCAAACACAGTCAATGACTCCGAGGGTGAGGCTCAGGCGCTTGTGTTAAGCTAGCTTATTGAGTGTCTGGATCGATCCTTAGAGGGTGAACGTCTGCTAAGCTAAGCATGAGGTTGAAACTTTGGCCATGCCCTTTGCAAAGGTCATGCAAACAGAACGGGTTTCATACTACGAAACACGTCCTGATTTCTTCATCTTCAAAGTGATCTCTTCATTCCAACCTTTCCAAACGGAATGTAAGAAAGAGATCAATTTGCTTTGCTCAGGTAATCCCCATCTTTCCGGCGCATAATAGGAGACTTGTTCACAAGAAAATTTCTCAATAATTTTGGACATTAAGCTTAGTGAAAATGACTGACCTTTTCGCGCCTTATGAGGAATATGAGCTTATCAAGACAAAAAGAGCAAAATCATGGGTCACCATGCGTTGGGAAAGGGCGAAATGATCAAAACAAAGCAACTTGAAAAAATCACTAAGCAAGTCGCAATTAGTATGGCTAGATTTGTTTTCTTTTGCCCTATAGAAAGCGAAGGAAAATCCTCCAAACTTTTTCCCTCAGCACACGTTGATCCTTAGACTCTTCATTCGATTTCTTATTTTTCTTATAAAACTCTCCATTTGAATACTTATCAACACTCTCACCAAAGTTATCACACTTCTTCACCTTTACACAAAAGACTACCAACGGTTTTAACTCTTAAACCAATATCAAACATATTTCTCAAACCCTTTCCTTGTTATCCAATCATGAACTCTCAGATTAGTTCATCCTACTTGAGTCTTACCCTACAAATGGCTCGAGAAACTATTGAGGAGATGAGACCCATTGGTTTGACGCCTTACAGTCATCCAGTGGATTGCAACAGAAGTGAGTTTACAATCTTTTCATGTTTTATCGGGTTTGCTTACTTTGTTTTCTAGATTGTTTATTCTGTTCGGAGGACTGCCGATCGATGATCGAAGATTTCCAGGGAGTGGATCATACCCCGAGAGGTGAGTTTATCTTTCCTTCGTTTTTCTGTTTTCTAAGTTTGACCTTGATTAATTTACTCACCTTTCTTACTCTAGGTCCTTTTCTACTTGGAGGACCAAGAGATGATGTCATGAACTCGAACGACGCATTGGAATCTTCGTTTGAATTCCAACCTGGTACCTCAACCAATCGTCATTTCAGAATGGCTTGTAATCTCAACAACGAGGAACATGGGGACTTCGAAGAAGATATGATGTTAGATCCATCCACAATTCCAATTTTCGATTCATGTGGCTGTGAGCCAACGGTCAAGACCTCATCAAGCTCTACTCATCTTTTCGGTCAAGCTTTAGAAGAACATAACGAAGATGAACCATTTGAGATTTCATCACGTCCTAGCTTTATCACCCTTGAGACTACCCATAATGTTCATCCATTCTCAGATTCGGCAACTTTATCGGATGATCCTAGAAAGTTGTTTCACTTAGAAGTCATCAAATCAACCTTAGAGAAGTTATGTGATGTATTCTATCCCGTTGCTGGACCTGCAGAATCTAAATTTGTACTCATCCGCTTTAACTCACTTCAAACCAAGAAGAACTTTAGGAAGAACACAAGATTAGATAGAGGTGTCTTCACTCACACTTCAGGATCCAGCAGAACCAATCTCCTTGTCTTCAACCTTGAAACCATCGCACCATTAAGACCCAAGATGTCCAGTCTCCTTGTCACTCTCACTGGACTCCCTCCCAATCTTCGATCAAGAAACTTCACTGAAAGATTACTTCAAAGCTTGGGTGCTCATCAACCCAATGATTTTAATTATATAGACACATCAACTCTTCCAGTTTTTCTTGAATTCACTCTCACTAATCCTGTATATCCCGACTACCAATTCAACCCTTCAATTGAGTCACGAGGTTCAGGAATAGGTCGAAAAGAAGCTGAGGGCTATAAAGATGAAAAGTCGGGCTCTGAAGATGAGAGAAGATTGAGAGAATGGAAATCAATTGATGATTCCCAATCTGACTATCCTGTATGTGAAAGCTCAGGTTTGGATAGCGGTGATGAGATGAGTTTGAAGATGAAAGTCAAAATGAAAACTCTAAGAAAGAAAGCCTTCAAATCCATCTCGTCTAGAAAAAGGACTCGAAAAATAGTTTCGTTACCCAAGATAGCTTGGAAATTCATGAACACCGATACTGAGGTTAATAGTATGAAAGGGGAGGAAGCGGATGTAGACGAACCTGGAACTTCATTACCAAATCAATTTAATAAAAAACGAAGACGATTAAACTCAATCGAAACTTTAGTTTCAAAGTTACCTAATACAACACTTGAAATCTTTCCAACAAAGGTGATTTATGATTCTAAAGTAGATAGACCAAAAATGGCTAGATTACGTCTTTCATTGAAAAGACCTTTAACAATTGAAAAATCAGATGAGTTTGTTAAAAGGGTTAAATTGATGAAGGGTATAGATTAAAAGACTAAACCGAATCAGGTCAAACTTTTTCTTCATCTTATCTTCAGTTTGTTTTTGTTTTAAGATTGAGTTTCTTTCCTTTCTCTCTATCTCTCTTTATCATCTTGAGATCTTAAGTTTTTTTTATATTCTCATTTATTTGATGAATTCCTTTCGATTGATGTCTTGTATTAAAAAAAATCTTAACTCTACATTTCTTTGTACCATTAGTTTCTTCTTGATAAAAAATAAATTTATCAGATAATCAGATGTCAAATTTAAACGATCAAGATTTATTGATCTATACTGCACTAAGAAGATTTCTGTCAATCAGATATCGGTAGTGGACGGGAAACCAAAAAATTGAACAGAAAAGTTGAGTAAATTTTGAATAAACTTGAGACTACGAGTACATCATAAAAATCGAGACTTGTGAAACTTTTGTTTTGGCTTTATCTTGTGTATTCTTGTTATGTTCAGTTGAGTGTGACAAGAAAGAAAAAATGAGATTGAAAATTGCATGGACGCTTTTTACCCCAGATGAGATATGGGACGAACACAAAACTGTAGAAACTTTTAAATCTGGTTCTTGACACGACATCAGCCTCTGATAGGCTATAGCAGGTGTCGTATTTGCCCTTCTTCTTGCCCGTCTTTTCAGAGCTGTTGTACCACTTCCCTTCCTCCATTCACCTTTCACATACACCACGGGGCGGCTGGCAGGTGAGCATCAGGTGAAATGGTCCTCTGCCAAAAAGTCCCAGGCTCTCCACCTGATGCCACACTGATTTAATTTCAGGTGAAACTCAGGGCGGCCAACACCTGATGTGATTACACATCCACAAGGCGAATGCTCACCCTTCCATTATACAAGGATTCTCACCTGTTGATCAGGTGAAAATACTCATATGATGTGTTAGAGATGATAAAACATAAATATGTGTCTGATGGAAATTGAACCCATGACACCAGAAGAACTGGGACACATACCAAAGTGTTAGCTTTACCAATAGGCTACAGACACTTGTGATGCCAATAGTGTCACTGGAGTCCATAGATGGTTCTACATTTCCCATTGACATCCGAACCCACAAATTGAGTGATATGACTAAATCATACAAAAATTTAAAAGATATGATACAAAGAACCCAAGTTGTGAATGAGATTGATCAAATGCTCATTTGGATGCTGAGCACCTGGAATCCAGGCCGTCCTCAGACAAATTGACTCACCTGCCAACCAGCTAGTAAACCACGTCAGTGGAACATGAATCTTTTTGGGGATGTGACCGCCAGGTGACGGCCTGGGTGAGGGCCACCTGACCTCACCCACGTTCATGTCACCTAGAAATGCCCTTTTTTCCCGGGCTCTCCACCTGAGGCCACACTGATTTGATTTCAGGTGGGCTCAGTTTAAAGTCACCCCGTGGTGTAGGTATCACACTATCTCAATGTTCCTCGCGCACTTCAAGTGTACCGATTTCTTACGAGCCCATCTCAGCCTTGATGAATTGTACTTGATGACTCTACAACATATCTCTTGATCCGGTTCCTAGGGATTGGAGTGAATCGAGTCAGGCTAAGTTGGCTTTGTACATAAACTCTTGCTGTGTTTTGTGAAGGTCGCGTGCCTTCCTTTGAAGCAGATCTTACTAATCTTATAATGGTTTTGAGCACAGCCATTTTGAATTTTTCTCTTTACCTTTTCTTAATTTCATTTTGCTTTATCCTCTTGTTTCCTATCATTTGACATGTTTTCATTCAATATCTTCATATCCTCTGATTCATCATCCACCGTTTTATCCTTTCTAGTAGTCAAAAACTATATAATCTTTATTTTTTCGCAGTCTGAACAGAAAACACCATAGAAGATTTACCCAATCCCAAGGTGCCAATCCTATTTCAAGTCAAATACCTAACCGATGGTATTTTTAGCCAGAACCATCTTCAAGTAAAGATCCTTCAGTGAGTTATGTGTACCTCAAGCGGAGATTACGATGGTGAAGAACTACAAGGAAAGATTTGTTTATTTCTCCAACGACAGCTCAACTATGTTACATGAATCTTTGGATGATTGTCGTAGCAAAATGTCTTGACAAGGAAGTTGATTGAGATTAAGACAAGTTACAATATTATGGGTTTTGAGATTAGGATATGGGATTACATGATACAGTGATACATAAAATGTGAGTTTTAGTTCCGAGAACTTGCAAAGGAAAGTGATTGATCAAGCAGTTGAAGTGCCACAACAAGAAGAGGAAAATTGAAAATGTCAAAAGTAAGAATGAAGAATTCAAGTAAATTAATCTTAAGCACTGCAAACCAAATTAAATTAAATCAAAAATCATTCTCAACTTCAATTCATCAAAATCAACAACAAAACAAATTTAATCAATTTCAATTTCAACCACAACCACAACAACAAAATTCAAATTATCAAGATCCATTTAGATCTAATCAAGAACCATCAAGGTATCAGCAGCAATCAAATTATCAGCAACAGCCAAGATATCAGCAACAGCCAAATTATCAACAACATTCAAATTATCAACAACATCCAAATTATCAACAACATCCAAATTATCAACAACATTCCAATTATCAACAACATCAGTCTTTCCAAAATCAAAATCAACCTTATCACTTTCAAGGACCTTATCATCAATTCCAACCAAAACCATCCCATTCATCTTATCAACCAAACAACCCAATCCAAACTTTTCAAGCACAAGAAAACCGACAACAAAACCGATCACAACCCTCATCATTCCCAAACCAACCTACACCATCTACATCAAAACCCACGATAAGAAATCATGATCATCGAACGAATTCAAGAAAAAAAGATGAAGAGAAGAAATTAAGAAGAGCAGGAATTTTACCTGATTTTATAAAACCAAAATTAAAGAATAATATCATCATTAGTAAAGCTGCACAAGAAAAGAAAGCTAAAAAATTATTATTATTAGAATCAAGAGAGAAAAATAAAGAAAGTTTAAATGAAAATAAGAATTTAAAGAAAAAAAATCAATTGGCTATTGGATCAATCATGACAGTTTCTCAACTTTCAAATTTAACTAATCAAAAATTAAGTAAGAATGTTTTTTTCTTGAAAAAAGAATCTGATTCATTTTTTTCAAAAAAAATTCTCAATAAATCTTACTTTTCTTTCTTTCTTCATAGGTAAATTACAATCACTTATGAAATCATTAGGTTTAACAGATACAAGACCAGATCGAATTTTAACTTCAGATGATTCAGCATATTTAGCATTAGAGTCAGGTTACGAACCAATTATAAATGATTCATTAGCATTTGATATTTATCCAGATCCAATATCAAATGATTCATCTAATCTACCATTAAGACCTCCAATAGTTTGTATAATGGGACATGTGGATCATGGAAAGACAACTTATTAGATTCATTAAGATCATCTTCAATTGCAAATCATGAAGCTGGTGGGATTACTCAACATATCGGTGCCTTTGAAGTTTTGGTTTCTGATTTAAACTAAACTTAAACAATCTAAAAACAATCAAGATGAAATCCAAAAAGAAGAAGAAGATGAGACAACACCTAAAACGATCACTTTTTTAGATACACCTGGACATGCTGCATTTAGTTCGATGAGAAGTAGAGGAGTCTTAACCACAGATTTGGCTATCATTGTAGTAGCAGCAGATGATGGAGTTAAACCTCAAACATTAGAAGTGATCGAATTAGTTAAACAAACTGATATTGGAATCATCGTGGTGATTACGAAATGTGATAAACCATCAATAGATTTACATCGAACGAAATCGATGATATATGAAGCCGGTCTCGAAATTGAAGATTTAGGTGGCGAAATTCCATGTGTGGAAGTCTCTGCGATCAATAAGAAAGGATTAGATCAATTAGCAGAAACGATAATTGCAGTAGCAGAAGTGAGAGAGTTAAGAGCAGAACTTGAAGGGGTCAGATTTGAAGGTAGAGTGATCGAATCGGATGTTGGAAGAGAAAGAGGAAATGTGGCAACAGTGATCGGATTGAGAGGGGTTTTGAAAATTGGAACTGATCTTATTGCTGGTACTTCTTATGGTCGTGCACGTCAATTGATTTCAGTTTCTGGTGAACCGATCCAATTACTTAAACCAGGTCAACCAGCACTAGTAACTGGATGGAAACAATTACCCGAAGCTGGTAGTTTGGTCTTAGGAGTCGAAACGGAAGATCAAGCAAAGAGAGCATATGAAAATAGGATCAGAAGAGAAGAATCTAGAAAGTTAATTGAAGAGATTGAAGTGGTCAATGAGAAAAGAGCGAATGCTAAAGAGATTTTTGAAAATAAGAAATCTGAATTGGTTGGACTTGATAGACGTGCTAGATGGCAACATTTACGTGAAAGAGAAAAATCAGAGATGATTGCTGAAGCTAAAGCTAAAGGAGAATCAGAATTAGAATTAGAACATGAGTTAAGGATCATCACTAAAGCTGATTTTACAGGAACGGTTGAAGCGTTAAAAACTGCATTAGGTGGACTTGGAATGAAACTGTAAGGGTTAAGATTGTGAGTAGTGGAGTAGGAAATGTAACGGAAAGTGATGTAGGAATGGCAGTAGCTTCTAAAGGAATGATTATTGGATTTAATGTTGGAATCGATCGAGCGGCATTTATTCCGATGGGAACTCATAAGATTGAATGTAAAACTGAAAGTGTGATTTATAGATTAGTAGAACATGTGACGAAGAAATTGATTGAGATGTTACCTAAGCGGTTTGAAGAAAGAGTAGTGGGAGAAGCTACGATTGCTGAAGTCTTTGAAATCACTGTTAAAGGTCGGATTACTAAGAAAGTAGCTGGATGTAAGGTTATGAATGGTGAAATCAAAAGAAAGATGGGGTTAGGATCATGAGAGGGATGGAAATCATTTGGGAAGGTTTGAATTTTTTTCTTCTCAGTTTGGTTCAGTTGTCATTCTGATTTTGATTAAAATTTGATCTTGTTTCATATGAATAGGAAATCTTGAACAACTTAAACATGGAAAAAAAGAAGAAAAATCGATTTCTAAAGGTAAAGAATGTGGAATTGAATTTGGAAATGGGTTTGATGAGTTTAGAGTTGGTGATAAAGTTTTGGGAGTTGAAAAGTTTGAAGTGGTTAGAAGTTTGAGTGATGGGTTATGATCAAATCAATAGAGACTAGAGTCCAAGAAAGGAATAGATTAGAGTTGTTTTTCTGTAAATTGGTCTAGGGGTACAAAATAGATTGAAATGACTACTCAGCAGAACAGATAGGATTTTTTCAATTATGATCACTCTTGGCCTTCGAGCTTTTTTACAAAGTATCAAAAGAGCAAAAAGATTACCAAATATAAATCAAGACTTGACACTAATAGGGAATGAGACAAATGAGTGAGGGTTTTATACTTTCTGTTGATAAGATTGTGTTTTTGAACGAGCTTCTTTAATACACAGATGGTCAACATGGAGAAAAGTAAAAGTTTCTTTTTGTGACTTGGGGTAGATGATGGACTGATAATCCTGATTCGTAATTTCAGGTCTATGCACTGGTTCTTTCAGAATTAAATAATCAAAAAAGGTGCTTCAAACTAGAGTCTGAGGAGAATGGGTTATGTTAGATATATGAAGTTAGGAGAAAAAGAGTGTATAAGGAATCAAGGATGTTTGTTTTCAAAATCAAATGATCATAATTCCATCTCTTGCATTCAGACAAATGGAGCATCTGAGAGACTTAATTCCAACTCTGAAATGCTTATGAAGAATTGGGTCCATCACATCATCAGATTCATACCTGTCCAAAGTTTTCTGTGAGAGGAGATGTATTATAGCGCTGTATGAGGCTGCATCTTTGGAATATTTACAGATCAAGTGGCGCAACAAACACGCCATGAATGATGAGGGGCTTACTTTAGCTCAAGAGCAAGTCTGTCAGCCCTGAGTACTAACCAGTAGTACCAATGGGCAACGTATAATAATTGATAAGCATAAAAACAACAATTACAACTCATGGCTCAGTTTCAGGAGTCAAGTACATATGATTTTGCATATGTAACATGTGCAAAACTTACATAAAAGAGTGTGCAATAGCCAAACCGCTCCAAAATGCAATGAAATTTGACCCAATTTCATTGCGTTGCAGAGTGGCCGCTATGAGTTGCTCCGCACTCAAATTGCTACGTATGGAAAAAAGAATTAAAAAGTTTTGGAGCGGAGAGAAAGCACAATTGCTATATTTCGCGCTATATCACAATATTCTGCGCTATATTGTGATATTTCGGACCCAAAGCGTTGACAGATTTTGTTGTGATTGCTCCGCTATGGAAATCCCAACGTTTTGGCTTCAGTGCTGAGGCTCCGCTATGAATTGCAGAGGTCATAGCAGACCACGGAAACCGCTCCGAAAACACTCCAAAAACGCTCCAAAACTGCTATTTCAAGCAGAGCGGTTTGGGTATTGGAGTGTGTACGTACTAGGGCTGCGACCCGGTCCCGGACCCGCCCGCCTGACCTTGCCCGAGCATATTGTCAGAGCTGGCAGTACGCGCCCTGGGGCAATCAAACCTAACATGGTGAGACTGACAATATGCCCACGGGCGCCTCGGGCGCCCGGCCCGGGGTGCCGACCCCTTTCCCATCAGATCTCACGCTAATCAAATTTGGAAGATCTCCGTCTCGCATTTTGGTGTCATGCCCTCTCTCTCCACCACTGTCACCCGCTCTTCCCACCTTCGTGCTATCATGTCATCCACTTCTTCGCTCGCTCCCTCCGATTCCATCTCTGAGGTCTCTTCTGATACCACCTCAACCGCACGCTCATCTTGGGTGTGGACTTACTTCGTAACCGAAAGCGTCGACGGCGTCATGAAGAACGTGTGCCGAGCTCAACAAGGATTTGTCGACGCAACCAATCCCATCGAGGTCGATCCGGATGCGCCTGGGACTGCGATCTGCAACAAGCCTCTCGCAATTGACAAGCATGGGAGTACGAAGTCGATGATCCGACATCTCGATCGCTACCATCATATTGTAGTACCAGTTCAAACTGATCAACCGACCGTAGCTGCCTTCTACATTGATGGAGAGCCAGTCAAAGTAAGTACTTTCCCTCCATTCATTTCTCTCTTTTTTTTTGATTTCATTTTGTTAATGTTTTGGTTCTTTGCTTTAGGTCAGACCTCTCAACAGAGCCAACCTCAAGCAAGCTCTGGTCCGCATGGTTGTCAACCAAGAGGTCCCGATCAACTTTGTCGATGCAAAAGAGTTCCGCGAGATCATCAACATGATCAATTCTACGGCTTTCACCCTCTTATCCAAACGAACCGCGATCACCGATGCGATATTGGACACTTTTCAATCGGCTCGAACCAAGATCATCAACATGCTCTCCTCCGTTGCTCACATTTCCATCACGTGTGATGGTTGGACCTCTCCGACGAACGTCTCGATGCTTGGTGTCACTGCCCACTGGATCACCGACGACTTCAATCTCCGTGGTATTACTCTGCCTTTGAAGCCCATCGAAGGACCCCACACTGGAACCAATCTCGCTTCACTTCTCAAATCCGTTCTGGACTCCTTTCATCTCACTGATCGCCTCTACTGTATCACCGCTGACAACGCTTCACACAATACCACCATGGGCCAACAGCTCTCGACCTTGATCCCTCATTTCGACTCTTCCGAGCACCTTCATGGGTGCGTAGCACACATCATCAACCTAGTCGCTAAAGCGGGTATGGCGGTCTTTGACCGAAAGCCGCCTGCGCCTATAAACGCCCTGGATCCCGCCATACCACAGTCTCAGTCTTCCTTTCCGTTGTTTATCGAGCCAACCTCTCACTTGGAGATAAGTAGTGTCCTCACCAGAATCAGAGGCTTCCACAAAAAAATCAAGCATAGTAGTCAGCTCAAGACCTCACTTGACAACGCCATCGCCAGCTGCCCCACTTTGGAACGCAAGGTTGGACTTGTACATGAGGTATCCACCCGCTGGTCATCCACTCACTCATCTCTTGCTCGATTCGTTGAGCTCCAAGTGGTCTTGGAATACCAATTCAACTGTAACCCAGCACTCGAGCCTTTCAAGCTGGACTACAACGAATGGATCCTGGTAGAAAACCTAGTCCAGTTCTTAGGTCCCCTTGCAACTGTGTCCAATACGATGGAAGGGCATTTATACCCCACTTTTTCTCTAGTCATGCCTGACTATCAATGGCTTGTTGATCGGCTCGAAAAGGTATGTTTTTTTTTCTCTCATTTTTTCCATCCTTTCATTTGATGACTAGTCTAGTTACTAATATCTTGTACCTTATTTGAATCTTGATAGGCCTGGGCTGATTCCAAGTGTAAGGAATTAAAGGTGGCGATCATGCCAATGATCAAGAAGCTTATTCAGTATCAGAAGGCTGCCGAGACGAAACCGGTCTACATCTGTTCAGCAATCCTCGACCCCCGTCTCAAACTTACTGCGATCAAACCCCAAACCTTGGAATTGCTCGGTTGGGGACCCGATGATCTAGTCCAATACTTTACTTCACAAGCCACCAAATTCCAGCCTGCTCCCGACCTTGACATTGAGGTAGTCAAACCTCAAGAAACTCTCAGCTTTGATCGACCTCAACATTACATCAAGAGGCGCAAGACAGTCCCGATCGAAGATGAAGTCAGGGAATACCTGACTGCCCCTCAAGAGGACGAGTCGCAAAAGCCCCTTGTATACTGGGAGACCTCTGGACAACACTGGCCCAACTTAGCTCGCATGGCGAGGGCCATGCTCGCAGTTCCTGCGACAAGTGCTCCAACTGAGCGCTTGTTTTCTAATGCCTTGAGAGTCATGAGTGATCACCGTGCCGCTTTTACTCCAACCAATCTCGAGGCTCAGGTTTGCCTCAAGAGTTGGAACAACATATTATGATTGACTCAACATCGACTCTCTTTTTCATATTTGTTTTTTAGTTATAAACTCTTAAGTAGTCTATTAATTAGAAACCTCCTATGCCTATACCTTTTTATACATGAGAATCAGATTGTTTAGCCTTGGAAATGCTTTGAAATACATATTATCCCCTTTCACCGAGATTTTTGTGCCCCCATTTGAGTATTTCAGTGAGTTTTTTGTGCCCTCATTTAAGTCTGACCCTGCCTGGCTCCAGGGCCTAACATTCAGGGCGTGCCTGGTCGGCCCTGAGCGATTTTGAGAGGCTCTCGGGTCTATCCAGAGCCGGGCAACGCGACGGGGCGGCCCCGGGGCCAACAGGTCCGGGTCGCAGCCCTATTTTTGGGTGTTGTGTAGTGTTATGTAATATGGGGTTATGACATGTGTACAGGTTTAAGTTGGACTTTTGAAATTATGGGGTTTAACATGGGTGACTAGTTTATTTATGGATTTGAGGAGTTATACAGTATATTATGGGTTTTTTGGTTATGGGTTTAAATGAGGCTAAATTTCGAAAATTGAAGATATTGATACATTGGGGTAGTGGTAAACTGGGGTATTGGTTAATATGACGACAAATAGTGATGTGTTGTGATGTGTGATCTTATTAGATCTATTTGTTTGTGTGACCTCAATTGATATGTTTCATTTTCGTCATGTCTGTGTCGCTATGTGTGCTCTATATTCTTGTCATTTTCTGCATTAACTCTTAGCTGCGTATATGTGCTTTGTCTCTTTATATAGCTGCCTATGAGTCAGAGGGTTTGTTACTCATCTATTTCAAACTCTCTTACTTCACTCATCTGCAATCACTTTACTTACGACATTGATTGCATTATCGTGAATGACTCATAGGTAAGCCATATTTAGTCTAGTAGTTTTCTCTCTATCATGTTTTTCATTTTATCTCTCACTGTTGTGGATATGACTGATCTATTTTAAACTCTCTTACTTCACTCATCTGCAATCACTTTACTTACGACATTGATTGCATTATCGTGAATGACTCATATGGGGGTGGTAAACTGAAATGGGAATAGGGACTGGCATGATACAAAGGGACTTTCAAGTGATTCACAAACCACATGGTTGGAAACATGAGGTCTTCATATGGAATTGGTCAATTCGAAACTTGGAAATCATTTTCAAAATCTGAGAAAGTTGAATTTTCAATCACAATGATGTAATTCAAGAGTACCACAGCACACTTCAAGGGTAAATAAAGGTTGGGGTAGATTCTACTGGCGCATGTGACCATTCAAAATTAATTTATTCATCATACTCATCATCATTAGTGGTACTATCAAGTGGTAAACTGTGTAAATCCCAATTTCGGAGATTTTGGCCTATTTTCAATTGCTTTTTTAGGGTACAAAAATCGAAGATACAAACTAGGTTGGCTGAGCAAAGTTGTAGAACGTGAAATTACCTTCATTTCTGTCTCTTCAGAATTTTTTTGTGGTCCCTCATTTCAATTCTATTTCAGATTCCAGGGTAAATTGGTGGAATATCAGGTTTTTGTGATAAACAGCTAAGTATTAGTGTGATCTGTGTGCTTGAAAATTTGTCGATGATCAATGTGTGTGCGTTGAATATGTGTATCAATTTTAATTTGGGGGTTGATAAGGAGTATCTTTGTGAAAAAGTTAATTGAAGTGGAATTTCGAGTTTGAGGGTTGATTTTTGTCACATTTCTTTTTGTGTGTGCTCTTATTTTTCTTATATACATTGGTACCTTTTGTAGGGACTTTTGTCCCTCTTTTAATCAGCAAAAATTATTATTAGAATATTAGAATAAGTTGTATCTTTTATTATTATTATTCAGGTAACAACTAGTGAAAGTTGGAATTTTATAATAGTTAGACCCTTATTTTTCTTTTAATTCATTTCTAGTTGAGTGGGTACTCATTTGCTCATTGTTTTTGGTGCCTGAGTGCGCCTAGAAAGTGTTTCTATTGAAATTATTGTCCTCAATCAGCCTGGTTTTTATTAATCCAAAGACTTGTAGGTCTTAAATTTAATTCATTGTAATCAAAGTCCCTGTTTAAGAAAGGCATTTCTTTTTGTTTGAAGTCTTTCCACTCACCATTCCAAGACTTATTATTATTCTTGTGTGTGTGTTGGTTGTTCTACACTTCATTCTTCCCCTTCTTGGCTCTGCTTTCAGCCTGTTCTGAAAGAGTTCTACAACGGTTGAAACAAAGTTGAAGCAAATTGAGACTATCTACCCTTCTCAATGTCAAAAAAAGAGGTGGTGGACACAGTGAAGGTGATCATGAGGTGACAGCCATCCTGAATGATCACCAAACCAATTACTTCATCAAACTCAGTTGTCACAATTTTTCCAAAGATGTGATTTTATTACAAAAATCATGTTTCTACATGTAGAAAATGTAGTAAAATGAGATCTTTTTGTCTTCATTGCAGCAATCAAACACTACAAGAAACGTAATGTTTTCCAGGCGGTAAAGAAAAGTATTGACATAGAAAAATCCTGAGACACACAGGAGAGAGCAAAAAATCCAAAAAAATATGTGCCAGATTTGTAGATGTTGGATCTCCATGATGAGTATTTTTTTGTATTTTAGACATAGATATTGTTCAATGTACTAACAATAAATGTGAGGAATCATCCAATAACAACTTGTAACAATACTTGAAATTTGGCCCAAGATCTTGGAGACAGGATTTGGCAATCTAAAAACAGCCATAACTTTTGCAATTCTGCTTAAAATCCATTGATTGTTAGCTCATTCAAAAGCTGGACCTCACTTCTCTAAACTTCATTAAGGCAGTTTGGTGTCATCTTGCCATGCAAATATGCTATATTTCTTGTAAGGGTTTCCCATAGATGGCTATGTAGAATCTCACACAGACTAGCTATGTATGTGATGTGCTATATGGAATTGTACAGGGGAGGTTCAGCTTTCCAATGAGCTCAAAATCGAGTGGTTTGCGTGAGAACTGCAAAAGTTATGGCTATTTTTAGATTGCAAAATCCTGTCTCCAAGATCTTGGGCCAAATTTCAAGTATTGTTACAAGTTGTTATTGGATGATTCCTCACATTTATTGTTAGTACATTGGACAATACTTCTGTGTAAAATACAAAGAAATATGCATCATGGAGCTCCAACATCCAGGAATCAGATGCATATTTTTTTGGATTTTTTGCTCTCTTCTGGGTGTCTCAGGATTTTTCTATGTGAATAATTTTCTTTACCGCCCGGTAAACATTACATTTCTGGTAGTGAAAACACAGTAATAGATTTCAAAATACTATAACAAGAAACATTAGTAAAGTGTATATATAGAATAAAACATATTTAGACATGCAAGAAATTTAGATTGTACCTATAACAAGATCAACACATATATGAACTCAGTGAAAAAGAAATCAAATCAGGTTTTTAGGAAGTCCTACTATGTCTAGAGAGAAAAGAATCTTAATATATAAAATGTGTAATTGATGCTTCTAATAATATATATATAACTAATTACCTTAAAACAAAAGTTAGGCCGTCAACTCCTCCTGAGCTTGATAGTTATCAACGATCCTAGTGTTGTGGTGATCTTAGTTATATTAATTTATAGAATGTTTGTACAAAAGAGAGATATAATGAAAAGATATAAAATTGAGTAAATGAAATCAGAGATGAAATATAATGAGAATGAGCTCAAAGTTAGGAACTATGTGGAGCATGATTCATAGAGAAAATAATATGAGATATAACATATATAATTTGTGATGATTTAGTAACCTGGATTCCAGAGGTCACTTAGATTTCTTTCAACATACTCTGCATTTGTATTTATTTGAATTTTATTGTTTCTTTCACTTCTAACTTTCTTAGGAATGATTTCATAATTTGTAACAGAAAACAGTCACCCAGAACACAATTTCCCAAAATCCACCCAAAGTGAACACAACCCTGGGTACATTATATAAAAGAATGTATAGAAAAGAGAATCCAGAAATTGATATGAAATAAAACAATTGTAAAATAATGTGAGAAGAGAAATTATTATTGAAAGAGAACTCCTGTTTTCACAGGATCCTATGTTAGCCAGGAGGTAGGCTACCTAGGTAGCGTACGCCCTGGCTGACAACCTGAATCTCCCAAAATATGGACCATAGGGTTCTCAGCCTCAACAAATAACAATGTACTCAATAGTTCCTATGATGTCTTCAAGTTGACCTTGGTCATTGTAGATGTTCTTTGGTGTGTTTAAGCAAGATACCTATGTTGACACACCAATTTTACATCACAAGTCAACAAGCATCTGAACCCATTTGTCTGAATGAGCTCTCTTTTTGGTTCAAGTAAAGAATCTCAGCAAGTGATCATCCAAGGAGTTGAACATACCTATTCAGATGATGATGGTTGGCAAAGCAGAGTGAATGACTGCTAGGTCATTTTTTTCAAAATCAAAATTCAATCCCAATATACAAAAATGAAAACTCACAAGAGATGCAACAAAATACACAAACATCACAAAAACGTACAAGAATGCGACTGCAAGATACACATCCAAAGATGTGTTGATAAGATTGATTTAAAAAAATAAATTGATGGGTATTGGTCAGCAGGAGTAAATGGGTCAAGACTTCTATCACATCAACTGCTGAGATAATCTACGGGGTGACATCCAGAATTAGCAAAAGGTACGTTCACAGTGCGTCGCAGGCCGAGACATTCATTCCTAACTTGATCACGGATTCGAACTAGGATTGAATAACAGGGAAGACAAGGCGAGAGCACTTGAATCGCTAGTTTCAGCTCTGGCTCAAAAAGCTCATCGATATCAAGGGCTGGACTGGTGATTCGGGATATGATGCGAAGAGAGGCTTCTGCCCAAAACGCTTGTAGCTTGCTGGTATCACATTTGCCTTCGTGTAATTCAATGCCCTGGTTTTTGATGATAAGCTTGGCGGATTGAATGCGGTATTGGTGTAAATCGATCTTGATTATCAAAGTTAATGGCTGAGAGTGACCTGATGTGATATGAACCAGCTTGGGATGACTTACTAATGGTATATAGTTTTCACTTGTCAAGATATCCTGATAGTCGGGTTGGGTGATATCTAATCTCAAGGTATGTTCTGAAGCGGCCTCAGCGAGCCAACGACAGTAGTAATGGGACGCTAAGGTATAAACCTCGACAGGATTGGTAGCGCAGTAAGCTCTGAAGCAGTAGGAACAAATCAATCGCAAATCATTCCATCACATTCAAGATAATCACATCAAGATGATCAGTACATACCCAAGCGCGAGTAAGCAGATCTTTTCTGTATGAATCAGTCGATACTTGTCAGCAGCAGCTTCCAAAGCCGAAACTTCAAGATCAGAAAGAGTAAGTAAGAGCGTAAGAAGCATGGTGTTGGAATCGTTTGATGATCAAGAAGGAAAGACGTACCGATGACACGAAAGTCAACTTTGCCAAAGTCTGGTAAAGAGTCAGCCTCCAGACAAGCCAGCATGACCTCAATCACATCACGATTTTCCCCAAGTTGGACTAATGGAAGGTTATTGTCCGGAGTGAGTTGTTCGAGCCCAACCGAGCGAAAAGTATCGGTGTGACAGAAGAGTTTAGATTTGTTAACGGCGAACCAACAGGGTAAGTTATCTGATGAAGCTAGTACGAGGTCGACATCGGGTGAGGTAGCGGGATAAGATGGATGATAATAGGCATCAGAGGTACGAAGAGCTGAGAGTGGACTCCGAATATCGCATGGGTGAGGAGGACGTTGGATGGGTTTGGTTTGGATCTGAGGAACGACGAAAGAGACTGCAGGCATTCTCGAGATGAGAGAGTTGAAGGAGAAAGGTGAGAGGGATGAGAAGAAGGGAAGATTGAGGATTGGAGTTGATTGGCCAAGTTGATGAAAGGAATGTGACTAAAGGGACATTGGATGTGTTTTGAATGGATGAGATGTTGAGGTAGTTGAAGTTGATCAGAGAGGGTGTTTTTGAGAAATCTGAAAAGAAAGAAAGAAAGAAAGTGAAAATGAAGAAGATTGATTTAAAGTGAGATGGGTTGATGAGAAATTGAAAAGTGATCCAAGTTGAACCCTAAAGCCGAGTGAAGGCAAGTGAGAGTGAGTGAAAATGGTTTTAGAATCCGACTCGGGTTCATGACTCGAGTGAGCCCCGAGGGTGAGATGAGATGGATTTGGTGATGATGAGGAACCTATTTGCTTGGATTGAATCCCAACTTGCAGTAGTCAATCAAGAAGAAGACAAATTGCAGATTATTGAAAAGAAGGATGATCAGAATACTCTAAAGTCAAAGTGAAGCTTGAAAGAAAATGGATGAGATCAAGATCAGTAAAGTGAGTATCAGATAGAACTCAACCCAGTCTTAAATGCTTTCAATTCACTCTAACTCACTTCATCATTCAATGGAATTCATTCTGACCTTTGGCACATTTTCTCAAATCGATTGGTGATGGCCTTTTACAATGATCTCAAAGGTAGAATCAGTCAAGTTAAGAAAGTTATCTCATCAATTTCATCAAACCATCCATCAAGAACTCACAAAAGAAAAAGAAGAAGAAGAAGAAAGAGAAGAAGAAAAAGTTCATCATTCAATCGGTTCATTACATCTTACAACTCATCATCTTATTTGGAAACCATTCAATCCATCAGCCAAATCTGATTCATCAAAACAATCTCAATCTTCATTCGGTCAAGTGAAGGACAAGGATGAGGAAGTTTGGGTGAGTTCATCATCTAATCGGACATCAGACTCATCATCTCTCGTACTGACCAAAGGTTCACTTCATCTTCCATCAGTTCACACACCCACTCATCGCTGCAGTTCAATATCTTCCATCTCATTCAGAACCCACCCTCTTGATCCGTTTGGTTAACTTTCTCACCTATACTTTTACCTTTCAATCTCAATCTCAACTTGAACAAGTTTGGGATTCGATCAAAGCTCTGGTTCATTCTCGTAAACAAGGAGATAAATCTTCTACTTATGCCTTTCTCTATGGATCTCAATCAAATAATTCAAAAATCATTCATCCCGCTTGGGATCTTTATGATCCGGTTCGTGAATTCACTCGAATGAATTCTTTAGGTGATCAAAAGGCTTGGAGAATCACTTCGATCAACAATGACTTCAATGTGAGTCTTGATCTTTGAAATTCGAATTCAAACAAACAAAAAACTGCTCATTGGTTGATAATCATATGAATCTTTAGTTTTGTTCAACCTACCCTCAATCATTACTTGTACCAGCTAAGATCAGCGATACCACTCTATCATATGCAGTCAAATATCGAAGTAAAGGCCGATTACCAGTCGGATCTTATGTTCATTGGGCCAATGGGGTTTGTCTATCCTTCCACGTCCACTCTGCCTCCAAATGCACATGTCTCATCCTGAATACTTGATTGTTCCACTCTGCCTCCAAATGCACATCTCTCATCCTGAATGCTTGATTGTTCCACTCTTCTCCAAATCCACATGTCTCATCCTGAATGCTTGATTGTTCCACTCTTCTCCTGTCAAAATCTCTAGTCATCAATCACTCGCTCTAGTCAACCCATGGTCGGCTTCAAAAACGCACGATCAATTCAAGATGAGAAACTGATCGAAGCCATCTTTCATTCTCATTCACTTCATACTGGGCCAAGCATCACATCCCTTCCTACCATCTCATCTCAATCAAATCAACATGTCATCTACGGCGCTACTTCCACAAATCTCATCATCGATGCAAGACCGACCACCAATGCTATGGCTAATACTGTCAAAGGGGCTGGAACTGAGAATATGGAAAATTATAAAGCATGTCGAAAGGCTTATCTTGGAATTGATAATATTCATGTGATGCGCGATTCACTTCACAAGCTGGTCTCAGCTCTTCATGAATCATTCATTTCTGCACAGCCAGTCTCATTGGAATCCTTAAGAAAAAGTGGCTGGCTTAAACATATCTCCGCAATCCTTGATGGTGTTAGTTTGATCACAAGAACTGTTCATGTTTCAAACTCTCACGTTCTAATCCATTGCTCTGATGGATGGGATCGAACTTCACAACTCTCTGCTCTCTCTCAAGTTTGTTTGGATCCGTACTATCGTACGTTTGATGGGTTTGCCATCTTAGTAGAAAAGGATTGGTTGAGTTTCGGTCATAAGTTTTCAGATCGAAGTGGTGTAGTAGTATCAGGAAAAGAAATGGTGAATTTTGGAGATCATCCTAGTTCTTACTCTAATTCCGGTTCTAATATTCAAAATAATAATCATAATCATATTGAAGACAACATTGATGGGACTTCTAGTGTAGGAAGTAGTACAGCTTGGGTGACTTCATTTCAAAAACAACTCAACTTTGCTACAAGTTCAACTGGTCATTCTCATGCCTATAAAGAAACTTCTCCAGTTTTTCATCAATTCTTAGATTGTGTATATCAACTTATGCGACAATTTCCACTTCGATTCGAATTCAACTCAGCCTATTTAGAAACTCTCTATAAAGAACTTTATTCAGCTCAATATGGAACATTTTTATTTGATAATGAAGAAGAAAGAATTCGAAATAAAGCTCAATGTACAACTAGATCAGTTTGGGAATCGTTTGAAGGATCTCAAAGACAGAGATATCGAAATGAGCTGTATGATCCAAGTCTAGATGATCCTACTAAACGAGAAAATGAAGATCAAGGAGTATTGTTACCGAATCCGAAAGAAGTGAAGTATTGGTGGGAGTTATTCGGTTGTGCAGATTCAGAGATGAATCCAGTCCCTAAACCTCGTTCAACGACCACATCTGAACTCAATCCTCCTCGTTCGACTACATCATCTAGTATCAATAAGTTGACTGACGAGAGTCGTAGAATAGATGTAGGACAAAGACAGGAACCATCCGATTCAAATCAATACCGTCGAGGTAATAGTGGTATTGAAACCAATTCGGGATCAAATCAAGCAACCGGCGAATGGAGTGGGGAGACCTTACCATCCTACCTGACAGCGCCACTAAAGACTCAAACTATATCCCCATCACAATCTTTCACAAATATGTCGACAACAAGTCGGAGAGGAATGAATGAGAACCTTGATAATAGTGTGAATCTGAATACGATAGGAGGAGAACAACTTCAGATGGCATTTCAAACGGCCAAGACGATGGGATGGAGTACATGGGATAGATTGAAGAGAGGATATGAGGAAGCGACCGGAAGTGGGATCGGTGGATTACCTTGGAGGGAAGCAGATGAAGCCAATCTTAGGATCGAGAACCCTAAAGCAGATGTAAAATCAAGAGAAGCGGAGCTCGGATCAGGTGTTTGGGATGATAAGCAAAAAGATCAAGATGAAAGACGGATGAGAGAATTGGTTGAAGATAATCCGTGGAGAACAGTTGATAATGAAGATCGATACAAAAAGAATCATGATTCACAGTTCTCAACACTATCTGAATCCAAACCAGAACCTAAAGCGGAATCAGAGGGTTTGAAGATGAATCATAGTAAAGATGAGGATGTGAATAATGTAATGGATAAGGATTCAGATCCATTAGGGGTCGGATTAATTTCAAGTGGGTAGGTAATCTCAGATCTGATAGGGACTAGAATGTATGGATCTTGACGTGTGAAACGGTAATTTGTTATGTATGAATATGAACATTCTCATCTGAAGTGAAGAGAAAAGTGATGTAATATCAAAGCAAATGAATTCTGAAGATCTCGATAATACATCATGAGATCTATCTCGCCCGAATGATCAGACAATAGTCTCTTCCATTTCTTCCTTGTTACACTTCATCCAGGCTGCTAGTCAGATGGATTATTTTTGTTGATTTGTCAAGGCATGATAAGTTTGTATGAGGTATTGGTTGTTTGGGTGCAAAAGTAAGATATGCTGATCATGAGGAATTTGACGATGGCACTGGCACTAGATTGGCTTCGATGAGATTGATACTTTGCTCAGTCTTAGCCTATGAGTTAGATGTGTATCATAGATGTTGTCACTTCAGAATTGATTTGGCAAAGTAGAAGCGATGAACTCGAGCAGAAGAGGCAGAGTTCAAAGACAGGGTTTGATTGAGAAGTGAATGTGATTCTTGAACAAGTTGGATACTCGATCGGGGTCGGACTGTGAAGGATGAGGTGTTGATCGATCGGATCATCGGATGATCAGATTGGGTCAGTGGAGTTTGAAGAAATCAAATCAAAATCAAATCAAACCAAATCAAAGAGACTCAAACCATTTTACCAACGAAGGAGAACAGATTCAGAAGAACGCATTCAATCACTTTATCAGATCAAAGCTAAAAGGATGAAACATGAATCATGATAGAGTGAATAGAGATTTGAATGAATTGATTCGTAGAATAGTTGGAATCGATTCATCCACTTCAACCCTTCAAACCTTTTCAAATGAAATCTTAAATCAATCAACTCCCACCTCAACCTTTAATCATTCAAAGATTCCATTCTCTTTACTTTCTCAACAAATCTCGAATTATCGTAAGTGAATCAAAGATCAAGCTGATGGATCAAACTCAAGACTAACCAATCCAATTCAATCTCAATCAGTTCGTGATCTTCATTCATCTCCTCAAGCACCTCAAACTCTCAATAATTTACTCTCTCGACTTGATCCATTACCTCATCCACGTGAAAAATCAAACGCAATTCAATTCTTATACGCTTTAGCAAATCCAACTCCTACTAGATCTCAATCAATCCAACCACTTCCTACCATCGAATCACATCAAGATCAAACAACAAAACCTCATTCAAAATCATCCATATCATCAACTTCAAATATCCCAATTCCCATTCCAATTCCCAATCAAGATTCCAAAGATCAAAAACCTAGTCTTTCATCAAAACTCAAAGCAAAACGCGCTCAACATGGTTATCCATCTCATCTACCTGAACAGTTACTGTTACGTGATTTAGTCTATTTACTTCAAGCTATCGATGGTAAATATCTCTCATTTGAAGATAAAAGAGAAGAAGCAGAAGAAGATCATCTAGCAGATCAAAGTTGGTCAGATCATGGAATCCGGTTTCATGAACCTCCTTCGCAGATCATCACTTTACCACAACGTGACCTGATCCTTAAACTAGCTGAGATTGGTTGGCTTTATAAACGAATCCGATTGGCTATCGAACCTATGTTACCCACAAATGATCATTTGACCAAAAAGACTGCTTTAGGTGACTCATCAGCTGGTATGGTAGCTCAAGCTTTGATTTATTCACTCCAAGCTGAATTAGGTACATATTACAGAGTCATCGCTTTACTCGAATCTAACCTACACTCTTTCACTCTGAAATCTTTATTCTTACATTTAAATCCGACTTTGCTCAGATTGAGAATGTGCGCTGCTTTACTAGGCGCATCTGAAAATATAAGAGGAGGTAAACTAATCTCAATCTTAGATAGCTATACTCAACATGGTGATCCGATAGTTTCTAGATTTGTTTCAGACTTACTGGAAACTGTCTCAGGACCGTTTTTTGAATTTTTGAGAAGTTGGATTTGGGATGGTGAATTATTAGATAGGTTTGAAGAATTCTTTATTGGTGTGAATGAACCAAATCCACATCATGATCAAGATGATCAAGATTCGATCAATCGAAATGAAAGTTGGAAGGTTTGGGAAAGTAAATTTGTCTTTAGGGAAGAATTCGTGCCTAGTTTCATCAATCCGATCTTTGCTAAAAAGGTAAGTCACTTGAATCGAAGTTTCTCGATTTGGTTTGATTGACTTTATGTTTCAAAAAAAAATATGAACCAATTTCTTGTAGATTTACTCCACTGGAAAATCCATCAATTTTATCAAATATTCTTGTAGTGAACAAGATTGGCAACGAACTCGAGCAGAATTACATAAATTATCATCTTCAAGTAGTTTACATTATCAAGACATTGAAGGTCTCGAGGAAACTATCAAATCGGCTTATAAG
The DNA here is from genome assembly GCA_022264835.1 of Melampsora americana. Lineage (NCBI taxonomy): Eukaryota > Fungi > Basidiomycota > Pucciniomycetes > Pucciniales > Melampsoraceae > Melampsora > Melampsora americana. The sequence continues at coordinate 1,008,455 of JAIFHY010000001.1, read as the reverse complement.
ATTTGTTCAAAAGAGTTATTTTACATCTTTTTCACCAAGCTCAAACTTTTAGATCATCTCAAGGCATTAAAAGATTTCCTATTACTAGGTAGAGGTGACTTTATCAGTTTGTTGATCGAAAGCTTAGGTCCCAGTCTGAACAAACCAGCTAGCTCACTCTATCGACATAACTTGACCGCCACACTCGAGTCTGCTATTCGAGCCACAAGTGATGATCAAGCTTTGATGAACAGATTAGATGTTAGAATGTTAGAATTCACACCTCTTGATTTAGGATGGGATGTGTTCATGTTGGAATACAAGCCTCAGAGTCCATTAGAGGTAGTTTTGAGTCCAGCGGCTATGGGAGGTTATATGAAAACATTCAGAATGCTTTGGAGGATGAAGAGGGTCGAGTATGCGCTCGATGGAGGTTGGAAGGCGGTCATGTTAGGCTCCAAGAGTGGTGAGTGTTTCTTTAACACGCACCATACCGATCAAGCTCATATCTTGTCTTCTTCTCTATTCGGTTTCTTTTGCTCTACTCTGCCTCTGTGTGACATTGAGGAGAAAGAACGATTCAAATCTGATTTTCATCGAGCAAGACTAGTGATGTCAGAGATGATTCATTTTATTCGACAACTTCAATGTTATGTTCAATTGGAAGTGATCGAATGTGGATGGCAAGAATTTGAGAAACGAGTGATGTTAGAAGGAGGTGATTTAGATTCACTCGTAGAAGCTCATGGAGTTTACCTTGATCGGTTAGTCAGTAAGGGTATGTTATTGAATCCAAAGGCTGGAAAAGAGGTAAATGCGTTTGATTTGGTTTGATGAACGGTTTGAAAGGTCTGACTCAGTTTGGGGTCTTTAGAACACATGTTTGCTTTTAGCTGAAGAATGCTTTAAAGTTATCTTGGCTTACAAAGCTTCGATTGTACGTTCTGTTATCTTCCATGCATGTTGCGTCTGCCCATAGAAGATCATTGATCGGATCGAAACCTGATGAATGATTGTTGTAGGACTCTTTAAAAGCCTATGTCTTGTCAGACAGATCTGAATCAGATCCCGGGAACTCGGTACGCATCCGATTCAGTTCATCCTCTCTTCTCCTTTACATCTCTCTTACTCTTCTTCACCCTTCACAGGCTCGTTCGACACCAGTCCAAGGATCGATGCCTGCACTTGATGAGATTCGACGGTTAATTGCAGCCCAAGCGAGATTATTCAATGAGGTAGTCTTAGATCTGATCTCAGCTCTGACGGCTCAACCTGATCGTGAGTGATGGATGATCTCTTCCTGAGGTTTGATGAGAGAAGACTGATGAGTTGGGATGGGATGGGATGATTAGCGGATTTGAGATTTCTTTCGGTTCGATTGAATTTCTCCTTGTTTTATCTTAGACCTAAATCATTAGGAGGCAGTACAAAGCAGCAGAATAATAGAAGATGAGTTAGCTTGAAGGGTTGTATGATGGATGAAGATGAATGAAGTGATTGTGATGAGATGAGATTGAGAATGAGAATGGGAATGAATGAATTGATCAAGTCCAAGATTGCAAATGAGAGTCTAGAAGGATCTAGGTTGGATTGAGTATAGATCGGATGGAGAGTAGATTGATGATGATGATTTGAGAACAACATTCCAATGGAAGTTGAGAGTGAGCCAATTGTAGATATGATTGAATGATGGATTGATTGATTGATGGATTGATTGATTGGATGGATGGATTGAGAGTGTAGATAGAGATGATGTTCTTGATGGATTAAATGAGATGAGTTGAGATGAGATGAGGTGGATTGAATGAATGATGGATTGGGTGGATGAGTGAGTTGTAAAATGAAGCATCATTCTCACTCAACTTTGCTTTGGTTTTCTCGATTCAGTCATCATCCTCACTTTTCAAAGAACTCATCACGCTTCATCTCCACCATTCACTTGTTGATTGATACTAGATAGTCAGATAGGATGACTTCTTCAAATCCTTCTTCTTCGACTTCAGTTCCTATCTCCACTTCTTCAACTTCAACTTCTTCCACTTCCACTTCGGCTTCGACTTCTCGTCGATCTTTTCAATTTCCTACAACTTCTCTTCATCATCATCAAGCTTATCATCCTCTATCTCATCATCTCTCAACTTCAACTTCTCCTGCTCACTTCAATCATACTGCAAATCATTCTTGGTCTAATTCGCCTCCAACCAGACCTTACAATCATCACATCCTAACTCATCCTCTCTATCGACTTCCCAGTTCAAGTTCTCGTTTATCTTCAAATCGTCAGTCTACCGCCACTCCTCAACTTTCAACTCCGCCTCATCAACCTCTTCTGATCCCTCAAGCTCAACCACCAGCCTTCTTGAACCCGGCTCTCCAATCACAATCGGAATGGTTCGATAGACCCGATAGTCGATCGTCTTCATCTCAATCTCAATCAACTGCTCTTCCGAACTCGGTCCTCAACTCATTCCCTTCTGCTTCTCGTCCTTCTAAACTCTCTCAACCAGTCCCTTACAAAAACTTTCATGTTTGGACCGAAGAGTGGCCTCGTCAGTGGGGCTGGACAGGTGTTGACATTCCTGTACACAACCTCAAGGCTCTTAGAGATGAAATCGAAAATGTTGGCTTTCCTCACTCGGAGCTTCAACCTGAGCTGAGTACCAATACCGAAGCTGGTGTAGGGGAGGAAACCACGGGTTCAGGAGAAGTGGTGAGCTGTAGTTTTGCTAGTAACAAGTGGAAAGTTGAGGTCATCAAAGGTCATAGCCGACGTCCTTCAGCGCCTACGACCCCTACAACTCATCTTGCCAATCTCACTTCAATCCCAGCTACAACCTCAATTCCTTCAAATGGAGATCTTTCACTTTATCTCACATGTCATGAATTAGAAGTCGATTGGCCTACCTCTCGTTCGATCTCTACCTCCATCATTGTCTCGATCAAAGAACCCAGAATCCCAGTGAATCTCAACCCAATCACCGATCTCGGAAGTACTAGTGAAGGATGGATTTGGAGAGTTTGCTGTGAGGAACGTAGCTTCGAACGCGAGAGTGAGGTTTGGGGTACGGATCATCATCTTTAGCTATCATCATCAATCATATATCAAGCTGAATTGACCTTTGAATTCATCCTTTTTCTCATCTCACTCAAGAGTGTCATACCTTTCCTTCCCTATCCAAAATACTCGAAAATCCACGCGTGGCCATGTATGATTCATTTATCATCACCATACAAATCGCCACCCCTTCCACGGTCTCGCTACCTCAGATTCCTAATTCGAGTTACATTCCTCAGTTCAGTCTAGGCTTCAGTTCTCAGCGCTCTAGTATAGATTTCTTTGGCTGATGCTCTCTACTCTTGTACTTCACATAGCACCTTGTTACAAGGCTTAGAATCCCTGGTCGATGATCAAAACACATCTGATCTCCAAATATTAGTCACCGAGTATGATCCATCTCTATCGTTGACTGCTTCGGAACATCCAATCCCTCCAAGGCATCGCAAACGAGTCCTTTATGCACATTCTGCGATTCTCAAGAGTCGATCGGAATACTTCCGTGCTATGCTCGGAGATGATGAACAAGGCGGATGGGCAGAAGGTGGCAGAGGCGAGAATAGGAAGTTGGGATTGCTTAAAATTGAAGACTTTGATTTCAATTGCGTTTATTGGGTTTGTCTCACCTGTTCTGGCTTTCGTTTCTCGTGAAAGATGTCTCTCCATCCAATTTATCTCAGGCTGATCACCATTCCTGTTTGTAATCTTTCACACAGCTCTTGCGCTGGCTTTACTCAAATCGCATCTTTTTTGTGGATCAGGAAGATGTTCGGACTGAATGCTTCCTTGGTTCGAGTCTCACCCAAGCTGCTTATCCCGCTTCAGACGATGTGTTACCACACTCCTGGAATTGGCGTACGTACGCGGAAGCCGAAGATGGTGAACTCCCTGGGACTGAGGGAGAGACTACTGCAGAAAGTGTGGTGTCTGATAATGCTCATGACTTACTTGAAACGGTGAGCGAAAGTGGAATCAACTCATCAGTCCATGGAACCCCACGAGTGGCAACCGCATCTTCAACTGCCACATCCGCTTCCGGTCGCGGCCGTCCGCGCGGGGGTTCCACTACAGCGAGTGCAAACTCTGCAGGCAAGCGCCGGACAAGCAGTTCTGGCTTCCCAGGACCGCTTTCACCTCTCCTATCACAAAGTCCGTCTCATGGGCTTCACAGCCGCTCCGCTGGCTCATCAGGCACCCGTGCCCCAGCTTCTCGAGATGCAAGTGGCGCACCCCGTACTAGCTCTGGTAGCTTTAGTCGTCCAATTCATCATACCAATCCAAATGCTGAACCATCTGGCCGATCACGAAGTGCTGAAGTTGCTGCACCGCCGTCATCAGATGGTGTCTGGTTGACTGGGGAGCCTCATTCACACCCCGTCGCAGTTCAAAGCAAGGGTTTGTTCTCCCAACCTTTAGTCTGATCAGGTTTTCGTGCTAGTCAGTGTTATTCCAGTTGTTGACGTTGTACCTCTGGACACAGCATCGGCACTTTCAATGTATAGACTCGCTCATCGCTACGAACTGACCAACTTACAAGAGCTTGCAATGACACATTTGGTCGCCAACTTGACGCCTAGCACTGCATTTCCTCTCTTATTAGCCAGTTTTGTGTTTCCTGAACTTCATACTGAGATCAAGGTGAGTTTGCTTTGAACTTTGTTTTGCATATGTAGATGCCGGCTTGCTTAGATGGCTTTGTCTGATCATTTTTCGGTGACTAACTTTGGAAACTGATTCCCATACGTGTTCTTCCCAGGCCTACTGTTTGGCTAATTACGTAAATCGTGGAATCTTCTCTTTGCAAATCGTGGTCCGTTGCTAACGTGTTCTGATGGTGTTAATCCAGTATGCAATCTTACAAGAACCGGAGTTTAGCAGATGTTACACAGAAGTAGGAGATGGATTATGGGAACATGGTGGTGAAGTCCTCTTGTCTTTCACAATGAGTGTAAGTCATTCCTTTTTCCCTCTGTACTGGCGAGATGATGATCGTTGATAGGATTTTGCATCTCGATGGTCTCAGTTGATGCCAGGACCTAACCCTGCTTGGTACTGAGAGTATATCACTTTGTTCAAGGTGTGTGTGTGTGTTGAATTAGACCATCTATCTTATCACTTTTTCTATCATGTTTCATCAAGAGCTAGTCTTCAGATAGCTTTCTATTGTAAGAGATCTCTGTTTTGTATTGTAATGATGTCATGACGGCTGTTCAAATTATCTTTCCTCTTAGATTCTTACAACTTCCTTACATGTAATTATAACTTATTTCTCGTCTTCATCTTTGAAATGGAAGAGTATCACTTATCTTTTTAAAGAGCTAATTGATATCACAGACTCATTCAAATTCCAACCATGAAATCACTTTTTGATGTCAGATTACTCATGAGTTGGATTCCTATAAACAGAACCCAGGTAGTTTTACAAACCTACAGTCTAGAACTCAAACCTTTTTGATATTTGCACCACATTTCTTTTTACAAAGTTTGTTGAACTCTGAACTCCTGGATGTGTCACTCTTGCGCGCCTGTACCGGAGACTCTTAAATTCACTGTACACATATCAGGTGACAACCACTTCATTGGTGTTCAGGAAACTCGCTGATCTACAAACCCACACCCGGTACCGTATCATGGTCGGTTCAACTCTATGTATCGGCTTAAGTAGGCTTAACCAAGTCTCAAGCTCTCCTTAAGGATCACCGCCACCAACATCACCTCGAACCATTCTGGATGATCAGATTGCAGTTTTGGATCGTCCACTTCAAGACCATCATCCTCTCAATATATCAACATGACCTCGGACTCAAAAACACATTCAGAACCAAACTCAGTCTCTGAAACTCCTCCAGTCATTCCGTACAACGTAGATTCAGGCTCGAACTCATCAGATAGTCATTCGACAGTACGGGAGGATCTTGAACAGAAGAACTCAGACAATCTCACCTCCATCAGTGCTGATCCACAACAAAAGCTCTCAGAAGATGAAAAGACCTCGAAGCCAGATGAATCCAATGTGACTAAGAACAGTCAATCGAACTCTAATGTTCCACCTGTGATGCCAGTACCGTTAGCTGAAGCTCAAGCACCATCATCAGAAGCCGCATCAGAACCTGCGCGTGAATTAACGAATGTTTCAGCAGAAGTACGTGAATTGGCCATCATGTTTCCACAAATACCGGTACCCATCCTAGAAGCTGTCCTAGCCGCACATCAAAATGATCCAGGGGAATGTATATCAGATCTCTTGGCTATGAATGATCCAAGTTGGAAACCAGCTCCTGAGGTGATTTCATTTCTTAATCTTGTCATGTTTCAAATGAATTAAATATAGATATATGATATCGATTAGGATATTATGAAATCAGATGAAGCTTTAGCTCGACAACTTGCTCGTGAGGAGGAAGAAGTAGAACAACAAATTCCAGTCGAACCTACACCTCAATTCAATCTACCTTATCAACCGAGAATCAAACGAAACCCATCAAACCGTGTTCCAGTTTCGACTTACGAATCAAGACCAGACCCTTCACCTTTTCCTCAACCTGGTCAATCTTCTTCTAATCTTACTGGAAAAGATGAAATACAAAAGATTGCAGATGAGTTTAGTAAAATGGCCGAAAGTCGGTGATCCTTCACTTTTTCCGAATTCTTCATCTGCTCTTCTCTCAAACCCCCTAAAAATCTCATTCAACTCTTCTCTCAAACCCAAAAACTCATTCAACTGTTCTCTCTCTTTAAGCTGGAAAGAAAACAGTTTCAACTTGGCTCAATAAGGCAAAAGCCAAAATTCAAGAATTACAACAACCTCCAGCTGATCTTTCATCAGATTCGATCAAGAATGAAAATCATCTTCATCCCTCTCAACCTGAAATCATCATTAGTGGTGCAGAGTATGGTGGTTCTTCATCCAATACCAAAAGGTAAATTTCATCACTCTATCATCACATAGTTTGAAAAGTTGATTGAATCGTTTAACAGATCAAGCCGAATCTCACCTGCATTACCCTATTCATCTCGTTACGATTCTACACCCTCTACACGAACTCCGGCTGATCCAGCCACAGGTAGTGTCACCACCCACCCATCACTCCAAAGGACATCATCACCCGCAGTGGAAACCAAGCGTGGTGATGAGATGATGGATACACAGGGTGTGTACATCGATTTCTTTGCTCTAAATACAATTTTCAGTCAACTCATCTATAAATCTTGATGGTCATTGGATTCGAAAGACCGTACCGGAAAGTCTAAAGAAGTTACAACGAGGACGACGATGGGAAAGACTGAGAGTCTGATACCTAACAAACCGATCACGAATGTTCATCGAACAAGAGATGAAGATGAAGAATCACTTGAGTACACTCGAAATGTGAGTGATTGATGGAGATTCGAATCGGATCATCAGAGGGATGAGAGATGAATTGACAGAGACCCGAATTCTTGACTTTTTTGATGATCCTTCTTTAGCCTTTTGAGGATGAAGATTGAGATGAGTGATCGAAGAGATGATGATCCTTGGAATTTGAAGCGTACAGTTTTGAAAATCCTAAGATCATCATCACTCTCATACACACACGAATCATGACCTTAAAACTCTAGTGAACCGAAGGCGATTCGCACCATGTTTTTCTTCTTCTCAGTATTAGCATGAGTGTACTTCAATCAAAAGAGAGAGAAAAAACGAACAAACGTTTGAAGGATCATTAATCACTCTTGAGTCTTAATTGTATGAAAGAAAATCAAATCTAAGAAAATCGAGATGGGGGATGTTGGATTTTTCTTTGACACATCCTCTTCTTTGTAATTTACTTTTTCTTTATTTTTGAAAAAACTGTGTAAAAGATGTAATCAAGTTAAGATGATCAACCGAAAATGATTTAAGATATTTTTCTATTTTTTTTTCTTTGAAAATAAATAGATAAATAAATTGTTTCAATGTGATGAAGCCTCATGAGGATGTGTGAATACAAATGACCTTGACCTGTTTGTTTGTTTGAGAATTAAGGCCCCGTTTGGTATGGCTTACAAAAGCGGGGCAAAATAGATTATTTTTTGAAAATAATCTATTTTTTGCATTTACAAAATTTCCCGTTTGGTATACATTTTGCCCCTTTTTTTAAAATGTATTTCACATTAAATAATACATTAATCAGGCCCATAATTCGATTTTTTGAAAGCTGCCCTCGACCAGCTTTCAAATCATCCGGAATAATCTATTACACAATTGTATAATTGATTATTCTGTAACACATTTATAAACAGTAGGGGTTCTCAAACCTAGCACCCAAATGAAAAAACCCGAATGAAAAGTCAAAAACCCATTTGATTTTTCATTTGGGTTTTTGGGTTTCTAGGTTTGAGAACCCTGCATCCATTCCAAACAAACCCAGTGGTACACCTCCCCTTCAGACTACATACACCAACTTCTCACTCACCAGACCGCACCCACGACACCCTCAACAACTCCCTCTATAACTCACCGCTTTGATTCCACCGCCGGACCAATATCTTGCCAACATGCCGCGACTTTCAGTGAAGAAGAAGACCCTCAAATATCTTGAAGGCATCATCGTTATTCAAATCTCCTTAATGGCCAATCTCGAACCCACATCTTTCCAGCCGTTGTCAAGTATTTCCCCCTTCTTTCTAGGTTGTTTGGCCCTGCTCGACTGGACTTCACAGACTAGTGATTTTGAGGTCAAAGCTTCGGAGGCTGACAACGACGATCAACATAGCTCTTTGCTACTTGCAGTTGTTATGCTTGTTTTGGCAACTTTGGATGGTGATGTTCAAGCCATGAAGACGAAAAGGAAGAGGCAAAATGATGATGACTTGTTACTTACGCTATTGTGTTCCTATGAAGAAGCCAAGAAGAGACGATATCTTATGCCTCGCTCTTGAAGACCACGAGTCAACCGAAAAACCAAAGTTTTTCAAGACTGGTTTAACGAGTCCGATCGTACTTGGCAGGTTGTGGTAAGTGCATCTGATGTTCTGTTTCAAAAGTAAAGCACTCGTCACTGACTGCATGACTTTCTGTCAATACCAGGCTCGAATGTCAAAGGATGACTTTGTACGATTGCTGCACCTTGTGGGATCATGCAAGATTTTCTTCAACAACTCAACATGCCCACAGGCACCGATTGAATGGCAGCTTCTGGTGGCTCTGGCTAGTTTTGGACTCAGGGGAAATGGTGGAGGCTGTCCCATCAAAGCAAAACTCTTTTCGCTGGCTGGTACGTTGGGTTTTCTTACTTCCTTGTGTATGTATGGCCTCATCCGACTGACTTTTGAACAGAGGGCAGTGTAGACAATTACACTAACCAATGTATATATGCCATACTGCAACATCAGGGTAAGTATGTCCGCTGGGTCAATGCAGATGAACGAGCCACCATCGCACAGGAAATCGGATTGGATTCTTTCTTCAAAAATTGTGTGGGATTCATTGACAGGACTCTGATTCCCTTTGCGCACGCTCCTGTTAAAAACAAGGAGGACTACTGGACCCGGAAGAGCTGCTATGCATTAAAATCTTTGATCATCTGCGATCATAATCAACGTGTGCTCTACACCCATCATGGTTGGTGCGGTAGTGCACATGACCAGCGTGTTTTGAAATACACCAAGGTAAGCACAACTTGTTGTATCTAAGTTAGAAATGGCCAATGAACTGACATGCATCACTTTTCTTGAAGCTCTTCAAGAACTTTGATGTGTACATGTCTGAAGGTCAATATCTACTAGCGGACTTGGGGTATGGAGCTTCAAAACATGTGGTGCCATGTTTCAAACGATCTTGAAAGGTGGTACTTACCGAGGCTCAGCATCACTTCAACAACTCCATTGCCAAAATTAGAGTCGCCAGCAAACACTGCAACGGCCTCCTCAAAGAGCGATTCCAATCGCTCTATGGACTTCGGCAAATGATCAACGGGGCAGAGACGGCCACTCGGGTTGTAGCTTGGATCTCGGGGGTGGTCGTCCTCCACAACTTTCTCCTCAACACCTCGTCTCACTTCTCTGCGGGCTTGGAAGACGGCCTTTGGGAGGCTCATCGTGAGCCCGATCCAGACGCTCTTGACGAACGGTATGCTGATTTGGCTGGAGGAGGGGATATCCAAAATAAGCGGAGGGATGGCCTTTTTACGTTTTTTAAAGAGGTGAAAGGATATGTCTGAATTTTTTTGAATTGTCTCATTGAATTGTCTCACATAATCTTTCTTGAATGTTCTTACAAATTATAAGCGGTTACAATTCTTAACTTCATGAAGAAATCAAAGTCTCCTCTGATTTTGTTTTAGTTTTCAATTTTTTTTGGATTATATTGGATCGTATGATCTTGATTGTTCTTACAAGATATTAGAGCTTACTATGATTATGTTCATGAATAAATGTCTTGAATCTTCATTAGGAATTCTAAGTTGTCTGGAATGTTCTTGAAAGTTGTATTTAAGTGTTTGTGGGTAATCTTTTTTTTTCTCATTGGAAAGATATGGTCGGTGGAGTGCGAGCTTGACAGAGTTTAAAGAATAAAATTATATTTTGAATTGCAAAAATGGCATAGAGGACAAAGTGTGAAAGAGTGACAAAGAAAAGAACAGGCCACAAGACCAGTAGAACAAACTGTATTTGTAAACAACCATGTATCAATTTTGGAAAGAAACAAGAGTAAGGAGATTTGTTTAAAAAAAAATTGAAAACGACCGCAAGAAGAGGGGAGAGAGATAAATACCCCCAAAAAAGATAAAATGAAAGAGATACCCAACATCTACCCACGTATATCTGGCATTTGTTTCATAGCAAGTTCCTCTGCAGCCGCAGGTGTTACACCTGCCTTGACCAATTCAAGGATAAAAGCGCTGCGAACCTTTTGATTTTGAACTTGAATATCTAAAAGGTACAATTCCTTTTTCTGTCTCATCTCCGCCAAAGCCATATCCTTTCGCGCTTCAATTTCCTTGCCTCGATTAGCCGACATCTCGGCGATTGCATTCGACACGCTTTCAGTCATCTTCGCTTGACTTTCTGCGGTAGAATGGGTGGCTGCTTCGTGCTCAGCCTTTGTCGGTAAGTAATCGGAAACAAGCTGTCTCAGGCCAAGGGTGTCTCGACTTGATTCGCGGGAGGCTTTTCTTGACGACATCAACGATTTGGCATCGGAGGCAGCTTTAGCTCTGCCAGTTTGGGCTCGCTGAATTTTCCGGGATTGGAGAGAGGCTGAAGTGACATCCGGGTTTGAGTAAGATCTCTGAGAGCCAGAGATCTCAGATTCTACAGGTGTTGCATCAAGTAATGGGGTGGATAGATGTGATTCAAAAGCCATGAGATTGCTTGGTGTGGTGTTATGTAAAGGGGTTTGGAAAATCATATTGTCCTCTCCAACGTCATCTGCAGTTTCTTCACCTAGGCGACCATCGCATTTGGGTGTGAGATCCCAACGTTCTTTGGGGTTGCTGTCCAAGTCGCCATCAAAGTTTGAATGTTGAGTGGTGTTGATGCGCAAAGCAGTCGTGAGATTGTCGGTCATGTCAGGATTCAGGGTGTCATTGATACTGAGAGCTTGAGCCATAGGTCGATCTTGCATGACCGGTTCCAAATCTTCATACCACGGACACACTCTCAGAATTTGCACTAGGATAGACCACAGAAGAATCAAAAAGAGAACCACTAGGTGTCAACAAAGGGTCAAGTGGTCATGTCAGAGAGGCATAGGTACGTACTTTCAAGTTTTTTGTTCTCATTTGCCTCAGGCTTCCTTCCACCTTGCTTTTTACTTGCCTTCAACTGGTTCAGAACACTCACTGGTACGTCAAACACCTTTCTTTTTTTCTTCTGACTGTCCTCAATCACCTCGACCTCCTCACCATCTGTAGAGTCGTTGGCGTCTCAATTGCCCTGGCCAGTCCCATTCTTAAGCGTGTGGGCTGTCTTGAACCATTCTTCAAGTTTCTTGATCTGTTTATGTAGACCCAAACAAGATTTACCCGACAATTTTGTTTTCAAGATATGATTATGAAAGAAATACAAATACCTTCTTTTCTACCTTGCGCGGCTCTCTCCTAGGGTGTCCCATCTTGACCAAATAATTAGCTACCTCCTCTGAGACAGCCTTCTTACTTGGGTGACCAGATTGCCAGGAATTGTAGTTGTCAAGCTCAGAGCACCATAACGCAATCACATCCATGTCCGGGAGACCATCTCGATGCACCAAAAACCAGCATTGCGTACCAGGTTCAGTTGAATCTTCTGTGAGGTTTTCTTGAGAGACCAATTGAGATGATGCTTGAGGGTTAGACTGAGTATTAGAAACATCTTGAGAGGGCGGAACTTTTCTCTTCTGAGGTCGGCCTCTTTTTTTCTTTGGCGCCGGTGCAATTGTGAGGCTTTGTGTCGAAGGAGTAGACATCGCAAGAGGTGAAGGGGGTATTGCCAAACCAGCCAAACGCGACCAGTCAAGAGAGGAAAGCGGAGGCATGAGGACAGGAAAGATTGGGGGAGACGTTGAGTGAGGGGTGTGAGGATGTAACGGATTGATGGGGAAGTTGATAGAGTTTGAAAGGGGTCCACCGGGAAAGCTTGACTTGTCAGAGATACCAGTGGAATTAGGTAGGGAGCTGTTCGGATCCGTCATGATTTGAGTTGAAGGAGCCGATTGGGAGGTTTGCGTGTGTTTTTCTTGCATGAGTGTGAAGAAAGAGGGTTGTTTTTTTCAAATGGGGGGCATAAAATTTGGCGTCGAGAAAACCCAAATGGAAAATCAAATGGGTTTTTGACTTTTCATTCGGGTTTTTTCATTTGGGTGCTAGGTTTGAGAACCCCTAGTGTACGCTATACCAAACGGGGCCTAAATCTTAGGGTTTATTCAAATCAGATCCTTCTAGTGAACCTTTTTCATTTTCTTTGAAGATTTAAATCAGTTTGAGATCAAACCAATTCTTTGAAGAAAAAAATATATAACAATTAATTGATGATCAACAAAACCCAATTCAAACATGATACATACAGACATACATAAACAATATCACACCCAACTTCACTTGATGAGGAAAGGATCATCACTTAAATCTAATTGAATCGAAAAAAAAAGAAAAAAGACATGATACGAAAGCAAAGTTAAACACAAAATGTAAAAAGTGAAGTAAAGATCAATTTGAGGGGAGGAAAAAAAGAGAAAGAAAATGTCTATAAAGATAGGTTACAATCGTTCAAAGAAAACAAAAAAACAGAAAGATTTCAACAGGATTGGATCGAAAGATAAGAACTTAAAAGATCATGGATGATCAACCAGACCAAGCTTGAAAATGATTCAAAACGAAGATTGAAAGAATCGAATGATACATAATCCTAAAGCTGCTGTAAAAGAGAAAAAGAACCGATTTCATATTTCATCTGACTCCTTTAGAAGGAACACTAAACTGAATCAAAATCACTTTAATTTGAGAGATTTTGAGCGGTCTTCATCATTCCTCTGTTAAAGTTTACTCTTCTTCAATTCAGATCTTTCAATCGTTTGAATAGCCCAACTAGCAATCGTTTGAAACATACTTGCATGTTGATCAGCTTGAGCAGAACTGGCTTGACCTTTGAAAGATCTAGCTGCGATGCCTTGAAGAATGACGGCAAGCTGATGAAGAGGAAAAGAAAGATCATCGATCGTTTGAGTTTCAATCGAGCTTCACCTTTGATCTTTCGAAAGACTTACTCTAAAAAATGAAAAGGAGACAGCTGCATCCCAATTCGGAAGTGGATCATCGACTTTCATCGATCGACAATATTCTTTAACTAAATCATCTGATGTTAATGGAATCGGTAATTGTTCAAATGGTAAATCACTATTTATTCGAATCAAATCAAAAAAAAAAGAAAATTCAATCAGACTTTGAACGTTGTTTTTTGAGATGAAAATTAGAAGAAGAAAAGAAAAGAAAAGAATCCGAACCGAAATCCGATAGCGAGTTGAGATTGACCATATGAAGCTGGCATATACCAAGGTTGAATTAAATTAGCTAAATCAGAATAAGGATGACCCTAGATAGTAAAAAGGCAAAAGAAAATCAACTTGAATTCAAAGATTTGATGAGATTGAATTGAATGAAAAAAACGCAAATCTTCCTACTAACTAAAGTTGAAAGTTCCCAATCTAAGATCGAAATCACTCTAGGTTCAGTTGGATGAAAGACCTAAACGAAAAGACATCGAAAAATCAAGAAAGGATGAGAACAAAGCAGATGAGAGTTGAGATGGAATTGAGATAGGAAAACTGACCAAGTTATCCAATTTGAAATCACCATGTACGATTGTGATTTGATGAGTTGGTTTCTTAACTTGATACCAATCTAATAATTGATCAATTCGATCAATCTTACCTACCCATTCACCTGTTTTCTCATTCTTCACTTTAGATTGAAGTTCACTAATCTTACTCAACGATTTAATCTGTCGATCATAAAAATCTTCATGTGAACCGAATTGATTTAAACCGATCAAATTAAAATCAATCGAATGTAATGTAGCCAAAGTTTGAATAGCCGAACAAAAGATTTGTTTTCGTTCAAAGGTAGATCGGATCTCAGGTAAATCTACTTGATGAAATATTCTACCTTTGATGAATTCCATTAAATAAAAGGGTGTACCGATGATTGATGGATTTAAACATAATGAATACACTTTGGGTGAAGGAAATGAATCAGGTAAAGCAGATAAGATTTGATATTCTCTTTCGATTGCATGAGCCGTTTGTGATAAGAGTGGACCTGATGGTTTTTTTCGTAATACATATTTTTTCTTGGTTTGATCGATGATATAATAAGTTGGATTACTGTTTGATGAAAGAATTTGAATTTAAATTTCAGATTCTCATTAGTGTGGATGATGCTTGATTGATAGATGAAGATTTAAGAAAAGAGCGAAAAAGGAACCTTTGACCATAAGCAAATTGATGAAGTTCGATAGGAAGGATGATCAAAGGAACATTGAGTTTTAGATAATCAGATAAAGAGTTTAAATCGATCGGATTACTTTTTCGTGATTTGATTTAAAAATGAACATTAGTATTTGGTTTTTGGTTTGAATGATGATGAAGTTGATTTGTTTACCGATTCTTTGTGGTTTGATTCATGATGGATTGATGGATGGATGGATTGATTGAGAAGGAAAGTTTGAAGAGAATCAGTTGATGACCGGTCAACTGATCCAAGAAGCACACCACTTGACAATTCCAAAATACATTTAACAAAACTGGATTAAAACATAACACACTTCCACTCTCAATTCACCATTTCATTCAACTCAATCTCATCCATCACATCTCAATCCCAATCAAACAAAACTTCACAAAATCATAAATGATCAAATTCTCATCCTAAATGATCAAAAATTACTCCATTCAAACCATCTTTAATTTAAATCAATCTAGTCTATCTGATTTCAAAAACTCTTATAATCATCAAATAAATTGAATAAAAATCAAAAAAACCCTTCCAAAAATAGAATTCAAACAAACACACACACATCACTCTCTGCTCTCAGATTGAATAAGAAGAGTCCATTCGAATGAAATGTCAATCAAATTTAAATTAGAAAAAGAAGAAATCAAAAACCCAATTCCTGACTGATCCATTTAAGAAACCCAACATTTTAAAGAAACTAATCCAATCAAGTTTCATCATCAGGATTACTAACCATTAGAATCCTACGACTGCGTGAAAAGAAAAGAAAACCCAAGATCTTTACTCAATGAACTTCATCAACTCAAGCGTGAAGCAAACCTCAACTCACCTATAATCCGTTTGATCATTTAAACTAATTTGATCTTCAACTTCATCCTCCTCCTCTTGTCTCAACTCATTCCTTAATAGGTTTCGATCCAATCGATCATCCGATCCATCATCTAAATCATTAAACCATTCAACTCCTCCATCCTCTTCATCTCTCCTCTCTTGACTTTCTTCGAAAAAGAGGGGTGAATGAAACTGGTGTGATTCATCTATCGAACTAAAAAAAAGAATAATATCAAATTCATTCAAAACAATCAATCTCTTCATCAAAAAAACTAAAGTTCAATCAAATCAAATCTCATTCACATACCTAACTCTTGGACCAAACTGACTCAAATCTTCATTCCATATCCTCCCCCGATCCACTTCATCCAACGTCATCCTACTCAAGTGTGAATCGATCGGAACTCTTCTTGATGAATCAAAATGGCCCATCAAATCATCACTCTGCCCTCTCGAATCACCTGATCTGTCTTGAATCGGTTCTATTGGTCTTCGTTGATCTTCAGATCCTTGTAAAAGTGGCACATTCGGTTTAGGTGTAGATGATCTATCTTCAAGATCAAATGAAGTGGGTGGCACATTGGTTAGAATCGGATGAGATAAAGTCAAGTTTGATAAGATCGGATCGATTGAATTCATCTCTTGAAAAGATAAAGTGTTCCTCAATCCTTCTTCTGATCTTGAATTGGAATCTATGAAAGTTGAAGATGATGGATGATGTGGTCGGGTTGATAGAGTGGAGAGGTTTAGATTTGAATTGAAATGATCTCGATCTGGTGAATCAAACGAATGATTTCGATTTGAATTTGAGGCCAAGTAGGAGCAGGTTGAGAATTTAAACTAAACCCACCATTGATGCCCCAAAAGGTTTCATTAGATAATTTGAAATCGGCCGTTGGACTGCTTAAGAATCGATCTTGATGAAGTGAATGAGAGGATCGAATGGAATGATGATTTAAATCAAACAATGTGCTCTCATCTCGATATAATCCATGATCACCAAAATCACTACCCATCTGTAATTCATCTTCAAATGCATTCTGTTGATCTCTTGATCTCTTTCTCTTCAAGACGATCAAGAGAACGGTTCCGATGGTGATGATCAAACCGAGTCCGATTCCTAAGATCACACCTACCAATGCACCTGTGTTTGAGAGAAGATGAGAGGATGATGAAGTTGAACCGTTCAGATTGGGATTTGAGATGGTCGTTGGTTTTAAGATTAAAGTTTCGATGGAAGTGATTTGAGTGAAGGGCACTAGACTGGTGATCGTTTGTAGAGTACCATCAGCTTCGGATGATAAGAGATGAGAGATGGAGGAGAGGATTTGAGTTGAGATGAGATTAGAAGTGAATGTTTGAGTGGTGGTGAGAGTAGAGAGGTGAGTAGAAGAAGTTGAAGTGAATTGATTTCCATCAGTAGTCGTCGTCGTCGTTGGGATTGAATAAGTTGATTGAATTGAAGTTGAGGTGGGTAAGCTGACTGAAGTGAGAGTAGGGATCAGAGTGAATGATGATGAAGTGGTGGTGATTGGGATTGAGATTGGGATTGAAGTGGAAGTGACGAGTGGTTCTGAGATTGAGACTGATGATGCTGAGGAAGTGATGATGATGATGATGATGATGATGAGATGGATGGATTGAAGGTTGAAGTTGAAGATTGAATTGGGATCGATCAAAACCAACTCATCAGTCTGTCATTCAATCTCAACACAAGATCACATCAGAAAGAGTGTGAACTGAGAAGAAGAAGAAGAAGAAAGGAATGAATGAATGAATGAAGCGATTAGAAGAATGATGAAGATTATAGAACGAATCCATCCATGAAGGAAGGAAGGAATGAGGGAATGAGGGAATGATGATGAGGAAACTAACCTAGATCAGGATTAATAGAAGCAGTCATCGAAGCAGTCTTAGGATCATCATCAGCATCACTACTGCTACTCTTGAGTTCTTCTTGTCTTTTGAAATACAAAGTGAACTCTTCAATCGAATACTTTAACATTCTCTGTTTGAACGGATTGAAAGCTGAACAGTAAAGAAAGAAGGAAAGAAAGAAAGAAAGAAAGAAAGAGTGATGAGTGAAGTGGAAGTGGAAGTGGAAGTTTACTGAGAACACTTTCTTCATTTCATTTCATCTCATTGTCCTTTGCTTAGTCATCCTACTTGACACTTCTCAATCCATCCCATCTCATTCACAGCTCTCATTGGACTTTCATCCTCAATCTCACTCAATCTCATTCTCACTTTCTTTAACATCAACTCTTCAATTCTCTAATCATCCTCAATCAATCAATCCATCATTTCATTCATCAATTCACATTTCAATCTGAAAAACCCACTTCACCCTTTACGTGCAAATCCTACTTTCATCATCACTCCAGGTGCAAGTTGAAACCCATCCAAGGCTGTCTTGGCCATATCACTCTGACTAGAGGTATCATACTGTACAAATCCAATCCCTGTTCGACCAGGTACTAATCTCACACTTTGAAAGCCTGGATACCTTCAATCCATACACCAATCATCAGCATCATCAACTTCAACTTCATTATCAAATCATCATCAAATTCAAATTCAAAACTTACTGTTGAAACAAAACTGCCATCATATCATCGGTCACTTCAGCTGGTAAGCCTTCTAAGAACAACACCGGATTCGGATCTTCTCCTGATAAGACCGGTGCAGAACCAGCTGCTTTGACGGCAGCAGCAGCGGCCGAATCAGCTGGTTGTTCTGAATCCGAATCTTCTTCCATCGCTTCTTCTACCCAAACAACCAAAAAACAATCTCATCAGCCTCAACTCAACTCATCTCGCTTCACATCATCCTTTTCTTCTCTGCTTACCATCCTCTTCATCTCCTGGATGATGATTCTTAAACTTCTTCCCTGAACTCGTCCCTCGATTCACTTCCTTCTTCTCCTCTCCATTCCTCTTTCCACTCTCCTCTTCCTCTTCTTCCTCTTCCTCTTCCTCACTACCCATCCCATTCTCTCTTAACCTTTTCCTCACATTAGCTTCTTCTGATTTCTTTTTATCCATCTGAAGTAATCAAAACAGAACTTCATCAGTCTTGGATCATCTACTTCATCAAATCCTTACAACTCACATTCGCAGCTTGTGCTCCACTAACGGTCAATTTACTTCGTCCTACCTCTTGTAGCGTTTCAGGATCGATTAAGCCTAATCTCACTTGATACAACACTTCCTCTCCTGCAATCTCTTTAATACTCGCAAAGGATCGTTTGAGAGCATATGTGATTTTCTAATCTCCACATCCACCCATCAATCAATCAATCAATTAATCAATCCTTCTGATCATCATCATGTACTGTGGATCAAACTTACAAGTTCTCGATCGAGAAAAGAGGTACCATCTAAATACCTCATAGCTTGAGTAGAACCTTGTAAATCCCTACAAAAAGAAAAAAAACACACCCAAACCCCAGAAAACCCAAATCAAACTTCATCCCATTCATTGAGAAGAGAGAGAGAGAGAGAAACGAACCTAAAGACAATAAAGGCTTGACCACGCATTTGATGACCTTTGAGTGCAACCACATCTAAAACTTTACCATGAATTGAAAATAATTGATATAACATTCGACGTAAATCTATTCAAAATCGCAAGAATCAAAAAATCAAAAAATCAAAAAATCAAAACAGATGAGTTGATTAAATGAGCTGATCAATTGGATTTCTTCTAAAGATCCACTTTTTTTTTCTTTTGTCAAAGTTGAAATTTTAATGAATTGTGAATGAGTGAAGATTGACCTTGTTTTTTGATTTTATCACATAAGTTTTGAACGTAAAGTGTCACTGAAGGTTGATTTGATTTGATGGAATGGGTTTGATGTTCTTGAAGATTGACTTTTTTACTTGACATCTTTTTTCCGATCTCTCTCTTTTTCCTTTTGATCGATTTTGATAGAGTTTCTTTGTGAAATGAATTGATAGGATGAGTTACAATTTGAAGAGTTGAAGTTGAATTGGGTTTTTTCTAAATTCCATCGATCGATCAAACTGATGAAACTGGCCAGGTGGTGATCCCTTTCTAAAGCCATACTTCAAGCCATTCTCCCATTAGAGTGAACACCCACTTGTTCTATTTAATCATACCAAGATACTTTTTAAGAAATCAATCTTTGATCAAACACAAATCATTCCCACTTAAATTTATATCCCTTCAAACCAAACCATCTCATCAATCTAAACTTTCTTTCATCAGTTTGATACATTGATCGAAATCAAACGCAGACTGATTAAGGAAAAACTGTTTGAATAGATTGTATATGGAAAAGATCTCGTATAGACTTCTTCTCCAGTTTACACTAATTTCATATCTCTGATGAAGATTTGAATGAATTCCATTAATTCTAATAATCAAGAATCGATTAGATGAGTTTGAAAAGTTGAAATTCGAAAGAACTCGAGAAAAGAGAACATTTTGATTTGAAGTTGTTTTGAACGGATTTTGAATGAATGATGAGTTCAAGAGTGATGAAACTACAACCATCAAGTGATCAGATTCAAAGATGATCTCAACTGACTGATACTCAAGAGAAAGAGATGAATAGACTGATTCATAGAGAGAAGAAAGAGTTGGAATGATAGATAAACACAAGCAAGTGCCAGAATCTGAAGATGAGGAATGTGATGTTTTATTGACGGGCAACAAAGTGATGATCTGTGATCTGAATATCAAACTGAGTGATGATTTGTGAGTATCTCTCTAGGAATGATGGTTTCAGAACCTCATGAAGTTCATCACAAGATAGTTGATAAACTTCATGAGGTTGACTGATAAGTACCAGGAATGAAATGTGACTCGAGCAAAGAGAGCAAAATCAGAAATCCTCAGCCTACTATATAATCTTACACCATCAGCATCACCCTTCAAATCAAAACATATCAAAATGAAAACCTATCCTCACTCTTCACCCTTCCCAAGATGGCAGAGATGAGCCTCTTAGAATGTTTTAATTTCTTAGGGTTCATCCTCTTTGCAATCCCGTCCATTCCGAATGAGCAGAGAGATTCATATTCCCAAAGAGCTTCTTGAATTTAATCAAAGGACGGCACTATTTGGCGCCCGGTTTCTTTGACCCGACGCCCGCTTTCGGATACCGGGCTGTACAGGCTGGAGCGCACACAGCCCGCTTTGGAAGAAACCGGGCGGGTGCATATGATTTGTCTTTGTCCCTTCAGAACTCATCCAGCACGGTCCTTGGACCATCATACCACTTCTGTACACAGTCACTTCTGGGTATGTTATGTATTAAGGATTCTGGAACGTCAAATTGCGCATTTGTTTTGTTTGCATTTCAAGAAGATACAGTTAGCAAGTATAATTGAGTGTGAGTGATTGACCGTGACATGAGTAACAAGCGACAGAGAGACATAAGATGAGGATCATATAAGGTGAGAAGAAACAAACAAAAGAAGAAGTCAAAAAGGTTAAAGACATTTCATTGTATTTACTCGGCCAATCTGTGAGTAGTCCAGCTATTTAATTGAACTTGATCCTTTTCAATCCAACTTGGTATGGCAGTAGTCTCAAGCATTTCCGAGTTGCGGTGCCTACCATACACATCTGATATTGGTAAGATAGTCGTATCTCTGACTTTCAAGGTCACAAAATGACTTTTATTGATGTACGCCAGTACAATTGGGGCTTGGTTGTTTGGAGTGGTGCGGTAAGGGAAAAACGTGTTGCAGTTTCCTGCTTGTGGATCCAATAGTATAGTCAAGCGGTCATAAGCACTGGCTATTACAAACCCCAAATATGGCATTCGCATCCAGTAACGCTCAGAGCACTTGGCTTCTTGGTGATTGAGTTGAATCAGTAGATCTTGAACCACTTCAGCACCAAAGGATAGTTGATTTCATAACCTCAAGGGTCAAGTTGGAGGCGTAGATATAAGGAGTTCATGATCTTTTGTATGCAGTGAAAGTTCTTTGAGCAACTTCTGTCAAATGTCCCAATATGAATCTTCAGAAAAAGTCCCAAGAGCCTCTGCAATCGCATAGTATCCGCAGTTTCCAAGGGCAGGTGGATCAAAAGTTCCATTAATGTACGGAACAATGAACCCAGGAATCTGTGACAATATCGACTGATCTTTGGTGGAGGTAAGCAGACTTTGCTCAGAACAATCATTTGATGTGTTGGCATTGTTGCTGTCCCCTTCAGTACAATCTTTGCCGTATTTGATTGAGAAAATTGCATTACCAAAAGCTTTGCTGGTTTGGAGGGTTTTTCCAACTTTGGGATCACTTGGTGGCAGGTCCAAATCTTTGGCAATGAGCAACGTGGCCAATTTGGGAACTAGCACACGGCAGATGAAGTATTTGGGAGGAAAGGGTGCGGTTTTGTTGAAAGTGAGTGGAGTACTTGACGCTTCAGACAAGAAAATTCCTGTCAATATCTTGCTGATAACCTCAAGACCCTTTTGGCCATGACTGGTAGGCAAAACTCAGTTAGTGTTCAATAACAAACTCGTAAGATACTTGAGACTCACTACCCAGGCTGCTCCACCTCAAATCTGTCAAACTCGCCAGCCATACTGAATATGTATCTCCCATATTTTTGCCACTTGATTTTTGCTGCACTCAGAAAAGATGAAGGTGTTTTGTTATGAATAATTTGGACAAGATGATCAGTGTGCTTCTGAATGCGCCTGTGAGACCAGTTTCCATTAGTGTTCTAGTCAAAAACTGAACATTTGAGCAGACATGATGACTCACTGTTCTAGAATGCCAAAGTCAATGGCTGTTGGCCACCCTTTGCGGACCCCTTTTGGTATCACATTTCTTCAAACACAATGGAGATCACAAAACTCTGCGGTTTGTGGAAACTACAAACATACTAATCAGCCACAGATGCTCATGTTTGGTGTGTGTTGAAGGACTTACCGGTGATGACATCACGTTTGGCAAAGCAAACAGAGTAGCTTTCATCCTCAGAAGTTGCTTTGATGGCGCTAACGGAAGTGGCTCATCACGGAAAGGACATTCATTTTCATTGTTGACGTGAACATCATCTTCTGGGAGTGTATTCGGAACCGGTGGCATATTCAGGGATGGACAATAGTTGGCGCAATGGCCGGGGACCTTGCAGCAGGAACATTTGATTGGTTGCTTTTGCTGGGTTGTTTCTTGAGTGTGAGGCAATGAATGAGTAGTGAGTGTAGATATAGACCCTTGAATACCTTGACCTGTAGAAGACAAAGCAGAATTCTGATGAGAAAGAGACAAGTTGTTCATCACTTTTGAGGCCTTCAAAGCTTCAGTTTTAGAAGGTGATGATGCCTGAGACTTTTGATTTTTTGCAGTACAACGTGAACCTTTAGAAGTGGATGTACAAGCTTTTTTTGCTTCCCTTTCAGCTTCCTTCGTCTCCCTCTCAGCTTCCTTGCCCTCCTCCTCTTCCTCTAACTCAAAGTTCAACTTCCATTGGCCTTCCTTTTATGAACCAGGTTGTTTCTGGTTCAATTGAGGCTGGCCTCAAATGTTCACCTTGACGACTGCGTTTTGGATTGGAATTAGAGAATAGCAACCAGTTTCCATTTTGGCAAGTTCTTCATAGATTTTCGGAAGTGATTGTTCTGGAAGCCCCATGAGGTGATCTAACTTAGTTCTAAACGCTTTCTTGAGGTCTTCATGACTTTTTGGAGGTGCAACAAGGCTCGAATGCCATTGGTGGTGGACCAGGCTAGGTGATAAGTAAGCTGAGGACATCAAAGCGTTAGCCAGCTTGTGTGCACAAGGCAATCCCCAAGCTCCACAAAAAGACTGCATGCATTGCCGGTTGACAGAGTCAGCAATGAAATTGTACTGAGATTTGATTTTCTTGAGGGCAAAGTGAGTGATTTCCCTGTCGAGTTCTCAAAAGCAATTGGGTAGGCCAAGGGGAGTTTTTTGGCTCTTGACTCCAGTGGAAAGTGTGATTTCTTTGTGTTGTAAATCACATGCGTGCTTGAATGCCTGAAAACAGGTAATGAAGTCGTTGTTACTACCTTCTAAGAACCGTTTTAGTCAAAAGTGGCCGCCTTTGACTTGAGATGCAAAATGTGGGGCTTGATGGGCAGTGAATAGTGCCACAAACTTGCCAGTTCGGCACAGCCAAGCTTTCTCCAGGTAATCCAGGATATGGTGATGTCGAGCTATGGCTGTAACGGCTTTGAGGTGGGCATTGTAATCCTTGGTGGTTGTGCTTTGCAAAAATCGATTCCATAACCACATGAATTTGGTGAATTTGGCTCCTTTGAATTTCTTCTTTCAATTTTTGCCTATATTGTGATTGATGTGCCAAATGCACAATAGATGACAAGAATCAGGGAATACCTTGGTAATAGCATTATACAAAGCCGGTTCAGCATCTGTGCAAAAAGTTTGTGGAAGCTGAATCTTGGTGTTGTTGGTGTCCCCTTTGAATACAACTGATTTAAATTGTTCAAGAGCCCATATATATTGCCCCTCAACCTTGCTATGCATGAAACAAAGTGCTATTGTAAAGGTTTTGTGAGTGTTGGTAGTTCCTACAATGTGAAGCAGTGGGAGATTGAATCAGTTGATCTTGTGCATGCAATCAACACCAATCACGGTCGGAAAGCGGCAAGCCAAATCAATTCCTTTGGGGCTAGCCAGGAACAATGATTGGAGAGTGCCGGCTGCCGACGTAGTGGTGCGAAAGGCCCATTGATGTTTGAATATGAGATCTAAAAGGCCTTGAATTGGTGTTTGGACGGTTAACCACGTGTCTCATTGTTTATAGAGCGCGTTGTGAATGTCTCTGACCAGAGGTTCAGAGCCTGGGGCAAATTGGATCAAACCACAAATGTGCGCAGGTTGGCATCCAGAAGAGTAGAGTAAGTTCATTTGATTGAGGAGCTCATCAAAAAACCGTTGGTTTTTGGAGAAATGGTTTGGCTGATCAAAAGGCCTGTGGTTGTGTTGATGTTTTGAAGGGTCTTCCAACCCTGTTTCACAACCCAACGATCAAGCCTTGAAAGGTAGTTGATGGATATCTTGAAGAGGCAGTTAGTCATCTTTGTTGAGCTTTTGCGTACCTTGATATAATCATTTGCGTTATTACATAATGTGATGTCCTGAATGAAAGAAGTGTCATGCCACAATTCATTGTTTCATTTGACCTCAGACCACGTTTACAGTTATTTTTATTCTTTTTTCCTTTCTTTCTATTCATTCAATCTCATCTTTATCATTTATTTTCATTTACTCTTAAAAGTATCATTGTGACCACTATCATTAGTTCTCTCATACTCAATACTACACAACAACTCCTTCAACTATAAAACCGGATTTAAATCAAACTCAACAGGTATCAAAAAGAAGGAGGTATTATCAATTTCCAATTTCCAATTTCATTATTATAAATTATCACTATTAGAGAATCATCTATCTAATCTTTTTCATCAAATGTAGACTTCTTTGATCTAATTGTTTGATTTAAAACTCGTGTTACAAAGTTGAATCTCTATAAGTGTAGTTATTGTGAAGGTACACTTTTCTACTTTTCTCTTATCACATTTTATTTTATCATACGTTATAATTACTTACATTGTTATTATTATTGTGAAGAAATTTAAATTGTTATATTGTTTCAATAAAGAGAGATCCTACCATTCACTACATACCTTGGCCACAGAATGAACCGCACGGCCAAGAGAGCATCTGAAGTATACTCAAACTTTTTGATGATTATCATTTGTCTTTGTACTTTTGATCAGAATTCTGTATCCTTGATGTTGAGCCACCGCGTTCACATACGCAATGCCCCTTGCCAAGCCTACAAAACACTTTCCAAAAACCGGTGATTTCATGAGACGCGCTGGTTCAACACCTGATCAAGACAAGTCACAAAGAACAAAATAAAAGAAAAAGCAAAGTCAGTTTGGCCTTGAACAATCAACAGAACAAAGCAAAAACATACCAATAGGCGGTGTGGTGAGCTATTTATGGGAATCAATCGAGAAATTTTTTTATTTTTTTATTTTTTTTATTCACTCTCAAAATTGACTTGAGTCAAATTCTTAAAAATCTGAATTTAAATTGATTGCTTATGTAAGACTCACTTATTAGAAGACATTTTATAAATGATTCATTTACTAGTGGAACCCTTTTCTAAGGATTTTCAAAACTAAAGAACATCTTTTAATGGTTATTATTTCAAATCAATTTAATTAAAAATTCATAAACAATCATCTTAGAAGAAAGATAAGAAGAACATCAAACAAATGAAAATCAAGTACATTCAGTAGTTAGAGTGAAAAGAAGAAAAAAAAAGATTTCAAAAATAAAAACAAAAACAATCAATTAATACTTAAAATTGATAAGTTGAATCAAGCGATTGAATGAATTGATTGAAGAAATCATTCGATTAAAATTAATTTTATTATTTAAAAAGAAATATTAAAACAAAACAAAAAAATATATTATTATGATTAAATTTAAAAATTAAAATTAATAAAAGAAGAGTTCAAAAAGGGTGATTGTTTTCAAAAATGATTGAAACGTTGATTGTTTCAAAGTCCATTAATTTCAAATTTACGTTTGAAATGTTTTTTAAGAAGTTGATTATAGTTAAAGAGAGAAAGAACTTTAAATTAGAAAATAAAGAAAAGAATGAAAGAAATCAATCAAACAAATCTAAAAACAAACGATCAATTGAAATTTATTACACATCTTTAAAAGAAAACTTTTTTTTGAGAAATTTAAATTTAAAAATCATGACAAGAAGATTAGATAAAGAGAGGACGGGATAAAAAAAAGAACCACAGTCATTTGAGATTAGCTTGGCCAATCTCGATTGTGTTTTTTTTTTGGCCAATACAGGCAAATTTATAAGCATAGCCTGCAAACAGATCAGGCCAAAAAGCCTGCCGCATCAGACCACTTCAGTCATCCCTCATCCCTCATCCCTCATCCCTCATCCATCCATTTCCATTTGATTTCATTTGATTTCATTTCTTTCTCATTTTCATCGTTCCAATTCAGCTATCCAACATATCCAGCAATGGGATATGTGAAGTACAGTCCTCAGCTTAAAGTGATTGCTGTTCACAAACTCTTATCTGGACAATCCCCTCAGTTGATCAACGAAGACCTCCTTACTACAATTTCCAACAAGTCTCTTGTGCAATGGCATACTTTCTACACTCATACTCACGCGGTTGTTTGCAACCCGGCTACCTACGAACAACAAGGCCGCCCAACCCTTTACTCTGACAAAGATCAAGAGTTTATGCTAGAACTCATCAATAATGATCCGACTTTATTCCTTGATGAGATACAAGAAGCCATGTACGATCATACGGATCTACCGGCTTGTCAACAAACCATTGCAAACGACCTCAAGGAGCAACTTTACCTGACTGTTCACAAGGTTTCCAAAGTTGATCCCAACCAGTCAGTAGTTTTACAAGCAAAATTCAGTGCTTCTATTGCACACATCCCATCCGGGTATTTGGTATTCTTAGGTGAGTTTGTCATTCTTTTTTTTTATTGGAAGAACTTTCACTGATTTCTTTTTGTTCTTCTTAACCTGTACCAAGATGAAACTGGTTTAAAATTACCGGATGTGCAACGTAATCACGTTCGGTCCAAGAGAGGCAAACGACCAAAAGCTTTGAAACGGTCGAGGCACGGAACTCATTACAGTGTTTTAGCTGCAATCTGCAAGATGGGACTCTTGGCAGTCAATGCCAAGGTCAACGCTTATCGTCAAAACAAATTTGAAGCGTTTCTAAAGCATGTTCTAGTAAGTCCATCAATTCTCTTGCTTCATATTCAAAATTGAAGCTGACAATAGAACCGTTGTTCAAGTTGCCTGTAATGCAGCCATACCCAAATCAAAATTCAGTTCTGGTGATGGATAATGCAACTATCCATCACCGTGGATCAATTGAAGTGTCATGTGAAGATGCCGGCGTTTTATTAATTTACAACTCACCTTGCTCACCGGAATTCAATCCGATTGAGCAAATATTTGATATCTTCAAGGCTTCTCTCCAACGTAATGGTTTGCTTTCAGTGGCTCAAGACAAGTTGAAATGTCTCAAGAAGGTTATCAGTGATGTCTGCCCGAGTAGTTTGATCATCAGCTTATACAAAACCTGTGGTGCCAGACCACATGGATCATGACAATGAGGAGTATGACTGTATTTCACTTACAAAATTGTTTGGTTTGAATATTGACTTATTGAAAGATGTCCTTAAAGTACTCTATCAAAAATGCTCAATGAAATGAATTTTTGTACTACAATTCCTTGAGTATTGACCCTTTGACCCACACCTTGAGACATTTAACATTTGTGAGTATGGATAAAATTGAAAACAAATAGTCTGGAGAAACAAACTCAAGAAATGTCTTGAAAACATTTCAAAACTTAAGGAAACTCAAGAACAAATGATTAAGAAAATCTTGATCTCTAAACATGATGAAACTCACTGTACATTGGAGTTTTGTGTCATTGAAACTAATGAAGCTCAATGTTTCCTTTTTCTTTTTTGATTAAAAGGGAAATAGTCTGTTAACCTCACTTGGAATTGCAATCATACTGGCAAAAAGAATTTTTTCACTGAATAACATTTGCATTACAAAATCAACTCAAACAGCCAGATAATCATGTATACCAGTTGTAATTTTATAGTGTACTGTACTATAGTTACAACATAAGGCCCTTTTATAGGACAAGGTCAGTAATTTGTTTAATGGAATGAGATCAGACTAGACTTGTCCACGGGCTTCATCCTTGAGGGTCTGTCAATACAACACCACGTTTTTGTGAAGACAAACACAAGGCCCAAACCTAAATCCAAGCTTCTCCATTGCTTCTAAGTCAAGTGCTGAAGAGAAGAACATCTTGAAGTTGACTATGTTGTAATTTTTTAACAGATCACGAGTGTGTTCATCTTCAGGACTGATTTCTCAATACTCAAGGTAACGTTTGAATAAAGGGAGGGGTCTTGGGGCTGGAGAATCCAATCGAGGGAAAGATTGTTGGGGAATGTTGGTGTTGAATGGAAACGGACCATTTTCAGACAAGACGTTTGGATTTTGAGATACAGCTGAGCCAGAACAAGGTGTTGATTGATTGGTGGATTTCTATTTTGATTTTGGTTTTGCATGGTCGATCGGTCCATATTTAAACAACAGGCAAGAAGGTGGTTTCAATTGGGTAGCTCCATGATGCTTGTGTACCTGTGTCAAGTTGATCAAAAGACATTAGTTTTGCTTTCAAATGGTGATATAAGAAGTAACAAAATAAACTTACTATATCACTTGCCCATATATCAAACAACAAGTGAGACAAATAAATCACACTTGTAGAATTGTCCGGTTTAACAAAACCCATGCACTACCTGCCACCAATGTTGGTATGACAATAGGAGCGCATGAGATTGTTGAGCTCATGCTGAATGGCCTTGTCAACTCCAATGCTCTGTTTTGGAAGAAAAATAAGTAAAAGGAAATTTAAAAAAAAAGAACTTTGACCTTACCAACATCTCAACTGTGTTATGATCACCAGTATCCAACGCATCTGGACGGCGGTGGGCAACAGATTGATTGAATTGCATGTCCTGTGAGAAATAAACAAGAAAATTAGTTAATCTCAAGTTGAGAATGTCAAGAGAAAAGGATTCAAATCTTACTCTTGAGACAGTTTGAGCCTTTTTCTTTGGATCCTCCATGAGGAGACGGAATCCAACTTCCTTTCCTTTCTTGAGGATGATCATCTTCTTCAAACCTTTGAATGTTTCTTCTTTTGGAATTACTGGCATGGAAGTCTTGCTGAATGCCTCACCATTACAAACATACCCCTTGAAAATAAGATGTTTGGTGATCCGGGCTATAGATGTGATAGCCTATTTTGCTTTGAGTGGGTATTCTATTGGCAGGGGCGACTATGGGTCCCGTTGAAGCTTGACACGGTCCACGAGCGGGTTCAAGGATTGGACTCGGTGATTGGGTTAGATCCACGTCAACATGTGGAACTAATGGAACAATAGTCAGTGTTTGATATTTGAAAGTGAGATAAACAACTTACCTCCAATGGCACGTTTGAGTCAACGGTCAAAATGCTGGTCTCCAAAGATAGGATCCCTATGATTGGATTCCAGATCAAGCATGATGCCCAATCCAGGAGTTTGAGCTTGAGAGTTGATCAAATTGTAAGACAGTAAACCGTGGGAAAAGACCTCAACATCTGGAGCTAGAATTGAATCAATATCAGTTTGAAAGCTCTGAATAAAAGTTTGAAAAAAGAAAAGTTACCACTAACCAGGATTGATCTTTGGATGGTACTTACAGCGGAAGTCACAAAAACCTGGATGCTTGTATGGATCAATATGGATGACTTCAGAGTCAAGATATTGGCGTTTACCACCAAATCTGACATCTTCCCAGTGATGTCCTGGTCTAAAAACCGGGCATGAGGGTAATCAGTACCGTATAATGCTGGAATCAAAGAAAGAAGAACTTACATGTAATAATAACAAGGTAATCCACCTTTGTCAAGCTCAGGACTGAAGCCTTCCTGTCCAGCCCGCCTGGCCTGCCTGTTTGTGCAGGAAGAAACAACGTGGGTTGAGTATCTTGAGTGTTGGTTACAGACAAAGTAAATCATTACTTACATTTCAATCACTCTTATCTCTTCTTCCTGCTCCAATTCCATTTGTTGATTTGTAGGTTGTCTTAGCATGTTGAGATCATCAAGAAGAAACGGGTACAAAGCTGTTAAATATTGAGAGAATTGAAATTAAGATTTGAATCAATATCAAACGTTTTGAAAGGATTTCAAATGTTTTGAAAGGATTTGATTGGATATGAGATAATGAAAAGGATTGAAGATGATATGGAATGATTCAAACAGATATCAAAGGGAAGTTGGAAGGATATCGAGTGGTATTGAGCGAGTCAAGTGGTGTTGAGGGTTTTGAAGTGGTGTTGAGGGCTTTGAAGTGGTGTTGAGGGTTTTGAAGTGGATTGAGGGTGTGGAATGAGGTAAACAAAGGTAAACAGGCCTCTTTGCCAGGTTCACCTCAATTGGCTATAAGGCTAATTATGCTTATAAATTTGCCTGTATTGGCCAAAAAAAAACACAATCGAGATTGGCCAAGCTAATCTTGAATGACTGTAGATTAAGATGATGAAGATTAAAGAAAGAGTAGATGAGAAGAGAATGATGAAAAGGAAAAGAATGAAAGAGTAAAAAAATTGAGATTGAGTGAAATTTTATCCAAACTTGACAAAGTCCTATTCAGCCTTGGATTTTTGGACAACTAGTTGTCGCCAAGGCACAAGGGACTTACATACATGATACATGGCGATTTTGGCGTGGAAGGTCTTGAGTTTGAGTAGAGGAAGAAACGAATCTCCTCTACACTGATCCACATTGCATGCCCAAGTCCCAAAATTGGACAAAAGATTCTCGGGCTTCTTTTGAAGAGATCCCTCTCTTCAGAACCCTCCAAAAAAATCAGGAAAGAAGTTTCCCTAGAGACAAAAACATTGTCTTTGAAAAATTGCTCTGCTGCAAGAAATTACAGAGAGTCTTGTATATAGTCTCAAATTTCAATCAGCGAGAGTCGATGAGAGAATGAGTAATTGAGTTCTCCATGAGAACTATGAGTGCTACCGGATAAAGATATTGGTTTGAATGTAAATTCAAGAGAGAGTGGGACTCTCCATCTTTTTATTGACCTACTTTGTGTTTGATTACAATCGGATTTGTAGAAAATGGAAAAGATTAGCAAAACAATACCAAAACTTCCGCCTATGGATGAGCAATTGATCAAGATATGCAAGCTTATAAACGAGATGGATATGAGTCCAAAAAATTCATCCAGAACTTCCTCACCAGCACCAACAAGGTCATCAAGGAACAACGAGGCAAGTGGGGGACTAGCACTGGCTGGAAATCAACAAAACTTCTGATGACAACAATAGGAGGGCTTGTCAAGGACAATAAGGAGAACGGGCTCACCCGATGGTCCAAAGAGTTCATTTTGGAAGAGGTGAGATAGGAAATGAGCTCTATCAAACTCAGAATTGAGGTTGACAAGCTTAATGTCTTATTAAACAATTTTCTTCATCATATTTCAAAGGCCAAAGAAATTGTCAATCATCAAGATCCTCCAAGTGGGGAACCTCCCAATGGCATGTTTTATAACTCAAAGAATGTAACACACACCTTTTTTGATGACAATGCTGAGAAAGACCGTATGAGTGTAATTGAATCAAGCATGGATTTTATGCATAGCTTGATCAAATTCAAGCTGGGGTATGCAACTGTGATGTGTGATAACCAAATTGCAGCTAGGATGGAAAAACATGAGAATAGAGAGCGTGAAGAGCTTGAGGATCGTGAAGGTGACATTGATGGTGATACCTTCTTAAAAAGATCTCCCAATGCGCTACCTAGAATTGAGGAACATAGATTGAACAAGGTTAGCTGGTTTGAAGATGATCTCAAGTCAGTTTTGGAAAGATCATGAACTAATATCACATATTCAACCAAAATATATGGCACAGCTACCGGCAATAGTATGCTCAATGATTAGTTTTGCTTGCAATAGGCAACATTCAGCAATGCAACTTCAAAATTTGTTGACATTTTTAGCATGTGGTGTAACAGAAAAAATGAGCAACTTCTTGCACTTCTTAGGCTTATCACTATCTCAACAGACAGCAAATGAGGCCATGGATACCCTCACAGAAGAAACTGAGTAGAAAATTAAATCTGTTGCTGCTAGATCATACAAAATCAGACCATTATTATGTATAGATAATATAGATATACAATCATCAGTTCATGACGGGAATGTAGACTTGACCAAGAAGACTTTACATGGCACTTGAGGATCTCTACATGTAGTACCTGATCATTTAACCCACAATATCACACCTGAAGATGTTAGTCTTGACACATTTTATGATGCAATGGACCTTAGCAAATCTACCCCTGTCAATTTACACGATTTCTTACCAACAAATGACAAAGAAATTCATCACAAATCAGCCAGAAAATCTCAATTGGTTAACGCATTACTTGAACTAGTATTAGATAAAAATTCCTCAGCTTATGACTATTGCAAGATCCATCTCAAATCCGCACTACCTTCTGTTGATCCTATCAAGATGTACAAACCTGAAATTTATATGCTCAAACTAATGACTGCTTCAGAAAACTCAGCAACTGGTGTTGGACAAGTCCTTGAACAGCTGATCAAGCAGCTTGGATTGAAACCAGAAGATTTTGCTTCACACATTCAACAGGTTGAAGGTGATCTAGGTACTGTTTGAAACTTCGACTCTGCAGCTAAAAAACAATATCCAGCTGGACATCCTGAAGAAAGTCTACGGAATCCTATGCGTTGTTTAGCCAGATCACATACTATGTGGAACACAACAAGTGCAATTGCTGATGTTTATCTTGGAAATCCCAAAGAATCCCAAGATCCTGGAGTTCATAGGATGGCTGCAAGCTTAGGAATCAAAGCTGACAAGCTTTTTGATAAGAAAGACTTTGGAACTTTGATGACAGCAGTACACAAGATTTATTCTGCAACACTTGCTTTCTTACTCAAGTTTGTCTTTTCTATTGTTTGTTCTGATGAATTTTTGAGATGTATGGATTTTATCTGATCAAGTTCTTTGTAATTTTAGGGAGTTCATCAATTTTAAAGGTCCTGGATTTGATCTTAGCAAGCCAGACGTTGCTCAATGTTTGATTGATGAAGTTTATGATAAATATTTTACCAGTGATTCTATTCAAGAAGCTGAGAAGGCTGAGGACAACGCTCTCTACAACCTACGCTTGAGATTACGTGACTTTGCAACCATTGTTGTAGGTGATCATGCTATATGTGCTGGTGATATTGGACGTGTCATGTCAATGTGGAAGAGATTGGCCATCATGGCACAAGGTATTAAGAGATTGACTTCTTATGCTATTCATCTTCCTTGATATATACTTGTTTTAGAAAAATACTTACCAAAGAAATTTGCAAGAGCTATAAAGCATTGTCTGCTAATTCCTTCTGCTGGCCAAGAGGATCACTGGGTTACCAAAGACTTCTACCTTGAGACCCAGAACTTTTGGATCAAATGCTTTTATAATCGCTTGGTGAGATTTCTATAATGCTTTCAAGATTTGACAACTTAAAGACTGTCTAACTGACCAATCCATCCAAATTTAATCAGGGCCGAGGAACTGATCTTGACAAATTGATTGACAGATTTTCACTGAATGTGCCATTGGTAAGAGAACTCTGATTCAAACCCAGAAGTTACAAAAAAACCAGGACAAGCTGACACTTTCAAAAAATGTAGTTACAGCACTTGATTCATCAACTTTGTCTTAGATCAGGTCTAGAACACGTATACCAAAACAACAAACATCCCATAAGCCCAGAATCCCTCACAAGATTCATGCACATGGCTTGCAATCACCTTGCCAACCACAAACTCATCCAAACCAAACGTGACACCACACTTCTGGCTCCATTGGATGACATACATGCCAACGGAATTGTTAAGTTCAAGTCCATCATCAGGAAAGAAGATTGGGAACACAAGCCTTGTCGCTTTGGATGGGGGTCCTTATTAGGCTTGACTATTGATGAAGATATGGAGAAAGCATGAATGTTAATTGTGTCAGAATTAAGCTATCAATGTTAGAAAGCTAGAAGTGACATTCAAAACTATCACTTGCTTTTACATTCAAAGTTACAACAAAGCTTCTCCTTGTATTTGAAGTCGTAATTTAGTCCTCTTCTCTTCTTCCTCCTAAAGTTTACGAGCCTCCTTTTCCAAATGCTTTTCAATTTGTAACGCATCCTTTTTTTTTCTTTCTTCAGCCAAAGTATCTTTGATTTTCATCTTCTCTTCGTATTCATGCCAAATCCGAGCCCCTTCTTCTTGATCTGCCAAATCTTTTTCTTTTTCTTTTTCTTTTTTCTCAATATGATCCCGATAACTTTCTGATGTTTTCCAGAGCTCAATAGTTTTGATAATCAATTCAAAAGTTCCTGGTAAAGGCTCACTGCCCAAAATACCTCGGAGATATTGACCTAAAAGAACAGTTTTGTAATTTTTTACCACCACCCATAGTTCTTCATAGTTGAAAAGCTGGAT
Source organism: Melampsora americana (assembly GCA_022264835.1). NCBI lineage: Eukaryota > Fungi > Basidiomycota > Pucciniomycetes > Pucciniales > Melampsoraceae > Melampsora > Melampsora americana. The sequence goes on along the minus strand of JAIFHY010000001.1, from coordinate 973,478 downwards.
TGGATCTAAATCGGATCCGTCTGGATAGTAAGTGTGAAAGAGTTTATGAAAGGCTTCTGTTAGATCTGCAGCTAGTTCTATCATTGTTGTTGAGCCATAGATTTTGTCGTCATCAGTGCAAGGGATTGGTCTTCCTAAAAAGGACTTTGGTGGTGGTGGCAACATTGGCAGAGGATTCAGGAAGCTTTCTGCAGGCAGTTCCATTGGGATTGTAGGCCGGTTCAGCATATCCTGAAATCCAATCCAATCAGTGGTCTTAAGGGCCTCTATGAGCTGGATCGCGCCAACAGGATCGCAGACTGAGCATTGGCAAGGCTTCATTCCAGCGGCAGCTTGTCAGTCCCTCTCCTTGATGTAGATTGGATCATCAACTTTCAGAGGGAAATGACCGTATCTAAGATGATGATAGAACCGTCAATTGGGAAATTTGTTTTTAAATAGAATCATTCAAAAGGAGACTTACAATGTATCAGCATTCAATGCAACACAAAGACAGACCAAAGTGACTTGGAAGGCATGCATGCGGTCATCATCATTCATGATAGCATTTCTATCAAAATCATCAATAGAGTTTTTCCCAATTGATTGATGAGGTTCAACTATCATTATTGCTACACTATCTTTCCCACCTCTTCCACCTGTTCCTGCCATCTGGATCCTAACATCTGGATCCATTGCACCCAAGATGATGACTGATTGTACCTCGTGCCAGTCTTGACCCAAACCAAGTGCTGTTGTTGCAGAGATGATACAAAACTTTCCTTTACTGTACTCATCAGCTTGAGAAAGCTTATCCTTGGGACCCTTAGCTGCATGATAATTACGACAACACAAGCTATTCCCATCATTTGCACCACTTGGATTTCCTCTAGCGATGTGAACTTGCTGGGAGACAACAAGAGTGGAGTCTTGCTGGCCGGAGTAGATTATAGTTGAAGGAAGGTTTTCATCTTTGACTACAGACTGATGCGGAATGAGCTGAGCTAGATCTTTGGCTGTGTTCAATGGTTGAGTAAGATACATGCAAATGAAACGTATTTCCTCCCAAACTAGCTCTCCGCGGATGAGAACACGGTTCTGTGGGGTGAGGTGGAGGCTATTCCAGATTGGTTCAATAGCAATTGGTCAACAAGTTGCTGAAAGCAGAAGCACTGGTACTTTATCTGTAGCTGTAAGTGGTAGACCAAGATCTCCGTAAGAAGCTCTAAATTTGCATACATCTGCAAGTTGATTGTGACTTTGTAGGCCTTTTGTATGTCCGCTAGCAACAAGACCCCAAGAGTAGATGACATGAGCTTCATCAACCACCTTCAAGACCAGGTGCTTTTGAAAATCTGTACTATAATACAACTGCTGAAATTTTTTACTATTCAAGAACATTTCAGGACTCTATAGAGGATTGCAATATTCAGTTGATTAGAAATTTGGTACAGCTCTGATCAATGTTGATCACATACCAAGAAAACCACTCAATAAAAGTGACTTTTGAGTTTCTTCCATACATCTGCATCAGTTGCTGAAACCTTGGTTAGGTTGATTCCTGTTATCCCTGGCATGAGTTCTAGTACCTAAGTCCATGAACAATAAAGATACATATCAATCAAAAACATTGATCATCTTCATATTGAAGGAACTTTTGAAACAGCACTGACTTGATTATCACCCAAAGCATCCAGAGGATTGATGATAATCATGACTGGGAGTGTTTTGAGTGGAAACAGAAGCAAATATGCAAGTGCAATTCTTGACTTCCCAAAACCAGTACCCGCCAGGAGCATTGTGTTGAATCCATTCATGACGCTAACAATAGTGTCTGCTTGAAAATCTTTTGCAGTTTGCTGAAAGTGTTTTTTGAATTCACTCTTTGCAATCTTCTTTTGATAGGTTAATGAACCTTTCACCAAGCTTGCAGGCAACAATGGCCAAGTGATTTTCAAGGGATCATCTTTCTCCTCAACAACGGGAGGAAGGGACAGCTCTCTGTTCTTGTTACGTAATTTTCGGACCATGACTTAGTCTCAGGATGTCTTTTGTTTTGGAATGTGCTTCAAAATTGAATTGGAAACAATGAAGATGTTTGATCAAACAGGATCAAAAAGAACTGACAATGAAAAGATGAGACGGTGCGTTCTTTTCTTTTCAAAGATTGGGAACGCAGTTTCTTGCATCAAATTTACTTTCCCAGCTCCCCAACCTTGCTAACGTGTCAAGATTGGATCAAATACTCTTCTCTTCAACTCAAACTCTGATGTCTGATTGTATACAATAATGTACGTTGAACGTTATCTCTCTTTCTTCAATTCAGATATACTTTTAGAAAGGAGGCAGTGTGTTGATGAATTGGTGTCTCTACATGATTCAGATCACCAATTCATCCCACAGCTCAAAACCCATTGACTGTCCTCAGGCAAAAGGATTCTTCCTATTGCCAAAGAACAAGATTAATGAAAAACAATTGGTCAAATCAAAAATTGAGATTACATACAAGTCTCTGTAATACGCAGTCAATTCTCAAAATCACTGAAGACAATGTTTTCGTCTCTAAGGAAACTTCTTTCCTGATTTTTTTTGGAGGGTTCTGAAGAGAGGGATCTCTTCATAAGAAGCCCAAGAATCTTTTGTCTGATTTTGGGACTTGGGCATGCAATGTGGTCCAGTGTAGAGGAGATTCGTTTCTTCCTCTACTCAAACTCAAAACCTGCTGTGCCAAAATCGCCACGTATCATGTAAGTCCCTTGTGCCTCGGCGACAACTAGTTGTCCAAAAATCTGAGGCTCAATAGGACTTTGTCAAGTTTGAGTTTTATATGTATAAGGGTCATTTTTATTGTATAAGGGAGGAAATGAATTTTATAAGGGTATTAATTAATTATAAGGGTATTATTAAAAGAAATTGGGGGAAAACTATTTAAATTCGATTTTTATAGACTATTAGCATATTCTTATATGAGATTGAAACTTATATGTAATTCAGTACAAGTAAATTACAATCAATTACATTAAAATTTAATTTAATTACATATTCATGATACTATTTCAACACATCATTTCCGATTTGAATATCAATTACATCATAAATAAACAATTATAGTATATGTAGTAAATCAGAAAAGTGAAGATAAAGAGTTTGCACAACATATACACAGCAATTAGTCATATGAAGGGCTTGGCAAAAGGGAAAAAATCACTCTTTGCTGGGTAAATTGGTGATAAATCTTACTAATTGATGAGCAGAAGATCAGTAATCAACACAGCAAAGGATTAATAAAGGTCTATTGGTGGGAAATCAAGATTGTAGAAGTTAAATCAAATGACATCATAGCTGTTTACCATTTTTAGTCATCTTGTTGTAAGCTGTTGACCAATTTTAAAGTTGTAAATCAGCTATAAAAAGCCTGTGTCTTTGTCCCACTTTTCTCTTCTTCTTTCTTTTTTTCTTTATCTATGAATTAGGGTAGTTGTCATTTATCATTATAAAGTCACTACACAGTCATCAGGTCACTTAAACTGCCCTTATTTAAATGAATAAGAAAATTTATTTTATTGTGTGTTTAAAAGCTCAAAGCTTCATTGGGAATAACACTGAAGAGTGTTGAGTTAATTTCTCTGGTGCCTTATAAAGTCTATTATTTCTTTTTTTAAAGCAATTCAAGTCTTGGTTATATTTCTCTGTTATCAGGAGACTTTAACAACAAAGTCCAGTTGTTGAAGATTCTCTGAAAGGGCAGTCTCAGACATGTTCTGTAGAATTTATATTTACAGATTATACCCTTTCAAGCACTGTATAGCACCTGCTGTGCTATTAGTACTACAGCGGCCAATCCGCGTCTCGCTCATCTTGAAGATCAAGCAGTTCAAGGATGTCCTCAGGGCCATCTAGAGTTTCTTCTTCCAACGTGGGTGTAATGCCTTGGCTTTCTTCAAATGTGACTGGAGCTGTTGGTTCAATTGTTTCAGCTTCAACTGGTTTGAGTGGGACACTAGGTTTTGACGTGAGTACCAAAGAATTCAAACTTGTGCTTGCAATACTGGGGTCATCTGTGCTGCTGCTGGTACGAGAATCACAAGAATTAGGGTGGGAGGGTTGGGAACCTGGGATTGGAGGTGTAATCAACAATCTTTCAGGACTTTGAGGTGTGATCGCCGATTGTTGAAGACTTCTGATTGTTGATTGGTCAAGAGTTTGAGGCATGAGCATATGAAGGGGCCCATCTTCATGTGTCTGGTATCCATGCAATGTTGGGCCGTATTGGTGAAGTGGATAGTTGAGTGGTGGTGGATACATTTTTGTGTTATAATAAGGTGGATTATTCCAGTTGACTGGTTGCAAAGGATGTTGAGATTGAGATGGATCATTGGTCGCAGTTCAGGTTACATGATGATACGGTTGAGGCCAGTATTAGGGAGGAGGAGGATACATATGCGGATGGTACAAATTGGGATGAAAGGAGAATGAGGGTGGAAGTAAACTTCTGTGACTGTGAACAAAGCCTGGGGGAGCAATGGTGCTTGACGCAATGGTTTTGGAAGAGGATGCCATCGTGGTGACAGTGTTGATAGGGTTGTTAGTGTTCATTGTTGGTTGTTGGGTCAGGAAGTAAAATCAATGGAGGACTTGATTATCATGGGTGACCGTCAAAGTAAGAAACGGCTAGAATGAGGAGAAGAAGTTAGACCATCAGTTCTGCAATCAGGTAGAATGTACGAGAGGAGGGAACGCAGGGATGCTTACCATATTGGGCACTTGTCCAATGTTGGACTGATGGTGGTGGTCCAAGTTGTGTAGGTGCGAGATTGGTGAGATTTGAGATGAGAGTGAGGGATGATTTTAAAGACACTGCCCACTTTGACTTGCAGCCCAATTGGAGGAGTTTACCGCCCCCTGTTTGGTTGATATGTTACAGCGTGTTTGGATAATGTTGCAGCCTGGTATGTATAAAACGGGTGGTTGAGCTACTTAGAGCCCGCTAAGGCTGCGGCTGCGGTGAAATTTGACTGGGGCGGGCTTGGGTATGTGTAAAGATAGTGGGTAAAGCCCGGAAAAAAGCAGGGTTCAGGGAATATCCGAGCGGGCGCCAAATAGTGCCGTCCTAATTTTATATCTTCTAATTTCCTGTGGAAAGCTCTCCTAAGAGGCATCTTTTTTTTCATCACAGTTTAACTTGCCATTTCAAGTGAATATCACTTGATCAATCTCTCACATTTGACTGACTATTCATCCTTTCTCTGCTTTAATATGGCTCATGTTAATATGTTGAGCTGAGGAAACATTAAGACAGTGGTGAAATGGGTCATTGAAACTTTTACCAAAAGGCCCCCCAGTAAAAGACATCAAATTGATACAAATTACTTCACACAAGTTCACTTCACAAGAAAGGATATTGAAGACCAACCAAAGGCCCAAGAATGCTTGTTGCCCTGAAAGGAATAAGTCAGCAAGGTCACTTACAAACAGATGATGAGGATGTATACAAAAGTTCAGCTAATGAAGACAATATCCTTTGACCTATATAAATAGCTAACTTAACTAAGTCCCCTCAATGCTTGCCAATTGTCAAGAATGATACTAAGACACCAAATAAACACTACAAACTCAAAAAAAAACAAATGAAAAAAAGAACTTCAAAATACAACCAACTCTTCTTACCAATTACAACAAATTGATCACTGATCTTACAAATCGTACAATAAAGCATGATAGAAATACAATTGTCGGGGTAATTTTCTTCAAATTTGCAAGCTAGAAGGTTGTTTCATTGTGCAACCTTGTCTTTCAATAGCCAGCATGATTCGCTCCTTTTTGTGTGTACCTGGAGACAAGAACTTTTGAATCAATATCTATACAGTTTTTGTTGAAAGTAGTGCTCACTGACCAAGTCTTGAACTTCCTCCAACTCTGTTTTCAGGATCCAACGTCCTCTGCTCAGCTCTCAAAGCCAAAAAACAAGTGCAAACCTCTGTTTTGGCAAACCAAAGCTTCAGGAAACAATCTTGACCCGCCTCTGCAATATAGAATTGATAGTTTGAGCTTTACATTGGGTTACTTAGCTTAGGATCATTTTGAAATTAAAGGAGCTCACGTGAAAGGTTTGATAGAGTGTCCATAGTACCAACTTTGGCTTGCTGTGCAGCTATCTGAGTGGCCAGGTCTTGAAATCAAGCCAGCCAATCAAAGGCCCGGAGTTTGTGGTTAGCGCCTTCATCCCTGACTCAAATTCTGATGTCAGTTGATTATGAACAAGACACTTTCTTGCCTTATACTTACCAGACCTCATACATACGGTCTTCAAGGCAAAGTAGTTGTCCAAGTGTAATCTTTTGTCGGATCTTGATGTCTTTTGAGGTCATGATGTTGTGATGTCTTTTGGAGTGCCACTGAGCCTCAAAGAACTTGAGCGTGTAGAGCTCGTTGGGGTTGTTTGGATTAGCTATTGCCAACCACGTGTTGAGTACTTCTTGTGTGGCTTTGATGGTTGATTTTGTACTTTCCATTTGGCGGTGCAACCAATCAGCTGTATGTAGTTGGTTTCTCTGTGTGAGGTAGTCACAACAAGACCCGATCAGCTGTAGACAATGTGTTTGGGTTGATGTGCGTAACCGGGCAATTAGTGGGGTCAGGTCTGACCACAATCTTTCCAATCCTTCCCCATCAGAAAGTCCCCAATAATCCAGAAATTGTGGATTGTAATGTAGCTGACAACCCCATGAGTGTACGTAGGCGTGGAAGACCGATCTGCCTAGGATTATTCAATGTTGGTACTCTGGTAACTTGTTTTGCTAAGTCAAAACTCACATTCAGTATTGATAATACCCCGGATCAAAACATCTAATCACCGTCTTGATATGCTTGTCAAGGTGGCAACCAATGTCATACAAAATACCAACTTGTAGATGGGGAAAGGTGTCCAATAATGTCTGTATAAGGGTTAAAGGATAATGCATCCTACAGTGGCAAATTTAAAGTTAGAAACAAAATTTATGAAACAAAGTGAATAAAATGTGGACGTACTTCTCCCCACTTTGATAAATGTTAGCCAGAAGTAAGGGCATGTCGTGCCAACAGGCCAGAGCAAATAACCCAGTATCATTGCATTTGTCCCAGGTGGAAGAGTTCCTTGTGTCATTAGCAGGTTTGTGAGCTTTGCCGCAAGGATCCTGATTTTGTGATGATTGTTTGACAATACTATTCATAAAAAAATTGATTAAAAAGAGCTTACATCATCATCATCATTGTTTGCTTGACGTGGAAGGAGATCTCTGTTGTCAATATGCTTCCCGATATCCAAAGGGCGGACAAAAATGGATGGATATTGTGATTTGGCGGGATCATCCTTACTGGCCAAGATGTTGTGTTGGTGTTGAAAATTCCCATCCATACATACTATGACATCTGCCTCTTCATCTGACTCCTTTAGTTCATCCTTTGCAGGCCCAAAACACCTGCTACAACGTTCAGCCCATAGATTGGCCATGGTAAGTTGAAGTCCGTGTTGAAGGACGGACTTGGTGATTACAGTGATGTGACTGTAGAGATGAGTGGTGCTTGTGAATGGCTGAGTTAAGTCGCGTCAAGCTGCTCGTGTACCTCGACCCTGCATAGGTGCCTTGCTTCTGCCATCAAGAAAGCTCATCCAACTGTTGATGACGCTGGAAGCCACAGATACCAATGTTTGCCAGACATTGTGGTAAGCTTGAAGTAGAGGGATTGAAAAAGTGGTGCGGGGTTGCTGTGGTGAAGCCAGGAGATAGCCCTGGTAGACAAGCTGAACAGGCTCTGGTAAACAGGAACAGAATCAAACGGGCTTACAAACCAACCTACCTAGTTTGCAGGAAGTTAGTGTGAGTTATGAATACAAAATGGAGATAAACAGTATATAGATATCACCTACTAAGTACGCCAATGAGATCCAAATTTCAATAGTAAAACTGAGGCCAAGTACAGTTGTTACAAGCATTGTTACAGGTGTTGAGATAGCATGACTTGCGGGTCCAATTCAAAGTTCTTGTTTGACACTCAAGGCAAGCCGCGGTAATCCGGTTTTCAATAGCTTCCCAGTGTTGACAAAATTGGTCATGTTCTTTTGCGTAGCAATATCCACGGTGTTGAGTAATGAATGCCTCTACGGCCTGATTGCCGACTACTGGGTCCTGTCGTCCTGGGTTGTGTTCTAGAAAAAAATGGGGATTGTCATGAGGTAAGAATTGGCCTTGTAGTTTGTCCATGTTTTGATCTTGATCAGGAGGTAGGTCATTTGGAATAGGGGGTGGGATCAGGTTGTGTTGGTCTTCAGGTAGGATGCCGGCTAGAAATTGTTGACCTTGTTTGACAGAGTCGATGACTTGATGCGCATGCGAGGTGGACTTGTCCAACATGTTACCGTGGAGTACCAGGACTTTCACTCAGGTTGCGGGAGTGTGGTTGTAGAGGTGAAATGCATGGTATGTAAATCATGCTTTGTGTAATAAGAATTCAGCAGAAACAAAATGACAGACTTTCCCTTTCATAACAGCTTAGGTGTACAGTATAATTGCTGTTATGAGAGCCGTTATACAGAACACAGAGGTGTTGGTAATCTGGGTAATCCATTAGAATCGATCATTAAATCAAATGGAGGTCTTCAACTTTGAGACGTGGATTGATATTGGGATGAAGAATATGATGTTGAGAATGAGATGAGATGAAGAATGAGATCGAAGAGAAAGGAAGTTGAGAAGTTGATTTGATTTGATCCATCGATTGTTTGTTCTTGTTTCTTCAACAATCCCTTTGGTCACACACACAGAGCCCCTGTGGATGGATCTACAGTCTATCAGCTCTTCACTCACCACTACCAAGACTGAAGACTTTCTCTCTTCTGAGTGCTTTCTCACCATTCATTCTCATTCATCTCCTCATCACTCATTTCAGCTTCCATAGTTCCTACAACAGTACTCTATACCTCCAATCAATCCAAGCTTAATCCAGCCCACCCACACCAACTGAATCTTTCTCCTTTTTGTGTTCTGTTTTTTTGAAAAAACAAGAGCGAAGGGAAAGGCTATTCCTTTTTTTCTTATCCTTTATCTTTCTCTTCAATCTTCTTCTTTTACTGTTTCTCTCCGTATCACATCTGACTTCAAGCTTTACTTTTTTTTAAAAAAAAAATCTCTCTCAGAATCCTCACTTATTTCTCACTTACAAACCACGCAAAAAAAAGAAAAATCAATACTTAATAATAAGGATTGATCAATGATATTACAGATTACATCTTCTCTAGAGTCTCCTTTCAGTGAGAGTGAGCTTTATCCCTTTTTTCTCTCTTCTTTCGCCTGATCTGTCCCCTTTTTTTGGGTTCTCTTTTTCGTTTGTTTGTTTTTCTCGTGATTCAGGTGTTCCAGGTAGATAATTTCCTCTGTCACCCCCAAGGGGTGTTTCCTCTTATGCTGATAATACATTCAGCACGGCCTACGGCCATTGCGGCTTCGCCTAGAAGCCATGTGACAGAGCACATCCCTTTACAACTCGGAGAGGCACATCCCATCTAGAATGTAACTTTGGGCGAATACGTCTTGATAAGATTTTTTACCTCACCAATCGTAAACCTACATACAATTGGATATATCTCTCTTGAACCTAATCAAGTGGCTATAACTCTTCCTCTCAAGGGGGTCCCGCGCGACATCGGCCGGCACGGCTTTGTTCTCATGAAAGGTGTCGGGAGACGAGTATCATCGTATTGTGAAATCGCATCTGAATATCCCATTTCTCCAAGCCCGTCTTGGTGTTCCATCTTACGTGTTAGAAAAAAAACCCAACATCAAATCACCATAGACCAAATCAAATCAAATCTCTTGATAAGAAAAAACCAACTGACCGGTTCATAATCATTCAATCCCAACGCGTTCAATGCAGGTAGCTTGGCAAGAGATGTGTTGAGTTTGATGATGTGACTTGCATGATTTGAAGAAAGCTCCAAGGATTGTGTAAATGAACAGTCTCAGAGGTTTACCTAAACCGATTCCTCCTTACGCAAAGGTTAACAACAAAACATCCTTGGTCTGCTCATAGAAAAGAGAATGGTCAGATTCTCTTGGTCAACCGGCCTCAGACCAAATACTGAAGATTAGGTAAATTCTTCATCTTGAGAACACCGCTGAGACGTTCTGATTGAACCTGCTTGAATGTCATCTGTTCAAGATCGGGTGAGTTGGATGAGTGATAAAGTCAAGTTGATACTTGACAGCTTTCGATCTTTGGCCGTCCATTCGGCTTTGCGACGACGAACCTGACTCCGAATCGACTGACAAATTTCAGGGTAGTCAAGAAAATCAAACATCGATAATCAAATCTATCTCACTTCTCATTGAGTCTTTTGTTCATGTTAACACATTTGAGAAAATCGGCGGTCTTTTTTTTTCCTGGCAAGTTTTGTATGATTGAGATCAAGTATGATGTAAAAAAACCCAAGCAGATTTGAAGAACGTAATCCTTCGGCAAGCTTTTTAGAATCAAGACTTGATCTCATTTGGAAATTTCTTCAGCCAATGAGCCTTTATGATCATCTCAATAGCAACCTGATCAGTGTACCTTGGTCTATAAAACCCACAACCTTTTCCTTCAAATATACCCTCATCAACTCATCTACTCTTCATAATCAAATCTCATTCTTAATCAAATCATCATCACTTTCACTTTCACTTGCTTCTCCTTTCTGTTCAACATAATCACCACATCAAGCTTTTTATAATCATCAAAATTAATTTTTTTCATCCATTAAAGTACAAGTACATCATCATCAATCTTGATTCCATCTGGCTTTAACTTCATCTGACCATCGTATCACTCTTCATCAGCATGCAAATTATTTCAATCCTTTTATCCATCCTTGCAACCAGTCTGGTTGTCTCTAGCCTTATCATTCCAGACCAATCTGCAGTTGATCCAAGGCAAGAGCGATCTTTAAGTGATCATCGCATGGTCAGTCTCGTATTTCTTTTTTGCGAAATCACCATTTCAATTCTATCTATTTACATCACACTTTTCTCTTACCCTGACTATTGAACTTGATAGCTTGACGTGATTTACCCATCTGATGGCCAAATGGAAAGCCGAAGAAGAGTTCAACCGAGATCTGGACCAAGTAGCAAGCTGAGTGCTCGATCAGTCCGATTGGGGCCTTACCGTCCAGCCAGTGCCCCTGAAACCCAAGAAAGTTCTAGGGATGCTCGAATGTGATGATGAGCAATGCAGTATGTGAGTATCAGATACCATCTTCTAATCAGAAGAGAAGCTTGATCAATCTATCGTTAACTCTCATCTCTTTTTTATACGTCTTTTCTACAATATAGTTAACCTCTTGACATGAAAAACTTCAAGTTGGACTCAAAGCCTTAGTTCAAAGAATTCATAATCCATTCGGACTTTATCTACATTCTCAATCTTGATATTTTTTCTTTCCAAACATCATCTCTCCTTGTCTTTTCTTTAAATCTTCAACAAAATGTGGTCCTACCTCTTTTCACCCTTCTGTTTTCACCCATCTTGTGATGTTTTTCAAGAACTAACAAGTGAATTTGTTAATTTGATTTCGTTTTTTGAAATAAACTGTCGTTACCTATCACCTATACCTCAATCACTTAAAACTGATTCCGTCAAAACCCCTTAGAAGCTACGGATCTCAGTCTCAGAGATCCCAACTCTTTCACAGAGAGTTTCAAGGGAACAGTCTAGGGTTTACTTCTGACTTACCGGTCAAGCTACTACTGTGAAAAAATAAAATTCATCCTGAGAAAACAAACATACTTCAACATCATTCCCTAAATCTTACTCCACTAAGGCTTTTTATTTTTTTGGAATTTTCTCAAATCATATTCTCGACTGATGATTTATCATCTTCAAAACCAAAGTTTGAATGACAATCTTTGAATGATTCGGATCGGATGGGTGTTTTTTTTTGCTTTCTTCTTGAAATTTTCACAAATTTCTTTACCTTATCCCTATTGAAATGAAACCAAACCCCCATCCCAAACAAGATCAATTATATCCAAAAAAAGGGGTATTGGATAATGAGATCCTTTGATGATAGAAATGATCACAATTTAAGAAATCAATTTCGATTAGATGAGTTTGAAAAGTTGAAATTCGAAAGAACTTGAGAAAAAAAACCAAAAAGAAAACATTTTGATTTGAAGTTGTTTTGAACAAATTTTGAATGAATGATAAGCTCAAGAGTGATGAGAAGTGAAGTAGGATGATCAATTGATCAGATTCAAAGATGTTCTCAACTGATTGATACTCAAGAGAAAGAGATGAATAGACTGATTGATAAAGAGTTGGGATGATAGATGAACACAAGCAAGTGCCAGAATCTGAAGATGAGGAATGTGATGTTCTAATTGACGGGCAACAAAGTGATGATCTGTGATCTGAATATCAAACTGAGTGATGATTTGTGAGTATCTCTCTAGGAATGATGGTTTCAGAACCTCATGAAGTTCATCACAAGATAGTTGATAAACTTCATGAGGTTGACTGATAAGTACCAGGAATGAAATGTGAATCGAGCAAAGAGAGCAGAATCAGAGATCCTCAGCGTACTATATAATCTTACACCATCAGCATCACCCTTCAAATCAAAACATATCAAAATGAAAACCTATCCTCACTCTTCACCCTTCCCAAGATGGCAGAGATGAGCCTCTTAGAATGTTTTAATTTCTTAGGGTTCATCCTCTTTGCAATCCCGTCCATTCCGAATGAGCAGAGAGATTCATATTCCCAAAGAGCTTCTTGAATTTAATCAAATCTCAAACTTCAGAGTACAAAACTTAGGAAAGAGTATAGAGAAAGAGCATAAATCAAGAGCAAAAGAAAATGATAATAAAGAAGATCATCACCCGGTTTCAATCAAATCAAATCAAATCAAGTCTACAAAACCCTTTACTTGAAATCCCACACAGATACATACTAATCAATCAGGAAAAGAAAAAAAAACCAATCCATTCACTTCTTAATCTGTTGACAAGTAAGTTGACCAAAGTTCACACAAACTTGCTGATTTAAATTTCCACCTTTCAAACATTGAGGTTTGGCTTGATCAGTTTGACAAGTATAGGGAAACGTTCGATTCGAATTTTCTTCTCTACATTTTAAATCTTTAATCGGTCCACCACAAATATCATTCACTTTATCACAACAAACTACATTGTAACCTGGGGATTGAGATTGGATTTGATTTGTATTTAAAAATAAATTGAGGAGGAGGATCATATTGAAGAAAATGATAGTTTGGGTTGAGAAGAACTGAAATTGGGGTTTTTTATTTTCCATATGAGTTCATCAGAAATTGAGTTGAAGATCGAGTTGAGGAATTTATATAATAGCTTACCATCTTCGAATCAATTTGAGATAGATTTAAAATCAATCCTTGACTTTATCCAATTGAACTTTGATTGTCTGTTAAAGAAAGAAAGAAACATAAATCATATTATCATCATAAACAAACAAAAAAGAAATCATAGAAAGAAATCTTACCTCTTTAGAGTGGTGAAGGGAGAGGATAAACTGAATATCTTAAGAAAACCAAAAATAAAAAAGCGAAATTGAAAATCAAGAACTATCAGTCAACTTTCACTAAAAAAAGTCTTGAGAAATTAATGTAGGTTGATCTTGAAAATCGTACCTGAGAATGATCAAAGTATTGAAGAAATTTGAAGTAAAGTGAATTAAAATTTCAAGTGAACTGAGATCTCAAGTTAAAGTTGAGGGATTGGAGTTCCTTCCTTTTTTTCAAATCCATCTCAGCTTTTATAGCGAAGAGAAACACAGGCACAGAGCTCAAGTCTTTTCTTCAATCAATCCTACTACATAATCTCTTGCTGTGATCTGAATTGAATCCGGAAAACCCAATGCCAAGAAGTCTTCCCACTTCATCATCTCCCTTCAACCTAATCCGGCCTTCACAGCACAAGCAGGATGAGGAGATGAAGTCAGAGGATAAGTTTTGGTACAAGCTCTTAACGGAATTCCACAGGTTCATCAAATCGAAATCCAGCCTGAAAATTAAGGCACTACTGCTTACATCAATGTATAAATTAAGAGAGAAAGTCAAAGCGTTCAATTTCTTGAGCTTAATCTTGGCGCTTTCTCCAATCATGTATGTGTATCGAGGCTGAGCAGACAAGGCCAAAACTTTCAACTTTGATACTCATCTGAAAACTTTAAACTTCAATGATCATTCCAAGTTGCTTTGATTGAAATCAATCTATCATTCAAATCTTGATATCATCAAACCAATGATCAATCTTTCAATAATCTAAACATACATACATCACTTTATTAAAACCGGTCTATCATTTACAAATCATCAGTAAGATACAAAACAAAATCACTCTACATCACTTTTTCACTTCTAAATCTATGGTCACCTTTCACGTTTTGGTTTTCTAACCCATGAAGGCTTTTTCATCTAACGTAATCCCAAATTCTTCCTTTGCTAAAGTTTCAATCTGTCGTTGTAATAAATCTTCAAACCCTTCACCTCTTCTTTTTCCTCTTACATCTCTTAACCACCATTGTCGTATCTAAAAACACACATCATTTCAAACAAACAAAAAAGAAAATTCACTGTCAATTCACCTTTGGAATCCAATCCCTATTCTTTCCATAAGTAAGACACATTTCACAAACTCTTGTGAAAAGGAATCCAAGATCAACAAAGACCAATGCGATCTGAAAAGTCCAAAGCCTTGTGAGATGCTTCAACCAATCTTGAGTCACTTCCTTAACACTTCCATCACCATAAGATAATACCTTATAAGCCGTCATCCCAGATGCGGCTCCATCTATAACGATCCTCAATCCAAAAAGGATCAAATCAAATTTGGACTCAATTCAAATCAAGAGACATCAACGTACGTGCGAGTATGTTGATCCGATTTGACGGACTTCCTAAGACTTGATTGTTACCTTGCATCATCCTCATGCTTCGAACAATAAAAATTAACTCCTGATCCACGGACGATTCACATCATCAATCTTTTCACCCAAAGGGATCGAGTTGGAAAAGACTTACATTTGGAATCAGCTTCTGATTTTGTAACATACCCACAAGTGTGTCCTTAATCTTCAAATCCTCTATAAAGACAGCACAATAGTCAGTTGTACCATCCAATCCGAAGGAATCAAATCACCCACTCTCGTATGATGTCAGCGGAGCGTCGATTGGTGTTCCTGCCTTCAATGGTCGAGAGTGTTTACTACTCTTGAAGGGCCGAAGTAAAGTGGCAGATGCTGTGAACACGGTAGATGAGTTAGGGTTCAGTGACTGTCTTCTGATCTATCATGACCATCCGGTCGGACAAGGAGACATCCGTTTTCTATCCACTCTTGTTCCTCAGACTCTGACCAACAGGTCACTAGTAGATCATGTTTTGGTATTCAAGATCCAAAACTAGGACCAATAGGTTCGTGAAGCAAATTGAATAGATGATAATGTAGTGGATCCAATCAACAAACCAAATAGTTCACTATTCGCAATTCTGAGAAATGCATACCAGTCAGATATGAGCCAAGCATCTTCTCAAACTTGACAAGAATGAGAATAGAAATGCAAAACTGACCCCCAACCACTGGCAATCCTTTGAATTGAGTCTGTATCCAGTACAAAAATACTCCGCCAGAGTTCACTAATCGAAATCAAATCGAGACGATAAAGGTTTAGTGTGATAACTTTGAGTATGATCTTCAACATGATTGTCCTCATACCAATATTCAGCCCGAAATTTATCTGGTAATTGGATGTAAAGTCCATGATCGATCAAAGCCTTTTGTGAAACGAAGAAATCTTTAAATACAAAATGTATCTTGAGGGATGAGAGTTGACTTGTAAACCAGACTTCTCACCAGTTTCATCTTTTCATCTTTTTTGATCACCAAGACGTTTCCAGGATGCAAATCACAATGTAACCAACCAAATTTAAAAACCATTGAGCTAAACATGTTCATTGCCAAATCCATCACATTCTTTTTATCTATCCCATTTTTCTTTAGCTTGTCCTCTTCTGTCAATCGACATCCACCTTCAACAAAGTCAGTTGTTAGCACACGTTTGGTGGTCAGACCCCAATTCACTTTGCTAAATTGAACCAAATCGATACATCATCACAATCGATCTCAGCTCGAGCTATATCCATCGGTATATGAGAATAACAAAGAGGTAATGCACAGACGGTACAAGGATATTGTTCTTGAGCTTAGGATCGGATTCAAAATACTGAGATGTCTTTTCAGAGTTCTTGGCTTCTCGAACGAAATCTGTCTCGTGACGAATCTGATCGGCAACATCTACCCAAGAGCAAAACAAATTGGTCAAATTGAGAATCCCAACAGGCCAAATACTTTATCAAACCATCTAATTGATGAAGAGACTTACATTGTGCAATGAAATAGATTGGGATTCCAAAAGCCTTTTCACACACATAGAGAAGTGATTTATACGCAAACAGATCACTGTGAAAGGATCATCATCAATTAGCATCACTATCTGTTGATCTGGATTTGAATTTGATCAAGTCTTGATGGATAAATTGAAGACCCACAACTCGATTTGAATAGGGATCGCAGGCCTTTGAACCTTGACAGCTACAATTTCACCCGTATGCCTAAGTTTAGCTTTATGGACTTGAGCAATCGAACCACAAGCGATTGGTGATTGACTGAATTCATCAAAGACATCTTCAATTCTTTCTTTGAACTCATGATTCCATACATTTTGAACATCTTGAAGAGGTATAGGTTCCGAAGCATCAAACATAGATTCGAAAGCTACCTTGTAAGGTGGTGGTAAGACAGCAGCTTGGATGGCTAATGATTGTCCTAATTTGATGTATAATCCACCATTTCGAGTACAGGTCTTAGCCATTCGAGTTGAGACCCGATCATGAAGATTTGTTGAATCAGTTTTAGGATTGAAATTAAGTTTATAATCTAAGATGACGATAGAACTGTGAAGAAAGTGTGTAAAGTGAGATGAAGAAGGTACATTCAGTAAATTGACCTATGAAGTTAATGGAAACCTAGGTTAAATGACTTACGCATTGTAAACTAATCTCAATGTTCTAGAGATTGCTTCGGAATAATAATATTGATCGAATGTCCAAGCAGTGATTAGTAGACCGATAGAAGAAGTTAAGATCCATGTAGGTTTTCTAGTTGAATGTTGAGTTGATCTGATTGAAATTGTTCGGATTGGATGATGATGATGAGGATGAGGATGATGAGGATAAGATGAGATTAGATTTAATTTTCTTTTGGTATAGAATGATGAAATGAGTTTATGAGTTTGAGTCATTTTTTGTATTTTGATCTTGATGAGTTGGAGATGTTGAAAAGCATTCGATCAAAAAATGAGTCATGTAGATATAAAGCCATACTTTATGGGATTACATGTTGTCTCTTAAAAGAAGATGTCTTACAATCCATGATCGGTTTCATCACGGCTACTTTGATTAAGCGAGCCGAAGTGTTGAAAAGACCGAATGAATTGAAAATAAAAATAAAAAATTAAATCATTCCTTCATCAGCATTTACCATTTTACCATTTTACCATTTACCAAATCGAAGTTTAGATCTTATAATTCTCCTTTCTCATCTCTCAACTCATCATCATGTCAAATCATCAAACTATCTCATCATCTTCAATCCCATCTTCATCTTCATCATCTTCATCCATATCTGAATTTCAAAGTAAGATCTCAGATCTCAATCTTATCAAACCAGTCACCTACTCATCCTTTTTTATCTATCCTCAACAATCAATCAACAAAGCCTTATTCTCTGATCTACTAACACCTTCATCGGTCAATGATCCTATCGAGTCTCATCTCAATCTCACATCACCTCCGATCACTCTTAACCATCCTCCTCATCAGTCCATCAATCAATCTCAACCTTTATCACAATTCAATCCTTCTATCGATCATCAACTTCCAATCTCAAATCATTCACATCATCATCATCATCATCATCCTTTCAACAACAATTCGAGTCCAATCTTTGATTCTACAGTGGTGAATTTTCAACCTGAACTTCAAATCCACGAAACTCAAGCCTCTAGTCCTCTTTTGTTTCATTCCTTTAATCCTTACTTTAAAGTCGGTCAACTGTCTCTTAAAACTCTCAACCCATCCCAGATTTGACATGGAGTTTTGAACAATCTTACTTTTTAAACAGGCTCCGGATGACGAGCTTCACAGGACAGCTTCAACTTCGCTCGGATTTGATTCACTCCATGTCAATCAGATCCCCAATAATAATTTACATGATTCAATCATATTGAATCAAGCATCTTCCAATTCACTAGCAATTCATCCTACTCCTCTAAATATATTACCCTATCCACCTATCATCACTCCAGTCAATCCGATTGAGTATAGTAGATCAGTCGCTAGCTCTCATGACTTACACGTTCCTGGCCTATCTTTCAATACTCCTAGTCCGTCTACTTCCAGGACTATCATCCCTCAAAATCAACACCACAATCACATCAATCACAACCACACCGATCAAAATCACACCGATCAAAATCGCATCAATAAAAATCACACCGATCAAAATCACACCGATCAAAATCGCATCAATAAAAATCACACCGATCAAAATCACATCCATCAAAATCACACCAATTCAATGAACCCCCTTTCCAGACCGATAGCTTTGTCTAATCCCTCTAAAGATCGGGTAGTCTCAGCTAGAAATCATGAAGGGATCTATGGCATCAGTAGAGAAGTGGGCAGAAGAACTTACAGAGTAAATATATTCTTTCTATTCTTACCAATCATCATCTTCGCTGTAAGTTTTCTTTGACCCTATAATGTCTGATCCCCTTTGAATCTCGGATATCAGGAGTACAAGTAAGTTTTCTATTGTAGTACAAGAATCCGATCTATTGATTTACGCTTCACTCGATCATCTTCATTCAAAAGGTGCCAACACTGCTCCCGTACCTTTTCTCGACCATCCACTTTAATCCAAGTAAGCGTATTATCGGATCATCTTATCTTCAATACCATTACTAAGCCCATCATCTTCTGTGTCTTTAGCATGGCCGTGAGTAGAGCTCTAATATTCTTTGGCAGAACAAAAGGTTGAAGGCTTCTTTCTCGTCTCAACATAACATGGTGAAGGTGTACATACCGGCGAAAAGCGTGAGCTGACACTGGGAATGAGCTCAACACACTCGAGTCTATTTCGTAAAGTTTCTTTGGTTTAGAGGTAGGGAGCCGAAGAAGGTTCTGCTGACCATGGTCATCAAGACCACTGTTTTCGATGATCAACACACCCAAGAGACTCAAAGGGAGACTCAAAGAGTACCATGGGACTTAAACAACTGCCTTTTTCTGTTCTCAAATGCTTCAATTTTTGTGTAGCTTTCGCATGCCCTCACCCAACGTGTGAAAAGAGATTTGGTACGCTTTCGAATGCCCAAAGACATGCTAAAATTCATTCTTCTTCTTCAGTGAACCCCTAGTGAACGTTCAATTTGGACATTGACTATATGAAAGTGAGTGGGAAAAATCTACGACTTCATGGAGCGTTGGCTGACGTGATGCATGGATCATCTAGAACAAGGAGGACGAGTGGGAATTCAGTGAATTCAGGATTTAGAATTTTGAATTGGCTAGTTACGTTATACTGGCAATGATATTGAACAGGAGGCCTACTTTGTAGTGTGATTTGAATCCGACTTAGGGATGGTACTTGCAGAACGGATCATGCAAATTCAAAAAAGAGCGTTTAAGCTGAGTACAAGTTTTCATTTATGACTTTTCTTTTTGAAGATGATTCAATACTAGATATCAGGTAATCTAGATGATACAAACGAGGCAAAGAGATGGTTTTGTGTGTCCATCAGAGGTAGACAAAGAATGTCACATAAGCTCAACTGATTGCAAACCAAGCTCGTAATTGACCCAAATTGAAGATGTATAGCTGGTATTATAGAGATAGATACACCAACCTGAACATGTGTGAAATTGATAACTGACACCCAAGCCCATGAAGAATGATCTTTTTGACTGTTGCCATGTCATAGGTTTCTCGTAGTGGAATGAAATTCGAAGGTGAGTACATACGTCCTCGTCTGCTCCGAGACGAGCCTAAGATGAAAGTTACACATCATGAGACGTGCAGATTACAGTGAGGTTTGTTCATCATTAGCTCATACTCTCATTGAAAATATGAGGGTTGGTCAAAAGGTGAATTGGAATTGTTTCACATGAGGTTGAGTAAGGTATGCTGTATGATGTTGCGCAAAAGATTCGGTTCTCGCACCCTACTTGACCCGCACTGCAATGTGTGACATCGGATGAGAGATTGGAATAAAGAAATGAGCAAATAGATTTTACCTATGAAAGAATTAGAGAAATGCTAGAAGTTCAGATGTAAAGAGACGCATTGAATTTAAATTAAAACCTAGCTAAATGAATAAAAGCCAATATGAGATAGATTAAGGATGAGAAGATCACAGAAGAGATTGATCATACAATTTTGTATTTCACAACAACAAGAAGAAGAAGAAGAAGAAGAAGAAGAAGAAGATCTCTTGAGATGAAAAGACGAAGATGAAGCCAAAAGATCAAACAGAAATCAAAGAACAAAGTAAGAAAACATGATAAAAGAAGAAGATGATCAGATCGATTTGAGATTGATGATCAGAAATTGAATGAAAAGAAATCTTTAAGAAGAGATGACATAAAACCAAAAAAAATGGAAAAAAAATGAAGCTCATTCATCAAGCTTGACGAGATGGATGAAAGTGAAAGTGAAAGTGAAAAGAAAAAGAAAAAGAGGGAAGGTGTTTTTAACAGATCAAACATTTCGAATGTTCTGGTTTAGCTGAATCTGGATTAATCTCTTTTTCCACTTCAGCTAAACCTAATAAGAAACTTTGAGCCACATGTTCACCTGATCTAGCTGAAGCTTCAGTAAAAGCACAATTCCATTGTTTAGCTAATGCTAAACCTTCTTCGGTCGAGATTTGTCTATATGAAGAGAAACGTCCCATCATCAATGATCGAACGAGGGTCAAAGAGAGAGAGAGAGGGAAAGAGTGAATTGACAAACCGTTGTACTTCTAAATCTGATTTATTCCCAATCAGTACCATCGGTACTGAATCTTGACCGGTGAAATTTAAAATCTTATCACGAATGATAGAGACCATATCGAATGAAGATCGAGAGTTGATTGAATAAACTAAAGCCCAACCGTCTAGACCGATAGCTTGTTTTGAATCTAGGATAGTAAACTCATCCTTGATGATGAAAATGATAAAAGAAAAGGTGAAGAGATGAGTGATTTTGATTTTGATTTTGATTTAATTGGATGATGACTTACATGACCAGCTGTATCAAAGAGTTCTAATTGAAACAATTGACCTTTAAGTTCTACGGTTTTTTGAAAAGTATGTTCGATGGTAGGATAATAACTTTCCACAAAATGTTCATCTACAAATTGAACAGCCAAAGAAGATTTTCCAACTGATCTAGAACCTAATAAAGCTAATTTTCTAGGTCTAGGTGGAATAGGTTTACCAGATGGAGTGGTCATGATCTTGGGATTTGATTTGGTGGAAGTTAAATTTGAAGATGACATGAGTGATTGAGTTAATTCACAAAACTTGGTAAAGGTAATCTGTTTTTGAATTCGTTCTTCCAAGATTTCTGTTGATCTTTTGATTTGATCGATTGAGAGATTGGATGGATTTGATTGATGATGGTAATAGTGAATCGAATTGGAGTGGCTTCTTTTGAATTTCTTTGATGGAAGTTGATTTGAGAATTGTAAGTTGAGTTCCAATGATAATCGGGCTGATCCCGTGGCTTTCGAATGAGAGACTGATCGGTCTGGGGTCGGGTCGAGATGATCTCCGTACTCGGACCCGGGTTGTGAGATGATACCTTGATCGATTTGAGCTACGTATGAGATTGAATGAGTTGTGTGTAGAGGATGATTTGAATGAGGTGTGTTGAGATGATTAGAATTAGATAGAGATGAATTTGGTGAGGTGATTTGATTGGGTAGAGTGATCTTCAGTTGAGATGGGTTCTTGTTATGCTCAAGTGGATCAGGATCATGAGTGTTTGTACTCATTGATTGGAGATTCGATGAAGC
This sequence comes from Melampsora americana, assembly GCA_022264835.1. Classification (NCBI taxonomy): domain Eukaryota; kingdom Fungi; phylum Basidiomycota; class Pucciniomycetes; order Pucciniales; family Melampsoraceae; genus Melampsora; species Melampsora americana. The sequence goes on along the minus strand of JAIFHY010000001.1, from coordinate 951,328 downwards.
GTTTCTTTTGAAAGTAGAGATCATGTTGAGATGACAGTCACTTCTACAATCAATCAAGAGGAATTCAGAGAATCAAGAAATGTCTGGTGAATGAGATAAATTTAGAAAATCAAAAGGATTGAGGATGAGGGATTTAGGAATTGAAATCAATCGAGTCAAGTACTTCGCGAGATGGCGGGTGAAAGGACAGATGGTCCACTGAGAGTCTAGCTGAGGGTGTAAGAAGGTTGAGTAGAATCTACAATCAAATCACAACTGAACCCAACCCAAGGCTTAGAAGACGATGAAAAGATTTCAGAATCAAATCAAGAATAGGAGAATTGGATAAGGTGTAAAGTGTAAATCATGGGTCAATCCACAATCACAAGTCTCGGAAGTGGATCAACTCCTATGTATGCAACCATCAAGCAAAGTGTTAAGGAGTCAAGTGAGAGATTGCGAATCAAGGTCAGATAAACTTCTTCATCGTAGGTCGAATTCAAATCGAGAGACTTCTCAAGATCCAAAGTGGGCTTGCTATTACAAGACAACTTACTTTATCCTAAGAACCAATTTCAAGATGAGAATTGATGATTGTCACCAGATTAAGAATGTTGTCTCTGGTAGGCGTTGTGTGAGAGTGGAATCAAAGATTTCAAAAAAGTTCTGATTGGGATGATGACGATCTAGAGTGTATGCGCTGAAGGAGTTTAATTAATTATAAAGGAAGCACGCGATTGAGATAGAGTAAGTATTTTGAAATTGAAGACAAAGAACTTGAACAGTTTGAGGTCACATTCGGAGGAAGTCAAAGGTTTTTATCAAGAATACTTACTTACAAGCAGTGAGAGACTGACCGATGGTGAGTATTAAATCTCTTATCAGTCACAGTGTGTGAATGGGTATTTTCTTGTTGTACTCGAATCTTTGTTAAGTAAAGTGGAAAAACTCTCATCTGATCCGACTTCCGTTAAAAGTTCCACCACTCTAGACTAAATCAAATCAAATCCTTCTTCTGATTCTCTGCTCATACGATACGATACACTCGAGGCGATGCAAGTTTGTTTAGGCGAACGTGATCTTCGAGAGATGTATGTATGCGCGATTAGGTGTTAATGATGATGATGATTGGGTAAACCTTTTGTTTCTGATGTCTTAAGCCTAATCTTCAATGATTCACCTTTTTCTCATTCTTACTGTGTCTTTCATAAAGAATGAAAAAGTTGTAAAAAGTTACGGGCCTTGAGGCCCGTGCCCGAGGCGTCTGGAGGCGGATACTGTGAAGCCCCAGACCGCCTATATTGCCTGTAAATTCGGATTACAAGAGGCACATGCCGCCTCAATTCCGTCCACCTCCATAATCAACCAATCTCGATATACTCCCCCACACCTTCACAATCCCAATTCCATATCGACTAGCCCCAACAATGGTTGGGCCATATCCAATAGGTTTCTCAGGTTTTAGTTTCCCGGTCGATCTCGATTCGACGTTTGGCCCCTTTCTCACAACACCTCCACTTCGATTACAACTTTCAACTACGGCCAGGTTCGATTGCCTCATTCCATACTTCCGCCATCAAGCCAACAAGATGTTCCGATCCGACTCTCTAGCTCAGATTGCCCACGATGATACCCCCATTGGGGAGCGGCCTTACCCCAGCGGACGTCGGTAGGTTTTTCTTAGTTTGCTTATTGAGTTCTTCCATTCTCACTAATCTCAAATGTGATTAAACGTAGGGAATTCGTGGCACCTCGTCATCCCGCTGAAGTGGAGGCCAATGCGGACGGTATGGCCTTGATAGGCAATAATATTCCGGGCACACCTGGCTCATGGGTGATCACTCGGTCGACCGCCTCGCCTAATGATCCCAGTTCACCTCCTATCGTATTCCAACAAGGTAATGTCCTTTCACTCCGTTCGTCTTCACTTCGAATTGGCACTCATATGTGATGGATCCTTAGGTGGCACTCACGGTGTACGCGATTCCAGCTCCGATATCGAGGTGATCAGTTCCAACTTCCCTAAACGTCGGGTTGTATCGCGCGATATCAAACCAAGTAAGTCCGATTGATCCACTATTGCCCGCATACATTTGATCTCCGACATTGGCATCTTGCCAATTGCACTATAGGTATACCTGCCACTGGGACTCGGGGTCTTGTGGTAGCTTTCACCTTATACCTGCCCAAAGGGCATGATCTCGCCAAGGGACCACCTAAGAAAACAAGCAAGCCGGTCTTCCAGCCCATCCCGCTCCCGGTTACGAAGCAACAGTTCAAGATCGACGATGGATCTTTTGTTGGATTGAAGTCGCTACTGTTCGATCTTGCGAGCGAAGTGGACAACGACCACTCGAAAGGTAACACGGCGATTCTGGAACTGGCTGATGCCAGCAACAAGGTAAAGATCCACGCTTTCATCGCCCGACACAACTTCTATGCCAAGGATCACAACCGGTACATAACCAGCGACAAGTTGCTTCAAGATTTCTATGCCGCGCTTCCGAACGAGCCCGTTGGCAACTGTGGTTTTACAGTGACTATGGAGAACCCAGCGAAGGCGGCCCAAGCCGCCAGCACGGTAAGTGATCGAAATTTCCCGTTGTTGTCCCGTTGTAGGCTAGGATCTCAAACTGATGGATTGAATCTTCCTCTATTTCAGGAACTAACTAAAAGCCAAGGCCGAATGCGCGCCCAACACACCCTCAAGACTGCGACGGACCCCACCACATCGGATGTTGCCCATGCAGCCCCCATCCCCCCTGAGAAACAATTCCTCACCGCGTTGCAAAAACGACATAGCTCCCGCCACACCGACAAGGGCGAGGGCTGGCGTATCTTCAACCCGAACGATCTTACCCAGAAGATGGAGTTGACATACCGCCACATGGTTCTCTGGGCTGAAGAGTTGGTAAGTGCAATAACCCACCTCAGGCTTATCTTCTGAAAGGTATCTGACAAGAACCTTTCAGGCTAAGGGTACTGCAGGCGTCTCCGTGACGATGCCACCCATGGCCGTCTATAAGGACGACTTTTTCTGGATTGAAGTCATACCAAAGCGACCAGCCCCGAAATCGAGCAGCCTCTCAACCTCAACCACCCCAACTGCCTCGGTCAAACGAGCGAAGGTAACTGACGATCTCACCTTCAAGATCGGCAGCTATGCGGAAATGCAAGGCCACCAGGTTAATATCAATTATAACGATCTACGACGCATCCAGCGCGAGTTGCCCATCGAACATTACTTTAGATGGTGTCAAATCGATGAACGAATCATTGATCACGACGTGAAGGTTCTTTTGGAACATGGCATCAAGGATTTCGGACGATTTTTATTCCCGGATGTCCTAGATGCAAAGACCGTGGCATCTTGGGGAATTCTTTGGGACACGGCCATTGAGTTGTTCACCAGAGCCCGCGAATACTACGTTTTACAAGTAGGCATCGATCAAGAGCAAGTGGCCAGACGATCCATACCCCACACCGCCTTACGAAGCCCACCTCAATGGTGATGATAGGTGGACTTGTTAGTTACCTAATGTTAAAATCAATACTATTTCTTGTTAGGTAGCAAAGTATATTTGAATTATGAAATAAATCCCCAGTCTGGGTCCGTGTGAACCCCTCCAACATAATCAGAAAGAATGGAACAGTGCCCCATTCTTTCAAGAGTGAGTCAAACCCATAATGGGTTTGACTCACTCTGGTAAATCTATAAGCGGTGAGGAAGGATGAAGGCCACCCAAAAATCTTATCAAAAGATTCAGAGTATGAGATAAGTCTGATTCATTCGATCAGACTTATCTCGTTTCTAAAGGAAATGTAAAGACCCTTTTGGGTCGGTCATGAGGATGATCTCAACAGATATTTCCTCTGCAAGCGCTGGGGCAAGCTCTAGCGCGGCGCTCATCCAAAGTTGATGTCATCAACTTTGGAATTAAAGTGGATGTCATCAAATTTGGAATTAAAGTTGATGTCATCAACTTTGGAATTTCTCACGTAATCTCTCTCAATTGGACTTCGACACCATTTTATTTCATTACGACAAAAATCTAGTCTTTTTCATTTCATCTTTCACAACCACAGCACAACCCGAGGGCCACATTGATTGAGCACACAAAGTAAACGCACGGCAAGAAACAAATAGAAAATGCCTCATGCTTAAAGACCCATGAGTACTAATCTTAACTAATTGTGATCCTGATTACACCATTTCAATCCTGAGCCTCGATGTTGTAGCGTTCCCAGTAGCGTTTTGTGGCGTAGCCACAATACGCAATGAGAGGTTGCAAAAGGGAGCGTGTCATAACCTTCGCAGCGAGTAATAATAAATATCTAGCCTTGTCTTCATGATCATACCAAGCTTCTTCACGTTGTAACTGCGCCTTCATGCTGTGGAAGCAGTTCTCGATAGGATTCATGTCCGGCGAGTAAGCAGGTAGATACACCAGGAGGACCCCAGCATTCCTGCACAGATCGTCGATAAGTCCTCCATGATGTACGCGCGCGTTGTCCAACACAAGGACTGAATTGGGTCCCGGATAGGGATTCATCACTGGAAGCTGAAACATGAAGGGTCATTTTTAGCTTTACAATTATAGACCTATAAAAAATTGGGCTACTCACCAAGTCCCGAGCGAGAAAGAGTTCGACATGAACTCTTTCCACCGGACCTTCGATTACCACACCTGCTATCATACCCCCCTCGCAGACGGCCGGAAGAACCGTCCAGTGGTCTTTGTCGGTGTACTCCTGCTGGCGCTGGCTTTGGGTCCCCGTTGTAGCCCAGCTCTTCCTTCTAAGTGAATCTCGCCCGACAACCCCTGACTCATCTACCAATCATGTACAGAATGGTCACATATTAGCAATTTGGTAAACAGTGTTATACAAAAGAGAGACGAACCTATGAAAACTAAGTATTCAGGTGGGATTCTAGCCACCCTGAACATAAAGTCGGTTCGGTCCTCATATGACTGCCCAGGATGGACTCGCCGAGTCACCACATGGGATAGACCCAACCGCAGATGCAACTCGCGGGATATGGTAGCTTGAGATACGGGAAATCCGATGATCTGAACTAGATGCCGTTGCAGTTCGTCGAGATAGATTGAGGTGTGGCCGTTGACGAGTTCGTTGAGGACGCCGAGGTGAACGTCCGATAAACGATGTTTGCGGCCTCGAGTTTCGTAATTGGCTGGATCGTTAACCACCGTGTTAGTACGCTCGTAGAGCGCTTTCCAACGCCATAGCGAAGTGGCCGAGATAGAGGTCCGAAGGGTCGCATTGATCGTGCGTAGGTCGACATTTTCCATCGCCATCCGGGTGGCCAGGAGCTTGATGTCCTCGGAGTAGGACTGAAATCCCATCGGGCACTCGGATAGATAAAAGTTGATATTGGAAAGAAATCGAAAGGAAGTGGGCGGTTTGAATGGAGGGATATGAGGTCGTTTTTTTCTCGATGGCTTTCTGTCCTGGACGGTACCCGAAGTGTTGGGAACCCCATGTCTAGGGACATGGGGTTTGTGTGGAATGGTGGCACTCAGTATCCGCCACCAGGCGCCTCGGGCACGGGCCTCAAGGCTCGTAACTTTTGTAAAGTCTTTCATTCTTTATGAAAGACACAGTACATCATCATCATTGCAAAAGCTTTACTTTACAAACTTAACCAGCAGCTAAAGTGATTGGAGATTGGTTTTAAAGGGAATCAAAATCAGTCATCTTATATGATCAAATGACCAAACTATCAAGTTATCATTCATTCATTCATTCATTCATTCATCCATTCATCATCATCATCGTCATCATCGTCATCGTCATCTTGAGCTGTGTAAAACTCAAACCTTCTGTTCCTTGGCTTGAAATCGGCAACGGTTAAACTGATTTACTTTTTCTTCTTCATTCTTTTTTTTTCTATTTAAATTCAAACTTTGTCTCATCCCATCAAACTTTAAAAACCCCACCCCCCCCCTCCCCTCTCTCAATTCTCATCAGTTCCCGATCAGTTACGATGTCATTCCGAGATAGACCGATAGTATCATATTATCCTTAAACTTACTCAGGTTTCCGAGAATAGATCGGGTGTGAGTTTTTTCGAGTGGAGCTTAAAACTTGCTTTAGAAGAACATCAAAAATCACATTCGTATATGCGCGTTGGTGAAGAGGATGTACTGCATAACTAATAGGCTAGAGAAAAGCTGTGTTTGAATGTTGATCCACACTTCATTCTGCTCATCTTCTTAGCTAGGTTCCAGTTCCATGATACTTATGTCCGAATGACAACAGGCCAGATGGCTCTTCATCATCAATTCTTCCTTGAACTTGAATCGATTCTCTCAGCTTTAAACCCGATTCCATTCGCCGCTAGAATCTGAGCCTTGAGATTCTAGGACATACACATCTTTCTTTCATGAGTCTGATGATATAGCCTTCTTAACGAAGATGAATCAAACCTCATTCGGCTTTATCATGCACAGCCATTTCTAGCGAGACAATTCTATATATACTCTCTTATACAGTCAAATTCAAAAAAAGGTTGACCGAGCTTTGCACGCAAGGTTCAAGTGATTTGGAAATCAAATCATATGCACACAGGACCACTGATCAGCAATCAGGATGGATGACTTTGTTAATGGTGGTTGCATGCAGGATGAAGAATGACACATCTCGGGCCTTTTGCCGGATTTTTACGTGAATCGATCTTCTCAGTCTCATCACACAGTCTTTGCTGTTCCACACACACACACACGTGTAACGAGATCAACAAACTTCACCCCGCGCATTCATTCACCTCGGTCATCGAGAGATGAAGTGAGGTGGACTTTGAGTGAGGTTTAAGTGAGCCTACATGAGCTTCTCCGTATTGGTCCATCACTTTATGGAACATTCCATCAAGTTATTTAGGGCTTTAGGGGAACCCCGAAGAGATCCTCTAAGGCTTGGCTATCAAAAGGATGATAAACATACCTCTTTCCTCCTTTCCGGTTTCACATCAGATTAGGTAACAGGAAGATTGATGTGCTTGAGGATATAAAATGGATGGAATCTTCGAATCACTGAGGTTCATTTCAAGCTTTGGGGATTCATATGATTATTTTGCACAGGATGGATTTAAGAGACTAAGTAGTTGGACCAGGCTAAGGATATATAAGCTTGCATATGACTTGAGGAATGTTTGCAAACAAACAAGTAGTGGTGATGCGCCTTGACCCTAAATTTTGAATATTGGAGTAAATAGCTCATGGCAGGAGCCCATGCTTACAGACGCAGCACCCCGTCAGTGACCCCTAACCCTCTTACTCCTCATCACATTTGGCCAACTTCTCATCAACCGTCTCCTCAAACCTCGACTTTGCTTATTCAAAGTCTGTTCAGGATCAACTGATTCAACAGGTCTGTTTCTCTCAAAAAAATTGTACACAAAAGGTAATCCTTCAAAGCTTTACCCACTTAGAAGAGTTTCTAAATGTGATTCTATTCAATTACTGTCATATTGTCCGTATCATGTACCTAGAAAGATGGACGTGAAAATGTTGGATATCATACAGCTACGCTAAGGATAAGTTCTGTACTGTTTTGTTTGATTTCATGCAATACTTATAGATATCTGATGGTCCACTGTAAAAAAAGAAACATTTCACAAACGTAGGGTGTCCGCCTCAAGATGGATGATGAGAAGCACAGCCAGCGTATACACACACATGGTGGAGAACGAGTTGCGTGATCATCTTTAATCTACATCACGATCGCTGGTTCAGTGATCGAGGCTGAGATGGATTTATGAGGCAAGACTGTTGAAGAGAGAAGAGGAAGATCAGTGGAAGAGTCCAAGATAGCGAGTGATATAGACTGCACCTGATGCCCCATTGACGAGTAATTCATCCTTGATGTTCACATCCTCTCCCAGTACAGTCGTGTTATCGCATCGAACCCACCGACCAACAGTAGAGTTCCATCCGATACTGAGAGAAAGACAAGTAACAGTGAGCATGCGATGATGAAGCAGATGGGGTCAAGTGAGGCTGCGTTTGAATACTAACATTGAACTCTTAACCCATGAATGGTCTCTGACTCGTGCGCCTTCCATGATCACACATCTCTGAAGCCGAGCACCTTTGCCGATCACACACTTTGGCCCAATCACTACATTCGGTCCGATCATGGCTGTGGGATCTATGACTGCCGTAGGATCAACGAGTACGTTTCCTCCGACGATCCATTTGTGATGATGCTGATCCTTAATTTGAGAGTCACCGATGGTGCTAAGATGACTAAGGTATAGACAAGTGCCCGAGATAAAATCTTTAGGTTGTCCAATATCCATCCAGAATCCCTCAAGATCCATACAATGAAGTTGTGAATCGTGAACCATGGCTGGGAATGTTTCCTTTTCGATCGAGGTTGGTTTCAATTCGATCCTGTCCAAGACCTTAGGACTAAAGATATAGATTCCAGCGTTGATTCGATTACCGACAAATTCAACCGGTTTCTCAACAAATCGATCGATCTCTGAACTGTTTGGAACTTGTACGACCACACCGTATTTCGAAGGTTCGTCAACTTTGGTGACCATGATAGTACCTTCCTTGCCATGGGCTTGATGAAATGATGCAAGTTGTTTGAGGGGGTAACTGCAAGTGACATCGGAGTTGAGGACAAAAAAGGGTGAATCATCTTTTCCCAGAATGTCTCGGGCTAGAGCAAGTGGACCAGCTGGAGAAAGAAAAAAAAGAAACTCAAGTGATCAGAAACTTGTTTTCCAACGATCCTGAGAAATTGTTATAAATAGATGGTGTCACATACCCGTATCCAAAGGCTCAGTCTCAACACTGAATGTGATTCGAATCCCGTACTTTTCCTCAGTATCTTTCAGCACAGCCACCATCACTTCTGGTCTGTAGTTTACAGCCAAGACGATCTCGTCGACTCCGGCCTAGAAGTGTTCAAGTTCATTAGGAACACATCTTGAAGGAATCTTATCAAAAGACTTACAGCAACAAGAGCTTCGATCTGATGAACAATCATAGGCTTGTTACAGAACTCGACCAAAGGCTTCGGCAAGGTCAAGGTCAAGGGACGAAGCCTGGTCCCGAATCCACCTACAAGGATGATAGCTTTCATGATGGAAGATGAGATGAAGAAGAATTGAAGATTTGATGAACAAAACTTAATTAGGGTCCTCAAAGTATCTATGTGGCACTCGATGGAAAACATACACCACCGAGACACTTTTTTGCGTCAGGGCCTCGGGCGGGTCCGAGATTTGGGGCAAGGACGGGACGTTCATTGACAGGGTGCTGACTTGACGTCTGAGTGCTTCAATGCCCCCAGCGCATCCTGAGGATGCGCAAGGGGCATCCCCTGCTAGGATGACAGGCGGGAGCGCTGCGTTAGGAGCACCACGGACGTTCGATCAGCCGCGCCTCCTGTCTGTACAAGTAGCATCAGAAAGATTCCGTCACCCCCTGGCCCCGACTAGTTTACTAACCGGAGTAAAGGGAGTGCATGTATAGTCAGTGATTTGACCTGCTCAGATTTGAAGTTACAAGATTCCCAAAAAGACCTAGACCTCAATGTTTTGGATTTAGAAGAAGAAGGAGAAAAAGCGTTGGTATGGGGAAGACAACATGGAGCAATCTTCAATCAGAAAAAAGCTCAAATAATGCATTTTACCCATAAGAAACATACTAACCCAACTGTCCTGTTTGGAAGACAGGTATTACAATCACAACATGAACTACAATGGCTAGGACTGTGGTTGGACCCCAAACTAAATCTTGGGCCGCATATCCAGAAGATGTATCAAAGAGGAAAAACAACAATTACGCAGATCAGCAGAATCAACAAATGCTATTGGGGTGTTAGCCCTAAAGAAGCAAAAACATTGATCATGTCAATACTAAAACCACACATCCTATTTGGGTGTATAGTATGGTTCAACACCAGAACAGAAGGTAAAGTCACAAGAATCTTCAATTTATTACAAAATGCAGCTAACAGATTAATCCTAGGGGCTTTCAAAAGCTCACTGATGGACCACATGACCCATGACACTAACATGATCTCATTTAAAGATTTAGCTATACGATACAATCACAACTTCATTTATAAACAAAAAACAGCTCCAAAATCTCACCCAACAAGACGTATATTGTGTGTGGAGTTATCTAACACACCGCGTAACCTTTTGGCCCAATTTGTCAAATCCTACAAACAGCTGACATGTTTACATTGAATGACCTAACATTAAAAACAATCCACCCATATCCTGAACCCCCATGTACTGAACCACTATTAGAGGTGAAGAATAAAGGAGAAAAGTGCAATATAGTGAAAAAGAAGATACCACAACAGATACAAGAAGAGAGAACAAACGGCGCTTGTGTCATATTCACAGACGGCTCTTTCATTGCTGATACTGGAGGAGGTGCTGCAGCGGTGATGGAGGATAACACCCTGAGCCAAGCCTATGACCCAATAGAAGGCATATCTAACTATGAAATGGAGACCATGGCACTAATACTTGGTTTGTTAAAATTTAGTACAATAGTCACAGAAAACCCAGCAAAATACATGTCCTAGTAATCTTTAGCAATAGCCAGGCTGCCTTAGACCTGATGGAAAACCCAATCCAACCCATATTGTTACAATACTTGGCTAAGATGCTACATCAGTCACAGAGAACCATCCCAACAAATAGGAAGATATCCCTATATTGAACGCCTGGCCGTAAAGGAGTTGAACTGAACAAAAAAGCGGATATTGCTGCTGAGGAAGCAGCCGAGGGAAATGGTGACTTGGTTTCACTACCAGTCAGCCTGGGAGGTCTGCTAAGACACACAAAAGAAAAATTTAAAAGGGGAGCTGTATCCATAAAAATGTTTAAGACAAGAGGGAAATACATAGCTGACGCATTGAATACTTCAGAGAAAGGACAGGCTGCCATGATATTTTAACTTTGATGCGGACACTGCCCACTTCTTAAATCCCTTCATCAGATAGGCGTGGAAGAAGACAAAAAGTGTGAGACCTGCAAAGTAACGGATTCACCAAACCATTTTCTTATATTCTGTAGAAGATACAACACGCAACGTCAAGCATTCAGAAGAACAATCAAAGAAGAAAAAATCAAAGTTGATGTAAACTCTGCATTAAAATTACTAGACACACCAGCGGATTTCCCTTATTTAGCCCAGTATATTAAAGACACAAAAAGATTTCACCATTTTAGAACATATTTGGATAAATAGCTACATATTCATCTGTTCAACTTATGTCAAATTCTCCTCTCTTTCTGTTCTATGTTATCATTTTTCTCTATCCTTCTGTTGCTCCTGATGTATTCAAACACTATTATACATTGGTCTGTTGGGAAGGCTTAGTAGTCCCGCTCATAGTAGAAAATACAAAAGAAATTGTACAGTAGTTACAGTATTTACACATGTTGTTAGATAGTGTGGTATGTGAAATCAAAAGCATGTAAAAAAAGATTCCCAAAAACCACTCCAACACCAACTTTGACCATTGAGTTTATTTCATTACACACATGAAGACTTGTGATCTCAGACCAAGGTCAAGGGCAGCTCAAAAGCGCTCAGGTTTCATTCACATGTTTGGTGGTGATTCATCCCCTCTCTGGCTCAGCCTACGCTTCACAGTGTAGGAGTTCTGTACCGCTTTCAGGCAAAGTTTTTGTAGCTGATCAATGTCCCACTACATAAGGGAATCACTCCCGCCCTGCTCTAAGTTAAGAGCCACTACATCATTTATGCAGTGGTGCGCATGTTGGATCCGCTCTTGCCCCACTACCCTCTTTTCAAAGAAAGCAAGCGGGATGAGGCAATCAAGTTATTCACAATTTTCTTGACAGAATATGTACATAAAGATCAAAATACTCCAAAAAACATAAAAACTTACATCTTAGCCAGCCACTAGGCAAGGAAACATCTCCAGATCAATGTTCCAACAAACACCCCAACCCACAATAGGAGCCAGTCTGTGATAGCCCATCTGGGCAGCACAAGCTTGAAACACTGCAAGCACAACGGATTTTACTAAGGTGAAGAATGATTGCATTTATTGGAAAATTGGCCAAAAACCTTTTCTGAAATTAAGGCCCCAATTTTGGCCAAAAATTCTTAAAGAATAGTCTGGTGAGAGATACAATGCTCTTTGTCCTTGACAATGTTTTTGGAGTTGCCTGAAGCACCTTACTCTGAATCAACTAAGCAAGCAATTGAGAAGCTTTTTTGGGTTTTCAAAAGTTCAGAGGATTTCACAAAATCCAGAAAAATCAGAATAGATCAAAGATGCCCTTTATGATGTGTGGTGATTTTTTCACATTTTTGGTTCCTTTGTCTTGGTCACATGCAAGGTTAAACAACAAATTGTGTTTTCTGCTTGCCAAATACATTGCAAATGCAATTTCAATCACAACTGCAACAAATTTTGCTGGAATGTCTCAAAGACATATCCAGATAATGCCACATCCTTTTTCTATCTGAATTTTTTCCTGGTGGTTTGAGAGCCTTGTACATATGTCAGTGGCTTGGAATTACTTTTCACAAAACACATGTAATCCTGAAAAAAATGTTTAACAAAGGGGGTTGTCCTTCACTTGTCACCTTTTTTCAGATTTTTCTTGTCACTATTGGAGGCTAAATTGAGTGGACAAGTCCTGCATTTTCATCTGGCATTCCAGGAAAACCTTGATCATCACCAAACTGAGTGCCTGGATTTTTGTAGGCCAGTCAAAAATTCCCAACAGGAAGAAAATGGCACAATTTTTCCTACCTGATTTTTTCAGATTCTGTGGACCACAATGAAGCACACCATTTCAATTCTCAGTTTGAATCATTCTTCACCATGGAGTAATACATTATGTTTGCAGTAAAACTCACCTTGCCTGGCATTGCTGCAAGTGGGAAGGCCATTGAATTCCTTCAACTACAAACGGACAACAACAAAGAGATGGAAATCAGCTATATTTTGAGATAAAATAAAATAATTGAAAGTATGATATAAAGTTATCACATACCCCTAATGCGCCTCTTATGAAAATGCAGACCTCAGTAGGAGGATCTTCATATCTGGGATTGCCGTCATTTTCATTGTCTTCAGCTCTATCTATAGGAATCTGACAATGACGACCTTTATAAAGGTGATAATATAATACACTCAGTCTACTGTTGACGAGACAGGACTGAGAAGAAGATTAAAGGAGCAACCGCTCACTGACCTAAAGATGAAAAAGGTTTAAAGTAAAAGAATCTTAAGAAATCTTATTCTGATAATTGATGAGAAGAATTCAGATTGAAAAGAGTGAAAAACAAATAGATAAAACAAAAGAGAAAAATATAAAAAGATCTGAATACAAACCTTTATAAAGGTTATAATATAATACGCTCAGTCTACTGTTGACGAGACAGGACTGAGAAGAAGATTAAAGGAGCAACCGCTCACTGACCTAAAGATGAAAAAGGTTTAAAGTAAAAGAACTAACAGAAAAATATCAAGCTCAGTAAACAAAAGTTAGAGTAAGAGAAATAGTAATTATAATAAGATAAGAGAAAAACTTTATGTAAGGTCTTTGAAGACCTTCACTGGGTATTTGTTTCTCTTCTACTCAGGCTCTCTCAAAAGCGCTAACTTGGAACTTCGGTATATTAATTTTAATAGCCTAACTCCAGGCAGTCCCATGCGTGGCTCTCGAAGAGTCAGCAATCCAAACTTATAACAAGAAATGAAAACCCAGAAGGGGACAAAGAAAAAGAGAAGAACTAAGCTCACCTAACTCCAGGCAGTCCCATGCGTGGCTCTCGAAGAGTGGGGACTGACCAGAGTTGGCGTAGTGAACAAACTTATAACATGCTCTATCTGAACCCATGATCCCTAAACCCATTGCCTAACTCCTACACGTGTACACCTTACACCCTCCCTTCCTAAAAATAAATGTCTAATGAAAAAAAACTCCAGCACGGAAAGGAAAAAAAAACAACAATGGCATAACTCGCCCCTAAAAAGTGACCATGACTCGTCCCAGAGAAAGCAGAATTATCAATGAAAAGAAAAAAAAGGAAAAAATCTTCACAACCATGTCTAAATTCGTAATTGATGTTCATTGCCGTTCCGTTGTCGTCGTAATTAATTGATCTGCTTCAAAACATCCGTTGCGGTGCTCACAGAGTGGCCATGGTATTGTTTTTCGACAAGGTGTAGTAGAGCAGCGGTGCATACAGAGGAAGGTGACTTACTTTCGGGCGCTAGTCCCTAGCTTCAACGTCCTCCCCTGCGCCGTCGTGATACTTCTTGATTTTTGAAATGTGGAATATCGGAAATGTCGTGTCATTTGCTTCCAATTGTAGTCGGACGTTGCGTCCTTTGTTGAGTACTTGTAAGACTTCATAAGGACCATCGAACCGGGCCCTCAACTTGCCTACCCCCTTGGATTTACCTCCCACCACTTGCTGTCGATCAGTACTATCGACCAAGACCAGATCGCCAATTTTGAATGATTCGCCCGGACGTCACCTCAGGTTGTAGTGTAGGGCTTGGTTGACTCGGCTGCACCACAAGCGATCCCGCCAAGCTGCCCATTCCGACTGTCGTCGGTCTATCCACTGATGCACGTCGTCATCCGCCCCATCGACAGGAACGGCTACCGGAAAGAGACGGGGGATTCGGCCGTAAACAAATTGGAAAGGGGATACCCCGGTGGCGGTGTTGATAGCCAAATTGATGGCAAACTCGGCAGATGGTAAGGATTCCAACCACTTGCCATGCTTATCCGATGCATAATGACGTAATATCTGGCCCACCGTTGTGGAAAGCAAAATATTTCACCATTCATTTTTATATATACATTTCATTTTTTTTCCTTTTTGACTCATGATTTACTTTAATCAGATCACTTCTTAAAAATCATATTTTATCTTGAATCATTTCAAGAAACATATTTTTTTCTCTACAAACTCACATCTCAAGCTCTTTAAATCAATTCAAATACAGTTTAATTTATTTATTTCCAATTAACATTCACTATTGACCTCTCCAGTATATTCAATTCAAGATCAACATTACAAAAACAATACCTATGATCTCTATTGATTTTATATCATGAGATGATCACTTTTTTTAATTTATCCTAAATCAAGAAGAAGAAAAAACTAAATCAAAGGAACTAGAAAGAATCAAATTAACAAGTCAACTCAGTTAATTAAATAAAAAGAAATCATTACAACAATTGATAGAAGAAATTAAAATAGAAATGAACTTACATTTGAAATTTGGAATTGATTGGAGTTGGTTTAGATCAATCAATCTAGACAGAAGAAAATCAAAATGGACCATTAAGATGAAAGAAGAAATAGGTAGTCAATTAAGTAATATGAAATGAATCAAAAGAAGAGAAATTCAAATCAAAAGAACAAGTAGAAACCAGAAAGACTTACAGATTCAAGTTTAAAAATTGAAATTGATAAAAAAAGGACCAATCCAGAGGGCTAGAAAGGAAATCAACTGATCCAGAAAGCTAGAAAGACCTCAGAGCGATCTAAAACAAATCAATTGAATCAAGAAGGAAAGGATTGAAAGATCAAATTATCAATTAGTACATTGAAACAATCAAAAGAAGAAATTGAAGTTAAAAGAAAGATGAAAAGAAGAGAACTTACATTTGAATGATAAAATTAAAGATGGATCAGTCTAGAAAGTTCCACAAGGTCCCAAAGCGAATCAACTAATCAAGTAGATAAATCAAATCAACAAAGAGAACTTTAGTCAGTATCATCCAATAGAAAGAATGAAAAGAATTCAAAGAAGAAAAAAAAAAAACTTACTGAAGTGTGGAAAGTTGAAATTTGGATCGAGTGAAAGAGGGAGCGGAGAGTGGAGGCAATGATCGAACGACCGATCAAATGATTGAATTGCGGTACTCAAAGTTACATATGTACGCGTATATAGTTGTTGTATATAGTTTTTTTTGGCGGGGAAAAAAACAATCGAAGTATTTTCGAAGTATATTCCCCGCCAAAAAAAAACTATATACGGCAACTATGTACATAAATATAGTTGCTTTGAGTACCGCAAATCTAGAAACTAAAAAAATTAATTAAAATTAAAAAATAAAATTAAAAAATTCAAATACATATGAAAAAACAGAAAACAAATGAACGGACCAATAGAACAATTGATCAGTCAATCTATCTGACTAAAGAAGAACTAAAAATATATATATATATATAATAAATATAAATCAATGAAATAGAAAGGAAAAGATCAAATTGGATCAGATGATCAGATGAAGGATCAGTAAAGGGATCAGGAGGTGGATAAACAAACAATATGAAACGGAAAAAATAGGAACTTACATGATGAAAGATCCGCTCGATGGTGTGATTAAAGGAATAAAAAAAATATACAAAAAATTTTTTAATGAGAAGAAGAAAAGAAAAAGATATAAAAGGCGGGTGATTGGGAGATGGAAGAGGGTGTGTGGATCTTTTTGTGTTTTTTCTGCCTGAGTGTGTCTCTCAGTGTGTGTTTTTTGTCCGTTGTGTGTGTTCTGTGTGTTGTCTTAGTGTCTTAGTGTGTCTGGGAGCTCAGCAGTTTTTTTAAAAAGAGTTTTTTTTTAAAGGGTCTTATTTTTAATAAGCCTTTCGAGTGATTTAAAAGTGTTATACCCCTTATAAGGGTTATTTTTTTTATTTTTTATTTTTTTAAATTTGGAAATTGTGAAATTGGTGTGTGTGAAAGCTGTGAATGTGAAAGGTCTGCAGAAGTGTTTCCAGCGTTTCTTCTCTAAATTGAGAGTTTTTCGAGTAGTCGTTTTTTTTAGAGTGCTAGAATTTTTTTTATATAAAGTTAGGGTAGTAGAAGTTCAACTAGCTACTATTCCTGCTATCCTTGAATTTTTTTGCTATCTTTTTTTTATCTTTTTATCTCAAAAATTCTCAGTTTTGGTCATTTCAAAAGACGTTTCGGACTGTCTTACATCATTAATTCTTGTGTAGTGTTGGCTTCAACTTTCTTTAACCCTAGTTTAGACATTTTTTTAAGTGTTTAAAGGACTTGGTGACCACTCAAACAGTCAGAAGACTTGTGTTGAGCTGTTTCGGACCAAGTTTGGTACTGATTTTATCAGTAGAAAGTGGAAGACAACATTATTACAGGTGATTGGTTGTGTGTAGCAGGAGAATTTGTTTTAGAATTGTCAACTTTGGCTCTGAACTTAGAGATTCAAAAAGGTTGAGGGCAGTGTAACTGCATTTGTTGTACTTCCTTCCTCTTTGGTTGTACTTCATCCCCTCTCCGGCTCAGCCTACGCTACACTGCGTAGGAGTTCTACACCGTTTTGTTTGATCGTTCGCTCCTGCCATCGGTTTGCGGATGGTATGCAGTTGATAGGTTGACGCGCACTCCAAGCAAGTCGTGTAGTTGTTTCCAGAACCGCGACGTCCAGGCCTTGTCCCGGTCTCCGATAATGACGTCCGGGAGGCCGAAGATGGAAGACCAGGCATTGAATAGGCGGGTTGCCGATCTTTCCGCCGTGTCTCGCTGATTTCCTGGGATCAGCCGTACAAAACCCGTCAATTGACAAGTGCAGGTTAGCAACATGTCGTACCCTGAGTTCTTTGGGAATGGCCCAACAAAGTCAATCGCAATCGATTCCATTGGTTGTTTGGGAATCGGGTTGCTTTGAAGTTTTCCTGTGATTTTCGTTGTTCAAGCCTTGTTTTGTTGGCACAAATCGCACCTCTTGAGTTGGTTTTCCACGTCCTTTGCCATGTTAGGCCAAAAGAAGGCGTGGCGGAGGCGGGTCAGGGTTTTTACCGTACCTAAATGTCCCAATGCATCGTGTGCCTGAGAGATGAAGTCTTTTCGCAAGGTACCATAAGGTGGGATAACCAAGCGCCCGTCCAAGTACATAAGACCGTCCTTTTCAATGCAGTCTTCTCTTAATGGAAGTACTTTATTCAGCTTCAAACAGAAGGAGTCCTGTTTATACCCATCACGAATCTGATGCAGTTCTTCTGGCTCCATTGCTGCATGCACTTCACATGAGGCTACATCCTCTCGTCGTGAAAGTGCGTCGGCAACACTGTTGTCTTGCCCCTTCAGATAGCGGAAATCAAGATCAAACTGTGAGAGGGTCTCTAGCCACCTGGCCTGTCGGCGGCTGAGGTTTCTTTGCGTCAGAAGTGTTGTCAGTGAATGGTGATCTGACATCACATTGACCCGCATCCCTAAAAGCAAAAGTTTCCACTTATTTAATGCATTGATCACGGCGAGCAACTCCTGCTCATGCACTGGATAGTTTTTCTCAGCCGGATTCATGGTTCTGCTTTCATATGCTACAGGCGAAGAGGTGTCCCATTCCGCGCCTTGAAAGAGCGCTGCTCCTAGACCGGTCCCGCTGGCGTCGGTGAACAGCCAGATTGGCTCGTCGGAGTTGTAATCCAAGTTGCGTAAGACAGGTAGGGTGGTGATTAGTCTCTTGATGTTGTTGAATGCGTCTTCCTCGGCTTCCCCCCATTTGAAAGGTTTGCCTTTGAGCGTCGTGCTGGTAAGTGGGGTCAATGTTCCGACGTAATGTGATAGGCCGTCGATGAACTTCTTCATCCATTGAATGGTGCCGAGAAATTTGAGGAGTTGTTTTGCTGATGTTGGTGAGTTCCATTTTGAAATTTTTTCGACCTTCTCTTCATCTGGACAGACTCCTAGTTGGCTAATTTCGTGACCCAGGAACCGGATCTGACGCCGGAAGAGTTTGCTCTTCTTGATTGAACAGTAGAGTTTGGCTTTGCGAAGCCGTTCTAGCACCATGCGCAGGTGCTCTTCATGCTCCTCAACAGTTTGAGAAAAAATTACAATATCATCAATATACACAACACATATTTTTCCTACGAGCTCCCCCAGAATCTCTTCATTACGTGCCTGGTGAGTAGCTGGGCCATTGGTCAGGCCCATGGGCATTACCGTCCATTCGTAAAGTCCCCATGGAGTCTTGACCGCGGTGAGTGGGATGTCCTCTTCCCGCATTCTGTCTTGAAAGAAAGAATT
Organism: Melampsora americana; assembly: GCA_022264835.1. Lineage (NCBI taxonomy): Eukaryota > Fungi > Basidiomycota > Pucciniomycetes > Pucciniales > Melampsoraceae > Melampsora > Melampsora americana. The sequence goes on along the minus strand of JAIFHY010000001.1, from coordinate 932,293 downwards.
TGTCTGGTCGACGACAGACCAGATCTTTCCTGTTGCCACTAAGCGTATTGATTCGTCGACGTTTGGTAGTGGTGTCCTATCCTTGACTGTGAATTTGTTTAAGGTTCGATAATCACAGACCCACCTTGGCAACTCCGTCGGGTCCTTCTTAGGAATGATCATAGAGGGTGATCCATATTGACTGTGTGAACGTCGTATACGGCCCGCCTTCAGGTGCTGATCAAGTAGTTTCCTCCAGGCCTCTCTATGTTTCAATGGATAACCGTATTGTTTTTCATTGATCACTACATCGGGGTCAGTTAGCACAATTTTGTGTCTTACTTGTCTTCCAGCGTCCGGCATACCCTCCGGGAACGATTCCACTGCTTCATCATCTTCCACTGGTGGAAATTCCGGTGGGAATAGATCTTCAAATTCTTTAAACATTAACTCTTCCTTCTCACCTAAGCTCTCAACCTCACTGATCTTGTTCAAGTTCTCCAAAGCACATATCATTCTTTGCATTTCCTCGCGCATCTCCTTTTTGTACAAGACTTTGCCACTGGGGGTGTGGACAACACAGCGACGATGGATAGAAACATCTAATTTGAACTTTGACAAGAAAGGAGAACCCAAAATCATATTGTATTTTGACCCCAGCGGAGCCAATTTGAAGAAGACCGCGCCAAATCTGATGCTAGGAGTTTCAGATTTCAGATTAGCCAACGCGAACTCGCGCAAAACAAGCGGGGCACCATTGGTGGCTATGGCCAGGCGTACCTCGACGGGGGATACCAACGGCCTCCGTGGAAGTCGAAGTTTAGCTGCTATATGGTCCGACATGAGATTCGTACCTGCGCCCAAATCGATCAAGGCCCGAATTGGTTTTCCATTGCAAGTCAGCTCCAATATGACTGGGGAGACAGGTATCGTAGGTACGCACCCTTCTTCGATTGTCGCTTTGTTTTCAATCTGGGTCTTGCGATACCGATCAGCTTCTTCGTAAGCTGCGATGTCTTTGGCTAGCATTTCCGGCAATGAGTCCAAGGCAGCAACCTTTGTTGTTGATGTTGCTACGCTCGGGCGTCCCGCTGGTCGTTGAGTGGGTGCTCCAGCAGGATTAGGTCTCACTGTTGATGTCGTACGAGTAGGGCGTGGTCCCGGGTCAAAGCTCGAAGGAACGGATAAGATCCGAGTAGATTTCTTTGTGCAAGAGGGGTTATTGCACTTTTCTTTGCATACTGCGCAAATACCAGACCTCCTCAAGTACTCGTGATAACGCCACCCGTTATCGGCTTGCTCTTTGTCAGTTCTTGTTTTGGGAGGATTAGGGGGTCGAGGGTTGGTTAAGGCACCAATGGTCTTCTGAGCGACAGATCTGGGCTTAGCAACTGGGTCATCTAAGAGTCCGCTGTGGATCAAGAACCTCCAGATGCCGTCGGCGGCATTTTTGAAAATCGGGAAGGAGAAAGGTTCCTTCTTTAGGAGCTCCTCTCGGTCGACCATGTCTCTAAACAGTTGTGGTGCGCCCCACGTGATGTATTGTGCTAAGTGTCGGTCTGAGACGTTTTGTAACCGCTTGATCAGACGATGAATGCCTTGAGCGCGTATGACATATGCATTGAATGATTCTTGAGGCTTCATTTCTAGCCGCCGAAAAGCTTCTTCGGTGTCCGTCAGCCAGGCGTGAGGTAAGGTCCCGTTAGCCATCATAACTATTGCTTCCTTCCAAGAACCTTGTCGGATGGTGTCCTTGTTGGATTGGTACCAGGCTGCCATTGCTTCCTCGTTCAATAGGGAGCCGAGAAGCTTGAGCTTTTCACCATCGTCTGTGACATTCTTCACCTCAAATGTCACCTCAATTAATCCCTGCCAGTGAAAGAAGTCGTTCGGGTTTCCAAATCTACCGGTGAATTTTGGTAAGTTGCTGAGCTTCACCCGGTCTGCTGTAGTTGACATGTTTGGTTGAAATGCTGGGTAAGCCTGCGCGTACTGACCGATCGGTTCTCTCGCGAACTGAGGTGAGATAGCCGGGACGGATTGGTAGACTGGCAAGGGAGCATGTCTAGGAGAGAACGGTCTTTCCAGAGTTGGTTGGCGGTGTTCGGTTGGCGCTGAAGCAACACCCGCTGGAGTAGATTGTGCCGCATGATCTTGTGCCACAGTAACCTTGTGGCCCAGTGCCGTAGGAACTCTCGGTAATGGGGAAGGCAAAACTGGGGTGCGATTCATGTAGTGATCAAATGTGCTGGAAGTTGTTTGAACAGGTGCGGCGGGTTCTACTGCTGATTTGACTGCTCCTTGAGTTTGCTCCCGTGGTTCACTTGCTCGACTTTCCAGCAGTTGTCTGACGAGATTCTGCAAGTTCAGCGTATCCTTCCGAGCTTCGGCCAGTTCAGCATTCTGTGATCGCAGTCCTTCGACTTCACGTCGCAGGGCCTTGATTGTTTGCTCCGGAGTCTCCATTGGGTTGTTGAACAATTGGCCTGTCAGAGTAGGATCAGTAGTCAGACGCGTTAAAGTTGTTACGGCCGGTGTGTCGAATGTAAATCGTCCTGGTGGGTGAGGTGTCTTTTCCAGCGATGGGTCCCTAAAGAGCTTGCTGAAATGCGAATGAATCACCGTAGATTCTGAGGCTGATGGCGAAAGGTTGATCGGTGAGAAATGTACTCGAGATCCCTCCGTGGTGTCCGTTCCTCGAACGCTGGAAGCGTAAAGGATTCGGTCGGTAGGAGCCGGTGATCCTGAGACAGACGCTTCCCCCGGTCTCCGCAGGTAGGTCGGAGGTGGAGGGGGTGCAGGTGATTCGGGGCTGACTGGTACTTTTCCTTTTCTAGCTTTTCGCAGTAGTATTTTGGGATTGTCGAGGTAGTAATCCGGCTTGGAAGATCCGGGGTTATTCATTTGACAGCAGAAGGGTTGACAGGATACCCAAGGTTTGGTACTGAATGGATTAGCACTGATTTGACCGAAACAGTATTGATCTACGCTAAAGGCTGATTGACCGGATGACAGAAGGCAGAGTAACAGAATGACAGAAAAATGAAAATTGATAGAGAAAATAGTGGTTTGATTGTTGAAGTGACAAGTTAAAAAAAGTGTAAGGTCTTTGAAGACCTTCACTGGGTATTTGTTTCTCTTCTACTCAGGCTCTCTCAAAAGCGCTAACTTGGAACTTCGGTATATTAATTTTAATAGCCTAACTCCAGGCAGTCCCATGCGTGGCTCTCGAAGAGTCAGCAATCCAAACTTATAACAAGAAATGAAAACCCAGAAGGGGACAAAGAAAAAGAGAAGAACTAAGCTCACCTAACTCCAGGCAGTCCCATGCGTGGCTCTCGAAGAGTGGGGACTGACCGGAGTTGGAGTAGTGAACAAACTTATAACATGCTCTATCTGAACCCATGATCCCTAAACCCATTGCCTAACTCCTACACGTGTACACCTTACACTTTACCCTTAAGAAATCTTATTCTGATAATTTATGAGAAGAATAAGATTTCAAAAAAGGGAACAAGAGAGAAAGATATATATCAGATAATACAAGAGAAAAGAAAATACAACATGTGACATTCTTCCCCCTTGCATTTAACACGTCAACATCACGATCTCCTCCTTGCTTCACACTGAGCCGTCACCTTTTACATCCTAATGCATCATCTTGACGCGTCTTCAGATCTAATACTTCAACACCACATAACATACACACCACTACACACCGTACAAAATTTTATTGGGGAGTTCTTGACCAACACACATCACATATATATTCCAACACTATCATGTATCAATCCCAAGTCTCCTTGAGAAGTGATGAGATCATCTTCATTGTTAGATTTGTCATGATCAACACTTTCACTCATATCATCATTGAGGATGATAGTCAGACCTGGGATTGAAGTGTTGACAGGGGTGGTTGGCCTGATGTGACCAGAGGACAAGCCTCACTGCAAACATTAAACAACTTCCTTTTAATTGAGTAGAGGAAATGATTGGAAGTATAATTGGTCATTGAGGATTGATCACTGCACACTGGAGCCAGAGCGTCCACACTACATATGTGCACCAGGATGGGCAAGTCAGGAGCTATCATTTACATACAGAGCTGCTCAGCTAACAGCTGATCTGAATGAGTGAATCATATGTAATACCACCTGTAATTCTTTACAGTACTCACAAATCATTCAAAAAACTGACTACATACACTGATGTGTAAGCTTGGTGTAATTATTAACTAAACTTCATGTAACACCTTTTCTGTTACTGTTGGTTTGCTTCTAGAGTATTGCCTCAGGAGCTTTGGGGTTATATGTAGTCAATTTTTGGGAGGATTTTGTCAAACTGGAAAAAGTTACGCAATGTATCACATATGATTTAGAGCATCCGCTATCGTTACAGTAAATTTTCTGCAAACTTACTGTAACGGTCTGTAAAGTACAGAGTCGGTACGTACCAAACTCTTGAAATCCACTATCGTCAAGGTAAAAAGTCTTCTGTACGGTACGTACTGTACAGAATAGACTCTGTCCCACAATCGTGCCATAGTAAAAAATCTGCAAAGTTCAAAGATCAACCTTTTTTCACCGCTCTACCTCAATTTATCAATCATCAAGGTTTCAACACAAATTTAGTCTTGAAAATCTAATGGAAGAAGGGATGGGTGCCTGAAAGGAAAGAACGACCGACCGGATTTGGAAATAGTGATTTTTTTTGTTCTTCGATAAGATGAACAAAAACTTGATTTGAATATGGGATCTTGAAAGTGATGAGAAGGTGGGAATGAGAATCAAAAGAAAGGATTGGAGATGACTTGTGGTGGTGTGGTGTCCCATTTGCTCGGTAGCCCGAGCAAATTCGGTAGATACCGATTCTGCAGAGGTCCTGCAAATTTGCAGGACCTCTACAGAATTTCTACCGAAACTGCAGGTACCGATTCATGTTTTTGACACGATTGGTGATTTTTGGCTTCGGTACTGTAAAATTTACAGTACTGAGGCCATTTACAGCAACGATAGTGGATGCTCTTACTCATTCAGATGAGCCGGGGACTGAGCAGACCTGTATGTGCATGATACCTATCAAATTATTCAGCTTGTTGCATATATGTAATGTTGGTCTTATGGCTCAGATGTTCATTAATTAACCCTTTATGACCAATCACACTTCCAATTGTTTTCCCCTGCTCAAGTCAAGGGAAGTTGTTTAATGTTTGTAGTGCCTAATATTACAAGACCCTTCTTGAAGACTAAACCAAGCCTGTGCGCATAACAATGCACGTAGTTTTGTGAGGAATCCCATTTAATTGTATTGTCACCTTTGGATAACATGTTTTCCATTTCACAAGCCATTGTGTTGTTGGGAGCACCCAAATCAGTTGTCTGACCTAGAATGTAATACAACCAAACAATAACAGGTTATTTATAAAGAAAAATCAATAAACAAATGAAAAAACTTATCATTTTGTGCAAGTTGTGAGTCATCTAGAAAAAACCAACAGGTTTGGCTAAAAGGTAGCCGTACTTATCCCAAGCAACCAAATTCAAGGTGAGATGCATAGTCCAAAAGTTCCACTTGCCATATGTGTAATTTACTGATACACCAATGAATGTCTATTGATTTCCTTTGGTGGTCCAAACATTGTGGATCAGCAAGAACTTGCTTTTGTTGTTTGAATACATGTATAAATTGTCAGATAAGGTTATAGTCAAAATAGTCATAGAAGATAGGTAACATATTTTTAGTAAGGAGATAGCCCTATTACTTAAGCTGGTATACAAGTAGTTGGCCACACCTGCAGCCCAAGTTGGGGTCCTCAAATCCACACAACGGTTGGCAAGCTTGAATTCAGCACAGAGGGGGGGATTGTGGAATTGATTGAAAGGAAGCGCATGTAATAAGATCCACATCACCAGGACAGTATTGCACAATTTGACATTGAAGGTTGTATAAGATAAAATCCTTCATTTAGTCTTCTCCGTGGTTTTCTAATTTCTAATTTCTTTTTTTCAGATTGCTACTAGTCTGGTTGGAGCTTTAGTACATTCTTCTTATAAATGGGGTTACTTTGCTTTTGGTGGTCTTGCAAAGCTTTGTATGTCTTGTCCTCTTTCTTTAAAATTTAAATCCATATCATCTTCCTCACACTTTCTCTATTTTGTTTTCTATGTTCTAGACGTTTTCTGGACTTTGATTGGTCCTGCTCATTTAGCTGCTAAAGCTTTAGGAGATGATAATCATCAAGCGTGTATGTTTTTGGTTTGTGTGAGGCAGAATCCACAGCCTGTTCTTGAACCCACATTGGAGGTGGACGGCAGCCAGCTTGTATGCCACAAGATCTATGTGGACATGCATCCCGGCCCTTGGCTTTGTTGCAGTGAGTGTGAAGTCCATGGCTGAATGTGAATTTGCACCCCTGGCACTTATACAAACAAGGATCATTTCCTGTCTAAATGAAGAAACAAATGACAGTCATTAGCAACTAATGAAACTTGACTATGATAAAAAGATAAAGAACTTACCTTGCCCTTGATGCAAGTCGGAAAATAATAAATACTCCAAAAGCTTAGAGACCTGTCCAAGTTGGGCATGGCAAACCCCTCTGGTTTTGATAACTTCATTATCAGATTTTACAACCCAAACTTTTGGTTGCTCCCAAAAAGAGCGCCCAAATGTATTTCACCATCAAAAAATGCCTACATGTGTATTTTGACATGTAGGCGCTCAAAAAAGTGCCTACATAATCTCAATGTAGGTGCTTGGAAAAAGTCCCTACATTTGGAAAGCTGGATGGAGGCACTTTTTTTGAGTTGCAGGAAAAATATCAAAGGACAGAAAACATATTTCCAGTTGGGATTTCATTATTGCAGGAGGTAAAACCTATTTTGACTTGCAAATGTGGTATCAGAGGACAGAACACATATTTTGAGGTGTGATTTCTGTCCTGGAATATTATTTTTGCAACTCAAGCTGTACATGGAGTGTTTATGTCCTGTTATTAACTTTGCAACTCAAAATGTGTGCTCCGTCCTCTGATGATGAATCCACAACTCAAAATATGTGTTCCTTCCTCCAATAATGAATCTGCAACTCAAAATATGTGTTCCATCCTCCAATCATGAAATCCCTACTCAAAATATGTTTTTAATGATGTGATCCCCACTTGATATACATTTTCCATCCCCTGATGATGACAGTATTCAAATTTTTCTGCCCTTTCTTCAAAACTATGCACAGCTGGCAAAAGTATAATTTTAATCAGGATTGGCACAAGTTTAGTCTTTCGCCACCAACACTGGTTGCTTACTACAGCATAAAGATAAGGCAGGAAGTGACCCTTGAGCTTGCTCAAGTCTCTCTGCATGCCTTTGGCCAGCACAAGGCATGATTGATGGAGACAGGTAGGTGAGAGGGGTGCCAAGGACAAGAAAATACACATGTGGTCCTCAAAGCCACGTAGTTTTGGACCAAATATACTTTCTTTCTCCCTGCCCAAAAAATACTCAGAAAACCATGTATGTGGGTACCATGAATGAGATCCCCACTTGAAATAAGTACATACATCCGTATTTCAAGATGTAGGCGCTAAAAAAGGCGCCTCCACGTGTATTTCAAGATTCAGGAGCTTTATTTGAGTGCCTAAATTCATTCTCCCACGCAATACAGCCAGGAAAATCCATGTGGGCACTTTTTTCAGCGCCTACAACCTGTGTTTGCAAATGTAGGCACTTTTTTGAGCGCCTACACATGTAGATTCTCTTTTTGGGAGCGCCCAAAAGTTTGGATTTTGGGAGGCATTTAGCAAAATTCTTCATTGAGGTTATGTTTGGGTAAAAAATTGATCTACTGCCAAACTTACATAACTTACATATGCTCCTCTTTAACTAGATTCAATCTCTTGTTTTTGTTTTCTTCAGTTTTTGGTTCTTTAATTTTAATTCTTTGAAAGGTTACATGTAGTTATATATTGTATTAAATGAGTTTGGGAATCCAGAAGAAATATAGTAGTGTGCTCAAAGTGTACAGAACACAGCACAGGACTTTGTTGAGTTCCGGAAGGGCTGTCATCTGACCACTTGTGATATGTGACCTGGCTTGTAATGTGGGCTTTTGCATTACCGGCCAGGGCTACTTTCTTTTCTTAGGGGTCAACAATGTGAATGATAAATAACCATATTGCTGATGGTCCATAATCAGCTTGTAGGCTTTTAGTCCTGAACACTGATCAGTCAGTCAGGAACACTGAGCACTCAGGTGTGCTTGTCTGCTAGTCTGCCTGAGATGGATACAACTGATAGATTCCAGTGTAGGCAAAACTCATCCAGTCATCTTCCTTTGTTCATGTTTGTAGACATTTGCAACACAAAAATCATCCAACCTGGGGAAGCTTGCAGACACTGTAGCCCCCCCAGCATGGGGGGCTTTCTCCACAGGGACTGTGATACTAATGTGAAGCTCAAAATGTATTCTTACTAACACCGTTGTGTTTCAGGGATGGTGATTGGACACAAAAAGAACATAAAGAGGAATAATTTTGAGAGGACAGAGTGATAGCTGAGGGTTTCCTAGAAATCAGTGTGGGATAACCTGGGCAGGACGGGTTAAAACATGTGGGGAAAGAAGAGATGGAGTGAATTTTTTTCCCTACCGCTTTTAAAATCTCAATATATGCTCCAAGAAAAAAGGTACATGTCCCTGAAAGGGGGGACTTTATCCCGGTACCATCTATCACTGAATTTGTTTTTTTGGGCAAAATCAACACCCAACATGCCCAGTGGTGCCTAGGTGCACCCACCAAGTTACAAAACATGGCTGCCCATGCCTTCTCAAAAGGGAAAGGGTCTTGGGTCTGGATACTTGTTGTATCATGGTTCACAATAGATAGCCACAGAGGCAAGCTTGAGTAATAAGTATCAATAAAGCTTAAGAGAAAACACAGACAGGCTGATAAGAGAAGAATCAAGCTGAAATAAGAAGAGTTCTGCGGGGGGCATATGCATCTGACAAGCCGGTCTTGTCTCTTTACATAATAACAAATTTCTGTTAATAATAATGAGAAAATAAGAAATGGAAACAGTTTTTATTTTATCCTTCAAAACTAAATCCTATTATAAACAGAGACACAAGATATGATGAAATTAGAGCACACATTATTGATGGACTTGGCTTGAGTGGGTGGGAGGTAATTATTTTTGTTCTTGTTTTGAACAAATTAACTTTCACTTCAAAATGTTTTTTGGTAAAATGAAAAAGGGATGGATAAGATTTGTTGGTTTGAAAATTCCTATGAATGAAAGTGGGAAATCATGAAAATGTAAATACAGTCTGTATCATCCTATATGCACAACTCTACCAGTGAGCACATGATTATTCATTTTATATTAGATGAGTAGTAATGGTTTTTTCTGAAAATAGTGGAGGTATCTCTGTGACCCTGGCTAATTCATTATCCAACTACCCATTTTTGACCCATTCCCTTATGACAATACACATACCAACTTCTAAAGCTGCACGCACAACCTATCTCTCAGCACAACTCCAAAATACAACATGAGTGATTGACATGAGAAATGCACCTTGACATAAGATAAATTCATGTGTCTGTGAATGAGCAAATGGCAGGGAATAGTCAAACTCACTGAGTCATATTTTTCTGTGGTGTGAACATAACAAATAATGCCTCAGGAATAAGGGACTCACCATTTTCCCTAAACATTTTGGTTGTGAGATTGATTAACTTGGCAGAGAAATCAATGTTTAAATTTACAGCTGCCTCCCATTATCAAATTTTTGGGATAAATTAGCCTGACTTGGGCACCTACTTGTTTTTTGTCTTTCTATTGATCCATTTTTTTTATTATATATTTATCTTTTTTCTGAGAACTCTAGAGTAGGTAAAGTGTTGAATTCCACAGCAAAATTTTAATCACATATGGCTGGAATTTAGATGTGTGTTAAACTCAATTGAAATTAATAATGAAATGGCTTATGAATCCATCTAGTTGCTTCTTTGTGTCATCTTACACTTGTGATTTAAGAGATGATCATGATGTCATGTTTGACTGCTTTAAACAGGTCCTGTGTGCTCTTTACCTTTTTCCTTTTTCCTTTTTGAACTTGAACATATTTTTGTCACATTCTTCTTTACTCTCAGATTGTTCTCATCTCTGTCTTTGATCAGTATCAGCTTCATTAAAGCTGATTACCTGGATCTCACAGGTATTGTCCTCATCTTGTTGTTCAATAAGTATCAGCTTCATTAAAGCTGATTACCTGAATATCACAGGTATGGTACTTACCATTTTAAGTACGCCCAAGTCTTGTTACCAGACTTGGAGTGACACACAAAAAAGTAGAATAAAGTGAGATATAAAAGAAGTCGATAGAGATCAATGACACCAAGAGTAGGGACTCAAGGCACACTCATCTTTCCCAAAAAGTTGATTATGCAAAGTCTGTGTAAAGGAAGATAAATAATTTCCTCTATTAATTTTCCCAATGTCCCATGCAAAATGTTCAGGGAAAGGACTAATACTCTTGTGCCTGGGGCATCACTTTTCATATTGAAAGAAAGGTATAACAGAGGACTTACTTCAATTTGGAGAATAATGTGTATCTTGAATTCCACTACAGGGAGACAGAACAATAAGACCAGGTCCATGTATTGTTATGACCTGGTGCTCTTAAGTACATAACTAAGTCAGGCCTGTACTACTGTAACTAGATGATATGTGACAAGAGGAGTAGAGATTTTGCTCCTCACTTAGCAATCCAGCTGGTTCACCAGATCTCCTTTGTGTTCTCTTGCATTCTCTTTGTCCATGCAAGTCATATCACATATAAACTTGAAAAAATAGCTGTCCAATTAATCCCTGCAAGGAGGTCTTGTGGAGAATTAAGTGACTGGAAGTGATTGAGGAAGTATTTTTTGGTATCTGAATGCTAGATTGGATAAGTTGGTCCAAAATAATATGGGTGGATTGGCACTATAACCTATCTGGATGCTATATGGGTTTTTTGTGGGCATGATACCCATACAGACAGGCTTATTTTCTGAGTACCATCAATGTCATATATATTGCACCAACCTGGTCTGTGTTTGGCTCACAAATGGGATAACAGGGTAAAACTCAGTGCAGGGACTCTTGCACTTTGCAAGAAATGAATTCAGCTCTTCAAATACTGAATTTGGATCAGAGATCATTTGACCCCTTATCATCCACATCAATACTTCAGACTAAACTCAGTGTGCGTATCATCTCAATCAATTGGCTTCCTTGAAGATCAGCTCTTCTCAAATATGTAAAAACAGATCTTGATCTTCAGTAATCATTACTGAACCCAAGGCAGCTAGTAAGAGGTCCCTTGCTCTACCAAAGGGGGTCAGTAGTATCAAATTGAATCTGAGTAGGAATTTTTCATTTTTCATAGGTGAGAATTCCTTGGCTTCAAGTTCCTAGACAGGCAATTAAGCATGGTCTGAACACCTTTGTCCAAGAGGTCATCTGGCTTGAATAGGAGCTTGGCATGGTTTCTGTTCCATTCAAACTATTGCTTGGAAATTTCTGCAACATGAATGATCCCTTCCTGAAGGATAGCCTCTTTTGAAAGTTTGTATAGCCAAAGTATGCTTGTTCTCCACAACACAACATCTTCAAACTTTCTCTGCATGTACTACCACAATGGACCTTTTGAGAATCAGATGTATTTCTCTCACCTTTTCTTCTAATCATATAGCTTTTCGACCTATTACTCTGAGTAAAGTGGAATCATTTTGAAGCCACATTCAAGTATGACTCATTTGAACTGTCTTGTTTGCATGATCATGAGTCCAAGATCATGTTAGACCTTTGGACCCTGCATAGTTTTCTCCGCCGGTGACTGACTCTTCTGCAAAATGACTGAAGTGTGACGCAAGTGAGTGACTGCTTGCTGGTACTGAATTTCAAAGACGAGTGATCAAAGTGGGTGATGAAAACATACCATATGTTTGTATTTTTGCAAAGTATCTCGTCTAACCTCGCCTTATTTGAGTAGGATGGTACCATTTCTGGTTGAATTTGATTTAGCTGACATGATTTGTGATCTAATTTTAGATCTTAAGGTCCTTTAAGGGAGTTCTGGTTTCTGCCATTTGAGATTAAACTCTCCTTTCCAAAGACTTGTTTGTCAGTTTCTGTTATTATTCTCCAAGTCACTTGTCAACTTCACACCCTGCCAGTTACAATTCATTCACTGCCTGGTTCGTTATATCTTCGTTCCAATCCATCATCTCATGGACTGGAACTTCTCTCTATTCGACCTTCCCCCTTTTCATGAATCGTACCTTCCTCGACCATCTGGCTTCACCTACCTTGCCAGCCGCTTCCTTCAACCTCTTCAACCTTATTCCTTGGGCTATCATCCCGTTCGCGCCACCAGGTAAATCCATTGGTGCTATCTCCTTCATCTTCATCGTCTCCCAGCGCCCTTCTCTCCTAATCAAGAATGGCCGACAACCGCAAATATCACGCTCAATCCTCTCGTGCTAAACCGCGAGACCTGGAAGTTCCCCACGAGATCCCAGGTTTTACAATTGGTGATGAAATTGGTCGAGGCTCCTTCGCCGTAGTTTATGAGGGTGTCAATACCCATACCAAGCAAAAGGTCGCCATCAAAGCTGTCATCAAGTCTAAGCTCACCACTAAACTGTTTCAAAACCTTCAAGACGAAATCAATATTCTCAAGCAGATTCGACATGGCAACGTTGTCGGGCTAGTCGATTGTATCAGTACAAATGATTACATCTTTCTAGTCATGCAGTATTGCGCTGAGGGTGACTTGTCAGTCTACATCAAGAGCAAGTCTAAGGCTTCTAACCAAGACAATCAGCAGATCGCAAAGCCATTGGACATTCGATCTGTCGCATCTTCAGCTCATCCACCAGCTTCTGAACGTTTTCCTCATCCGACAGACGGTGGTCTCAACGAATGGGTGGTCAGGAGCTTCTTGGGACAACTTGGTAAGTTACTGCAACACGCATGGTGCTACATTTTGGTCATCCACAACTTCATTCATGTTAAAATCCCTTCTTGTTACTGTAGCCGATGCTCTTCAATTCCTCCGCTCACACTCCATCATTCACCGAGACATCAAACCTCAGAACTTGCTCTTACACCCATCATCGTCCCCAACCTATCCTAGCCATGGAGAGACCCCTCCTCCCGGCATGACTTTCACATCGAACAAAATGGGCACAACACATGAGCAAGGCTCTGGTGCCGGTCTTCATCGACATGTCCCACCTGGCATCCCAATCCTTCGGGTCGCTGATTTTGGCTTTGCAAGGGTCTTGGAAACTAATTCTAGTTTAGCCGAAACACTATGTGGCTCACCGTTAGTCCACATCACCCTTGATTTGGTGTTTATCTACAATATTACCCATTTTGTTGAGACTGATAGCTCTTTCCTTCCAGCTTATACATGGCTCCCGAGATCCTTCGTTATGAAAAGTACGATGCCAAGGCTGACCTCTGGTCCGTTGGTGCCGTCTTGTATGAGATGTCGGTCGGCAAGCCACCATTTCGGGCGCAAAATCACGTTGAACTCTTGCGTAAAATCGAAAAGAGCGAAGACAAGATCGTGTTTCCTGAAGAGAAATCAGTCGCGCATGACATCAAATCGCTCATCAAGTGTTTGCTCAAGCAAAACCCAATTGAGCGGATAAGTTTCCCAGATTTTTTTCGGCGCGCAGAAGAGGTTTCTCTTGTCGGGATCTTAGCTCCCCCTAAACAAACACAACGCACTAAGAGTTCTCAGCCTGTCTCTTTGTCATCGACGCGCATTCATTCGCAACAAATACCCTCCCGAACGAACTCTGATAGTGGTGGCCTTCCCAAACCACCTTCGACTTCGTCTTTACCAATTCCCACGTCTCCCTCGCACTCCAAGCCCCGCCGCTCGATCACCTTGAACCCTTTCGAAGGCGAGCAAGGTGCTTTCATCATTGACAAGGCTTCAACTCTCACTCGGCACAATTCCACTAACACTGCGAAACTACCATCTTCCGGAACAAGAGCAAGCAAAGCAACAACTTCCCAACCCACCAACGTGCCGAGCACCACAACCCATTTGGGCTCGAATGCGCCATCCCCTAGCGTTCTTCCTCTACCCTCGACTGGGGCGTGTCGTCCAACTGTTCCGACCTTTCCTGCTAAATATGTCATTGTCCAAGGTGGGTGCTCTCCTGGCTCCTCACCTCAAGTGGCTGTCGGAGTGAAGACAAAGGATTACGCACATACACCAGGTTCAAAACCCGCGAATTCTTCATCACCGAAACTTGATGACGCCGATGATTTCGGAAAGGAATATGTTGTTGTCGAAAAACGATCGGTTGAGATAAATTCCTTAGTTGACGACTTGGCTTCATCGCCACTCAAACCCATGAGCTTGACGCGACGCATGTCTCGCGGGTTTATGCCCCGACCAACGCATTCTGGGTTATCAGGCTCACCTCATCACCAAGTTGGCCGCTTCTCGCCACCCTCTTCCTCATTACCTACTACGGCCCTTGGTGTTCTCCCGCATACCACTTCAAATCCATCGTTTCCTCCGCAGCCAAAGTCATCTCCATCTCCGCCTTCCAGTGGCACACATCCAATGATGATCACCAACATCGGTCGCTCTTCGCCCTCGTACAATTATCATTACAATGGCTATCCATCGTCGCCACGAAGCTTCGATAGCAGCGGTGGCGGGGGTGGGATAGGGAGCCTACCAATTGTCGGTAAATATTTTCCGCAGAGTTATAATAGCAGTGGACACTCGCCACGCTCGGGCGGTGCGGCACACGACGGTACTGGGACCTCATACTTTAGTTTCCCCAATAGCCCACTGGCACGGGCAATCATGTCATCCAATGCAGCTCTGAATTCACGTTCGTTGAAGCCAATCCAGCATCAAACTTCACTATTCCCTCATAATTCCACTCCAAGCACTTCCAAAGCGATGGTTGTGGGAACATCCCACTCTCAGCGGCCGCCTTCAGGGAGATACAGCATTGACTCGGTTGAAGCTGAGCTGATGAACGAACTTGAAAAGTTTGCTTCGAAGGTGCTTGTTATTTTACAATTTGCTGACGAAAAGCTCGCCAAAATTCTTCCACCTACACCGTCATCAACTTCCTCAACCCCACAACCAATGACAGCTGCCTCGTATTCTCCTCCAACCTCTATTGGCGCCTTCGCGCCTTTGACAAAGCACTCGCCTAACCACCTTTCTAAGACGTCGTCAGAAGGTACTGCATCATCTTCCTTGACAGCGATCAAAGCTGATAAGGCTCCTGGCAACCACAAGCTTGCGGCTGGCGAAGCAATGGTTCTTTATATCAAAGCTCTTGCCTTTCTCGACAAAGGAATCCGGCATGCAGTTTCTATATCAACTTGGAGGAAGGATCATCAAGGTGGAACAGGCTTCAGTCCTGACGTCACATTCGGTATGTCTTACTTGTGCTTAGATCCATCCAGGTATCATTTTGTGATGATGTGCTGAAAATTAATGACACTGAACAATAGCCATTGAATGGATGAGAAACAAGTTCAATGAAGTTTTTGATAAGGCTGAGTTTGCCAAATCTAAGTCGCCTGATCAGATGCTAAAGAATGGAATCTACGCTGAAAAGCTGATATATGACCGTGCTCTGGAAAAGGTACGTCTTGTTTGTCCCGTGATCTCAATAAGACGCCGTGGTGACATTGAACTTTTGGTGAACAGTCTCGATCAGCAGCAGTGAACGAATTGATGGGAGAGCATTCGATTGAATGCGAACTTGAGTATGAAACATCTCTTTGGATGTTATATTCACTGTTGGACCCAACGATGAAAGAGGAAGACCTTCAGGAAGATGAAGATGATCGAGAAATGATTGAACGCTTTGTGGTTTCAATTAAGACCCGACTGAGCGCTTTAAGGCGAAAGATGGTCTCAGGAACTTGAACAGACAATGACACCCAATGGCATTAAGTGGCTAGGCTGTTCTCCACCCTTTGACCTTTTTGCCCCTAATTCTACTTTATGATATCTTCTGCATTTTCTCACTTACATCCGCTTCTGTACTGTTAAATGGTTTGATTGTAAGGTTAAAAGATTTAAAATGATAAAAAACAAGATCTGATTGTATGTTTAGTGCTTCTTTTCTTACTGGTTTGTTTCGTTTGTGGATGTGACTTTGCACTTTTAACGTGTCCATATCATTAATTGTAAGTTTAGTAGGAGGAAGAAGAAGAAGAGAAAGATTGCTTTTATGAAGCAATCCATTACTTATTCAATTCTTGTTTCTCTCTTTCTCTCTCTTTCATCTAGTTATCTTCTTTTCTTCATATTCTTCCCCACTTCCTAGTCTCATTAGTTTTTATCAAACTCCTCCATGACACCGAGCAAGAAGGGGAGGAGATATCATGTAACGCCAGTGTATATGACCCGGGAATTTTGAAATATTAGCCATGTTGTCAAGTATCTGTCATTCTATGATGACTATAACAGTTCTCTGTGGTTAAGTCGAGGTACCTCAAAATCACCGGTCCTCGAAACCGCAGTTTGATTGACGATTCATGTTTTCTGGCATTTTGACTTTTGCTCGTTTTACAACATTGATTCGTTGTGATACCCTATGAAATGTTCCGTGGGTCTTGAACTTTGATTCTTCATCGCATGAAGTCGATGAAAAAGCAGCAGGTGATGGAGAAAAATGAGATTGAGATGGAAATATTGGTGTTGCTCTTGTACCTTCAAGGACAGCCCTGGTCAGCCCCAATGAGATTGTTTCCTTTTTGACGCGACTGAGTTGTTATTTTGAAGTACAATACATGTATGTAGTATGTGAGTGTTGTGTAATGCATTTTAGTCATATCTGAATTGCAGATTTTGTTGATTTTGACCCCCACACCCTCTCTCTCTCTCTCTCAACCACATCCTTTCTTTTCCTTCTCTTCATCACCTTGAAGTCTTCAACCTCATGGCCACCAACAACGAATCCGATCGAAGGTCTTCTAACGCTTCTCAAAATGTGACTCATTCTCGTTCCAATTCACTCGCTTCTCGTTTGGCATCTCGAAACCCACCTTCGACCGCTTTGGGAGGACCTCACAATCTACCTATCTCAATTTCAACAATGACCACTCCGATGGGAAAGAGTCTCAGCGCCGGTCCTGTCGCTTATCCTCCCAAGAACAATCTCGACACTATACGCGGTCGTTTCGGTCTCACCGGTCCACCATCTAGCCTGATCAAACGCGACTCCCAGAAACGATTCTCTTTTGCTGAGCCCTCTCCTGACAGCCCTCCAGCCCCAATTTACAGCGCATCAAGTCTTATGTCAACGAGTTCTACTGTTCTAGAGCGTAATTCATCTTCTCGTCGCCGTCGCCCACTATCCGCCCTCGAACCCTCCTCCCTCAACTTCCACACGCTCGGACTAGATGACCCTAAGACGTACCACAGGCTCGGTCCTGTCTCTGAATACGCCACTCCCGAATCTCTAGCGTAAATTTTCCATAGAAAGTCAGCTCGTGCGCTTCGAAGCTGACCAATTGTGCACGTATTTCAGTTCTGAACCAGCTCGTCGGCAACACTCGTCAAATCCTCCTCATCCCGAAGCTGAGCAGCTTATTCCACACGGGCAGGTAGAAGATGTAGTGGGACTTCACGGCCGACTTAGACTCACGCGAGAACTCACCCGCTCCCCGATTACCTCCAGGAACTCGGCATATTCTACCACCACCAAATCATCACTGCCTAGTCTCAAGATGTTGGAGACTCAGCGGCATCTTCTTCAAGCTTATGAATATCTATGTCACGTTGGAGAGTTAGTTGGCACTTTCACATAAATTTCGGACGGTATAAGCAGAAGCGCTGACCATCTTATCCACATGAACTTTCTTTCATCGAAGAGCCAAGCAATGGCTAGAAGCTGTCTTAGCAATGCCCTCGATTGAAGCAGAGATTCCCCCGGCAAGTAATCAGCTTGTCCCTTCTGGTACCTTTTCTGAAGCTAGCCTCGAAAGGCTTTCTGTCACAGAACTTGAGCAAACCCTCCGAGACGGCGTCATCCTAGCTCGACTTGCACGTCGATTTCTTGGACATCAAGCCGTTCCCAGGATTTTCGTCAACCCCAAACTACAATATCGACATTCCGACAACATCAACTATTTTTTCAGGTTCGTCCGTCACGTCGGTTTACCCGAGGTCAGTTCCATTCCATCATAGAATTTTGACATGTGTGTTTGGTTCGCCAATCATCGGACTAACGTTTGCCGTGATCTTTTGAAGTTGTTTATCTTTGAACTAGTGGACCTCTACAATGCGAAAAACTTACCAAAGGTTATTTATTGTATCCATGTCTTATCGTGAGCTTTGGATTTGTTGGCCTTCTACTTTTTATTTCACAGTAGGAGACTGTAGCCGAAGAAAATTCGTATCGCGCATCCAGCTAACATTTAATGAATGTTCTTTAGTCATTTATTAGCCAAACGAGGCATGGCAGCACGTATTGCCAACTTGGTGGGCAAACTAGAATTCTCAAGTAAGTATGCTCTTTTTTTGTCGTTGTGTGCCTTGCGCCTTTGATTTGACGATGTAGGAAATTTGTGGTTGATCGATTTTCTAAGATGACCAACTCGAACAGACTAATGCCGGCTTGGTCGGAAAGTCGATGCCAAACTTTGGCAACATCAATAAAGAACTGGCGAAGGAAATTAACGAG
Organism: Melampsora americana; assembly: GCA_022264835.1. NCBI lineage: Eukaryota > Fungi > Basidiomycota > Pucciniomycetes > Pucciniales > Melampsoraceae > Melampsora > Melampsora americana. The sequence goes on along the minus strand of JAIFHY010000001.1, from coordinate 913,581 downwards.
GAGCCTGAAGTTGAACTCGAAACTGAATCAGAACGTGAGCCTACCCCACATGACTATCATATGAGCAAGACTGACATGAAGGCCATCGATAGGGCAAGACAGGGAATTATTGGAAGTCGAGCCGGAGATCACTCGTCTTCAGGCACAATGCCGAGCACACCTTGCTCGAGCTCGGTATGAAAACCTTCGATCATCGCTTCATCAAAACCTCTCGATAACTATCGCTCTTCAAGCTGTCATTCGTACACATCTTCACCAATGTGCCTATCAACAGCTTGCTTCTCATCCTTCTTTCCATGATCCTGCTATCTGCCAACTACAGGCAGTCGCTCGAGGGGTTCTCTGTCGGCGGAAATGCAAGGCTGCACTCCGCTTACGTAAGGATCTGGACCGTTGGATGACGGTCATTCAAGCTAGGGCTCGGGGGCACCTCACTCGACAACGGATTGCCAAAATGTCACATTTGCTCAATCGCCTCGATTTTCTTTGGACTGGGCTCCAGGCACACGCCCGTGGTGCTCTCGTTCGGGCTAGTCACCGACAACTTTGCGTTGCCGTAAATCGAGTCAGCTCTGAATTTGTGGGGCTGCAGGCTTTTGTCCGTGCCCGTGCAGTACGTCAGAATGTTCGCGAGCGCCAAAAACACCTCGAATCAAATGACACATCATCTTCTGTCGCAAGCCTTCAAGCAAGGATCCGTGGTCTGCTCAGTCGGAGACGCTTCTTTGAACCCATTCATCGTCTTGATCGGTATGAAAACTCAATCATAGGCTTTCAGTCACATTTACGAGCGAGGCTTGTCCAAGCCAGCCTTGCAGACCGCGTTACTCATCTTTTAGCTGCTGAAGACGATGTTGTCGGCCTGCAAGCTATGGCACGTGGTCTATTGAGCAGACGTGCTCTTCTTGGACTTGTGAAAGATCTACAGTCAGTTGAGGCCGATGTCACTGGGTTTCAAGCGGTTTGTACTGCAGTCCTCGTCAGACGTGCCCACGCTCAAAAGGCGAAAGCACTGCATAAGATGGAAGTTAGAAGGGGGGTTGGAGGTTTACAAGCTTTTGTGAGAGCTGGAATGGTTAGGAAGAAGATTGAGAATCAAAAGAAAGAATTGGATTTTGTTGCTCCTGATGTGGTTGGCATTCAAGCTCAGTGTAGAGGTGTCTTGGCTAGGGTTGAGTGGGGCACTTGGTTTGAACATATCCGTATCAATGGCACCGACGGTGCGATCTATCTTCAAAGGCTTGCGCGTGGTTTTCTAGTTCGTCGCCAATTCTTTGAGCGACTGATGCATGTGAGTCATCATTTCTTCATTAAGGATCCGTAAAGGCAGCTTGTCACAATACATCAAACGATGGCTTACTTTAGTCTTCTCTTTCCCCAACGTAGTATCATGAACATCTGCATAAGGTGGTCAAAGTTCAGTCGGTCTTCCGTGCTCGCCAAGCCGCCACTCAATATAGACATCTTCAACGTAATACGAATGTGCCTATGGCAGCTATCAAGGCGTTCCTTCATCTACTGAATGATTCGGATGCAGATTACGAAGAGGAGATCACGTTAGCCGGTCTCAGAGCAACAGCTGTCCGAGCCATTCGTGAAAATCAAGAATTAGAATCGCATGTAGGAGAATTGGATACGAAGATCGCATTATTGGTCAAAAACAAAATTTCACTTGATGAACTACAGAGAGTGAGAGGTGGGATGAATGGCAGAAGGAGAGAGATGGCAGGAAGGAATTCGGTTTTGGCTGCTGCTAATGACCCGTTCGCAGCCGTTAATCTTTTAGACAAACAGGCAAGGAGGAAATTGGAATGTTATCAACAGTTTTTCTATTTATTACAAACTAAACCAGAGTACCTGGCTAGGTTGTTGTATTTGATCAAAGGGTGTGAAGATAAAGTCATCAAGGTCGTGGAAGGGGTTGTCTTGACGCTGTTTGGCTATGCGCACATGAGACGTGAAGAATTTCTGTTGTTGAAGTTATTCCAGGTATTTTTCTTCGGTTTTTGAACACTATCTCCCGCTTAGGGTATGACATCACTGCATACTCATCCCACTTGATTTGTTTCTATGGACACACTATAGCGATCGATACACGAAGAGCTGGCTGGTGTCAACAGTCTCTCTGAGTTTGTGATGGGTGACTTCATGTTTGTCAAACTGATGGTTCAGTATGGTAGAGGTAAAAGGCAATATCTCTGATTGTCCACCGAGCATTCAACCTGATTTGTCGTATTTTATAGGAACGAAGGAGAGGAAATACCTAAAAGATTTGCTCAGCCCAGTCATTTGCGATATCGTAAAAGACGATGAATTGCACGTAGAAACAGACCCGATCAAAGTTCAGCAAATATATCAAACTATCTCACTCTGTCGTCAGTGGTGGCTGAACTAAGTCACTTTTGGTGTGTATCAGATCTATAGGTCCGTAATCAATGAGGAAGAAACGCGAACAGGAATACAAAGTTCGAGGCCACTTAATGTGACATTCAATCAAGCTTTGGCCGATCAGGAAACATGCGCCCTGTTTATCAAACGTTGGTAGAGTGACTGCATATGAGCATGGGTCTTGCTTGAAGCGCTATCCAAATCTGGAACTGATCTTCACTTTATGTCTTATTTATCGCATCGGTAGATCTTCAGTCACTGAGGGCATTGACGGACAGATTTCTATATGCCATCACGGAATCCATAAAACGGATGCCGTATGGTATTCGATACATCGCACGAGAAATCTTCAGAGGCTTGCAAGTAAAATTTGAGTCTGAACCCGAAGACGCTCTAGTGAAGGTGGTGCTTCATATGATATACTATCGATACCTACAACCTGCCGTTGTGTAAGCTTGATCTTCACGCATCTCATCTTCGAGAGACATAGTCTGACTAGTGCCCGATTATGTTATTTGGGGCAAGGGTGGTCATAGGGCACCTGAAACTTATGACGTAGTCAATTCAGTGATTGGACCCTTAGCTCGAAAAAACTTGTCGGAAGTATCAAAGATGTTGAATCAGATTTCAGTTGGAAGATTGTTTTCGGATGAAAATCCTTATCTTGTCCCCCTGAACGAGTACGTGGTTCACGCCATGGAAAAATTCTCGAATTGGCTCTATGATAGTGAGTCTTATAATATATTCTTCATGAGATTGGCTTGGTTTTGACTTGGTTTTTGGATCTCCCAGTGATCGATGTTGAGGACGCGGAAGCTCATTTTGCAGTGGACGAATATCTTGATCACACCGTATCGACTAAACCTACCATTTATATCTCTCCCAACGAAATCTATTCCATGCATTCTTTGATTCTAGGCGATTTGGACAGGATCGTGAGTTGGCTCTTGGACTTGAACTTTCTTTTTTTGACATCCCACCTACAACTGGCTTACTCGATGAGATATCATCCAGGCACCAGGCCCGGACGATTCTTTGCGAGCGCTTCTGATCGAGTTGGGAGGTGCTCCGAGTGCCGCTTCAGCTGAGTTAGATCAAGCTCGTGCTGCAGAGGTGAGGTTTTGTCGTCATATGGAGTCTATAGTTCAATGTCTGATGTGATTAACATCATTTTATGGATGTTTAGATTGCGCTAAATCTCGAAAATAAATTGACGGTGAATCAAGGTAAGTAATTGAGATGAAATGGTGCTATCACGAGATAATCGAGATGCCTGACTGCTTCTTTGCCAACAGATCCGGAGGCTGACATCAAAGCGCTCTGGGTCAAAACAAAACGATATGTGTTAGCGATGCTGAAGGTTCAACCTGGTCCTACGCTTATGGACGCATTCCTCGAGCCGGTGAATGAGGAACATGAGGATGAGTGGGGACGAATTGTGATGGAAGAAGTGGAGTGGGAAAAGAATACGAGAGGTAGAAGAGCTTCAAGGATGGTCGAAAGCAATTACCTTCGATCGCTTAATACTTTAGAAGATGTACACTCGTGAGTAAGATCGACAATCTGGGAGCATGCTTAAATCTATATTCTCATGGGCGATGTACATGTCATGTCGTGCATAGACTCTCATTCCAGGAGCTGAAAGCTAGAACACTGGAAAACGTATTACAACTGGAGCAGCTAGGTAAGCTGTCGAGAGAGGACAACTATCAGGGAATCTTGGATTCTCTTGCAAAGGTACGACTTTGGTTCCCTTCTGTCTATCATATTAAGATACTGCAACGATCGTTGTTGGAATCATTTTTGATTTGGACATCATGATATTGAATATCTATCTCCCGGTTGAATGATAGGACATTCTGCAACGCAATCGAAGGCGCATCCAACGTCGGGCCGATATGTGCATGATTACCAACACACTGTCGCATCTAGAGGGGAAGCAAAAGTATCTAGAGGAGCAAGAAGGCCAGTACAACTCTTACATATCGGATAGTATGGCCGGAATGCAGAAAAAAGGATCGAAGAAAAAGTTTGTGATGCCGTTTACACCTCAGTGGCATCATTTGAGATCGCTGGAGAAGAAAGGTGCAAGGAAACCTGCCTTTGGGTCTTACAAGTATTCGGTCAGTTTCAAATATCACGAGTTATAGGTTTGCTCATGCTGATCTATCAAAGCGGAAACAGGCACAGCGATTATACGAGAAGGGGATTTTACTATCCATTGATCAATTTTCGCCCAAGCAATTTGACAAGGTCTCATTGATCATCAGCTGTGATGAAGTGGGCGTATTTAAGTTGGAAGCGCAATATTTAGACGAGCCTGTTCGGAATGGATCGGTAGAGCTAAGGATGGAAGATTTGTTGGAAGATCAATTTTCAGGGAAACAAAGTGTCAAATTGGAGGTAGCAAAATTGAATTTGAACCTCCTGCTGTATTTGATCAAGTTGAGCATTTCCAACCACATTCTTTACAATGCTAGTCAGGTTTGCTGACGATGGTACTGTCTTTACTTTGACCGTTCTGATCATTAGTAAAAAGTTTGTCCCTGCTTTCACCAAATCCCACTTCCTAAAAGTCATTGAACACTGACCCCAACCTTGTCTTTCTTCACAACTTTTTAGGTTTTATGTACAATGAATGCTCCTATATATTTGATAAGCTGTGATGTGATGTGTGCGAGTGCTTGCAATTGGGTCTTCAGAACCCTGCTTTCTTGATTTTGGATGCGTGTTCATCTCTTTTTGGTAATCCTTGAAGCACTCTCATCTAATTCGAATTTCGACCAAAAGAGCATCTTTCCTACTGCCTTTGAGCAGTCCAATCCAGTCAACACCCTTTAAGATGAGAGTTGATATGTAAACGATTTACCCATTTCAACTTGTATCAAACACTGAATCAACTAAAACCCGATGAGTTTGTGACATTAGTTCTAAAGATTCTTTATTTTTCTTGTGATTTTTTAATTTGATGTAAAGTTTTGGCAGTCTTTCTTGTTTTCTCTCCTAGTTTTACATTCATTGCATTCTTCTTAGTATCATACACGAGTTATTTTGAGCAATTGGTTGTTGATGGTTCTCTTGTTTCAAGAGAGAAGTACATGCCTCTCTGAGTTACTTGAAGGCTATTTCAAGCGAGCAAGACTTCAACAGCAGGTTTCTGCTGCTCATCGGCATTTCCATCAGCTATCAAAAACATAAATAGCAAATTGAACTCTATACTTGTCACTCCAATCCGCATCATTCAAGTAGCAAAGATCGGTCTGGTGTTTCGGAAAATTGATCATGGGTCAATAGTTCCATCCTTGCACGGTATCATCACATAGCTAGGGCAGAGCTTGCTGAGGACATGATTTAGTGGTAGGGGTCTTGTAGCCCCTCTGAAGTTTGCCCCTAAACCAACCGACGTAAGATCGTTACCGACGGAACTGGCATGAAACTGGCTCCTTGGTAATTCAACTTACAGACGTGCCCGGTGTGATTTCCAAAATTCTATTTTCCAAGTACAACATATTATGTGACGTTTTTGGTACGGAGTGATATCAAAACATAGCTCTGGACGCTGGGACTCATGCCGAACTCAAGATGTTACCCACAAAATCAGTATGAAGACTCTAAAATCACGGGATTTCATGGTATGAACATTCTCAAAATCCAGGTTTTACGTCAGTTGGGTCAGGGGGAGCTTTTCGGGGAGCTGGTCTTGTACTCAGTGTGGGTGCGTTTGAGCCAATTTTGGTCCCAGTTGTGGCTACTGAGATTCAGGATTTAGCACAAGTGTGCTTACAGAACCTGATGGAGCTAGGGGTGCGTCAATTGTGCCAGGGCTCCAATGTGCGTTTCATTTTTTGAAAACAGTGAAGAGCTTTATTGAATGCTTTGATGCGGGCATCTGCAGTGTGGTTTCCTTTATTGACACGATCAGGAATGAGTTGAACTTGCACGAGTTCCGCCAAAGTTAATCATATATCTTCTGGTTTCTGGTCTACCAATCAACTCCACAGTTGAGACAATTATCACTGATTCTGTGTTAGGGTCGGCATTCATTGCCAGATTTTCCTGTACTTACTTTACGGGTCTATGGGCGAGAATCAGCCGGATTGGACAGGCTCTAAGAGCTTTGAAGGAGTTCTTTCACTGATCGTTGGTTTTAAATTTGTGTGGCGCGAGTTCACCCTGCAAAAGTTATCTTTCGACTGCGCAAATGCCGCAAAATCTCAAGCTCTTTGAACTCATCTCAAGTTCATCGCACTGTTCGACACATCATAGACGGTGCATCTCTTATAAATTCCTTGTTCCGAATCCCGACACTTAGAGTAAGGGTTAAATAAATGAGGATAGGATGAGGTCTCACCATGTTTAGCACATATTGAAGGGAATCGGAAGTCTTGAACTGAAGCGCCCTTAGCTCCGTAGCAGACTCTACATGATTTCGTGTTTGATATCAGTAAGGCTCTGATGACACTCAAAGTAATGCAAAAACCCAATTATCACGTGGGCTCAACTGGGCGCGGCGAAGGCGTTCATGAGGCCCAGCGGCTTTAGTTAAGCTTACATTTCACGGCAAGGAGAGACAAAGTAGGGCAAGTCTTCTTTCATTGACATACAACCATCGGTATGAGTGACGTGTTCTGAAGTTATGTAAACGGTCCAGCGAGAAGACTTTTCCAAGCTCCGGGGGACGCGCGCGGTTTGAGGAGGTACTTAGTTAAGTTAGCAATAACCCGCCCCTGACCTATTATCACATTCAAATCCCCACTACGATTGTCGTAATGTCAGGCTTTCATGACGGCGCTGCTAGGTCCAAGTGTTCGAACGGATTAGGACGGGACACCACTGAGGCCGAATAGACCAGTGAAAGAGGCATGTGGGAGTATAAAACGCCGGCCTCATTTCAATCTGAAGTTTCATTCATCCACCGCACTGATCCCTTTCATTCATCCTTGAATTTTTTATATAACCTTCCCGCAGGACATTCGCTCTTTTCACAATGCATATTGGTGTTATCTTTTTAGCCCTCTTCTTCGTCACCATCAGTCACGTTCGCTGCGCTCCCAATCTCGATGATGATTTGGAAGCTGTAAAGGTCATCTGTATACCTTTCAGGAAAGTGGGAAATAACAAGCAAATCCTCTTGGTGACAATGACAAGCAGCGAAGAAGCCGCTGCGAAAGGGCCGATGTTTGTACGAGGGCATGTCAAAGTGGGCGAAGAGTCGGAAATTTCTTCTGCCGCGGTGCGCGAAACAAAGGAAGAAAGTCAGTTAAAGATGCATCCATTCAAACACGAAACTTCGGAGCTTTACTTGACTTCCGTCCTTTCAACATTAGCCGGCTATGACAGCGTGCCCAAGCATGCAGGCAAAAGCTTTGACATAAAGCACCCCAAAAAGGACTACGACATTACGATGCACCCTTATACCGTCGAAGTTTCAGCTAATGCGATAGCTAGCAATGGAAAGGACGTCGCAGGACGTTCATTCGAATGGGTCAGCCCATCTACGGTGGCACGCCGCCTACGAAGGCCAGAGATGCGCCAAGCCTGGGATCAACTGAAGTACCATTTCTTGTGAGAGATGTCAATAAGATAGGAGTTTATGATCGTCATGAATCCTTGATTGAACGTCAACTAACAAGGGGGTTCGTTGTACGACAACTTCAGGTAGAAAAAAGGAGCGATTCTTCACAGTCTGATCATTTATCACATACATGCAACCTTTTATCAAAATACAAACATACTATTCAATCATTTAATTCATTCTTTTACTTCAAAAATCTATATGTCCCCTGAATTTCCATGAGAGCACCAAATATACCATATATAATTAATACCTAATGTTCCCTCTCCGGTCTTCCGAAAACACGCTAGTTTGTGGGCTGCCGTTGGTCAGCCATTTTAGAATCTCTTGAGGTTTTGATTCGTTGACGATTTAAATTCAAGTAATAAGATCTTCTTGGTCATCAAGATTTCTTAACCTCATCCTTATCTTATGAAAATCTGAATGATTTCTGATCTTGCTTGTATCATTGATATCATCTGAATTGAAAAACATATGAATTGAAAATGTGGTTTATCAATCACCTAATCTATATTAACAAGACTTAGGTTTTTTTACATTAATTTTTTTCTTTTCCGCTCACCTTCCATCTTGTCAGACAACGGGCTCAGAGCAGAGTGGTCGCCCTCATGTACTCCAAGCTTTTAAAAGCTTCCAGTCTCTTTTCTGTCCTTTCATTCATTTTTTTCGTTCACTAAGACGCTTATGCAATTCGAAACCGAGACCTACTTCGAGTAGCAGAATATGTACCCCTCTTTACTTTGCCACATTCCGAGCCACATCGATTCCTCAGGGATTTAAATGGTTCTATAGCATTTAAGGTCTCTATATGATATTATAGTGCCCCAAACACAATGAGAATTTTTCAATTGAGGATTTAAGATGAAGGAATATCTTGGTGATCAGACTCTCATAGTATTTTTTCTTATAGGATTATTCCATGATGATTGATCTAATCAGTGTATAACACCATTACTATATACTATAGATATTCAATCAGTCTTAGAAGGGAATGTGATGGATATCATCACAATGCTAACAATTCGCCACCAGGACATCATAAATCTTACAAGGGGTAGTCATTTGGAGAAACACATTCATGAGAGATGAATAGCGATTTTTGCCAATTCCTGGTGTCTTTAATAGAAGCAAAGAGAAAGACATAACTGGTACTTTGGCCTCAAGCTAAACTTGTCTTCGCACTTTTCCATGAGTGGGACTCCATGGAAGTTCAAAAGGTACACACTTCTTCAAACCTTTAACTAACGCATGATAGAACTCCTCTGCCATCTGTACATTCTGCCCGAGTTCTGTTCTGCTCTTTGTCAAGTCTCACAATCCCTCACAGTGGGTGACTTCATCTACACTTTATTCAGTGTTTAGAAACCCATTCAAGTTTTTATAAAGATTGGTCTGATTTGAATCAATCCTTGGTCACCGAAAAGTAAATCTCCTCGTCAGATTCAATACAGTCTTTCACCACTTGTGTTTTGAGTGAGACACCGTAACGTTTGTGTGATATTCGTGCACAGAGTTCATGACTATATAAAGGCCTGCTATTAATTTGAATGGGTTGGCGGTGCACGAAAAGCTTCTTGCGCGACCGGTTCACAACCAATGATGAGTGAGACAGGCCTTGGGCAAGAGGATGGCTTTGTAAACCTCAAGGCCTACGAATCACACGTTTGTGTATGAAGAGCCATGGTTGCTGAGATGTTAGAGATTCAAGATGATCAACAAATTGGCTGCCAGCCGATGTGATCTCTTATCGAGCCGGTCAAAGACGGATCATGTGATCATAAACGATCTAGCCCAATAGGGTTTTGAAGGTATCGCTCATGTACAATTCCACCACACTCTTCTCACTCATACTTGTCAGTTTAGGATGGATTACTCTAGACTCATTACATTCATAGAATGCCAATTCATGGATCATCAGATTGATCAACTGAACGTGCCAAATTCATTCAAACTTTAATTTCAATACATTCATCCACTGTCTCAGATGTTTTGTCCCCTGACTGACTCAGGAGTGATCGTGGCAAAAGGTTTGAAGAACAGGATGGGATCAGAATCAGTGATGAGCAGCAGGCGTAGGATGATCACGTTCGAGGAAAGTGAGGAATTCGTCTGCAGATTGACTAAGAGTCAGGAAAGGATGATCGAGTGAGATTAGTTTTCGGATATGGTTTTAAGGGAAAGGAAACCTAAGAGTTGATCTTGATCGATGACCCACCTCGATTCGATTTCAACACCCGCTTCAGAACTGGTAGCAGTGTTGACTGAGACTAGCACTGTCCCAGCTCTGTAATTCTTGTGCGACATCTTGAGAAGTCGGTAGAACGGGAGCTGATGGGGTAGGTGGCATGGTAAATTCCCGGACTTGGTTCTGAGTGCTCATGATCGATGGAGAGGGCTTGTAGGACTTTAATTCACGGAGGTAGAGCTCTTGAACGAAATCTAAGATGATTGAGGTCATTAGAAAGCATCGTTCATCTAGAAGAAAGAGACTTTGATGAGATCGATCAGAGAAGGATACCTTTCATGGAGATCGAGGATGAGGTGAAAGACCTCTGTGAAGGTAGATGGAGTGATAGACTACGAGCCTAGGAGATCACGAATGAAGGAGATTAGAATGGTTCAGAAGCAGAAGAAGAAGAAGAAGAAGAGAATGACTAACGAGTCGAGTGGTAGTTCTAGCGAGGTTTGACATTTTTGAGTGAATCGAATGAGAAGAAGAAGAGATGGAAAGTCAAGTTCGTTGAAGTTGAAGAAACCAATTTACTGAATTCAAAGAGATAAGACCAAAACTCAGTTTGAACTGTAGTTTAGCAAACTACACTTTCACTTTTTTCACACATCCGATAGGATCATCTCGGAAACTCACTAGAAGCATATCTTCCAATCCAAACATCAAACAACCCGAAACACACACTCTCTCTCTCAATCCAATTTCAACTCACACAAATCTCATTCATTTCTTTTTTCATCCATTTCATCAATTCATCCAATTCATCTTCACTAAACTCTCCAAAACCTACAAGAACAGATCATGGTCTGAATATCCACCCATGAAGTTTAACTAACTCATTCACCATTCTCATCCAATCAAATTCATCATCTTGATTTAACTTGCAAACCTCAGCAATACTTCAAGGAAGATCCTCACAATGAACATCAACATCTTACATAACCTACAAAACAAAATCATCACATAAAGATGAGGTGAGTATAGATGATATTCCAACCAGCTGTGCTCATGTGGTGAGCGCGCGCCTTGGTGCAACCCAGAAATGTGCTCGTGTGTCACTTTAGAGGTTAAAATAAGGTAACCAGGTGTGGTGTAAGGGCTCAGAAGAGTCATGACTCATGAATCGGTCCAAAACCTATTTTGCAGGAGCTTTGAGCTTAAGGATATCCATGACTTTAGTTTCTGTGATCAACAGTATTCGAAGATCAGAAATCAAGAGAGTGTAATGGGTTTTTGCCTATTGTCTTGGTATGTACAGGATTCTGGTCTTCTTAAAAACAAATTACTGAGAGAAGTACTTGAAGATCTTTCATAGAAAGTCAGCACACATCATGTTTATTCTAGATGAGCTCTCAAAGGCTTGAGGGATGTACACATTTGAGGAAGGATGGTTATGGATGTTTTGAACCAAATTCATGCTTCACAGATGTCACTCGGTTCAGCTCGCTTCATGATCATCAAGCTAAGAATTCCCCTTAGATCTCATTACAAATAACACTTCATGATCAGATTAAGACCTAATCACATTGTATGGGTATATTCCACCCTGTTATACATGATTAGATTGACACAATGAAAATAGGATATTGATAATGAAATTCATTGATGTTGGTCAAGTCTTGCAAGGCAATGGTTCATCAAATCTTACTGATACCAATTTACACTAACATCACGCCCTAGCAGTAGTGAAACTAGGTAGGAGTACACTGGGAGAATTCCGTTGAAGTGTGGTGGAGGATACGGACAAGCAAGCAAGCAGAAAAAAATCACTTACAAGATTCTTTCATACGTCTTGAGCGCTTCAAGATTGTGAAATGGTTGAATCAACTTTACATCCGCAATAAATTCACGGCTTCTTGCAGAACCGCTTATCTTTTCAAACAAACTATCCTTTCATCCAAGAAACTTAATCGGACCATGTATAGAAGCTATTCAATCGAGTTCAAGTTCAATTTCAGGTCTCCAATAAAATCAAAAATTTCAAATTCAGACCAACAAACTCACCATCATATAAACCAGCCTGAATCGGTCTACTTTCCTGATTCTCTTCCTGATTCAATCTTCTCAGTAGGTCTTAAAGATTCAGATCGATGAGATCTTTTCGATTTCGTTGAATCGGTTGCTTTTCCTTTCTTTAGGCTTTTCTGAAGTTGGAAGATCAGTTTGAATCGATCTCTTTAATTCGTTCACTTGATGTCTTCTTGATTCTAAAAACCGATCAGTTTGATCTTTGAGTTGTATAATAAACTTTTCAACTTTTCTCCAGTATTCAATCCAATTCAATCCAATCCAATCCAATCCATCAATCCAAATTCATTAGAATAAAAAAACACAAAAAAAAACCCCTCAATAAACTCATTAGGAGATCTCTTTTTGAAGTGAAGGACTTACATTGCTGATGAAACCCAAGTCCTTCTTTCAGTGTATTCATGATTTCATGAAATTTATAATAAGCCAAATCAAACTTTTGTAAGATCTCTTCCCTTGATTTCGTCACTGGATCATCAATACGTGAATCTAGAAAGGCTTGATTAGCCACCTAGATTCATCTCTCAACAATCCCACTTCTTCTGATCAGTACATGGCTTGATGGATTCAAAATGATCAAATGAGTCAGTGTCCACTTACCTCGATTTGACAAATCAACTCATCTTGTCGATTCCGATTGCTTTCCAAACTGCTCTCTAATTCACCATACTGTTCAACTAATCGATCTTCAAAAATCTCTTCCCATGCGTCTTCAATCCCTTCTACATCTTTCTTACTCAAAACAAATTCTCGAATTTGATCTTTAGCCATCTTTCGATGAGCTGAACTCAAGATGCTTTGTCGTTCGATCCTAAGATCATCTAATGTGTCAAGAAGTGATCGTAATCTACGCGGTTCAGAGCTGTCATGCGTATCTAAAGTGGCTCGAGCAGTAGGGACGGCTCTGATGATCGTTTCCTTCAAGGTTTCAAGAGATCATCGTCAATGAAACCCAAAGATGAAAGTTCAAAAGTGAAATGCAAAACTCACCTCATCTTGACCCAAAAGTTCGATGATCTTGGCCCATTCTTGATAAAGACCCTTGACCACTTCATCACTTCTACTAGCGTCCACTAATGTATTTCTCAATTCACCTTCTCGGCGCCTGAGTACAGCATTGACGGATGATGATGATGGTAGTTTCCAGAACTGAGTACCAAACTCAATCCTATACCTTTCATCTTCCATTGCTTCAGTGTCTAACGAATTTCCAATCTGGTACAAAAAAAACCCATCAGTATCAAAACATCATCTCTTGGGTTTTTCATTTCATTTACATGATCCAAAAGTCAAGTCAAGCTAACCTCTTGCAGCAAGTTTGCATTTGAAACAGATGCATGTTCTACACTCGATAACATTTCTAACATCGCACGAGAAGCATTCTGACCACGAATCTCTTCTGAGTTTCGGATTACAGAAGGTGGTAAATTGATCGGCCGTTCGAGCTAATCATCCAAAAAAAATCAACTCAATCACACCCAACTTTAGAAAGTAAAATCATCGTGAAAACCTCACAGCTTGTAATGAACCAGGTAGATTCATCGATTGTAATTGTTTGACAGCTATATCATCTAATTCTTCAATCACAGCTTCGAATTTGGTATTAATCCAATCCTTTTTCCTCTCCTCATAAACCCCAACAGCCCGATAAACTCCAAAAGGAATGATCGATTGTAAGAGTTTCTTACCAAACCCTTGATCATTGAAGAACTCTAGAGGTTTTCCAATATTAGCTGGTAAGATCGCTTTGACCATGGAAACCGGTTTGATCACTGGTAATTGATCTGAGGGTGGTACGAATTGTAAATAAATCAAGTCGTTATCTTTACGAGCCCGACGATAAGTGTCTTCTAATTTCTTTAAAAACGTTTCCGAATCTTTCAATGCGATCGTATAGGGTTGTAATTCGATTTTCGAATTCGATTTAGTATTGCCCATTGCAGTTTTCAAAAGATTAATCGCTTCTTGTAATCGACCAGCCTCAATCCCATATCTGTCAGTTCAGTGTATTAAGATCCATAGGTTAGGGTTTTTTTCTTTGAACAAACTCCGAGAGAAGGTCACATACTCATTTGAATCCAAATCATCACAACTTTTACGATATTGAGCTACAGCAGCAAAATGACCTGCCTTTAAATTCACATGTTTAATCCATTCCTATAGATAAATAGATCAAATATTTTCATCAGATTCAATCCTCAAAGGATGAAAAGATCAAAAGTGAAAAACCAAACTGATGGAAACCCAAACCCAATCCATTTGGAATGATTGAGATGAAAGTTTTGAAGTTTGAATCATAGATTGAGATGATAGATGATAGAGACGTGAGACTTCTTGTGCTACTTTACTAATCGAACCATTCCGCATTTGATCTAAGAATCGGTTTGAATCATCAAATCAGTTGTGGATTGTATTCTTGTCTTGATCAAATGAACAGAGATGAAGATACCGATGGTAGCTTTTTGCCAAACACATTCTTGAGCTTGAGCTAAACAAAGATACTGTAGAGCAGTGAGACAAGGGTTGAGAGAGATCAGGAGAGAAGAGATGGTCTTGAGATTGAGAATGAAGTAAATGATCCTTGAGATGAGCAAAACAAGCTGAAGCTTGTTGTAGATGATGAATTGAGAGTTTGATGGAATCTAAATTTGAACGAGATTGATGAATGGCTAATGAGGTATGTAGAGCTCCGATGTTGAAGAGAGTTGAAGCTCTTTCGTAATGTAAATCGAAATGTTCGATCGGAAGTGAACTTGGTAATTCTCCTGGTAATAAAGATGAAACTAAAGATGAAGGAGTTGAGAAGATGGCCCAGTATTCGAATTTCACACCAATCTGTGATGATTTATAGAAAGAACAAAGGGAATGTGAGTAGATGGTGATGGTGATGATGATGATGATGATGCTGATCAGATGACTGACGTTAGATGGAAACCTGGTGATCAGATAGACTAGATGTGCATGATATCTGTTTCAAAAGTGAATTGAAAGGTTCAATGAATCGAATGATTAGAATCGATGAGATGAGATGAGATGAGATGAGATGAAGAGATTGAATTGACTTTAGGATTGAGTTTAATGAATTGGAATTGATCAAGAGTTTTGAAGATGAAGGTTGATTGATAGATGATTCACGAAACGATTGAAGTAGATCAGTTTCAGGTTTTAAAGCATCATGATGAGTGGATTGATCTTGATTATAATGAGATTGAATAAAATCAATTAAAGCTTGACTTAGATCAATCTATGAATCCAATCCAAAGAAAGTAAGATTGTTAGAATGATGATTGATGATGAGATTGAATGACTTACTGATTGGGTGAATTTGAATGGACAATTTAATAAATTTGACATTTCTTAAAATGATGGATGGATGGATGGATCGATGGATGGATGGATTGAAGATGAGAAGAATTGAAATTACAATCAAAGGAACATTACATATCACTCTGATCACATGACTGGTGACTGACTGTAACTGTAATACGATCCATGCTTCGATTGAAATTTTGTCAATCAACCAAACCAAACCAACCAAACCAACTCACTTCAAAAAACCCACATTTGAAATGACAAAACAACCTAATCATCAAGAAGACATCAATTCATCATCAAAACCAACATCAAAAGATACCATTCAATCTCATCATCATCTCAATCAAAAGATCAATCCAAACTTAACTTCATTACCCTTTGAGATTCAAGAAAAGATTGCATATTGGGTTTATTGGTCACATTCTCATCAATCTATAGACCTACTTCATCAGATTGCAGAAAAGGACGATCAACTTCAGGATGATGATGATCAATTTGAAGATGTATCTGATTCAGATTCACATTCAATTCATCATCAATGGAAACCCAAAAATAAGAATAGTCAGTTTGATTCCAATCAGATATCTTTCTTCATCAAATCTCATCAACACTCATCAATCTGATCCTCTCTTCTCTTTCAAATCACAACAAGTTAGAAATCTTAACTAATCCTCAACTCGATTCCGGTTCAACCCATGATTCGGATCAATTCACCTTACATTCTCGTGAATCTGATGATGATGATTGTTTAATCGATCTCAGATCACTTGCTTCTGTCAATCGTACGTTCTATCAAATCTGTTGTCCTTATCTATATCAGGTAAACATTCCTACCATTCATCTTTCTTCCTTCGATCTGATCTTCAACCTCATCAAGATTGCATTGTTTTGATCGTTACTCTCAGAGTTTCGATTCACAAGGTTTTACAGTCGACAAATTAAAATACACACTTGAAGAAATCATCAAACGACATTCAAATCATGTTAAGAAGATTTGGTGGAGAGTGTCTAAATCAGAATTAATGGAATTTGAAGATGTATGGAGTGAAGATAGCTTTGATTCACCAGAATGGGATCCTAAATTAAGATCTGAGTGTTTACTTCAAATCCTAAAAGCTTGTCCTCACCTCATCGATCTCGATCTCGATCTCGATCCGAAACCTATCATCCCTCTTACAGATTCATCCGATCTTGATCAACAAATCCCAAACTTATTCATTCAACCCATCTCTCAACTTACTTCCCTCACTCATCTCTCACTTACCTCTCCTGCCGAAAGACCACCTTATACTGAATCATTCTTGGTGAACATTCTTTCAAACCTCTTACAACTTCAAAGTTTTAGTTGTTCAAGAATCGATGCAACTCATCCCAAACCATCGAAGGATCAAAGCACCTGTCAATCACCACTTGGACTTCATCTTGCAAAACTAACGGAATTGATCGAATTAGATTTTGAAAAGGTTCAATGTTTAGATTCAAGTTGGAATTTACTTGATTGGAAAAGCTCATTAAAAGAAATCACATTGGAAGATTGTGATCGAGTCTCGATCTCGGTCTTACATGGATTTCTCAAACGGTTTCAATCCAGTTTAGTTTCCTTAGCATTAGATAACGTACCGTTTCATCATGATGGAACTTGGACTTCAGATTTGATCTTAGATGATCTCAATCAAGATAAATTTCAATTTGATTTACCGAATCTGATCAATTTAGAAATCTCAAATTATCTACCCATTCAATTCTTAAAAGCCTTTAAACCTTGTAAATCGATCACTTCCATCTCCTTAGATGAAACGCCTTGTTATAAACCTCGTGATTTAGAAGAATTCATTCAAGATCGATTTTGGCCTAATCTGAAAAAGCTATTGATCACCAGTCGAACCGCATTTCTTTCACCTGGTGAGATCGAAGGATTAGAAGTTTTGTGTCAAGGATATGGAATCGAGATGAGTATTGATGAAGATAGTGATGATGATGATGATGATGATGATGATGGGGCGGATATGGAATTTGATTATGATGATGAGGATTTAGATGAGGATGATTTTGAAGGGCATCATTGGAATCATTCCGGTCAAGGTTGGTGACCTCATCTTGTTCTTGGTTGTGATGATGATTTTGATGAAATTGATGCGTGGGAGGATCTCAATTCAGATGACGATGATGAAGATGATGAAGATGATGATGAAGATGTGGAGTGATCTTTACAAAACATTCACATGAAACCTTGGATAAATGAAGCTCGATTAGATTTGTAGAATTTCCATCGTGACGCTCAAGAGCTTGACGGTTTGACTTTCTGATCTCTGAATTCATTCTGACTCAATTCAATTTGATTTGATCTCTTTCTTTTGATTTCCAAGAAGATCTCTATCAAATCTATGGAGTCAGGTACCATATTTTAATTCTTGATCAAGTCGTGTGTTGAATTGTAGACTGAAGTCAGTTGTGCTTTGAGATGATGATGATGTGTGTGAATATCTTCAAAGTGATCAAAGAATAGTTTGGAATTCACTCAGATTGGATTAAGTTTTTTGTTCTTCTTCTTCTGGAACATGAAATCACTGAGAAGAGTGATCTAATGAGCTTTGTTCCATTTTTGTTTATTGAAATTCATCAAACACATCAAACTGATTCTGACCAAAAGAAATAGGTTTAGTTGAATTTATGAATCAGTAGGTTTGATTTGATCAAAGTTGAACTTCGGAAACATTTAAAGTATTGCTCAATCCTAATCAGGATGTGTGTATTTGCATTAAACATGTTTTCTAAGTCTCAAACAAGAGTTGGTCCAAGATGAGGTTTCATTATGTATCTTGTCAAATCCCATGATTCAATTGATGGCAAAAGCATGAAATCAAAACTTGACCTGTTTTGTAAAAAAAAGCCATCATATTTCAATCTTTCATCATCCTAATCAATCAATATTCTAGATATCATTCTTTGAATAAATTCAATCATCTTTCTCCCTCAAATCTTTCAATTCACTCAAACAATGACCTACTGATGGCAATCATAATCGAGTGAATGATTCAAATCTTTATCATTATTATTTTTTTCGAAAAAAAAACCAAATCATAGCTGGTCTAGATTCTGATGAATGAATTTTATTTATCCTCATTACAAATCACTTTTGACGATTCATTCATGTTTGTTTTTCTTTTAGGTCAAATACCTAAAGAACGTAGTGATGAATGAATTAATGATTTTGATCAGTTCATCCTAACGTTCTTTTTTCCATTTTATTCATCTTTGATCATTTCATCTCTAAGAGTCTTATACATACGCTGGAAAAGTGGGTTACTTAAATTACCATACTTCAGGAAGAGAGAAGGTGTAGAAGGAAGTTAACCGAAAGAAACCTCAAAGGCACGATCAGAGGCACGATGTACAACTAATAAGACCATCCTATACCTTTTCTGGTCTTACTCTACATAAAATCAAGTCTCATCATCCTACCTAAAAGCTTTTTTTCCGTCGTATCTTTCAGGTTTTGGGAAAAAAAAAAGAAAGATTGCAGATAATCAAGGGAAGGATTTAATATGAAAAAGGATCGATGAGAGAAGAGAAAAAAGGAGTATAAAGTTTCAATCTGAGGGAAGTAGTCAAAGTGTTTTGATCACTCATTGATTGAAAATATTACAAACTTGAGCGATCACTTTTATAGAGTTGATGGTGAAGATTGAGAGTTTTGACTTGGATCATTAACTGGAAGAAGTTTTTTGATGATCTATGAATCTTTTGAGGGGGTTATGAATAGAAGATGATGAGGTCTTGGTTCAAGTGATCTAGTGCGAAATGATAGAGTGAAAGTGATTTCTCCTGATTTCTCATTCTGGTTTGCTGAGTTTTATTATCCAGTCCAAGTCATGGATCTCAACTTACTCGGAATGGATCACAGCGGGTCGGCCTACCCGTCCGGATCAGTACCGAAAGCCATGTGATCCCCGTGATGTGAATCTTTCTGGTGTTCAGGGTAGACTTGCATGTGGATTTTATATACTTCTTAAGCACACTCCATCCAGTCTCAATGGCGGACGCAAACGGTTCGACTAATGAAGAATCCAATAACAATGCGACTTCTACATCGACCGGAGGTACGCCCTCTGACTTCTTGAAGCAAGTCGTTGGGCATGAAGTAGTGGTGCGCCTGAACAGTGGTGTTGACTATCGTGGTCGGTTTTGTTTTTCCATTAGTCCTCTCCTTGATAGGCTGTAGTGGGATCTGATTGTGTAGAATCGGTACACATATTTAAAGGAACAGAACGCTGACAGGTAATCCTTCATCACTTACGACCTATCCCACCCACCACTCAGGCATTCTCTCCTGCTTGGATGGTTACATGAACATTGCGCTTGAGAATACGGAAGAGTACGTGAATGGGATCAAGAGGAATAGCTATGGGGATGCGTTTGTACGAGGCAACAATGGTAGGTATCATGTGGCAAGATTGTGACCTACTTGAGTTCTCGCTGAATTTTTTTTTCTCTTCTGCAATTCCTCTGCAATCTTATTCAGTTCTGTACATCAGTCGAGTCGAATGAGGTGCAACACTTTAGAGGACCTTAATGGAGAAGCCTCACTAGTATTACTACAAGATTGATGAACGCAATAGTTTTTGTCCAGTAGCACGAGAGAGCTAATCACATATCCGAGGCTCCGCTTGCATTTGTGTTTCACATCTCCAATAAGAGATGTAGAGTTATGGGGAAGCTTCATTGTGATGGACGTCTGCCATCCCTCCATCCAATTCCGAACATGTGAATCTGAATGATGAATAGCGAACTCAATGAAGATCATCATCAATCTGCTGCACTACTTCTGACCCCTTTATTATCTTCCTTCATCCCACCATTACCTGGAACGTCTGCCAAACCTAGATCTTCCCAATTCACACGTGCCATCAATCCCTTTTCCATTCGACATCCTAAATAGTTTTTACTTTCTAGTCGACATTTAGCTTGGTTTTGTTGATGAGCTTTGAGACAGTCAAGATAGGTTTTCATGAAGGAAGAACAATCATGAAAGTGATCGAGTGGAAATGAACCTCGATCGGGAGGTGTGGCTGTGAAGGAGTCTCTAGTGATCTCATCACATATGATGTCAGGAAGCTATGAGAAATATTGTCGAAGGAAAGTAGTGATCCTGATTAAAGTGACACATACCTTAGATTTCCAGGCCGACCGAAAGACATGTGGAATGTGATGGATTGAAAGAAAATTCACGAAACTGAACGATGACCTTTTGCTGAGTTGCGACCAACAGACTTCTGCAGAAGCAGTTTGTAGCTACATATGAGCTGATTTTACATATAAGCATATCAGACAATCACATAAGCATTTTGGCCTCAAAAGATTTTGATCCATAACCTAACTCATAAGCCTATGTAGCTTGATGTTGGACAAAATGCTATATTGATTGCACGTCTGGGGAGATATCCTTTTGATTGATAAACGGGATCTTGGGTAGGCGTAGGACCAGTTGCAAAGCTATGTATGTATATCTAATAGTATCCCGATCAGTTATGTCAATTTTCAAAAAGAGGATATGAGAATCACAGATTAGATGAGATGATTCAGACTTATATCCAAGATGACCATGCAGTTTGGGGGATCAAAGTAGCTTTGTTGGGCTGATAAGTTAAAAAGAGCCATATGATGAACTGTGGTGTGTGTGTGACCAACTGTGTAAAGTATCTCTAGACCACTATAGAGCATCCGCGATTGTTTGCATCAAATTTGTAGATAGCTAATCCAAAGTTGAAGATCTTTAGCCAGAGTTGAGTATTCTGAATTCAAATCCTACAGTGGTGGGAGCAGGTTTATTAGCTAACAGTTGACCCACACTTCAAGGCTGGTCCCACAGTGGCTGCCACTAGGCTAGAGCTAAACTTTCTCTTTCTTTTGCATTGTGTCCCCAACTATCTTTTTTTAATTGCAACATGGGCACCTCCAAAATTGTTCAACAAACAGCAGTTGAACATCATCAACAAAGAAGAAGACAAATAATATGACAATACAATCTTGTCATTCTTCCTTCACCCACAAAGAATCAACGAACCTCAAACACGCACAGTCATTGACCATGACCAAATTGCTGTCAATCACACTCTAAGACATGACTACTTTCAAGACTCACCACTGTACCCTTTTGCTGATTTTTTTGAGAGAAGGTCCTGGATGAGTCACAAACTATTTAGCAAGATGACTACTGACCTACAGAAGCACAACATTTATTGCTGATGCAGTTGACAAGTACATCAAAATTGGAGAAACTCTATGAAGACATTTGTGAATGACATAATAGAGATATATGGAAAAGAGTACTTCCAACCTCCAAACCCCAATGAACTTGAAATAATCTTAAAAGAGAATGAGATGCAAGGATTCCCTGGATGTAAAGGGAGAATTGATGGAATACACTGGCTGTGGAATAATTGCCCTCAAGCATGGGCAAGTCAGTACAAAGGGAAAGAAAAATACATCTTGGTGGTTCTTGAGGCAGTTTCTTCAAAGAGTCTGCATGTATATTATTCTTGTTTTGACACACCAGCGGCACTCAATAATATTGACATGTGACAAAACAGTCCACTCTTTGATAAATTTATCAACAGAGAGCTTCCTTACACCAATTGATATCTTTGAATCATGGGTTCATTCTGAAAGATTGTCTTTGTTTGAATGATTAAAATTCAGGTTCCAAAGACAAGTTTTATCTCAAGGTCAACAGACATAACTGCATTCAAGGATACTACCTGGCCAATGGAATTTATCTCTCATGGCCAGTCCTCATCAAATCAATTCATTGTTCAGCTGATGAAGCCAGCAAGTACTTTTTGAAACTTTAGAAGGCCCTCCAGAAAGACATTGAGGAAGCTTTTGGTGTTCTCCAAGCACAATGGCACATACATTGTCAACCATGTTGTCTTTAAGATGAAGGAAAACTGGATCAAATAGCAATGATAATCAATCACAACATGATATTGACATATACATACATACACACCAGCTTGATCCTAAGATAGGTTACACTCTTCTTCAATACTACAAAACAATGGCTGAGCTGAGAGACCAAGATCAACACTTGTGATTAGTGGAAGATCTCAAACTTTCAATGTGGATGAAAAGAGGTGGGGTAAATCATCAGGAATCAGTTTGAAAATATTAAGTTCATTTCATGTCTACTTCTTACTTGTGTTGTATGAACTATTTGATGAAATTAGATAAAACTCATCAATAGAATAAAGCAAAATCAATCAATCTCATGTTACTTACTTGTTGATCTAAAATGATAAGAAAGTAAATTCATTCTCTCATGTTTCTTACTTGTTCATGATTTTTTGAAAAAAGAAAAGAAATCCGTTCTATTTTCCCTACTTGTTGATAATCAAATCAAAGAGATAAACAAAACAAAATCTTGTCTTTCTACTCGTTTATAATCAAATCAAAAAGATAAACAAAACAAAATCCCTTTTTTTCTACTTGTTTATAATCTGATAAGCTATCTGAGATAAAGCATTCTTGAAATGAAAGCAGATACCAATCACCAACATGATAAAACTGATTGACATACTGTTTTCACTACTCCCTATACTTTGAGGAATTCCCTTGCTTCATCATACGGACATTGATCTGCTGAAGTCATCAAAGTTCTCATATGCTTTGCCTCTGCCTCAAGTGTGAGAGCATGCTCAACAAGCTTGTAACATTTCTCTATCACCACCACCTTTTGTTCCTGGATGTTGGTTGCCCACTTAAGCTTGTTAGTGTGTTTGGTCTTGATTTCAAGATCATTGTGGTGATTTTCTTCTTTTTTTAACCAACAGGACATGTAACCAAAGCTGTGGATTCAGAAGGGGGAGTAGATCAAAATTCATCAGGGGAGCTGATCCCTCAGAACAGAGTTGAAGATGTGCTCTTGCTGGATTGGCAATGTCTTCCCATTTGGGAGTGTATTGAAGAATTTGCCATGGAACCTGGTCCTTGGAGTGATTCCCTTTTAATTGATGATAATACTCCTTCTTTGCAATTTCCATGTAATTGGATGGGGAAGTTCCACTTGGTGGATTGCGTTTGATTCCACCATAGATACTTGAAAACTTCAGGGTGTAGGTATTGATTGAATTCCATTTAACATTCAATTCAATGTAAAAAAAGGTTGGTTTTGTATAACAAAACTGATGATAATAAAGATTGTTGACACGATAAATGAAAGGCACTTGCCAATATTTCAGCTGATGGGCTGTACAAGCAGAAATAGTACACAATTTCTTGAAGTGCTCCACCAGCTTATCATAAGACTGTTTACCACTTTGGTTGCTTGCAAAAATTGGATCTTGGCCAATACAAGCCACCAGGTTTCCAGCTGATTGTCTTCAATTGTCACAAAGTTATCACCACATTTTTTGGTGGTAACAGGCATTTGATTGGTTTGATTGGGTGATTGAGGTGGTTGTTGAGGTGGTTGTTGAGGTGGTTGTTGAGCCATCTGAAACTGATTGTATCAAAAGTCTTGGCAGTTGACAGATGGGATGGATTTGGATCAAAATTTGAAAAAAGTCGCCCAATTGATTACACATTGTAAGCTTCATGGAACCTAGATCATATTACTTGAATGACCACTAACTTACAAAATATGTTCATTTTTTAAGAACATGATCCCATGACTTGTCAATCAAAGCTGCCAAGGTGGTTGCAAACAATTTTTTAGTGACAGTCCAAGATGTTTTGAAAAATCTGAGCAATCAAGTTGAACAGGGAAGAATCAATCTCATCAACTTATCCAATGAACAGAAAGTGAAGGTTGGATGCTTTGTGGCTGTAAGTTTCCAAATCCGCTGGATCATATAAATTGAACATCTAATTTTTTCATTCCAATTCAGATAGAGGACCCTAATGAACAAGTAAAGATTGGATATGTGAGCCAGATTTTGGGTGATTGCAAAAGACAACAGCATCAATGCTATACAGAATTGACTGTCTGTAACTTGACCACCCAACTGATACCTATTCATGGGATGCGTGGATTGGTTAAGACAAGCAGGAAAGTGTGGGTCAAGGGAAACATGGGTTTTTTCATCCAAGTTTGAGAAAGACCAAGGAAAAAGCTGATACTCTTAAACGTGCAACATGCATGTGCTGAAGCAGAATGTCTACTAACACATTCAAAGCCCAGAATCATTAAGCAAACAGTGACCTCAACTGGTCTGCCAATGATATCTCACAAACAAGATAGCATGTATATCCTCAATTCTGCTTCTTTGTATTCACCTAAGGTACATTGTGAATTGGCAGAGATTAGTAACACTGAGGTATCTCCAGAAGAATGGAAAGCAGGCATAGCAAAAGGGTCAGATGTTTGGAGAGCTGAAGGTAAGAAGAGGAAAAAAGCAAGCTTAGCCAAGTGAATGATTATGAGTCATTTTTTGTCAAAGTTTTCTTTTTGTTAAAATACGATGTTTTTATTTTGATCAATACAGTAGACTCTGAGAAAACCAATACCCAAAGATTTGGGTCGAAAACTATTGGTTTTTGCTGAGTATTGGGTTTGTCAAGGGAAATCTCACTGCAAATAAGAAAAAGCTTTGGGCAAAATGTATTGGTTTTCCAAGAGTATCGCTTTTGACGGCTATTGGTTTTAGCAGAGTCGACTGTATATCAGCAGCTAAAGTTTCAATAGCCTCTTGATTCATGAGGGTTGTTGATGGAGATAAATATTTTTTAAAAAAATATTGGTTGAGAATGGAAAAGTCAAAGATCTGACAAACACCTTGATCATGCGGGCTGTGAACCACTCAAATTAATGCTTGTGAAAGCCATGATTTCTGTGATGTGATATAAGTCAGGATCCTGACCCCATTCACAAACTCACCTCTTCACCATAAGCACCAATTTGACCATGGCTCCAGCTTGTTTTTCCTCCCATTTCAACAGTCAAATATCCCCTCAAGCAATTTTGACTGACTTTTGCTCTTATCCTCTGAACTTGATCTTTGATAACTTCCTTGATTTATCTTGTCTCAATCTTTCTAGCCTTCACTCTACAAGCACACAAAACTGGCTCTACTCCATATCCAAAGTCAAATCCAGGCAGGAATGAGAAAGAGTCTTACACAGGAGGCAAGTATCTTGTTTCTACTTTCTTTTTATACTTGCTCCACTTTTGTTCATTTTGTTTTACCTTTCAGCTGGATCATTTGATAATGAAGGTAAGGGTGATGATCAAAACGACCATGGTTCAAACTCAAACAAACATGATCCTACTGCTGGATTATTTAAGGACCCTGATGATTCTAACCAAGAATCCCCATCTGGTGATGATATGACTGATTTTGGGAGTATAATGGCTACTCTACCAGTTGATCTTGGCAACATGGTGAACAACATTGTCAGTGTAAGTAGCCTGTTTTACATCTTTGTCTCTTATCCAGTGAATGATTGAATTGTTCAACTTTGTTCTTATTACATATTCTACCATGCCTCCTGACTGCATTTCTGTGAGCATGGCCATGATGGCTTGGCTAGAAGACTTGATTTGTAAAGAGACAGAAAGCCATGTGGAAAATATCAACACAAGCTGGGCTCCTGGATTGTTTCAAGGTAATGGTACTATCCTCACTCTATCTTGATTGATTACTTTACGGCCTCAACATGATGTACATCTCACCTACTCTTTTCCAATCATTTTATAGGAGTACAGTTGTAATCTTTGTGCTCAATTGTTCATTGACCCCAGTATAAACTCATTTGCCTGTCTGCTTACAGATTGTCCCAAAGGTCAAAACAACTGCCTTGAGCGTCAAGTATTGGTACATATTCTGAAAATTGTCTGTGTGCTCTGTTGACGACAAACTGAAACTTATACCTCTTTCAGTCTGATCTTCTCAGAAAGAATGACAATGGTATCCAAGATGTGTTTCCTAAAGAATATGCTGGCAAGGATGGATCAAAGGGGGGTTCTGCAGTATCAGCTGCTCCGAAAGAGATGGCTGAAGTACTTTTAGAAAACAAGTATGTCAATTCCTTTTCCTCATGTATTTTTTCATTTATCTCTCTATTTGGCAGGCTTACTTTGTTTGATTCTCATTAAGCTCCTCCACAATGTGTTGCCTACCAAACCTACCAAAGGAGTTCTGGCAAGTGATTCTCCCTTGAACCTCATCAATTTTTGCGGCTATGTAAATCAACTTATCCTTTACACTCTCATGTTTTCTGTGATGGATTTGTCACTCACCACTCTGATTTTCAATCATTTATAGATGATACACAAAACCTACCCTAACAAGAAACACTGCAGCCTTAATGCACTTTTCAAAAATTTAAAGCCGGAACATGTCATGTGGTTTGCCTTTCTGGTAAGGACCCCCCTCTGTTATATTCTTTATCTTCACTCACTGCATCACTGTTGCTCTCCATCATGTAGCGCTTGGCCTCTGTTGCCATCTGCACACATCCTCCTCAGGATTGCAAAATTTGTCAATGGCAAATAATTGATCAGAAGCTCCTGCTATGAAAGAGGAACACTCAGTTGAATTTTTAGAAGCGTAAGTACCTCTTTATTCCTTGCCTTGTGCTTATTGAAATACTAGTCAATTCACTTAGTCTTGTTGTTTTGCTTGGTTTCAGTTTTGGCCAACTGGTTTTGATAAAAGATTGGAAGATCTTTGATGGTGTGCATTTGTCTACCCAAATGGAACATTCTCACATGGACGACCTGGTTTTACCAACCAATGGAAAAATGCTTGTGGAAGTTGCTGCACCATCTGTAGTCCCTCAATTCCACAAGAGTTTAGTGTGATTGTCTTCATGAATCTCCTCTATTTGTATCAATAGCTTTACCATCACTGTTTAACCTTTTAGGTGGGAGCAAAAGAAATATGATGTTCCATTGTTGTTTTAGTCAATTTTCTGGGATTTTGGTCAACAGTGGTTCACTCCCTGCTCCTGACCAATCCAAATGGGATTGGTCAGCAGGTTTTTTTTGGATCCTATAGTGAGCTGAGCAATGTTGCAATCATGTGGAGCCAATGCCAGTGCAAGGTGGTAGTCTTCTATATCACACTCACCTGGTGAAGTCCAGCAGTGTATTCAAATGGACTTCCCACAAATGTGAGCTTGTGATCACCTTGATGTCACTTGAGTGGATGGTGGATTCCATGAAGCAACTCGCCATATTGCCAGTTGGATCGAGGCAATGCAGTCGAGCGCTGTGGTGGTCGCAGCGCTACCACCTGGGCTGTACTGTGAAACCTCTGCGGTTCATAGACTGTGGTCGCCGCGCACCGGGCCTCTCGTGAATGCCACGTGAACCACTTTAGAGCCATTTGGCGATGCGGAATTCACACAGCGACTGCCCCGTGGTGTACTTGCTCAAAAGGGACTCAGTCAAGCTTGCTGCTACATAGTTGAGGACTGAAAATATCATAGTGCTCAACTCAAAAAGTACTCTCCCGCCGGGCTTGCGAGCTTCGTGCTACGCGTCCTTGTTGGCCCAATCTTGTCATCTCATGACACTCCCACAACATGTATAGACGAAGTAAAAGACTAGGGACATGACTCCAGCCATGCATGTCCTTGGTCTGGCATAGCTATCCAGATTGAGGCAAGTTGTAATGATTTGTAGATTGTATATATAGTTACCAGGATACTAAAAGAATTGCGGATCAAGAATGTAGAGGAAAGGAAAACAGGTTATTGGAAATAGGTTGTTAGGGATGATTGTTGTAGGATTTATTATATATATGTTGTAGGAAGAATATATTGTTGTCTCTTTTCTCTATCGAATTATTAAAGTATTATTGTCACTCTTCTAAACACTTAACCCATACCTCAGATAAGCTATGCTTTCTGGAAGTATGGACGAGAGCCCTTACAGTATAATTCGATCTTTAAAATTTTTTTCCCGTTTTCTTTTTTTTCTCAGTTTCTTTTTTCTTCTGGTTATGTTTAGTTTCTTCTCTTTACTTCTGATTCTTCAGGGAATAACTTCAGTTGTCAATCCTATTTTGTGTTTATGTCAAGTTTTCTTTATTTTTTTTCCCGTGGTTTGGTTTTGGGGGGATTATTCATCTCTCTTACAACTCTTTGATTGTTGTGTTTTGTCGTGTGTGCGCGGTTATCTCTTTTTTGTGATAGATTTCTTTTTGCCTCGCCTCTTTTGGGGTATCTTCTATTGTTTTTCTGCTTTTGTATGTGTATTTTGCTCTTCTGACGTCATATTTCCTGATGGAGTTTTGGTGTTGGGAGGATTAGATGGTTTTTCGTTATATTTCCTTTTCTATTTGTTATTACACATTTCCCCGTTTGAACATTTTAGCTTCAAGATTCTGTCGGTCATCTATAGACGGTCATCTATCATCTTTATCACTCTTCTCATCATGTCGTCTCGTCGTAACACGGTTTCAAATGAAGAGGGGGCGCCTTTATTAAATTTTTTATCTACTGATGAACAGTTGTTCGTTGCTCGTTATCTGGATCCTCGTTTGGATGCCTTCAATGCCTCGGTGAACGCTTTTATCGATCAGCGTATTAATGAGCGTAATAAGGAGGCTTCGGACAATATAGATTTATTGCTTAATGAACATATTAAACTAGCTAAAGAAGATGTTATTACTCAACTCCGCCATGAATTTAATTCAAAACTCAATTCTTTTTTCTCTTCGGGTGATATGGAGAAGGGATTAGCTCAAGTGGTGGATTCTAAGTTGAACGGAGTGAAACAGGAATGTTTGGATATGGTAAACAGCAAGTTTCCGCATTCAACTTCTCAACATTCATCCGTGGTACAGTCGCGTGTGGAACCTCCTGCAATTCCGGGTCTGATTTTTGATGGGGATGTACGAAAGGTAGCAGGATTTCTTAGCAATGTCAAGGATTATTTAACCTCGACGGCGCCTTGTTTTTCGAATGATGATCGAAAAATCACGTGGGTGGCTCGGCATTTTCCTCTAGCTTCCGCTCCGCATGATTGGTGGCTGAGTCTTCTCCATGAGAATGATTTGGATCATGGCCCTATTGACGAGTATTCCACGGAGGCGGTTCCTTTTGGTATTGCTCCTTTGAAGTCGCTGGGTTCCTTCTTTAAAGCTTTTATTGATAAGTTTGGTGATAAAAATGTTTTAAAAAATCTATTTCTCGAACTTCAATCTTTCAGACAACACAAGCTTTCAGTTGCTCAATATATTTCTCGATTTAACGGTCTAGCTTTTAGGCTCAATTTGCCTGAGTTAGTACTGACGGAATTTTTTCGCAAGGGTCTGAATACTGAAGTCAATAATCGGGCAGCCATGCACCCGGATTGGATTAATTCCGTCACGGTAGAAGGACTTCAGAAGATAGCTTTACTTGCATCCGAACAACTGGCGGAAATTGTTCCGACTCGCTTGCCTCATGTATTTCAACATTCTCAACCTATGACTAAGTCTTCTTCTTCACCTCCCGCTGTTTCGGTGCCTCGTGATCCACATGCGATGGATATCGACGTTCA
This sequence comes from Melampsora americana, assembly GCA_022264835.1. Lineage (NCBI taxonomy): Eukaryota > Fungi > Basidiomycota > Pucciniomycetes > Pucciniales > Melampsoraceae > Melampsora > Melampsora americana. Next base: position 883,557 of record JAIFHY010000001.1, on the reverse strand, counting down.
TGCTATCAATCAGAAGGCGGCTTTTCCGGATTTACCAACGGGAGTATCTTTCGAAGTTTATCGGCGACGTTGTCATGCTAAGACCGTTTGTCATAGATGTTTGAGACCTTATGATCAGACTCATAAAGCGCCAAATGGGAAGGGTATTCCTTGTCCGTTTCCTATGGTGCCTTCAACTCGACATATCGAACTCTTTATGCATCAGGACAAAGTTCCAGTATCAACTTCAGTGGCGGCAGTACAATTGCCTCCTGCTCCTCAATCTTTTTCTTCAATTTATCCTTCTCATTCTTTTTCCGCTCTTCCGGCTCCGGATATTCGTCAGGGTTTTCATCAGGTTACGTTGCCTCCTCATGTTCAAGAGGGCAATAGGTATATGTTACCTCCGCATGTATTGCAGCCTTTGCCGTCGAACGCTTATGGACTTCCTCCGTCTCAAATGCCGAACATGACTCCAGCTCAATTCCATCCAGCGGCGTCTTCGCAATCATTTCATCCATCGGCGACATCTCAAATGATAAACCCTACACCTCAGCCAACAGTTTTCACGAATGCTCCAAATGCGCAAGTCTCCGCTCTTTTTTCTGAATATCGCAATTTGGATCAGGATTATAATCCGGCATCATTCGATTTTTTTGATGATAAACCGATGTTTGACCCGACTGAGGAGGGTATTGAAGACGTGAAGGCTCCGGTTGCTGCAATTCAATTCAAAAGCTCGACTGGTTTTGATTCAAGATTGATCTTACAAGTTTTATTGTATTCAAAGAATAAAATTATTGAAGCAAAAGCCTTGATAGATTCGGGGGCTTCGGGAAGTTTTTTGGATAAAGCTTTCGTACATAAACATAACTTAGAGGTTAATTTAAGACCTTTTCCTTTAAATTGTATCACTTTTGATGGATCAAGCGGCAAGGATGGATTGGTTACGCATTATTGGAAGGGAGGACTTTCTATCAAGGACGATGATAGTAAATTATTTAATTCAACGTTGTCTTTAGATGTCACCGTGCTAGGTGGTTATGACATCATTTTAGGGATGGATTGGCTCCGTAGGCACGATGGCTGGGTTGGGGGTTCCTCTCCATCTTTGCGTTTGGAAACGCCGTCAGTATCTCATGAATTTGTTACTACTGGTGAATCCTCAAAATTATCTTTTATATCTTCATCATCTTCAAATTCAGCTTTTATTCAAAATCCATCAAATCCTTTTCCTCCAGAGTTTAAAGAGTTTGCTGATGTCTTTAAACCACAGGCGGGTTTATCTTTACCACCTCATCGGGAAGGGTTTGATATGGAAATACGGTTGAAAGAAGGATCAGTTCCAACTTCAGGAGGGTCTTATTTGTTATCTAGAGTAGAAGAGGTTGAATTAAAAATTTGGTTAGATTCACAATTAGAGAAGGGCAACATTCGACCTTCTTCTTCGTCAGCCGCATCTCCTATTTTTTTTGTAAAGGTTCCGGATAAGAAGAATAGACCATGTGTAGATTATAGGTCTTTAAATTCAATGACTATTAGGGATAGTTTTCCTATTCCTCTGTTAGGTGATTTGTTAACTAGAGTTTCAGGATGTAAATATTTTTCTAAATTAGATCTTAAGTCAGCTTTCAACTTTATTCGTATTAAGGAAGGGGACGAATGGAAAACCGCCTTTCGTACTCCATGGGGGTTGTTTGAATGTTTAGTAATGCCATTTGGCTTAGCAAATGGTCCTGCATGTTTTCAACGTTTTGTTCAATCTATTTTATCTGAACATTTGGGTATTTCGTGTTTTGTTTATATTGATGATATTTTAATTTTTTCTAAGACTCGTGAAGAACATCAAATTCATATTTCTCAAGTTTTAAGCAAGTTACAAAAGCATCAACTTCATGTTTCACAAGATAAATGTCAATTTTATGAATCAGAAGTTGTATTCTTGGGTTTTGTAATTTCAAAGGATGGTCTAAGAATGGATCCTAAGAAATTAAGTACCATTGCTGATTGGCCTTATCCAGTTAATGCTAAACAACTTTTTAGATTTTTAGGTTTCACAAATTTTTATCGACGTTTTATTAATCAATTTTCTTCATTAGCAGCTCCTTTAACTTCTTTAACTCAACAGAATGTAGATGTGGTGGCAGGATTGGCTTCACCTGAGTGTTTTTCTTCCTTTACAAATCTTTTAAAGGCTTTTACCACTGCTCCTTTACTATCTCATTTTGATTTTGATAAACCCAGAGCATTACAGGTGGATTGTTCAGGATTCGCCATGGCGGCAATTTTGTCACAACCTGATAAAGAAGGGAATTTATTACCTGTATCTTTTTTTTCTCGAAAGTTAACTCCAGCGGAAAGAAATAGACAAGTTCATGATCAAGAATTAGGAATTATCGTCGAATCTTTCGAAGAATGGAGAGCGTGGTTGACTGGTACTCCTACGCCAGTCATTGTATTTTCAGATCATGCTAACTTAAGATATTTTATGACGTCTCAAAAGTTAACTTCTAGACAAGCGCGTTGGGCGTCATATCTCAGCTCTTTCCATTTTCAAATATTACATACTCCAGGAAAAACAAATCCGGCAGACCCTTTATCAAGAAGACCGGATTATGAAATCCCGATGGGAGATCAGAATAGGATGACGCTCTTGAAACCATATATGGTGAAAGATGGAGTGTCTGTGTGTTCCATTGATATTTCTTTTATTATTCCTTCTTCTCAGACTCGAAATCTTCTTATTAAATCCTATGAAGGCATGGATGAATCGGTGAAACCTCCTCCATTCTTTACGTTTCGAGGGGGTCTGTGGTGGTTTCGGGATAGGCTTTTTGTGCCAAAGGTTTTAAGACAAAATATTCTGTCTACCTTTCACGATTCACCTTCGATGGGACACCCGGGAATCTCTCATATGCTCAGTTCAGTTTCACGAACATTTGGGTGGCCCACTATTCGAAAAGATATCATTGATTTCGTGAAAAGCTGTGATTCATGTCAAAGGGCAAAGCGTTCGACTCATGCTCCTCAGGGAGAAATGATTCCAGCAAGAATTCCTGACAGACCGTGGAGCACCATTGGTATCGATTTTATAGTAAAATTACCTAAATCATTAAATTATGATTCTATTTTAGTGATCACTGATCATTTTTCTAAAGGAGCTCACTTCATTCCTTGCAGAGAATCTATGACAGCACCTGAATTGGCTTCACTTTTTATTTCTCAATTTTTTCGTTACCATGGTTATCCTGATAAAATTGTATCAGATCGTGGAGCTACGTTTGTATCAGCTTTTTGGACGGCAGTGCAAAAACAGTTAAGAATAAACCCTGCTCCGTCGACGGCGTTTCATCCTCAGTCTAATGGACAAACGGAGAGGACAAATCAGACTTTAGAGGCATATTTACGCCACTTTATTAGCTACCGTCAAGATGATTGGGTTGAATTATTACCCATGGCAGAATTTTGTTTCAATAATTCTACATCATCCTCTACTCAACTCACACCATTTTTTGCTTGGCAGGGATTTCATCCTAGAGCAAATAGTTTCACAGAATTTTCACGTGTACCACATGCTGATGAATTTGTGGAACATTTGGAAGCAACTCAATTGAATCTTTTAATTTCATTAAAGCATGCAAAACTAGCTCAAGCAAAATTCTATAATCAGCATCGTCGGCAGGGACCTACATATTTGCCAGGAGACTTAGTTTGGCTATCTCGACAAAACATTACCTCAGCAAGACCTTCTGCAAAGCTAGATTACCGCCGTATTGGTCCTTTTCCAGTAGTGGAGATGGTTGGATCTAATGCAGTTAGATTAGATTTGGGGAGTACCTATTCGAGATTACACCCTGTGTTCAATATATGTCTCATTTCCCCTTTTATTTCTCCTACAGTAGGAGGACGGTTATCAACAGATCAGTTGCCGGCAATGAAGGATCATGTAACTCAGGCTCATGATTGGAGGCACGTTAGCGGGATCTTAGATTATCGAAGAAAAGGAAAAGCTCAGCCAGAATACCTGTTACGTTGGATAAATCGGCCTCCTTCCGATGATACATGGGTATCTTTACCAGATATTTCATCTGATCTGGATCTGTTTATTCTTAACTTTCATGCAAAATATCCTCAATTTCCACTTCCCTCTTTTTTTTCGGGAACTCGTTTTTCTATGGGTTATCAGGCAGCTTTGGGAAGATTGTAGTGTGACGGCAATTATTATTGTAATGATTTGTAGATTGTATATATAGTTACCAGGATACTAAAAGAATTGCGGATCAAGAATGTAGAGGAAAGGAAAACAGGTTATTGGAAATAGGTTGTTAGGGATGATTGTTGTAGGATTTATTATATATATGTTGTAGGAAGAATATATTGTTGTCTCTTTTCTCTATCGAATTATTAAAGTATTATTGTCACTCTTCTAAACACTTAACCCATACCTCAGATAAGCTATGCTTTCTGGAAGTATGGACGAGAGCCCTTACACAAGTGCCATTTAGTATGGATCATCAGGTTGTATCAGTTGTATCCCTTGGTGACAATTTGATCTGTGGAAACAATCAAGCTGTGACGCACTACACGCTCCCTATCAACCGACTCACTTTGACTTCTTTAACATCGATGTCTACAGTAGCTACCTTCGAGATACATGAAAGAACCACACATCATCATTTTCATTTTGTGTTCACCAAGGCCAGACGCAACCTCTTTTTTGTTGACAACCTTCTTCGATTGCATATATATCTCTAGTCAGTTCTGTTCCGAGTCGATTTCTTTTCTTATCCCAATTTGACTTTTTGAGTATCATCGGTACATACGAAGTCTTTTAAGCGATCGATTGCCTCGAAAACCCTAAATTCTTATTAAGCTCGATTGCATTATCAACTCCTCACAGGGGTATCCTTTTTACGCGAGAAGCTATCCACCCAATATTTGGATAGAAAGCCACGTTATTGTCCTAAGTCAGATCTCATCGTCCAAAGATCATATTTTATTCCATTTTCTTTTCTCTTTTCCCTATTTCTGTCCCGGCTCAAAATCAAAAAAAAAACTTACCTTTACTCCACAACCTGTGTGTTACTCACTTTCGTTCCTTTTTCCACAAACAAACACCCAACTTTCATCCTTGTTCTTCTGTGGCTTTTACTTCCAAGACAACGACGAAAGGCCGGTCCTTTTTCTCCTGATTTGACTTGTTCTACACAATCGCCCTTTGAGAGCTTTAATCAATTCGGTCATCAGAAACAAGCAGAGGTAAGCGTGACCTGTTTACCTTGCAGTCGATTTACAATGGTAGTCTTGATCCGACGCTCACAATCTCCTTTATTACTTCTACGGTCTACCTTACTAGTCACTTCTTTTCTTTGGCTTTCTTCGTTTTTAGAACTGCAATCGGTTCGATCGAATCAATTCGTAACCTTTATCGGTTTCGTTGCGTAAGTCTTGACGTAAGTATCACATCCTTTGTGTCTCTGAGTTTGTCAATTTTCATCTTCTATATGCATCTATGAGTGTGTTCCGATCGCTCTACACACACATGCACTGAATGCAGAATGAGGCTGATTCATATCAGCCACGGCAAGACGGTCTGAAGGAGGACTTCAGATACTCAGATACTGCTTTGGGATAACAGGCAAACAAATTAAATAAACGAGTCAGTGTGTATCCACTGGACTAGATTAGCTTTCTATCCTTTCGATCAGAAGGTCATCATTGGTTATGATCAATTTGAACCGTCTTGGATCTGACCAGCATTCAGTGGTTTTACATGGATCTACATAAACCTTAATATTTTGGGAGCTTAAGCCAACACTTATGATAAACTTGATTTAAAACTACTTATCCCAACAGTTTTCACTGATCCCTTCACAACCCTCACCCCACCGTTTTCCTTAGTATAAGTTCTCATTTTGCATTTCTTTTTAAGAATCCATCGTCGACTCATCACATCCATCCATCTATCCATTCACGTGGGTCCATAGATACACACACAAAAGAGGAATTATCATTTTACATACAGGATAACAACAGACTACATCTCTTACATACTACTTTAAGCTTACCTGTAATCTGTATCATTGTAACCTTATTCACTTATTGAGACTTGGCTGAATTTCAAACCAATCCTATTCAGTTCTTTCTTCTACTGCATTCCCTTTTTTATTCCCTTCTTTTATCTTTTACATCTTAATTAATTTTCCCAGTCCCTGTCAGAATTTCATCCCTTCTCAGCTATCATAAGTCATCCTTCGATTGCGACTTGTTTTGTGTGTCCATCACTGACTTCTGCGGCGGCGCCTCAAATCAAACCCTCTTAAAATTTGAACTACAACTTGATCGAAACTCACTCGACCTTGTTTTAGTGCGATTTTAAACTGAAAAAATAGTTTTCTTTTTTTTTAACTTTGGTACAGATATAAATTCATCATCTCTCTTTCCATTTCCCCCTTTTCGACTCTCTTCCTACTCTCCCCTCAGCTCCTTTACCCTTTTTCACCTACAAACTGATTTTCTTCCCTTCTTCATTCATACAATACTAAAATACTATTTCAATCCTTTTAAAATTTCTCTATTATTATTTACACCTCCTTTTCAACCATCAAAACCACTCATCTCTCTTGTTTTCCTTTCTTTCCATTGTTTCAGCTACCTCGCTTCAGCCCAACCCTGCGCTTCCATTGGTTCTCTTTCAACCTTCGACTATCTTCCAACTCGCACCACTAATCCCTGTGGACTCTTTCGATTGTGTTCATTTGCCAACCATCAAACTTCAATCGATCTCTGTACCTTGTTCAACCAAAGGCTTTCCAAATCATCTCTCCGGTCGTGTTATTACTTTTTTATTAGACTACAAACATCTACTCTCCTTTGTTCTCGTTTTCTTTCGCAGTCGATATACTTCTTTTGACACTCAATTATCCAAACCAACCAACGTTGTCTTAATCCTACTTTTTTTATCGCTTTGATCTCTGACTTGCCTGTTGCATCTATCACTTCATTCTTTATTGACTAGCTTCACTTCAAACTTATTCTTCGGCCTGTTCAACAAGCTTTGTTCCTGTCTTCTGCATTTGCTTCATCGATTGATTCGCCTATTAGCCTTTCGGCCCTCAACCTTGCTAGCTCATCAAATCTATCATGTCAACCGAGCTCTACTACACCGTTTCGAACAACAATCAAACTGCCCCCGATTCGATGGCTTACAGCTCTGACCATAATGCCTACGTCCATGGACTTCGACGAGGACCATCTCAACAACAAGCTGGTTTTGCACCTGGAGCCATGAATATGTACCAACAGCAACAAATTCAAGCCGCTCTGTACCAACAACAGCAACTTGAATTTGCTCAGCAACAAGCTCAACTTGAGATGCACCTCCAACTCGAGCAAATGCGACTTCAGAACTTAGCGTCAGTGTCCATTACTCATGTGAATACCAGTGCAGAACTTCTTGCTGATGCTTCATTTTGACCTCAACAGCCTTCAGGAGCAAATCATGGTTGGCCAAGTTCGGGCTCATCAGCAAGCTCAAGCTCAAGCTCAGGCTGAACAACTTCGCAGTGGTTTTCACTCCCCCCGAAATGCCCCTGCCAGTGGTCGCCTCAATTTTACTCAATCTCAAGGTGGTATCTTTGCAGAGCGTGCTCTGGCTCGTCGTCAACAAGCCGAAGCCGATGCGCTGTACGCTCGATTCCACCCGAACGAGCAAGAGGAAGATGACCTTCTGCAAGACTTGCCTTCTCACGCCCAACGAGGACATGGCGATCGTGGTCAATCCATGACGCCCCCTGCACTAGTGTTCTCCAAGCCCGACGAGGCTTTCCCGGTTTTAGCCCCATCGGCTGCCGCGACGATCTCCACAGCCAGTACCTCGCCCAAAGTCACTAGCAAGTCTCACCAACACACGGATTCTGACTCGTCTGCTTCCACCGTCGGGTCTCTTTCGTCATTCACCACTCGCTCCCTTCAAAATTCTGAATGTGACAACCATGAAGGTGAATCCAAGCCAGACAAATCTACTCCCCCCAAGAAAAAGTTTTCCGAAGTAGTGAAGTCTAGCGCGTCCAAGGCCACTCCTCCCCCTTCGAAGTCTGCTATCTCGGTCAACACCACCGCTCCCCCAAAACTCAATCCCTTCTCCAACGTTTTCGTTCCTGGATCGGCCTCCTCGACCAACAGCAGCCCTAAGCCAAGTGCTATCGAGAAGCCTGCTAGCTCATCACCTATTGCGACAGCTACCAATTCGCCGGCGCCTGCCACTGCCTCGACCCCCGTTGCTGACCCCCCTGCTGTATTATATCGCGCTGTAAGATCTAAGTCACCACCTGTTGGTTCCTCCAACACGCCTCGTGCTCCTGCTGCTAGATCGGTTTCCAACTCCCTACCAGGCATCATTGTTGGTGCGATGCCCATCAGGCAACCTAGAGGTCCAGCAGCTGAGGCCGAATTGACTAATCAAAACTTCGCTACTCGCATTCGCAAACGCGCCATCAAGGCTCTTGGGGCTAGACCATCGCCCTCGCCCACCCCTACCCAGTTTCAATTTCATCCTCAACTTTTTGATAATTTAATGATTCAACCTCAACAACAGTTCTTGGACATTGGGGATTCTGGGATTCATCACGGTATGATGTCGCCAGGGCTTGCTCATCTTATGGCAGCTGCTCGTGCTCGCGAGGAAAGATTTGGTTATTGAAGATGCTGTTGATGTGGATTTCTCATGTGTATATTACGACTCTTTTTTTAATGAGGTTCTTCTTTTGTCTCTCACCCCCAATTTGTTTTGTGCGTGTACTTTTTCTTCCCGAGATGAGATGTCATACATCTCTGTGATCACAAAACCCATTGTTCTTTTGTGACTTTGACATGACCCAAAGATAATAAAAATCAAAAAACCCACACATGTGTTGTCCTCTGCACTTTTAGCGTAGATTCGGAATGCCGTAGAGTAACAGCCATACATTGCGTCCACTTCACCGTTGCATGCATGATGAGTCGCATTTGAGCAATGTTTGTTCACCTCACTGTCATTTTCACTATCCAAGAAAATGGTGTTTTTCCAATTACCCATCGAACTTGGACAAAGATTGCGGAAATTCAAGCTAAAAAGAGCAAAACATTCATCAACCATGACTTTCCTGTTGATGATTATCATAATTTGAGGTAATTACTCATCAACTTTTGCTCAAGGTCAAAGCTGCTATATACCTATACAAGCCAAAAATCAAGTTTTTTTTACATGATGAGCAAAGTAAAGATTACTGTGCTTCATTTTGAGCCCAGAATCAAAACGAACCTAAACTATTTGAGCATAGCACTCCACTTCATAATTACATACTTCAAACAATCTCAAGATGTCACATCACATTAGTCTATTTTACAACTGACCTAGTGCACTACCACCAATAATATCATGATCCGTCTGAATTTAACTCATTATGTACACATGTTTACCACTCAAAGTCAAGAACAACGTATCATCTTCTACAATCATCTGAAACTTGTAAGGTACACTTTATAGATAAGTGTAATAGGATTGGTTGAGAAATTTACCTATTGAGCATTGTGGTGTTTCTGATCAGAGTTTGTTGTATGTATATACATAGCAAGAACATTGGCAAGATTTAACATTATATGAAGAATTGAGTTGAAGGAACTTGTTTGATGCAATAGTGCCTTGCTAAGCTATGGGTTCTTGCCACCTTGGCTTGGATTAGCTAGAGTCTGTCAAGGCAAAGAATGCAGAGGCCAATATTAGTGGTACTTGACTAACACTGAGGCATCAGCTGAGCATTATCTTAGCAAGCAATAGTCCAATGTTGGTTAGGACATGAAGTCAAGTCAATCTCAACTTGAGGGTTTCCATCTCAATGTACCTTGAGGTTTGCTTGAGGGGTGCTATTGCTGATCACTCATATGTCTTCCTTCCCACACCAAAGGCACTTGTGATTGAGGGTTTTCTTTACAGGGTCCTGAATCATAACATAGTCACAAACAAGTTGTATAACAATAGATGACAAAACAATAGAATAATTCTCACCTCTTCCTTTTGGAGATATGCTTTGCAACCATAGTCCGGAAGATCAGCATATTGATCTGCATTAGTTTTCTTACTGGTTTGGGGTCATTTGATTTGTTTTCACTATCAGAATTTAGGTCAAGAGCCTCACAACCAATCACATATGGATCTTAAGATACTGGTATTAGTTGTAATCAAAACTGTTGAACCAACAATACATCATCTGCCCTTGTTTACAGTGTCGTCTGTGACAATGATGGCTTTCAAACTTAACAAAGTCCCTTGCAGACAGCAAGCCCAAAGCCTGATTACAGGTCTTTGGATCTATCTTATCAGGGATATCATTACCATCAGGATCTGAAGGGTTAATTTCAGGAAGTGGCTTCTCCAGACTTTGCCTGACATTATCTGGTTCATTCCTGGTACTATTGTTTCATGAAAGCTTTTCAAAAAATGAAATTGACAACACGGCAGAAACCTGGTTTTTTTCCAAATACAACAATCTGAACGGTTTTGGACTTGAATTGATTGAGTCAATGTTCAAAATACAGCTGTATCTTGGAAAAAAAACAAGTTTTTACCCTTTTCTGCTGTCTTGTAAACTTTGTTTTTTGGACAAGCTTTCATGAAACAACAGTATCTTGGTATCATTTAAAAAGCAAAAATTGAACCAACTGGAATTCATTCCTTGACATTCCTAACATGATACTCAGAGCAAATGCCTCCTTTCTGATACATAGGGTCCATAGGTCTTGGCCTGGATTGACCTGAGAGAACAATCCTTTAGGTTGTTGTGGCAAGCCAAAAAACTCTCTAGGTATGTGTACACTTCATGAGCACACAAACAGGAAAGTGCAAAAACAAGATCATATGCGTTGTAGGGGAGTCGAACCCCTGACGAGGCTACATGCCTAATGGCAAAGCCCCAGTTTACCGCTAGCCTAACAACGCCATGAGGACTTTGGTGTTCAGTTAAACTGTGAGCAGACAATACTTGATGAAAAAGTAATGGAAAAACTTGAACTTGCTGAGAGAAAGGTGGGACAGGTCCAAAAAAAGAATGTCATCAGGTGATTAAACAGAAGAGGTGTATTGTAGTGGATGATAGTACTAATGAGAGCCAGGGTACTCAGAAGAACAGTAGAAGAAGAACAAAACCACGCAAGAAGCTTAAAGCCACCCAAGCTTAACAAAGATATGGAAGATCTGACTACAAGATTGGTAGGGTAGCCGTAGAATGACCATATGTCAAAGAGCTTTTTTGGTGGAGGTCCATTCTAGAGAAAACTGACAAGATCGGTCAGAGGTGTCCAGCGGGTTTAGGACTGATTAGGAGAATGCAAAGCCCTCTTGAACGAAGATTGATTGTGATTCAACTAGGATCGCCTTTGAGAGGTGAATCGTGGTGAATCCTTGGTCAGAGTATTGGGTCGTGTCAATGTAAAATCTCATTGGATCATCTTTTCTTCCCACCGCTCTTAAGTTAACACATCTGCCATTCGGAACTACGATAGACCCAATGATATGGTCACTGTCGATCAACAGGATAGGATCATAATTGAGTGTGTCGGACAAATATCTTGAATTTGAGTACCAAGACAGGGTATACAAGATTTCCATCATGATGATCGGTTTGAATCTTGAATGATTGATGAACGACACTTCGAAATCACGGGAGGGACTGATCAAATGGTCATCAAAAAAAGATCAGTATCGATTGATCAATGCTTTGCAGGGAACACTGACGAATCATTACGTACATACCAACAAGACAATGGGTTTAAAAGCTCAAGACACGGGCTTCATCATCCTGCATCACCTCAAACTTCATTGCTTATATATATATATGTATCGTACATACATTCGTTCAAAGTAGATACCATTTTGTTTAGAACTGCTACATATTTCATCATCTTAGAAACATCATCATGCCACTTTCAAAGTTATCACTTTTTACCCTCCTAGCTTCTATAGCCCTTGCTCATTCTTCGAAAGAAGTCTCTACGCCTCCGACAGAAATCCAACCAAAGTTCAATTATGAGCTATGTACAAAAGAAGGTTGTTTCAAGCACAAAGGAACAGTTACCGCGGATGTCAGTTATAGAGAAATCCATTCAAGAAAAGATCCAAAGAAATTATGTCTAAAAGATAAACGTTGGGATTCAAGATTATGTTCAAATCAAGATGAATGTATGAAGAATTGTGAAATCAATGGGATTTCTAATTATACTGAACGTACTGGTGTGACTAATTTCAATTCAGCTGAAAACAGTATTAATTTAAAATTGATAGTTTCTGAAGATAAGAAAACTAAGAAGAAAAACATCGGTTCTAGAGTTTATCATTTAGATCAACATGGTCATTATGTGATGTATAAATTGAAAGGAAAAGAAATTTCTTTCGATGTTGATCTTTCTCGTTTAGGATGTGGATTGAATGGAGCGTTCTACTTGTCTGAGATGGATATGAATGGAGGTTCGAAAAATCAATCATTCATGAATAGTAACCATACTGGATCTTACTACGGAACAGGTTATTGTGATGCTCAATGTCCTCAAGATCTGGCCTTCACTGGAGCTGAGGTTTGTGTTTTTCATTTAGTCTGAGCCATCAAGATCCATAACTTACTTTTTCTTGTAACTTTATATAGGTCAATGTCAATCTATCACGAAAGGGTGCCCCTCGTCAAGGACTTTGCTGTCAAGAAATGGATCTCTTAGAAGCCAACGCTTTATCTCATTCTTTTACTGCACATTCATGCAAGACTCCAGGTCAAACACCTTGTATCGGTGATCAATGCGGTGAAGGTAAAGAAGGATACTGTGGGGGTTGCGATTTCAACCCTTATAGATTAGGTTCACCTAACTTTTTCGGACCAGGAAAAACTATAGATTCGAATTTACCTTTTAAAATCGTGACTCAATTCCTTACAGATTCAGATGGTGATTTAGCAGAGATTAGAAGGTTATATGTTCAAAATGGTAATATCTTTCAAAACACTCAAGCTGGAATCCGTCAAATGAAACATCATGATTCAATCACGAATAAGTTTTGTAGTACTTCTCAAAAAGTCCTTGGAGGTGGTGGTCAAAGTCAATTTAGAGCAAATGGTGGTCTTAAAAGATTAGGTGAAAGTTTAGAACGTGGAATGGTGTTAGTGATGAGTTTATGGGATGATAAGACTGAAAGTGATATGCTTTGGTTAGATGGTCATTTTCCTCGAAACGCCTCTTCAAGACTTCCCGGTGTCGTTCGCGGTCCTTGTACACCTGAAGAAAGTGATACCAAGATGATCGAATCCATGTTTCCAGACGCTTTCATTCAATTTTCTAATGTTCGAGTTGGCGAATTAGATACAACCTACACCCAAGCTTCAAGTTCAAGTTCAAGTTCAAGTTCAAGTCCAAGTTCAAGTTCAAGTCCAAGTTCGAATTCAAGTTCAAGTCCAGCTGACTCATCTTCCACGGAGACCAATCACACTGAGGCTACTCAAGCCAATACAGATCAAATCCAGGCTACTCATGATCTTACAAATGACACCGACACTACTCAGGATCTAACAAATCACACGGAGAATACTCACGCTCTTGTAGATCCAGCTGTGTGACTGCCCAATTTCTCTGTTTTTGATGTATATGTATTTTCTTTTTTTTGTTTATAAGTTAATCATGTAGGCTTTGGTTGTTCTTTCTTGAAAAATTGTAAATAAAATTCTTCTATGTATGTGATTGCTTATTATATATTTCAATTCCTAGAAACATTCATGCAACTTTTTCACCATCTATGAGAGAGAGAGAAATAGTGAAAATCGACAAACTTTTCCTTGACATTGAGAGGCCCAATCAATCAATTCACGTCGTACTTACTTTCTTCCTCACCTGTGGAATGCACTGAATGTAAGAGAATAGCCAATCACACCAAAACTGCAACATCAGTCATTTGATTAGTGATTTTGAGCAGATAGTCAACAAAGTTCACACACCAAAATGGATAAATGGACTCCTCAAACGCTGAAGGGCCAGATTGCTCCCTATTTCTTCTCCCTGCTCATTCTGAATTTGCGCGCTCATCACTCGTGGCCAATCCTTGTTTCAACATATTTGCACGCGCACATCTAAAGGATGTTGCTTTCAAATATTTCTTTAAACTGTGGAGCGTGTACAAAGGCAGCAGGTTGTAAGACAATTGAAAGGATAACTGTCACAGTAGATTTCCTCCCTTTGAGTATGTAGTTTGTTATGTGATTGTACATACATTGATGTAGTTTCCACAAGAAAAAGAAAGTCCTGCACATCAAGAGTGCAATGTTGAAAATTAAGAAAAATGAGGCTTGGGCCCCCATACAAGTGACCTAAGACCACCTAAATCACCTTGGATGAGACTCAAAAGCACGAAATTACCAATTTGACATCATATTTTCAGAGCTCTTCTGCTAAATTCATGCCAATCTATGTTTTACCAAATCATGTACCATCCCATGCAAAACAGGATACTAGGATCTTGAGAAATTCTATGGTGAGGTGAAGTGGAGAAGTGGGAAAAATTACATGAAAGGACATAATTCTTGGAGCTCTACAGCCAAAAGATTGAAAGTCCAAAATAAGCCGCTCCTTGAGGGCACGGCAAACACGTTTGTGAGTGGCTCAGCTTAAACTTAAGTATCTATGAACTTTTGTAAATCTTTTAACACAATGAATCTTTGAAAAAGAAAGATCACGTCTAATAAGGTAACTTTCAAAACACTTTTGATCCTTGAAGCTTAACTCAAGGTGTATACAATATCAATCTCATGAAAAAAAATCTTGCAAATGTTTAACCAATAATGATGATAAAGAATGATTGATAGTTAATTATGAAAGATCAATCAGTATAAAATATATAATCAAAAGAGATGAAATATAATGATGAGCAAAGTTATTAGTCAATATAAGATCTGCTTGTAACTTCTGGTACATACACTTATTTGTGAGTTTATTGAGTATTCATCAAGTGTCACAATGAGAACTGATTTCATGAGAACTGATTGAATATGGGAGAAAGCATGAAGTGAGTTCACTTGAAGTTGTATGTGAAAGTCAGCTTGGTGGATGTGTATGTGTGTATGGTTTTGAGGACCTGAAAACCTGTTAGAAACCATACAGTGACGTATGCAAATCTGAATGAGTTAATCGTGTGATGAGCTGTAGAAAGTAAGCACTGGTCATCAAACGCAATCCAACCAATCCACGATCGATTCTCATTTACTTAAATCGATCAAAACCCAATTCAACAAGATCAATTCATTAAGAAATGGCATCAGGAGGATCTTATAGTTTTTCACTTACCACTTTTTCACCTTCAGGTAAACTAGTTCAAATCGAACATGCTTTAGCTGCAGTTTCGGCTGGTACTTCAAGTCTTGGAATCAAAGGTAATTCCTTTCATCTTTTAAATCCTTTTACATTTTTGAAATTTATTGATGTTTCTTGGTTTTTCTTGATCTTAAGCTACTAATGGAGTAGTGATCGCTACAGAGAAAAAAACGTCTTCTATCTTAGTTGATGATAGTATGATTGAAAAAGTGACAAGTATTTGTCCTAATATTGGAATGGTTTATTCAGGTAAAAGAAATTCTAAATTCAATAAATCAATAAATATTCCAAGATAAAGGATAAAATGAATTGATGAATTGTTTTCATTTTTTTGGGGGGTTAGGTATGGGACCTGATTATAGAATTTTAGTGACTAGAGCTAGAAAGATTGCTCAATCTTATTGGAAAGTAAGTTGTTTTGTTCTCATTTTTGAAAGCACCAATTAGAGGAATATCTTGAACAATCGAATTAGAAGAATAGTTTTCTGATGTTCGTTCTTTGAAATTGGATTGATTATTTTTACTTAGATTTATGGTGAATATCCACCAACAAGATTATTAACCCAAGAAATTGCAACAGTGATGCAAGAAGCAACCCAATCTGGGTAATTCAATCTTTTCTTCAAAAAATAAAACTTGATGAATCGAAAAAGTGATGAATTGACCTGTTTGTTTTTGTGGTGAAATGTTGATAATTTTTAGAGGTGTAAGACCGTTTGGAGTTTCATTACTTATAGCAGGATGGGATGAACAAAGAGGTTCAACACTTTATCAAGTAGATCCAAGTGGAAGTTTTTGGCCATGGAAAGCCAGTGCGATTGGAAAGAATATGGTGAATGGGAAAACATTCTTAGAGAAAAGGTAAAATCTTCAGTCGGGTTCTCTTGGAAAGAACAGAAAGTGAATTGATTGAATTTTTTTTATTTGAATATATGATAGATATAATGATGATCTTTCATTAGATGATGCGATTCATACAGCGATTTTAACACTTAAAGAAGGATTTGAAGGACAGATGACGGAAAAGACTATAGAGATTGGGGTGATTGGTACGGTTGGAGTGGGAGCTGATACACTTGAACGTAAAGAAGGATCAAAAGCTGTGTTTAGAAAATTAACTGAAGTTGAAGTTAAAGATTTCTTATCACTTTGAATCAAAAAAACTTGATCATAAGATGTTGGTTTGATTTTTTGTTTTGAACGAAAGAAAGAGATGAGGTCATAATTAGTTGTGAATTGTAATACGATTTTTAAAAGATAGTTCATGTTTTTACCAAACTGAGGATGAGTTTGAGTATGAATAATAAGGAGAAAAGGAGGAGGAAGCGATGAAGGCTTTGATAACTTGACGATGTCGCGTGAATTGAAAATATGTAAACGGAGTAGACAAGTTTGAGTGGGTGAGATGATAATGTATTTTGATATTTTGGAGTTTAATTTGATGCAGTTTGATGGTGATTGAGTTGAGAAATTGAATTAAAAAAAATTAAAAAAAGAAAATCGAGATTAGGATGATGACACATTCAAGTTCAAGTTCAAGTTCATTAACTTCTTCTTCATCTGTTGCATCCTCATCAAAAAACACTTTAGACTCAGTAAGACCACTAACCACAAGACGATCAAATCAAATTCGATCAGTTCCCAAAACTGAAGTCAAATCATTTAAACCACAATTATCAGATTTAGATGATGAATCAACTTCAGCTTATTCAAGAATATATAACAGATCAACTAATCATCCCACCGTTTTCTAGGTTCAAACAAATCACTCTTAAAGAATGTTTCCAAAGAAGAACAAGTTCACCTGATTATTCTGAATTTAGTTGTGCTAGAACAGAAGATGAAGATGAAGATGATAAAGAGAATTTGAAGTGTGAAGATGTTGGGTTTAAAGAAATTGAAGGTCTAGAAGAAAGAGGTAGAAAAAGAAAAAGAAGAAGATTATCAAATTTTAATCAGGATGAAGATCTGATACAAGTATCAAAGTTGGGTTCGAAGAAATCGATGGATTTATTGTTAAATGATGATTTAAGAAAACCTACTAGATTTACTTATTGTGATTTCAAGTATCATCATTCTTTTATGCTTTGGAGTGAAGATTATGAAAAAGGTTATGAGTTTCCTTATAGTCTGACTCTTAATTATGGTTTGTCTTTGAATTTCCACTTTTGAATCGATTTTAGTTTGTTAAAGAAATGAGATTGATTTTTGATTGATTGATGGATATTTTTGGGGGTGTTTTCTAGCTGCTAAGAGTGGTGGAAATGGTGGTTTATTAGCTGTCGGTAGTGCTATGGGAAATATATCATTTTATAATCCTTATGATTTCAAATCAATCTCACCAGGTAAATGATTCCCTGCCACTTTGCAAAAAGAACCAAATCTCAAAAACTTACTACTTTCTTCTTGGTAGGATCACAACCAATTCAATCAATTCAAGCATCACAAAATAGTATTTTCTCATTAAAATTCTCACCTACAGATCAAGTGATTGCAACAAGTTCAGGTGGACAAGTTTCTGAACTCTTTGATGTTGAAACGGGTGAATTAGTTTCAACTTTAAAGGATCATTCTGCTACACTGAAGACAGTTGAATTTTCGGATCTTGATCATCATTTAATCGTTACTGGTGCTAGAGATGGATGTATCAAGTTATGGGATTTAAGAATCGTTGGGGATTCATCAGACCAAAGTGTTTTTGGTCAGTCATCGGGAACATCAATCTTTTCTGCATAGTAAATCTTTGTTCAACACATCGATTGACTTTTCTAATTTGATTGATTGGCTTTTTATGTGGAGTAGATCCTCCGGTTTATTCACCTGTTTTAACTATCAAAAATGCTCATGATGAGAAACATGAAGGTAAGAGGCGGAAATACGGAACTCATTTACCTTCGGTTACTTCATTAGTTTGGTCAAAACATCTAGACCGCCAAGTCTTTTCTTCCGGTAGTGAAAACAGGTAAGAGTGAACCCCTCTCAAGAAGTCCCAAACTATCTTTGTGAATTTTCTTAAATTCATTCAAATCGGAAGTTTTTGTTTTGTTTTTGTAGTGTGATCAAACTTTGGGATTTACGTTGGAAAACTCCTTATAGTTCCAAAGCACATCCAATCCCAATTGAACAATCTTTTGATTTAAGTTTTTCGAATTCGAGTTCGAACTGGTGGTATCAAAAGACCACATGGGATTTGTTCATTGATCTCTTCTAATGATGGGGCTAGACTTTATATCTTATCTACTGATAGTATGTAAGTCTTCGAAACAAAGTTTTCTTCACCCATCAGCTTATCAACTATCTTTTGAGAGAAACCAACTAATCCTTTTTATTTCTTGTTTGTCATAGTATCAGAACTCATGATACATTAAACTTATCAAGAGACACCAATTCACAATTGAAATCATACTCAAATCCAAATTTGATTGGAAACATCATTATACTCAAAATTAACAGTATCTTTAGATGATCAACTCTTATCTTGTGGTTCTTCAAATGGCAAAGTCTTAATTTGGGATTTAAATTCTTCAAATAAAGAAAAAATTCAAGTAATAGAAAATGAAGCTCATAAGAAAGAGATTTGTGGAATCGAGTTTTTTAATGATGGATTAGTTACTTGTGCTGATGATGGAATGATCAAAGTTTGGAAAAATGTTTAGTACTTAGTCTTAGCAAAAAGGGATCGTGGGTTTTTTTTGAATAGATGATTCTTTTTGAAACTCTTTTAGGGAAAAGGGGTTACTGTTCTTTACTTGGAAAGAGAATGTTTTGTGAAGAATCTTGGATTGATTGTTTTTTCGCTTTTTGAATATATACACAGATTTGATTTGGTTTATTTAGAGTGATTAATTGATTGTTTATGGTAGATTTGGATTTTAATTTATAATCTTTTCAAGGACATTGATAATTTGACAATCAAACTCATGGGGCAACTGGTGGAATTGAGCTATGCCTTTGTTGGTTTCTTTGACCCATGTAGACTTGGTGTTGGTGAGGATAATGAGTCAATGGTGCAAAACAGCCCTTGGGTTGAACCAAAACAAAAGAAATATCAAGCTGGAAGAACCCTTGATTTGCCCATCCTACAAGATCTAAAGTCCTTGGGCTGATATTAGTAGCACAAGTACAATTGTATACAGCAGTAAATCACTGCATGACTTTAGCTGATGGTTGAGGCATATGATTTGCAAAGATTCTGACTGGGCAAGTTGGAATTCATGGAAGAAGTAAAGTACAGAATGTTTTGGGGTGCAAGCCACAGTCAAAACATTGGTGGCCAAATGATTTTCACCTCAATCCAAGAATAAACCCCAACAAGGATCATTTTGTCATTTCCTCCAAGAATGAATGACATCAATAAGGACTGTTGTGCATCCTTTGTGAGTCTTGTACATTGAGTCAAGAATGTTCTTTGAAGTAAGCATTGCAGCAGATTTACAAAACTGATTGCTTTACATGTGTCAGCGGGAAATTTGATTGCATCAATTGTGTGAGATCTCACAAAAGAACACAACTGGTGAGGAAAGGTGAGGAAGATTGGCCTGTGGTGACATTACAGTGACAAAATTACAAAAAAAGAATCAAATGCTTTACTTGCATCCAATTGCTTCAATTGTGTGAGAAACCAAAATGACAATTTCTGATACAACTGATTTGTGGTGGCACTCACAGTGAGAGAATCCCCAAAAAGTGGTTGTTGTTTCACAAAGAAATATATTCTCTACAAAGAGAGTTGTTGGGGGGTGGTGAAATCACATTATCACAGTAAAAACACTGAAAGAAACCCATAAGTTTCACAGGCATTCTGGACCAAGAGAGCCTGTAGGGGTGTGATGTCATCACATCATTGCACATGGGATTCCCAAAAAATCAAGAGGATTACACAGACTCACCCTGAGATCTGCATGTGCCCATGTATTGTCCTTTGTCTGTGTCCTTAGTAACAACACGGACCAGTATTTTTATTTTTTGTCTTGAACACAGATGTACCAAACCAATCACTTCAAAAACTTCGTGAATGATCCCACACAGGTTTGTCCTTGGGCTACAGAAATCATGATGTGGCCAATGAGCATTGTGATTTTTTGCTGATTTGAATACAAAAACACAAAACAGCAAGACCAATACAGCTCTGTGCATCAATCATATTTCTGATAAACACACAGACATAGAGCTCAAAGTTCAACATTTCTGTACAGTCTGTGTTGGTATTGGGTTCCTAGTAACACCACAGTGTGTATCATTACTGTGGTACTAGAAGATTCTGATTAATTATCTCTATTTGTTTTTTTTCTTCTCTGACTTTTTTGATTATGAGACTTGATTGTTTCATTTTCAATTTTTTTTGGTAATTTGAACATCATGTATGTATACTTGAATTTGTTCAACTCTGCCACAATTTTTCCAAAAACAATCCATTGAAATTTTGGCTGAAATTGATCAATGTACAGGGGAGTGCAGAAATCACCTTTTTAGTATCTGCATAGACCTAAATGATCTTAGAAGCCATAATAATTATTGAGCTTTTTATATCAAAAAAACAAGTGATTATATGGGGGGTTTTTTCAGTAAAAAACACTCCCAAAAATTTTGAGAACTGATCAAAATATAAAGGTGTAAAGAGTGGAGTGCAATCACTGAGTTCTTGAAAAACCCAGTAAAACAATCTCCTATATATAAGCATGTTTCATGCTTATACTGTGTGAAACTCTGGGCAGATCTCAGGGTGGGTCCATGTACTTAATCCTCAAAATCAAATGTTAGAGCACCCACAATCGTTGGGTTAAATTGTGGGAATAGCTAAGTTTTTAACATAAAGCTTACATGAATTCCACAATGGCAAATCTGTAACAAATCTTTAATTCAGTTTGCAACAAAAGATATCTATCCTGGTACAAAGTTATCCCAGCCTAGATATTGCCAGTAGCTAATTCTGTGCCCCTTGCAAACCCACCCTTGCACCCATCACCCATCACCAATTCTCACTACAACCTTGACTCAACGCCCTCATTTGATTCAATCCAATTGGATTAACCATCACAACAAACACAGCCCGCTTCCACCAACACCAACACCAACACCAACACCAAGAAGTGTGGTGGCTGTTTTGTTTTCTTTTTCAACACTCAGTCGGTTTTCTTTTCAAGACTCAGTTTGTTTTAATATCATGACTTGGTTTGATTTTAATCCAAGACTCAGTTTGTTTGTTGTTTCTAGACTCCGGTTGTCTTCTTTTTAAGACTTGGTTTGTTTGTATTTCAAGAATTAATCAGTTTTTTTAAGAATCAGTCAGTTTTTGCTTCAAGAAAAAATCAGTTTGTTTTAAGGTGAGACACATATCATGGGTGGACAATCACATTTTTACAAACCAGCCATATTGTCTTTCTCTCTTTTCCTTCATGCAACAATTGTTGTAGATAAGCGCAAAGCCTTCAGACTGCATACTACACATTCTTCCATCTCCATTATACAGGCCCTGCAGAGAGTGAGTCATAACATATTGTTGCATCTCTACAACAAGCATTGAGGGATTTAAAGACTACAAATCAAGCAAGATTAACTAGACTAGATTATATTGGATAGCTCAGCTTAGCAAGACACCATTGGTACAAGTCATATATGTTGGAAACTCTACACATCCTCATGTGTTGGAAGTATACACTTTGTGCAAACTGAAGATGCAGCAGTCTAGTTACCATCGTCTGCTTAGCAAAAAAATCATTTTTTGGTGTTGAAGATAAAAATTCCTTGTTATCTATTTGTTGGCCTCTGATCATGATGAGTGACACTGAAAGTCAATGGAATATTTGAACATGACTCACTTCTGTGGTAAACTGATCAGGACCCTAACAATGACTGAGGGGACCTACCAACAGGGAGTCATACTGTCCTCAAGATTTCCACTTTGACCTTTTTTATTGATGGGAGACAGGTCAATATGGATCCTTGTGTTCAAGTAGACTTGCCTTGGCCAGGAATCTTGCTTAATAGATGTTCACTCATTAATAGGGCTGTGGCCCCACCCTGACATTTCATGGCCAGCCACAAGCGGTTTCCCAAACCTGGGCAGACCCAAAGGGGTGCAAAAATTACTCAGGGCCAACCAGACCCCACATTGAATCAATTATAAATGCAAAAAAGGAGTGGAAAGGCAATACATTTGTTCTGTATTGAAAATCTGAGTGTTTTTAAATTTATCTCAAAGCTAAATCTGTGTCTTTGGAGCAAAAAGTGCTACAGGTTCATACTTGAAAAAGGAATCTTTTGTTTATCCAACAAAAAAAAATTAATGGTCTGTTGGGTGGACCGGGTCATCAGTCTGCCCACAGGACTTTTATCACTGTCATCAGGTAAGCTCAATAGGCCTAGGACCAGTAGCATTAGCTTTGAAAATGTTATTGGACAGAGCAGGTTGTCCTGGGCCAGGATTGGGTCACATCCCTACTTATGACCATAGAATAATACCAAGATATGTGTCTATAACTTTGTGGCCCAAATGTTTTCTGGGGCTTTATGGAAGAAAATCACAAATCACACTTTTCCAAAGCAACCACAATTGGCAAAATGTCCAGATGTGTGTCATCTGGTACCCTATGTCTATGTGCATCATCTTCCTCTGTCACTTATCTGGTACTATACTGCATGGCTTGATAATACTCTGGAATTGCCAAACCTTCTTGATATAGTACTTTCCTGATTCCTAGTCAATCCATGATTTTTCACAGCCTAGAAACTACTGAATTCAGGAAGGAATGTATCTTCCCTTTGAGAAAGGACTGTAATTTATATTCTGAATGAACACCCCTCTCTGACCCAGATCTTGAGTAAGAAAAGCTGAACCAATGCACACAAACTCTGCACAAGGCCTCACCACCTGACTCATCAGTAGTCACTAAGCAGTATACCCAACCTGTGAAATTGACAAAGGCTTCCGCAGGATGTTTGACTGAGGTTTGTACACCATCACAGAAAGCACTGGGCCCTGGACTTTAAACAGCACCCTGGACCTTCACTTATTCAAGGAGTTCATGGTATACACTTCACCAAGTCAAGATCCCCCTTTTCTTGTTTGAAATGGTACACCCACCTTGATCAATAAGACCACAACAAATTTGGGAATCCGCTGCAATGAAGATGAGAGTAAGTAATAACAATCTCTCCAAGGTGCTTAAAGTACAGTCAGTATGCATCCCGGAACAACGAGCTACTTGGGGCTGCTTGGCTGAAACCGATCATATTTGCAGCTTTTCACATGTGCTTCCAGATCAAAACTGAATTGCATAAAAGGCTATAGAAGAGTCAAGCAAACATGATTTTCTCAAGATTCACTCAAATGTGTCTAAATCCAGGGAGTGTTCAACAAGGCAGGATAGTTACCAAGGATTGGCCCGCAAGTAGTTTGATGCCTTAAGGCATCCTGGCTGCTCTTGAGCGGATTACCTCATCCCAAGTTCCTAAACAAACCTGGGACATATATAACCAACACAATTGTTGTAAACAGCGCGGGACAGCTTAGAGAAAGTAAATTGCGCATATCCAATAAAAAAATTCAAATGTCCTGTGTCAAAGTTTGTAAGGAATTAAGGAATGTGTGTTTTGAATTGATGTAAGGAACTGAAACTCCATAAAGCGTCGCATCCATCCAAGAAAGATCGTATATAAACAGCCTTAGGTACACATCTACGAGCCTTTCTGGTCTCACTCGCTCATACATCTTAATGATGACCAAATCGGGAAAGTATGTCAGATGATTTCATGTGATTAACCATAGAATCAATTATTAATTGGGACAAAAGGACTCACATGTGTAGCAATACGGCGGCTGTCTCCATCTCATCGTATCACGAACTTTGACATTGGGCCCAAGCTTCATCAAATTCAATTCATCGTCCAAACTCGCATCATTCCTTGTATTTCCCGGGGTTTTCTAGTAAGTTGCTTTGGGTGAGTGAAGGGCATCTTAACGTTTCATCTTGGATCACAATCTTCAAAAGCTTACATTGCCATTGTAAGCCATAGTCCTAACCGCGGGATTTTGACGAACCCAAATGTCATACTGCCTCTGTGTTTTTCGGGGTGATGCTAGATCAGGATCAGAACACGGCAAAAACAGACGTACAAACTTACATCGACATTACTATGGAGTACGTAAAATAACCTAAATAACCGCACAGATCAGTTGAGTATTCTTCTCTAAAGTGGTTTGGGTGAACATGATGCTCAAAATTGAAATGTGTTGATCATTAAAAAAACGTACGGCTATAGAGAACATCAGAGAGATGTATCAGTACAGTTCTCAAATTGATGATCTTGATGAGGTAATGAGATACGTACATCATTTGCTGCATAAGCAAGCTTTGGCATGTCCTGAAAGTCAACAGGTCAGTTCAAGCCTTCGAAAAGAAGTAGACAACGTTCGTACTCCACCTAGCAGTTGATGCAACATTCCATGTGGACCGGGATAGAGTTCGTCACTTATGGTCGGATTGATTCCCTGATATATAGGTATAATATATCAGTGTTGTGAGCCTGGTAAGGAAGACTTGATGATGTTCTAAGCAGAATTGACTCACCTCGAGTGCATTGATGAAGTTGATGTATGTGGTTTGCGATTGAACATACTTCATTGCAGCATTATTACTAGATTCAAAAAGACAAAATGATACATGTCAACAGAAGACCAATGAGAGAATCAGATATTGTCAAGATGTTGCATACTAATACTGAGAGCCCCATGTATAATTTCTATGATTGGATTTCGAAATCGGGAGATTGGGCAAAAGGTCAGTCAACTTCAAGCACCATCACTCTGGGCTAACGAAAGTGAGGACAGACTCTAAGGCAAAAGTGTTTGGAAGTAGAAAATTGCGTTCAAGATACTGGCGTTCAGGGTATAAGATCTCCCAGTTCGCGATCGCGCCATCTGAAACGATACCACCCCCTATAGACTCGAGAAAGAGCGGAGCGTCAAACGATGATGGTCACTCGATGCGCTCTCTTCGAAAGACTGATCGGAACGTACCCAGATTATATGGATCGTATGTGAAATTTTTACCGTTGGTGCCCAGCCCAGTCTGGAGGAGAAAACGTCAATTCGGACGTTCTGGAACCAAAGCCAAAGATGTATCTCGTTCGAAAGCCTATGAAGTGCTTACCTCAGGATCGGAAGAAAAGATCGCAGCCGACGGAAAATCATGGGCATCTAACTCCCAATTCCAATAAGGAACTCCACCTTGATATCCACATTCGTTCCGTAGTGCATTTTCCCAAAGCAGAACAAAATAGTGATGAACTATGTTACACAGGTCAGAATGTGATTGATGAAAGGAAGGAATGAAGAAATGAAAGAGCGTGATCAATGCTCACATGGAGCAAACTTTGAACTGAAATGAACCGTTCGTCTAGATTCACAATGAACGTATTGAAAGTCATCAAATCTTCTGTAACCTTTCCCTAGCAATTGAGACGGTTTGGTCGTCAAACATTTCATCGATTTGATATAGGAAGCTTTCTCTGCCCTAGACAATGTTCGCCATTCGCGTCGTTGAACGAGATTTTTACAAGTCCCGGAATCCTTTTGAGTTTGGGATTGAGAGGATGGATTGGCTCGAGGAAGTGATCTTGATTTAGAGAATGAGGTTTGATGAGAAAAACTAGATAGACATGAGCTGAAGGCAGTCAAGAAAGACAAGACCTTCAAAACGCTGATCATAGTAGAGATGAACGATGGGTAAGCGGTTGAAGGTAGAGAAATTGATGATCAAAAGAAGGAAATCTTGTTTCTTCTCGACTTGGGAGTTAATTACTTTGATCTGATTCTGATGGTAGTACCCCATGATGGAAACTGATGAGAATCAGATGAGAAATCATGAATGATGAGAGCACACGATTGTCACGTTTTAAGCGAGAACTCTCTCGCAATTTGCTTTTCTATCTCTCAAATTTATTGACCTTGACACCGGTTCTTCGAGCTTTCTATTTGAATTATACAGCTTCACTTGGCCCACCACGCACATAGACCCACATTATGTAAGGATGAAGCTCTGAGCTGTGTGTGCACAAAAGATGCGATAGATAGGAAGACGGGTTTGAGCTCAAGAGCCTCTCGAACGCGCCAGCTTCTGAAACAGGAATACAGCTTATTGGTGAACAAAAAAATCCCACAAAGAGACTGTCGCTTTCCAAAAAGCTTGTCCAAGTTGTCCGGCAAAACATAACCCGACAAATTGACGCCAAAATTTCCGGCAGGCATTGTAAAATCGACCATAAAGTGACTTCAAATCCAATTCTGCTCATTTGAAAATGAATCTTCGTAGATTAGTTTTTTTTTGAAAGTCGAATGAGAAGACAGAAGTCTTGATCAGCAAGCCTGGAGTCAAACCGAACATGAAAGAGCCCGAATATCCTCACCCAAAGATCGCTCAAAACCCATAGAAGCGTGATTCAACCTTAAGGTCCATTTCATTCTAAAAACATTTGAATAAAAAAAAAGTTCAAGGACGATTTGATTGGGTTTTGGGGAGAAAGCTTAAACTGAATGGAGTGACGAGGAGTGCTTTTGCGTGGCGCGGAAATCTTGGAAGTGGGTGTGAGTTAAAGTGAAGAAGCTTTTTTTTTTTGAAGATTCAATGGGTCGATGCGTCATGTGAAATCAAATATAAATAAAAAATCCCAGACCAAAGATATCACTTCTTTTTTTTTCTCGAGTTCGGAATTTGTTTTAAATCACATTGTGTGAACAAGTTGTTGAAAATGAGGAAAGTTATGGTCAACCTTGATAATATGAACAGAGATAGTCAGAAGTTGGAACCTGAAGCTTGCAGTCGTCTATTCCTGGACCACTCTGAAAAACTTCACCCAAGTTTGATTCAACTCAAAGGAGCTTTCTCTGAGCGGCGCCTTTTTATCATCCATTCTGAGGTTTTATTAAGCTGTTAGGATAATTACTGTAAGAGTTACCTTTTGATTAATTAAAGAAAGAATGATACAATCTGATATGTACAATACATAAGATCCTAGAAAGTCTTCGAAAAAACCCATTTTGATTAATCCTGATTCCGATCACTCCAAAAATTATCTATAACTCATGATGATATCCAAGAACATTACACCCACACACACACAAAATTCGAACCCATTCGAACCCATTCAAACCCATTCCTTCAAGTTCGATCCTTAGCTCCATTAGTTTTTGAACAAATCGATTAATTCAATTTGATCAATTCATCTTTCACAAGTCTTTTAACTCTTTCTAATTGATGATTAAATTCTTTCAAAACTTGAACCCATTCTTGATTTCCAATCAATTTAAACTCAATTAAATCTGGACAAATCGATTGTAAAAGTTTCATCGATTCAATGGCTTCTCCTATGAAAACAAAAGAAAAAAAGTTCCCACCCCCCCCACCAAAAAAAATTGAGACGGATTCAGTCAAGAAAGAAAAGATGAAGAAAGAAAAGATTGAGGATGAACCTTCTGAGAGTGAGATTCTAGAACTTTTGATGATCACTTTTGATAATTCTTCTAATGACATGATGGAACATTTAGTTGGATCAGATGAAGAAAATACCCTTTAGAAACGAAAGAAAAAAATCCAAAATCAATTTGAGGAAGCAAAAAAAAAGAGAAGAGATTTAGAAAAAATGAAATAAAGTTTGGTGTGATCAATCTAACTTACATAAAGATACTTTCAATCAACTCTGGTAAACGTGACAGCATACTTTTTTTCCTCATCTCATCAGTTCTATTATGAGTACTTAGTGATCCTATACCCCCTTCAAGATTCTTCAAAGCTGCTTTATTCTTTGAAGCAGCTTCTTTAGCTTTGATCTTCATAGTCAAACACACCATAAAAGAGGATCATCAATTTCTCTAAGGCCTGTGAACGTGATCAGAAAGATAAAGTACTCAACTCGTTCTATGAGATTCATTTGTCGAATTTCAGCAGAAACCGTCACGGAAGGAGTTTTGACTCGTTTAGATTCCCTTTCCTCCTCCACATGATCAACACTCATACAAACCCTCTTTTTAGACTTGATCACAGGATCGATAAGTGAAGGTAAAGAAGCTGTAGGGATCGGAGGAATCAAACATGGTTGATCTTCATCACTAGGTTTCGATTTCGTAGATCCCCAAAACCGTTTTAATCTCTTCAAAACCTCCTTCTTTCTTTCTTCTACTTGACTGGTCCATAAAGCAATCAATTTCATATTATTTTTGATTTTATGAGTAGACGGATGGGTTGATGGTGATTTCTTTTCAGGTGAATTGAGGATCGATTTAGATCGATTAGGTGAGATCAAACTTAAACTAGGTAATTGTAAATTCGTTTTAACTTTTAATTCGATGCCTAATCCAAACCTTTGATTCGAATCTAATCTTGAAATGATAAATCCCATGCCTCCTTTCATTTCCTTTCTTTCTTCTCCTTTACTTTCTTCTCTTTGCCAAACCCAAAGTAATTGTGATAATTCGTTTTCTGTAAAACTCTTACCTGAACCTCTTTCTACCATAGTTCTTAAGGTTGACCAAGATATCAAATTTAATAATCTAAAGGTTTGAATCTCTTCTTCTTCTTCTGGTTCAGGTGTACGCATTCGATTATCTCCGGTTAGTTTTGATGAAGGTTTATGAACAGTTGTAAGGGTTGCATGACTTCCTTCTGTTGCAAGATGTAGCAGTAATGCGCGTTCAAGGGCTGTATGTAAGCTTAATAAGTTGGTGTAGGTTGATGGAAGTTGATTTGGATCTACATCTTCAAATGTCTCCGATACTTTTGGTTTAGAGGTTATTGGCGTTTTAGACTTCGGACTTCCACGAGTCGAACCAGGCGAGTCTCGAGCATAGAGAAGTTGTTCAAACTTGGATGAAGTTAATTGACGTGGTGTGGTCTGGAACGGGTTAGGAGGTTGAACTTCAAGATCTGATGATGAATCTGAAAACTCGTCTTCTTGAATCATACGTCTTGCAGGTGAAAGATCAGTTGGCATCTCAGAACGTTGATCTTTGGTTTTGGTAGGAGAATTCCAAGTTTGAGAGACGTGAAAGGCTAGTTGATCAGATTGAGGAAGTTTAGAACGAGGTGAGATGATTGATTGAAATGGTGATGATAGATGATGATGAGGTGTGGATTGAATGTGAGATTGATGATTGAAGTTAGGTTTGATAGGTGAATTTGATTGATGATTGAGATGATCTTTGATTTGACGAGAAAGTAGGCTTTGAGCTTGAGGTGAAGAAGGTGGTAAAGGTTGAAGATCTTCGTTTTGAGGAGTGATGAGATTGATGGGATTGAGAGAATGATGAGGAGATTCACTTGGAGGGGTATGACTAGTAGTCGTCGTTTGAGGATGATGAAGTGATAAGTTAAGTTGATGATGATGAGTTGGTCGAACGGGTGATGAGGTTGAAGTAGGAAAGATTTGATTTGAATTTGAAGAAGTTTGAGTTTGAAGTTTGATTTGATGGGAAGGTAACCTGTTCAGATAACTTGGTGGTGTGGTAAAGGATGCTGAAGACAAGATTGAATTCGTTCGATGTTGCTTTTGTCCACCATGACCTACTCCTTTCTTAGAAGTTGAAGTAGGACTAGTTTGATGTGGGTTGACAGTAGTAGTCGACTTGCTCATCAAATCGCTTACCATCGGGAAATCACGCTTCAAAGCTGCTTGTCCCATCATTCTAGCACGAGCTGTCTTGCGTACCTCGGCTACCAAGAGAGCTCCAGTGGGAACTTGACCAGGTTGAGTAGGTAACTCGGGTGAGAGTAAGAGAGAAGAAGGAAGTCTATTGAGCACCATCTTCTTTGTTTGAGATTCTTAATCTGATGAGGATGTTGAGATCAAAAGACCATGAGAAAGAAGGAGAAGATCACTTGGAATATGTTTAGGGAGACCTTCTCTGAGTACGTATTTTGAAGCTGAGGATTGTTGAGAATGAATAAGAATTTAGAGCTTAAGATCAACAAAATATGTTGTACAAACTTATCATCTACAACTCTTGTACACAACCTCTCTTCTTCATGTACACCTTCCCATTCCAACCCAACCTTTCATCTTCAGAGACTCAACTTCTATCAAGTGATGTGGCCCCTGGTGAGGGCCCTCTTCGGGTAAGTGCGCCAAGGATGTTGAGGTTTTTGTTCAATGAAGGTTAGTTGATTTACATAGTTGTGAATTCCTAGAAAACTTTCTTCAAGCACAGCTTATGGAAAGAAATTGCAATTTGAACTCATCCTCTCCTATTCTTTGTAGTTTTGCACATCCCATCACTTGAGGGAGATCATGTCAAGGATGACTGGATGGGTCGGTCATAAAGCAGAATTGATACGCATGAAGCTCGTCAGCCACATCATCATCGGAACACCCAGAGAATCTCAAAAAGAGGTTACAGAATCCCGATTGCTTTGAAACCAATCTAACACCCTCAAACTGAACGGAACGTAAGCGCCAGCCTATTTTTTAGTACACGGCGCGACTTGGTGAGGCGATGGAACATGCAAGCATGTACGAATGATCCAGTGAGGAGACGGTTTCTCCATTCAAGGACAATGGGTTTGATGACATAGGCTTCTTATGGGAATCATCGATGATGGTTTTTGATTGCGATCTAAACTAATTACATTGGGTTCTAAAGTTGTCCGAGTTCGTTTGATGAGACATTCAAAGATCTAAGGAATCATTGCTGACCAGAAAGTTCATCATACTCGTCAGAAATCTATATTTCGTTGATCGGATGAGCTACACCTTCTGGGCGGATTGTAAAGTGAAAATGTTAAGTAAAAGTACTGAATGAGCCTTGAGATTCCATGATCCTTTACCATTTCGAAGATCTAACCATCACTCTTTTCCTTTGCTTATTGTTCTCAAAGGCACCATGTCACATGCTTTTTTTTGGATTGTTTTTACACTCATTCTACTTACAGAAGTCAACTCCATCGAGGTGATCTGGACTGGATTTTTACCTCCTAAAAACTTGGTCATCGATGAACCAAAGAGCAAGTGCCTGATCAAAATTACTTTCCAAAGAATCATGTCACCATGATGGGTTACAATCAATGCTGACAAAATGGCTTGTTTTTTGATGCTCAATTTCCTTTTAGTTTTCGATGTACCTGAGAACGTGATTACGTGTGGTCAGTCACAGCTTTCGAATCATCCGCCTTTTTCGCACAATTCTTTTTACTGAAACACTGACCGAGCTTCACCCTTATAAAATGTGAAAACGGTATTCGGTGATTTTCGATAGCATGGGATCCAGCAAAGCTTAATCATGAGGGACATGGATCTGAACCTAGATTTAGGAAAGATGAAGGTTCATTCATGTTTTCCTCATTCGGGTCTTCGAGCTTTCAAGTAGAAAATCTGAAGATGTGATGGTACTACGTAGCTGTGCGTTTGCATTTTCAGACAACCTTGCAAAACTCAATCGAGAACGCTATAACTGCTCTGCGCGACCAAAGAGACTTGACAACTCCCAATCGACATCTTCAATTGGAGAACGGTCTGAGAGTTATCCAACAGGTGATCGCACAGGATTGGAAGCCTGAAGAGGAACAGGTGATTGATGAAGGCTCTAGTTCGACTCAAATTCAAAAACAAGCTGTTCTTTCTACGACAGACCAGACGAAGGAAAATGCACAAAAAGAGATTAAGCTTGATCATCAGGCTGCTAGTGAAGACGGACCTCTGATAGTTCGTTTACCACCATTGAGTCAGCTTCTCAAGAAACTTGAACTCACTTCGCCGTCAGAACCCAAGAGTCCAGCCGAAACAGCTTTGGGAATTGAGAAATCAAGATCTACAATACATCAGGAGTCAGACCCCAGACCATCAGATTTGATTGTGAACTTTGATCCCAGAATTAAATTAACAAGACCAACAGAACAGATCAAGATGAAAGAGATGATTCAAATCTTGGCACAAAAAATCAAATCTCCAACTAGATCCAGATTGGATACACCACACTCAAGAGCCATCCGTGCAGCAAGTTGGGACGCATTATTATATCTTGCTTACTTTGATTCAAGAGCAGAGAGCGAGCTTATAGAACTATATGAGAGGGTCGAGAATACAGCCTTTTTGTCTGCTCATGTTCTGAACTTATACAAACGCTTTCTTCCCTCAGACTTCAACACTAAGCCTTTAGAAAAGATCCCGTTACAAAAGATTTTATCCCGATTAGAGGTTCCCAAGGAACATATTCAATATGCTGATTTCTTTCAATTTCACGACCGTTTTTTAAAGGGTTGGTTTCTTTTACTCATCGGTTTCCTACATAAATCTTTGATGGCTACAAGACTGATTAATTTTTACAAATTGAGAATATAGTACATCCGATTGCACAAGAGCGTTTTGAAAGAATTTCCCAAGATCTGATATCTCAAATTTAAGCCGTTAAGATTATAGTGAACAAAGAAGAAAGTGAAACGAATAAGCATAACGAAAACTAAGGGAATCCACTTAATGATGTATTTCAATATACCTATAGTGAACAAAGAAGAAAGTGAAACGAATAAGCATAACGAAAACTAAGGGAATCCACTTAATGATGTGGAATTCCCGATTGGAGAACAACTTGAGTATATGAACTACTTCCACGTCACTGTATGGCTGTGCCGCAGTCGTGTACATGTCTCCATCTACAACACTCCCCCCACGACAAGTCACAGACATACATTTTGAAAAGAAATATAAAATATAGATGAAAGTAATGATAGAGAAAAAATGTTTGAAACAAAAAACATAATATGTAAAGTGAAATAGAAAAATAGAAAAAAATAAATTGAAAACAAAATGAATGAGGTTAAAAATGAAAGAAAAATAAGAAATTGAAAAAAATATTAAGAAAGTCGCAGTGTTGTTACTGCATGTTGGTGTAAGTTCGGCCCGAGTGGTTTTGTAAGGATATCAGCTCTTTGTGATTTGGTGTCTATCCACTTCAAGAAGACTCGACCTTTGTAAACTTGTTCGTTTACATAGTAGAACTCGCGGTCTGTGTGTCTCGTCCGCTTGTTTGACGAGTTGTCGCTTGCGACGTGAATTGCAGATGTATTATCGCAATGTAAGTCTACAACATTATTGTTGCCGGTTAAGTCTTCAACGAGATTTCGGATCCATATCGCGTCCCGGCATGCAGTCCCCATTGCCATGTATTCAGCGTGGCATGTGGAGGTCGCTACACAGGATTGACGTTTCGATGTCCAAGAAATCGGGCAATTAAGGAAGTAAGTGATAAAACCATGGCTCGACCTCGCTCCTTCTCCTCCCCAGTTCGCGTCAACGTAGGTGTGTAACGGTGTATCGACTGTCGTGTGAATAGGTTTAATTTTGAGGGACTTAGTTCCGGAGGTGTTTAGATACCTTACTAAGTGTTCAATCGCATCCCAATGCTGACGTCTTGGATCGGCTGAGAATCTTGCAAGATAATTAACTGCGTAAGTAATATCTGGACGAGTTGCTACAGATAGGTAATTAAGGCTACCTATAGCTGATAAGTATCGTTCGGAGTCGACTTTCGCTTCATCTTCGAGAGGTGATGTTGGAATCTTCTGAGGATTAATTGGTGTTTTTACTCGCCGGTCATCAGGTAAGAATGATTGCAATATCTTCTTCGTCAGGCCAGGTTGAGATAATGTGAAATTCCCATCCTGGTCACGGCTGACGTTTACGCCTACTATTTGATCTAAGCTCTTTTCCCACTTGATAAGTAGTTTCTTCTTTAATGCTTCGTACACCTCTTGTAAGACGTCTTCTGATGAACCCGTTACTCCCCCGTCATCACTGTGAAGCCAGATTATGCAAGTATCCCCGTTTCTTCGATAGACATATAAGGATTGATCGTATTGGCTGGATTTAAAACCAATTTCAGATAGAATCGAGTCAAAGTGTTTCCACCAGCACCTAGCTCCTTGCTTCGTGCCGTACAAGGCTTTCAAGGCTTCTAATATCTGACCTCTTTCACGTTCTTCACACATGTACCCCGTTGGTAAAGAGAAATAAATCTTCGAATCGATGCCGCTATGCAAGTAAGCTGATGAGATGTCGAAAGCATGGACAGGCCATCGCTGTCGGGCTGCGATTGTTAACATTATTCGTAATCCAGCGAACGTGGCGGTGGGTGCGAAAGTTTCGGTATAATCAAGTCCTTCTTTCTGCTTGTAACCTTTAGCTACAAGACGAGCCTTGAATTTCATGGGATTACCGTCGTCATCGAATTTCTTGTAAGTAAAAACCCACTTGAGACCAATTGGTGAGAACGTCTTCTTTCTATTGACCACTTTCCAGACCCTCATGGTCTCCATCATCTTCATTTCAGCATCACAAGCTGCCTTCCACTCTTTACCATGGGGCGAGCGCATTGCCTCTGAGAATGATCGTGGAGGATTGAGTATTTTTAGATAAGCTTGACCATCCAGAGCGTGCTGTGCAGCAACATCCTGTTGGTCAATACGAGTTTCAGTTGAGAAATCACCTAATTTAAGAGCATTAATGATATGTTCAAGGCGTCCTTTGTTCGGCGGGTTGTTGTTTAGAATTTTGTTTAGCGAGTCAGATGATGTATAAGGTTCTTTTTCTGGAGTCTTCTGAGTCGGTGTAGTCTCGATTGTTTCGTAAGGGAATCGCGCAATCGCGGATTGAATTAATGTCTTCGAAGATGGGTCGTAGAACAGCCACCCTTTGCCACCGTCTATATATCCCACCATGAGACATTGTCGAGCACGATCTTCTAATTTTCCTGGTGCACGTTGGCCAGTGTGAACGTGAACGAAAGCTTTGCTTCCAAAGGTACGCATAATATCCAGCTGGGGCTTTCTGCCAAAGAATAGTTCATAGGGAGTCTTTTCATCAGTGACAGAATTTGGTACGCGATTATGAATATAGACAGCAGTCAGGTAAGCGAGGTGCCAGAACTGTTGAGGAAGTTTTGCTGACATTAACAACGTCCGCGCAATTTCCCCAATGGTCCTATTGAGGCGTTCGGCGATTCCGTTCTGTTCAGGTTCGTAAGGGTTGGAGAATTCGTGTTGTATCCCCTCATTTTTCAGCCAATTGTTTAAGCTATTACTGATATATTCTCCACCCCTATCCGTTCGCACCTTCTTGACTTTAATTCCCGTCTCACGTTCCCATTGCTTGATGGTATTCATGAAATGTGTCGGAACTTCGGATTTGTTGTTAATGATGACTGCTTTTGAATAGGTGGATGCAGCATCTCGAAAAGTTACCATTAGTCGCTCACCAGTCAAGCAAGGGATGAAGGGTCCTGCAACGTCGGATACGACGACGTCCAAGAGACCAATCTCACGGTTCGTGCTATTCAAAACTCGACGTCTAGTGCTTTTGCATCTCATGCAATCATCACACAGAACGGAGGCAGGCAGGGCATTGTCCGGTAAGCCATATTCATCTGCTTTATTAAAAAGCTTCTGAATCCGTCTCATTGCCACGTGCCCGAAACGGCTATGCCACATCTTAGAAACAGCTTCATTTGATTTCATTGCAGAGATAGAAATATTGGGTGATAAACAAGAAGAAGAGGGAAGATGACGGGCTTGTGGATGTATAAACCACCTGCGATTCTTGTGTTTTGCAGTGATGATCTTCCCATTCTTCAGCTTCAGTTTCATGTCGTGTTTCGAATTCATTGAGATTGTGGCACCCTGTGCAATCAGGGCACCAGGAGATATGATTGTCGAAGTTGCTGTCGGGCAATAGTATACGTTCTTTATTGTCGTTTCATCCCCATCATCCGCGGTTACTGTGACATCGCCTTTACCAATGATCACGGCGTTTGAGTCATTAGTGGCAGTGTGGATTGGAATTGGATTGGGGAGTGATTGATAATTGAGTAAAAGGGATCTAGAGTTGCTTACAGCGTCCGTAGCACCTCCATCGAATAAGTATTCGGTAGGCACATCGCTTTCGTCATCAGGTAACTTGATACCATCAGAGCTCCAATCGATGGCTGATGCATGGACTTGATTTGGTTCAGTTGTAGAGCTTTCGATCGCATTAACCCTAACATTTCGTGGTTTGCTGAATCGTTGATTGTTCGCTCGTTGAGATGATTGCGAAGTATTTGAGGGAGGTAGTTGTTTGTGAACATTGGGATATAACGCATCTAAACTATACATATAGTTGCATTCTTTCACTCTACGCCAGTCGTTGAAATGTGCAGCAGTTCGTTCGAGGCCCTTAGGTATGTCAGGGCAATCGTGGTAACTGTGGCCGAATGTTGAACAGAAGAAACATTGAGGTCTTCCGGCTTTAACTGCGGGTAGTGCTGATTGCGGTACGGTGACAGGTCTGTCAACAGAGGCCCAGCGTTCACTGTCATCGGCAGTGATCGGCATTGGGCCGTCCGTCCAGTTGATTCTGCGGCTGGGCGTTCTGGTAGTGTAAAAACGTTGGGTTCGATTCGATGGTGGTTGAAAACGTTGTGGCGTATTGAATTTAACTGCGTTCACCGACATAGCATCGATTGAGGCTGCTAAGT
This sequence comes from Melampsora americana, assembly GCA_022264835.1. Taxonomy (NCBI): domain Eukaryota; kingdom Fungi; phylum Basidiomycota; class Pucciniomycetes; order Pucciniales; family Melampsoraceae; genus Melampsora; species Melampsora americana. The sequence goes on along the minus strand of JAIFHY010000001.1, from coordinate 846,710 downwards.
TGGTCATTGACGCGGTTTCAGCAGCAATCTTCTCTCTAGCCATGTGGATTTGAATCACATTTCGTATTTCGGTGGAGGTGAATGTACCAGATTTCGTTTCGAACTGAGCATCAAGCTCTTTGTTGACAGCTTTGGTGGTATCGGCGGCTAGATTGAGTTGATATAGTAATCCAGCGAGGGAATCGAAAGAGCATTTGAACCCACTAGATTGTAATTCTGAAAGTAATGAATCGATTTTCGAGGTATGCTCAAGGATATCGTCCTCTGAGGGATTAGGACGAAGGGAAACGAGCTTTTGAAAAAAGCAAATTGTGCAGTTCTTCCACCCTTCTGAAAGTGAGTTTGTAATACTTTCATGATATCACTAGCTGTCATGCAAGGTCGAATAATTCGTCGTAAACTATTATCGATGGTGTTTTCGCATATGGTCATGGCGGCACGATTCTGTTCGCGTTTCAAACGATTGTTGATATCGCTGATCGCTAATGGTTTCGTCCAGTAATCTTGCAGACCGGTCGTTCGATAGATAGCACGTGAAGTTTCTTCACGCCAATCAACAAAGTTCGAACCATCTTTCAGGAGATGGTCGAAGGTTGTCACGTTTTGAACATTTTTCATCTGATCTTTGAGTTCGTCCAATTCCTCTTTTTCGTTGATAGACAGGACATTGTCCGTCATTTTCTCTTCGGAGGGCGTCATCGTTTCGTTTTTCGTATTTCGAGGTATTTGTAAGCTTGGATGTATGATTGGTTTGAATTCGGAAGCTTCTTTCGTACGTAATGATGATAATTGAGAAACAGAAGATATAGATGAGTTGGTGGGGGATGATGGTAAATGAGGTGGTAGATCAGGAGATGAAAGATTCGTTTCGGAAGGTTTCGGTTTCGAACGTTTGATTGGCGGTTGTGGTTCTCCAAAGTCAGTATTTCGTGTCTTCATGCGATATTCGTTTTGGTTCTACTCGTCACTGGCGGCGCAGGCTCATAACCTATAGTGAACAAAGAAGAAAGTGAAACGAATAAGCATAACGAAAACTAAGGGAATCCACTTAATGATGTATTTCAATATACCTATAGTGAACAAAGAAGAAAGTGAAACGAATAAGCATAACGAAAACTAAGGGAATCCACTTAATGATGTGGAATTCCCGATTGGAGAACAACTTGAGTATATGAACTACTTCCACGTCACTGTATGGCTGTGCCGCAGTCGTGTACATGTCTCCATCTACAACAAAGATCATGTCTTGGTATTTGATTCAAGATTATGATGTGCTCAAATCGATTTCAATCTTGGGATTTCCTTAGACTTAGATCATTATTTGGAAATAACGAAGTTGGTGGATGATTCATTTAGTTCAGTAGGATAGCTTGGAATACTGATTGTATGGGATGAGTTTCTTTTCTTTTCTATTTGATTGTGTGTGTGTATTTTGTTCTCATCTATGGCTCTCTTCCTTTGAGTGTTTATGTGTTTATGATTCTTTATATGTTGTGGATAGAATCAAGAAAAAAAACATTTTTGTCAAACTCATCCATTCACAATCCGAGTGCTTCACGTGATGTCCTTCCAGCATGCAGGTTATAAGTGTGGTTTCTTTAGCAGCAAATAGCAGGATCCTATATTCTTTGTATTTTATTGCTTCAAAAATCAGACAAAAGGAAAATGGGGATTCAAAACACTTTTGAGTTAAAAGAACTGGTCAATATGAGTCTCGAACTCATGACTTCCGCATGGCCCCCGCAGGTGATCCCGACAGGAACTCGTATTAGTACGGCACTCTAACCAACTGAGTTAATCGACCGGTACCGGATCGGAGCTTTCTGAGTGTTACAATGCCAACTCTCAATATTAATACAGATTTATTGCTACAAACCAGGATGCAGTGGTTTGGTCAAACTGCTGAGTTAGCTTCCCTGTCCCTAGCCCTGGGCAAGGTCTCCAAAGATTGATTAGGATGTCTCTTTCCCCCGTGTCCAACCTCAAAGCCTCTTCAGGTCATCCGGACCGGGTCGGAGCCTGACTTGAAACTCTTTCAAAGTCTCGGTGGAATTCCCGGGCAGCCAGGCTATATGTAGACCGGGGCACTTGTTGAGCTCCGCTTGATGTTTGAATGTTGAATCAAGTGAAGTTCGCCAAGACATAAAAGTGACAAGCGGAACATATGTACTTAGTGAGAGGATGAATTCACGTCAATCAAATTGAAAAAAAACTGGCAGGGTGAAGATCTGTTGGATATGATAAGCGGAATTTAAATTTAAATGAAGCGTGAGAGAAAATCAAGCAAAAGGGAATTGTGATTTAAATTAAGACGAGTTGAAGGATATTTATGGTTACTGAAGAATTGAAACAAGTTTAATCAGACTGAGTTGAGTGCAGCAGCAATTGTAGTAGTAGAACCGTTAGAGTCTCAAAGCTGAAGAAGTTGAAAAGTGAAGGAAGAGACAGAACATTAATCTTGATATCGATTTTCATCCTTCAAGAAATTCAAACTTGGTCAACAAACTATTTACGATTCATCTCAAAAACCATTTACAACATAAATCATGATCAACTCAGCAAACACTATCGGATTTGAATCACATCGATCAAAGTTTGGAAGAAAGAAAACTACGAAGCCCATTCAAACTGATAATCTATCTACATCTGATCAAAGAAGTTCCTCATCAATCCTAAACAATTCCAAAGCAATTCATTCATTCAATTCAACAAGAAGCACTACCAGAGGGATTAACAGATCATGGAGAAGACAGTCAAGAAGAAACAGAAACGGAAACGGAAACGGAAACGGAAACTGAAGAACTTCATAGTCAAGAACCAATCTCAGCTAAAGTCGAACCATTTCCCTCATCCTCTTCATCTTCAATGATTTCAGAAGAAGAGGAAGAATGAAGAAGAAGAAGATGATGATGATGATCGACAACAACATCAGAAAAGCATTGATCGTTCACCTGCATCATCGCTCAATTCATCTCAATCACCAAGTTCATCATTCCAACCTATCAATCAACTTTTACAATCTTCAAACAATCATCTCACCTCACCTTCTGAAATTTGGAAATCAGTGGCTGGTTCGAATGAATCTTATACATCACCACCAAGTCCAGTTGAGTAAATTTACTTATTCTTTTTCTTGATTGATCAAACAAACTAATCTCAAACTTATTCTATATCAGTCAACCTATGCTACAGATCCATTTCATTCATCTTTATCTCAACGAAAAACCAGTAGTTCTCTTGTGAATACTGCCATCACTTCATTGGATAGTGTAACAGATCCAGATTCAGTCCCAGAGGATCAACAACATCAACTCCAACATGAGATTCCAATGAGTCATACTCATCATTCTGCTTCTTCATTCTTTAGACGATCAATCTCAGCTCCATTCTTAGCCCCAAGACCCAATTCAACTGATTCAGCTAATCGATTGAAGTTCGATTCACGAAACTACTGTTACGCCACCTGTCATCAATGAATTAACCCCCGACGTTTCATTATCACATCATTCCTTAGAAGATAATCAAAGAAGATGGACCGGAAACTTTTATCTTTGGGTTTATGACCATCTCTCGACTACCAATTCATCTGGACCCGGTTCACTTACCAGTCTATCTAAAAACTTTTTCACAAATCATAATTTACCAACAGCTACTTCTACAATAGGAAAAGTTGTAGTAGGACAAAAGAAACGTACCAAGAACTTGATCGGTTTAAGCAAAAGAGAATCTACATCTCAATTATTAGATGCCACTTTTCCACTCTCTCCAAATTCTACAGTTGGATTATCTGAACAGATTGATTCGGCCCAAGATAGAGCTGCGATTGATCCTACTCATATCTCTCAATCTAATCTGGCTCGTTATTCAAATCCTCAAACAAACACTAGGTCTTCAAAGTCAGATTTGTCAAAGACCAAGAAGAAGATCTCTGGGTTAACACCCTCTCCGAGTAGTGCTGCTCTTCTTTCACAACTTACCCTTGGTCCTGGTCAAGCGATGAATTTAGATGGTATAGGCGCTGGTCAATGGAAAATGGTTCAAGGTGTGATCACAGAAGATGGTTACTTTACTCTTTATACAAACGTTTGTTTTTCTATCACATATATCTCACTTTCATCGAAATTGAAGACAGATCCAACCTGATGACGAATTTGGACCAACAGGATAACGTGATGATTCAACGAATTTATCTACCTTCTTACCGCCGTACAGATATCAGATTAGTACATCAATCTATCTTTGGTAGGATGCATTGCGGTGTGATCTCAAGGCGAACCACTTCGAGTACTTCGAGTGCACATATGACACCTCCACTAACAGTCTCAACATCAAAGTTAAGTAACAGTAATAACAATAGTAGTTCTAAATCACCTCCCCTTCGATCGCCAGCCGTGAAAACCTTTTCGATCGCATCTAAGCGTCAACAAAACCAACCTAGCTCACCTACTCAACCATTACCTTGTATCACCACCGTCACTACTACTACTACTACCACTAGTACATCAATCAGCCATCATCCTTCACCAACCCCCGTCACAGATTCCTTTCAAGGGAGTTTATTGATCGCATCAGCACCCGAATATTCTATTTATGTCTGTATGCCGAACTCGGTGTTGCTAGAAGCATGGCTAGTGATTTGTAAATGTTTTAGTAGACCCGATGATTTCAGACACCTCTACCCACGTCCGCCTCCATCCCCCACCTCTCTCACTCGCCCAAATGGAAGTCTCGAACACAAATCCAATTCACCTAGATCTAGAGTGAATAGTATGACAGACGAAAAGAGTTTTAGTTTAGGTAGTGGAAGCGGAAGCGGAAGTTTAGGAGGTGTCGTACCTGAAAGAGTAAGGATTTGGCGAGGAGTGGAAATCCAATTATTAGAAGGAAGGAGGTTAGGAGAACATCGAATTTTATTCAATCAACCACCCAAAGTTCCATCACCGCCACCATTACCTACCTCAACTCGATCCCATGACGAAACCAAAACAAGATCGATTGTACGAACGATGATTGAAAAAGAAAACACAGGAGAGATTCACATTGATCAAACGGTTTCGAATGAGAGTTTAAAAGAACAGTTTAAAGAACCGTTCTCGGCTGGGATGACCCCGGCTTTGGTCCCTGGTCCTATGAAAGTTAAGTCTCAGGCTAGTTCTTTCGGATACCGATGGGGGTGAATATTTTTATTTTGTGGAATTGATTTGGGATAAAGAAGTGGTAGGTAGAAGTACCATTAAAAGGAACTCTTCACCTTTTTGGAGAGAAGATTATAAACTTTCGTAAGTAATATTATCTTTGATTCAACAGAACTTAGATTGAGATTGCTTTTCTTTCTAGGGATCTTGGATCATTTCAAAACTCCTATGATTTTAAATGTAGTATCAAATTAAGAAATCATCAAAGGCTCCGATGTGGTTAATTGGAAGTAGTGAGATTGATTTGAAAACTCTCAAGAAAGATGTGCTACATGAGATCTGGGTACCGGTCAAAGCTATAAATGGAAGAGCTGGGGTTTTAGGTGAATTAAATATTTCAATTATTGTCTTTGAACAAATCGTTTTGGCTGAAGGAGAATATAAAAAGATGATGGATGTGAGTTTCTGGATCGTTTGTCCTTCTGGGAGGAGTGAAATGAAGGATTACTGATTTTTGTTTGATAGATGCTGAACGATGATGAAGATATTGATTTACCTTATGCTTTAGCTCATCTAGCAATAGGAGAATTAGATAGATTATCAGAATTGTTAATGAGACTATATCAGTCATCTGGAAGATTATTATTGAGATTAGCACAAATGGCCGCAATCGAAGTAGACGGAGATGAATCAAGCGCATCGATTTTATTCAGAGGAAACACATTATTGACTAAAATGTTAGAAGGATATATGAGATTGATTGGAGGAGCGTTTTTAGAATCATCCGTAGGACCGATTATCAGAAGGATTTGTCATTCGAAACTGGAACTTGAAATTGATCCGAGTAAAATGAAGAATTCGAAAAACTTGAATGAGAATGGGAGATCATTAGAAACATTAGCTAAAGAGATTTGGGAATCGATTTACTTGAATCGATCTAAATGTCCTGGAAGATTGAAAAGTTTGTTTGGACGAATTCAATCACTTGTGACTATCTCATATGAAGAACCTGAGATGAGATTGACATGTGTTTCAGCCTTTATCTTTCTAAGGTTCTTTGTACCATCTATTTTAAATCCAAGATTATTTAATATAGTTCAATTTCAACCTGAACCCAAATCACAAAGAACATTAACCCTTCTAGCTAAAACCTTACAAGGCTTAGGGAACTTAACTTTATTTGGTGTCAAAGAACCCTTCATGGCGATCATGAATCCGTTTATCAAAAACCATTTAGAATCATTTCGAGACTATATCAAATTTATTTCTACCAATGAAATTGATGAAGGGATTGGAGGCAAAATCGAATGGACAAGTCAGGAATTTGAAGGCTATGGATTACCGATCGCTCTTAGGAGTTCTTTACCTCATCAAGTTAGAGATGGGATTCCTCTTTTACCTCATTTATTGGATCCGGTTAAAGATTGTTCTTTATTAGCTTCTTTAATTGGCAAATCTATTGCAAATGATAATCCCCACCACCACCATCATCATCATCATCATGGACCACATTTGAATTCAGCAGGGAATGTTGAAAGTAAAGTTAAATTTGTAAAGATTTGTAAAGAATTAAAAGCGAAATCTCAAAGAAGGTATTCTAAAATCATTGGAAATGAAAATTCGATTTCATTAGGATCTACGGGGATTGGAATTGGTGGGAATCAGGATTATCAAGTTCATGATCAAAGAAACAAAAGGAATGGGTTTTTACATGTTAATAGAAGAAGAGCTGGAACAGTTGGGGTTGGGATTGGTGGTGAATAAAAGGTGTGGATCAAAAGGTTTCTTTGAAGAGAGTGATTTGGGTTTAGTTTAAAAAAGTAGAAAATGATTTTTCCTTTAGAAAGATTAGAGTGTGGTTTTTGATTGAATTGAGATTGGATTATCTTTTTTCATGAATGGAAAAAATAGATTTGAAGATGGTTATGATTGATTAGATATTGAATTAGTTTTTTTTTCACTCACTCAATCAATCAAGATAGAAGATTTAGAACTGAGAACGGTTTTTTTTTGTATTTATTTTTGTATTCATTTATTGTTACATTCTCTTAGAATTTGCAGAATTTTTCTCTTCTTTTCTATTTTTCTTATAAAGATTAGATTGATGGGATGAGGTTTTCTTTAATTTGATTTGGTTTCCTTTAAAAAGCATTTTCCTTATTTTCTCTTCAAGACTTTTATTTTTCATTTACAGTTGAACAGTCTTTGAATATTTCTCATTTGACTTTCTTTTTGACTTTTTTTAGCATGTTTTTTTTTCCTCCCATTCAAAGCAACTTTTTTTTGATCTTCTTTTTCCTTTTTCTTTCTGATGCAATTGTGCTTTCTTTTTGTGAAGTTGAAGTATGTAATTGATTTCTTTTTTACTCATTTTTATTTCTTTTAACAGAAACGGACATTCTCTGTCTCTCGCATGTTCAGCTTTTCGAAGGCGTGATAGACGCCTAGAGGGAAAAGAGGATGAGGAGTGTCAAATCAAGCTGTCGATCGGGATTCAAAGGCAATGAATTGGTGAATGACTCGAGTCTCCTTTAGCTTGTGCAACCAACGAGGGCACATGACCAAAAAATGGTCTGGGACTCGGAAGAGGTTTCTTTTCTCCAGTCTGAACATTCGAATGCCCATAGTGGATCAGCAAGTTGCAGTGTAATCTTGGCAAAGAAGTTGTTTGAGGCAAGCCGGGCTCCTGCATTCTGCGGGGTGTACACCGTGTAATCCCCACGATCGCTGAGTCAAAGTCAAGACTCGGCCAGCACCTCATGTCGCTGGGTACATACACCTCTGAGACAACATCCTAAAGATCATCGTCAAACCTGTTGGGGATCGATTGCACCCATCCTTCCTGCCTATCTCAAGTATGTATCAGGAGGCGACATTGACCAACCTTTGATGTGACCATTCAAGATGTAGACCGTCTTACACTATGCACCCAGTATGACCCTGAGAGAAAAGGATTGAGCCTGGAGGAGATAACTTCGAACCGGTAACCTGATAATAACCCCAACCACGTGCATAACAGCATGGGTTGGCTTGATGGATCCAATAAACTATTTCATTTGCAACTAAAATTTATTGTATGATACGCTGCACTCCTTCATCGTTCGGAATAACCGTGATGTTCGAGTAGGAAGAGAAAAAATATAACCTTTGAGATAGCTCAGACATTCTCAGTCTTGGTTTCACTCCAGCAAGCTGTGTGAAACGCAGCGCATGAATGGATCAACTGTAGGATGCAAAATCTAGATTTGATGACAAGTGGTGGTAAGCTGAATATCGGGCACCTTTGAATAACCGGATTGACCTGTCCGGTTCATTTTGTTCACGAATGCTCTTAAGACTGCCTCCTCAAGTAGAGAATCTACTTTGATCCGCGAAGATCATATCAATTATGCAAACATTCCTTTCCTTCAGTATAGTCGCTGTCCTTTTGGTTTTTCAAGCTCGCCTTTGGCAAGCTCAACAGCCTACTGTCAACAGATGGGTCAAGCGAGACATTCCCGTTGAGTCAATCCAAAAGGCATATGATTTTGCAAGAGATGATAATGGTGTTTATAAGGAGGTGGATGAGATTGGACGATCGATGAGTTTACCGGGTTCATCGGCCGATGTCAAGTCAATGATGGGGCTGAGATTGTTCGACGGCCCTTCACCTGAAGGTACTGTCTCTATTTTTGGATACAAATCATTGAGTGAATGGTCAATCTCCAAGGCACTGACAAAGAATTCTTACATAGTGCCAGGCATGGCGCCGGGAGGCGGTGGTATATATGACCATGGACCTTCGACTTCTACTTCTGGCGCATCTCAATCGTCGAGTACTCATAACAAAGGGCATTCGACCATCAACGAGCACGTGACTGATCACCAAGATGTTTCTAAATACGATCCTAATCTGGATCTCGCAGGTTGGTATCAAGATGGGAAGATGTCAACTTTCGGTATTGACGGGAGTTATCAAGGAGTTTATACTCGAGCTCTGGCCGAGATCTTTGATGTGATGGGTGATAAAAAGACTTGGAGCCTAGAAAGACGTTATAAATTTTGGCGTGCACTCTCATCTCTTCAAGCTTTTGATGAACTTCAATTTAAAAAATCACTAGCACTTATCACCAAACATCTTGGTATAGACGAAACTGAATACAGATATCACCTTTTGAAGGATGGACATGTTGATTTCCATGCATGGATCTTGGCTTTCTTTCAACATCAAGTAATAGGTACAAAATCTAATTTTATCTCAACTTCCGCCTACAAAAAAATCTCAAGTTATAAACCAGGAGAAGCTCTTTTGATACACAACTACCTACGTAAGCACTTTCAACGCAGTTCTTTCAACGCGCTCCAATACCTTCGAGGCGAATTCGCACTCAAAAACCTCGAATCTCGTCTCAAGTCCAGAGAAGAGCTTCTTGAATTAGGACGCATAGAAGAATCTCTGAATTTAGCTGTAGAGAAAGGAAAAGAAACTTCTACTTTGGAACTTATGGATGCGATCAGCGCGCAAGAGAGATTTGCAAAACGTGAGGGTCTTCCTCGAAGATTGAATGAAGATCTTGTCCAAAAGATCAATTCGAACATCATCAAATTGAAAGCTATGCTGCCTCAGTGGTTGACCCACGATCTCCGCATTTCTCGCCGGTATGGCCTTTTGATCAGAGAAGAATATGCTAACCAATTACGAGGTTTCTCTCAGAGACTTCACGACCTATCACCTTCGATTTGGAATCACATGCAAACGTCTACATTTGAGCCCGACTCTTTCTGAAATTGACAGCGCTATTAAAAGATTTGATGAGAACAAGGAATTTTTAAGGAGAAAAAAGGAGATTGATGCAGCTGCTGAGATTCTGATGGCCCCAGGATATGTAGGCGATACAAAATTCCTTGCCTGGATCACAATGCAACCAGCAAAAAAAGATCCTGACCCGAGAGTTTCAGGGATTGGTAACGGCCTGGGAGGACGGAATTCATTTTCTAGGTAACTATGTCACTCAAAAACAGATAGTCAATCTTGAAGAGATGATCGAAGATGAATGTTATAAGGCTTTTGGTGTTGATTTGGTAAAAAGGTCTGATAAATATGCTCATCCATCTTTTGATCAATTGGCCAAAATTCAAGAAAGAATGAAGATTGTCAAAAGTTTCAAGCCTGAAATAATCGATAGAGCGTTAAGAAGGATCTCAAAACGATTGAAACCAGAACAGTTCATTAGAAAATCACAGGGCGATCAAACGTGCTGAATATCATACGATGCTAGTCAACAGATGGAAAACACATCAAGAAGTGATCATCAAAAAGTTCTTTGAGTCTCCAGATGAAGGTGATCAACTTTTACAGATGATTCGATTTGGATCATTTTTAAAGTTTCATGAAGTCTTTCCTACCTTCAGTTCATCAACAAAATCAGATCTAGAGGAGATGATCAAATCATTTGTAAGGCTATCACAAGAGAAAAAAGATGAATTAGAGAATTTGTTAGGTAAGGAATCTATGGAGGGTGAAGAATCAAAAGGGATCAACGATTATATAAAGAACGCAGGAGCTAGATTAAGATTTGCAACAAGTCAAGATGGACAAGCTCTAAAGAGATGGAAAGATGATGAACCGAAAAGTTGGCTTTATTATGGTATGGAATTTGAGATGCTCACCAAGTTTACAGACTACTTGAAAGTAGGTTCAAAGAGTGGGACCGATCCTACCGAAAAGATACCTGCAAAAGCATTACTCGCTTGGAAAGGCTCTGCTGAAGAAGAATGGATGAATGAAGCTTTAGGGAAGATTTCAAGAGGAGAAGGTCCATACGGAATCAAAGCTCGACCTAAGAAGTTTGACGGGTTAGAAAAAGATGTCAAATCTCAAACTGAATCAAAGGTTGATGATCTCGACTCAAGTTCGAGATTGCTAACACGTAGTAAGACTGACCTTAAAAGACTTTCAAGTTGGAGATCATTTCAATGGAAAAAAGGATCAAATCTTCCATCAAACACCAAGTCAAATTAAAGATGATACTTGAGTTGATCAAAATTTAGTTTTAGTCTACTGTCTTTTTCCTTTTACTTTTGTTTATGATCAAAAGATATAAGTTTTCATGTGTGATGGAAAAAAACGTTCTTTGATTTAACTAGTAAATCATTATGATTCAGTATGATGAAAAAAAAATTAAATGGGTTGATAACAGGATGATTGATTCAAGTGAGATTTTTTCACAAATCTTTCTCTAATCTCTTTGTTTCTTTTCATGTTGAGAAAAAAAAAGTTGACTTTTCAAAAAGTTAAGGGAATCAAGATTAGAGTCAAAGGTTTTTGAGTCCATTTCCTTGGTTTTAAGGCTATAGGAGGGTGAGAGTGAGCACACAGTGAATGTGTATATATATACTATGACCCATCCCATCTAGGCCAAGGTTAACATCCTCTGGTAGGAGTCCTGGCGCTCTTTGAGTAAACTCGTTTGGAGTAGTGGGATGCCTCAAGTCCTCTCTATGGGATCTCCTTGGCTATCTTTCTCGATCAAGATGTGATGAGAAGTTGATATAATATTCAAAAACAAATTCAAAACTACTCCTACACCTCAAATCACTCTAAGAAACCTCACCAGAACTTCAAGCAGAAGACAATTGAGGATCGAAATTTCATACACAAAACTTCAAAATGTCCATTTTTTTTTTCAAATACAAATTTCGAAAGACGCTAAAATCTAATAAAGTAGAATACTTCAGAGATATCAATCGAGTTTAAAAAACTTCATCAAGATAAGTTTTTGGAAGAGGAAGATGATATCACAGTCAATCAGAGCAAACCGAAAACAATGGGTGAATATTAGGCAGGTACAGAGGCGTAGAATGGCTACATGTCTTTTTGAAAGGCAACCGTATACTCAATAAAAGATTGAGGGAGCAGTTGGCTTTTTCTTGATGAAGATGATGATAAATTGAGTCGACTGAATTGGTACGGTGGTTTTGATCTCAATCACATCACTCAAAGTTTATGATCTTGGATGTGAAAAGTGTAGATCTGATGAGTAAGCTGAGGACGAGCTCGCTGAAGGTGAACCCACTGAAGCTGATCGCATTGAAGTCAAACCTGCTGAAGCCAAACCGCTATCACATTGGTACCGAAAAAGAAGTCAAGGGTAAGTAGGAAGAAGATGAACTATAGTTTGAGTGTAAAACTTAAACTTACGTTCGAACAAGTTCAGTGTCATCTTTGCCTGTTGTACATACTTTACGATGTCGTGCTGCATCCGATGGATTCTTATAGGCCTTTGTACATCCGTTTAACTTGCACATATCTGGTAATTGGAGGAGGCACTTGAGTCAAACTTGATATTCATCGAGATTGAGGCTTAAAGAGTACTTACATAGTTTACCAGCCTCTCCAAGTTCTTTTTTAGACCTATGTACTGTAGTACGATGTCTCTTGAGGTTATAAACTTTGGTAAACCCTTTGTGACATTGTGGGCAGTAAACAAGAATTTCTTCTTCTTTGATGACTGTTGTGTTATCTGATGTAGAGGGATTCTTCAGAGGTTGTGGTCTGGGTTGAGAAACACAGGGAGGGATTCGCCCGAATGTATAGGGCATAGCTATGAACAAAACCCAAAGAGAAGAGAGAGAGAGAAAGTTAAAACGTTGAGCTTGAAAGATATCGATCGAGGAACTTAGCACTCACGTATTGGTTGACCAAGTTGGAGTGGTCGGTCGTTTGTGTCTATAAATAGAATGGACATGTCAGGATATGACTCGCGTGATATAAATAATCGGTTCACTTACTCAATGGTCGATTGACGATTGGAGGTTGGGCTTCGTCGAGTTGCATTGTGCTAACATTGTGCTCCGTAGCCTGACTTGGTGATCGATTGATGGCTGCACGTCGGGCTTCGTCGATTCGCATTGCGTTACTATTATGTTCAGCAGCCTTACTCGATGATTGAGCGTTGCTATTATGTTCAGCAGCCTTACTCGATGATTGATGGGCAGCTGCGCGTTGAGCTTCCTCGAATCGTGTTCCGACATCATTGCACTCAGTAGGCTTACTCGATGATCGATTTGCCGCTGCACGGTAAGCTGCCTCGAGTAGTATTCCTCGCGCATTATACTCAGCAGCATGTTTCGGATTCCAGATGATAGGATTACCATCGTTATCGGTCAACAAATGAACTGTGTAGTACATCACGGGTACTAGGGCATAGCCCTCTTCTTCTCCAATGGGTGAAGTTGGATGGGACATTTCAAATCTAAGAGATCACTGATGGTTGACAGATAGGAATGAGCGAGATCACCAGGTAGACTTGTTTTGAAGGAAGTATGAAAGGGGTTAACTTCGATCAAGGAGAACGACAGGGAATGATGAATGAGACTAGAGTTGTTAATAGTTGAGGATTTGTAAAGACGAGTGATTAGAATAGGATGAGGGTGTGATTGGAAAGTGATAAATTCAAATCGATTTGAGAATGAGGTTTATATAAAAGGGGGTTCAGAAGTAAGAGAGGGAAAGAAGGAGAGATCGATGAGGAGAATTCACTCAGCATTTAGTCAAGAAGGTTATCACTCAGCATCAGCCAATCAGCCAATTTCACTCACACAGGGGAAGCGGATCAAGGTGGTCCGTGTTACATGACGTTTTGTCACGGGGCATCGCTCAGCCGCGCTTCCTCAGCAATCTTCCTGACGTATCATGTTATATGTATGTAGGGTTAAGTCGGGGAGGAATCTGAACAAAGGAATTAAAAAAAATGCTGATGTGAGTTACATAACCAACACTTTACTCACCTCACCTTAATCGATTACTTAGAGTGAACACTTATCAAGGAACCCATTCAAGCTCATCCAATCGGCTGAGATCAAGAGACTGCATCGAAAGCTTAGAATTCGGTCATCAAGGCCATTTGCGACTTAGGCCTTAATCTTTGGTGTACAGGAACCAAGAATACACTCGAATTGATACGGTGCGTTTCAACAACACTGCCTCATGCTCTGACCACCAGGTTTGTTCAGCATTGGATGTGAGTTTCATCCATGAATGATCAAATCCCATGGTCCATACAGACCATACGGTAAGCTGAGTAGAAACTCGGTTCTTGAAATGATCGACAAGCCAAGAATTCAATCAACAACAACCATCGGTATCTTTCTTGCCTGACACTAAGATGGGCTGATTGAAGATCTACACAGGTGATCTCAAGTTCTATGTATGTTTAACACTCAACCTCAGCATCTCTCACAACACCGCATCGCAACTAAGGAGGATTTCTATGAGGTGTAGGTAGTCTCTATGAGGTGTAGGTAGTCAATCTCCATCATCGACTGATCGATGCTTATGCTCGATTATCTTACACTCATCATCATCAACTTATTCGAGCAAACGCAGTAAGATCTACCGATCAGACATCTAGCTCAGCAATATGCGGAGTGTACATTCGAGAGATTTCTTATGAATCATGAGCCCCTGTTAGTCAAGGGGTAGGTGAAGATATTGATTTTGAGATTCATGAGTGCATGTATGTAACTTGATTTACAAAACTCCTTTGAGGGCCGTAGCAGTGAAAGTGAGCTGAGCTAAGCTAAGTCAATAGTGATTTGTCCGATCAATCCAAGATGCGGAGATTGGTTTTTTGAACTGGGGACAAAGCGTTCCAAGTCAACTTACTTTGATCATCTATGACAATTTGAAGAAAATCAGGATTAAATCTCATCAAAAGCTTTAAAGCCCTTTGAGTTAGAAAGGATCTTTAAAGATTTCCGAAGATCGGATTGAATGAGATTGTAACACGTTCGAGGTACACGTTGATCAGAATCTTGAATTCAAGAGGACAAATCTTCAGAATACTTTACATTCCTTATACATACTTCTTTCCATTCCAACTTCCCTCTTCTCTTTCTCGTTCTCTTGCTTCATATCAATCACTCACACACACATCAGAGGCTCAAAGAGTACTTCAATCTTACTCAACTCTTCCTTTGATTGTTTTATGAGATTTACTTTTGGTTTTATAAATTCAAACTCTTTAGTTTGTAAATTTAAAATTCAACATGTTAGAAAGATAGAAAGTAAAGAAATCTGAGCTGATGATCTGATCACTCTGATCTCTGGATTCAGAGTCTTTATACTTTGTATCAAGGATTAAGTGATTGGCAAACATGGTCCATATCTGATATGTTAATTGGAAACTTGAGTGGTAGATCATGAGCTCTTTGACCTTACTGAATTTGAACTGAATGATTTCTTGGATTGGTGATCATCTGAAGTTGTGTTTGTGTACCATTCTGAAGATTGACAATTACATAGACCCAAATGAACCAATGCCAGTGTGTTTAGGAAGATTGGACTTACACTACTGTTCTCATCAGGTTGTATGCATACAAGCCTCATACTTCCCTTTCTGTTGATCACCAAGAAGTCATCAGCTTAAAGAGTGTAAGAGTGTGAATCCCAATTTGTGGTTCCGAATCACACTCTTCTCTTAATGATGATTTCGATTTGTAGTGTGTATGGTCAAGCGAGTAAGTGTAGATGAGTGTATTCATTTTAAAGAGCTTTGGTCAGTTTCTGAAGAAGGGCATTTGAGTGGGTTACATAATCATCTTTAACCCTCAGAACTAAACTTAAATTTACCCCAAACATCCGACAAGATGGGTAAGACCGGGGCTGGAGTTTTAGAATTCGACCAAAGCAAGCAAGAGAGGAAGAGTGAATCGAGGCACTTCAGATTCAGAGATCAGAACAAAATCAAATGAAAGGCTTCGAATAGAATCTATCAAAGAAGAGGAAGAAGAAGACGAAGAAAACCATCCGATTGAGAATTCAAAATCAGATTAACTTCAACTTCAACTTAAATCAAATCAAATCATCAATTCTCAAGGAACCAATCTATTCTCTTTACCTCTCATGCAACTTCAATCCATCTCAACTTCAAATCTAATCCCTTCTCCCATTCTCCATCAAACTCATCATCATCAATCAAACATCATCTCAAATCAAACTTCAACTTCAACTCATCAAATCAGTCCTCGTTTGGATGCACTTGCTTACGTTTCAACTCATCAACTGCCTAAACTTCAACTCAATCAACAAACTCAATCAGACCTTAATCCAGTACTCGAAACAACAAGAGAAGAAGAAGAACAAGAAGAAGAAGATGATGATGGAAGAGTACAAGCTTATGCGAAACTTGAATTCCCTCAACATGATTTCTTCATTCGAAAACTCACTCTTACTATCGGTAGACGTCCTCCTTCACATTCAAATTCAATTCAAGAAGAACAAGATGAGGAAGAACCGATTGATGTTGATCTGGGCCCAATCAGAGCGGTCTCCCGTCGGCATGCTAGAATTTATTTTGATTGGGCTCATGGTCGTTGGACTCTCTCTGTGGGTGGTCGAAATGGCTGTGTGGTGGATGGACGTTGGAGAGCAAAGGGTGAGGTACTTGCACTCGGTCCTAGGTCTGTTTAAACCGTTTCTCTCTCGTAACTTAACATTCTTGGTCATCCTTGCTCATTCTTTTATCCATCCAATAGGACTAAGATTCAAATTGCAGAAAGAATCTTCTACTTTATCTTACCTCAAGCTGCTTCACCTCCCGCTCCTGTCCCAAAGCCACTTCAACCTGAAGAAAACCCATCTCGATCTGATTCAAGCTCTGACCATGGCACCGAAGATGTTCCCCTAGCCTTATCAAAACCTCTTGATATACTCCAATCTGATTCAGGTTCAGATCAACAAATTGAACATACTCATCCACCCACTGAATTATTCGATCTATCTCCACCTCCATCTCAACCTGTAAAACCCCTACTGCAGTCCTCAACTTCTCTTCATCCATCATCCTCCAATTCTCGATCACATCCACTTCAACTTCCCAACAATCGACGTTCTTCTCATCCTCTTAAACTACCAAACCAATCACCCCAGTCAAGAACTCGACCAGTCGCTCCGCCTCCTCCTCTCGCACTTCCCACAAGACCAACTTCACCAACTTCCCTTCAACTTCCTATCCGACCTAAACTACAACCTCTCTCACTACAAACCAAGAAGACAGAATCACCCGACATCGAAGTAGAAAGCTCACTAAGCTCAGCAGACGATTCAGATTCAGAATTAGATGAATCACATTCCAATCACATGCAAGAGAGTATGAGTGAAGATGGATCAGATGAAGAGCCTCGTCCGCCCTCACCTCCACGTCAAATTCCGATTCATCCTCAATATGCTCATCGACCAGATGATGATCAGTATGAAGATGATGATTCGGATTCGGATGAAGAAGTGATGTTGAGCTCGGAAACTTGTGCAGATGAACATTTGGTACCTTCTAAGATGCCTAAGAAGACGTCTGCAAAAGTACCCAAACAGGCTTGGCTTGCCTTTGGATGTGGTGGAGGCAAAGGTGGAGGTGGCAAAGGCGGAGGTGGCAAAGGCGGAGGTGGCAAAGGCAGGGGTGGCAAAGGTGGCGGCAAGAAGGCAGGCTCCAAGAGTGTTGTTCATGATTTACCAGTTTCGATCCCAGTGAATCCACATGAGTCATCTTCACCTCAAAAAGAATCGAATATAGGAAAAGGAGGTAAAGGTAAAAGTAAACCTAAAGCTAAAGATGAACATCCGATCATTCTAAAAGAACGTCGAAAGATAGTTTGTGTAGCACCACCTGGAGCTGATATTGGAACTGAAACTAGAAAACCACCTTATACATATGCATCCTTGATTGCTCAAGCTTTGACGGCTCAAGCTGATGAAGATGGAAAGATGTTGGTAAATGAAATGTGTGAATGGATTGCTGGTGTTTATCCTTTCTATGGTGTCAAACCAAAAGGGACAGATTGGCAGGTAAACATATCAATCATTTCAAATCCTCCTCACCCTTCTCTTGTGTTTTTTTCTCACATACTGTCTTGTTTTTTGGTTTGATAGTCAGCTGTACGGCATAATTTAAATGCAGATAAACGATTCAAACGAATTGAAAGACAACCAACAGATGGAGGTAAAGGGAACTTTTGGACATTAAAAGAAGAAGAAAGAGTGAATTTTGATGGACTGGAATTAAGAAGACCTAAACCGGAACCGATCCCAAAACCTGTCAAAGTTCAACCCACAAACACAACAGCTGTACAGTCTATGACAATTGAACATAAACCGAGTGCTTCGATTGCTAATTTAGTCAGAGGTGGGATCACAACACATCGTAGATCTGGGATTGGAACCAGTAGTGTTCAAAGTAATTCAGTGAATCATGAAGAACGTCATTCGATTTTAGTACCTAGCTACACCTGCTTCTCATCCTCATAATGGGATTAGACCACCACCACCTACACCAATTGATGCACTTAATGGAATCAGACCACCCCCTTCTACACCTAAAACTCCTAATCATTCACTTCCAACGATTGGAAGTTTCTCATCTAATCGATCCGATCGGTTAAACCCAGCATTACTTTTATCTGATTCAAGACCTATAACCAATCAACCTGAACCGTCCTCACTACCGCCACCAGCACCACCAGCACCAGCACCTGTACCAATACCTGTACCAATACCTTCTTCCTCTTCTAGCAAATTTCAAATCATCATTGAACCCTTACCACCCTACTCAAAACCTTTTAAGTAGTAAGAAACCCCCCGGCATCAATCAAAACGAATCCTTAACTGAAATGATGTTAAAAGATCCACCGATGATCTCGAAATCCAATCAATTAATCCTGAATCCGAAAGTGTTTGGGAAACTAACCGAATCTCAACGAATCTCTTTAGAAAGATTAGGATCTGTTCAAGCGATTAAGATCTTACAAAGTTATATTATTGAACATTATAAGGAATTGATGAAGAAGAATCGTAAGAAGAAAAGTACGGTTGGCAGTACGGTTGGCAGTACGGTTGGCAGTACGGTTGGAGTTGGGAATGGAGCTGAGAAAAGTGGCAGTGGGAGTGTGAAGGATGAAAAAAGAGTAATCGAGATCCAGCACTTTTTGGTGAAGTGAGTCAGATGAGTAGTAGTATGAATGAAGTCGAGAGTTTTGATGAAGATGGAAAAAGAAAAGTAGGAGAGATGGTGAATGAAGGAAGAGAAGTAGAGGAAGAAGATCGAGAAAAGAAGAAAACGAAGAGGTGAATGAATCGGGGGGTTTTTTTTTCTTTTGGGAGGAGGAGGGGCGAATGGAAAGACGTGTGAAGGGTTTGGAATTGATGGATGGATGGATTGAACACGTTTTCTCTTTTTTTCATCATCATCATCATCATCATCATCTTTTTTTTCCTCTTTCATTCTTCTTCTTCTCATTCTTTTCTTTTTCTTTTTCTTTTTTTTGGGGTGTTGTAGTTTTTTATTTGTTTTTTTTTGGGAAGTTGGGGTTTTTTTGGGTTTTATTTGATTAGCTTTTTTTGCATTTGATTTTTTTTCTTTTTTTTGGTTATGATTTTAATGGTGATGATTTACTATTCAGTTATTTTTTTTTTTTTTTGATTTTGATCTTGAGTTTGATGATTTTTTGAATGAAGAAAGAAGTGAGGATTGAAGATTGAAGATTGATTAAGTTTAGAATTGATTGATTTAATTGAGAATGATTTGATTTGAAAAACTCAAGTTTTTGAAGTTTTTCAAGATTGTTTTTAGAACACTTTGAGCTTAAATTGATCTTCTTGAAGGTCTCTTTGAATAGATTCAATTCCTAGTGTTAGTGTGTGTGTTTTTGTGTCTTTGGTATTCTTGTATTTGTTTAATTGAATCTAAATTTCTTGTTCCAAAGTTATATTTAAAATGTTTCTAAACCACTTTTGAGTAATGTTTAAGAAAAGTTATAGATAGGTATGTAGATATATATCAAAAACACCTGATCAACCTGACACTTTTGGATCGGATTTGAAGCTTAAAAGAACTTCTCTATCAAGCTCGTTTGTTGACAACCCTTGAAGAGAGGCTTAGAGCTTATACCTCACCTTTTGGGTTGAGACTAGTAAGATTTTTTGACCATCTTTGTTGTAAGTATCATTCTGTGCCATTTTACACTTGTCTAAGAACAAGTCCAACACAGGAGAGCTTCTTCAAACAGCTCACTGCAAACATTAAACCACTTTCCTTTAATTGAGCAGGGGATCATGATGGGAAGTACAATTGGTCATCAAGGATTGATCACTGCACGCAGGAGCCATAGCGCCCACACTACATATGTACACCAGGATGGGCAAGTCAAGAGCTATGATGTACATACAGAGCTGCTCAGCCAATGGCTCATCTGAATGAGTGAATCATATGTGATACCACCTGGAATGGTTCACAGGATCTACAAATCATTCAAATAAACTGACTACATACACCAGGGGGTAAACGCCCTCGGCCTCGGACGGTGATGGAGGCGTCCCCACATGAGACATTGCTATATCAAGCCGTGATCCGGAAGCTATCCGGTGGGTTGAGGCTATTTTGTACTCCGAACCGGCGGATAAATCTGCATATCCGGACCGGTCGGACAATAGCCGACCGGTTTTTTTCTAGGAAACCTTCCATTCGATAGCCGATCCGGATATCCGTCCAGATATCCGGATCCTGACGCCCGGCCCTGAAACATTGGCCGCCGGCCCCAAAAAAACCTCGATCAAGTTAATTTGTAGAAAAAATGAAGTTGTATCATCGATTTCCCCCCCCTTTCCCCCCTTTTCCACTCATCTTTCCCTTCATCATCCGGTTCAACTTCGGTTACAGAAAAAAAGTCGCTGTGTTGTCGGCCTCTGAGCTACGAACTGGCATCCCATACGGTGTGCACAATATCCGTCGGTTATCCAACGGATAACCGACCTTCTCATACCTACATTCGACCTCCGAACCGGTTGGTTTATCCGATTATCAGAGGTCTCCAGGCCCCTGACCGAACTCCGGAACCGGCGGATTACCTGTCGGATTATCCGTCGGATGTCGGTTCCGGATCACGGCTTGATTGCTATAAACAATGAGAGAATGGTCCCAGTCACCGATTTTCCATGAAACGTGAGTGGGACCGAGTTGAAATCAACACAGACACTGGCCAGCACTCTTCTGAGTGCTACCGAGAACAAACCAGTTCCCCCGGTCTCAGAGACAATCCAGATGTCAGAGACCACTTGAGTGGTGTTTCTGACACCGGATGGATGCCGTCGGCTTGACTCCGATCCAATCCGGTCGCGATCTGAGACCATGTGAATGCCGTCTTCGCTATCCTTTGTGCAAGACTGAAGTAACTTGTAAAAAATTGTTCGATCGATAAACCTTCAAAACATCATCATTCTGATCCAAACAGTTCTCATCCTAACAATCTACATAATCTACTTAGCAAATCATCTCAATCTAATCTTAATGGTCCTAACAATCATGGTCTCGATGGTGAATTGATTGCACTTGATACTAACTTGGATGAGATGGAAGGTATCATTGATCGAGATCATGTCATGTTTCAACTTCGACGAAATAGTAGTATGAGTGCAGGTACAACTAATAATATGAGCATCCCTCCTCGTGATGCTCTTTCTGGTTTCAATAATACCAGCAGTCCACCTCATCCTCATCCTCATCAGCTTCATGATTCAGCAACTTCGGGCAATACACTCTGTGCAGACCCCTTCAATCCAGGTCGTACCTTGGGTCTGGCTAGTACTGCTAACGGGCCTACTCATCATCATCCTTGTAACGGTACTTTCAAATCTGATAGGCAGGTCGTCGATTCGGTTAAACACCTCACTCAGGATCCATCCCATCAATCACCTCACCTACAGTAAGACTAAAGCGTTCCATACCCTCAATGGCTGTTATGGCTCAACGGTCAAGGCTCCTATGATTTTTGGGGTTATATGTGGCAAGGCGCTAGTTCGAGTCCGGGTCGAAACCCTCTTTTGCATTCGGTGACTATCAGTCATACCGTTCATGGGACGTCCCACTATGCCACCGGATTGAAGACGTTTTACACAGAACGTCCTAGGAACGTCTTGGCACGTCAGTGGAACGGTGCGAAGGATCGTTCTGTTCCGATGCCTGCCTCCGTAGCTTTATGGTGACAGTGCCGAGCATGAAGCGGTCTCAGGTGGGGACGTCTCCGATGCGTTTTTTTTCAATTGAAAACAAGATGTTTTGAAAAACGTCTCGCTTCCAGTGTGTGCCACATCACACTTACCCCCTGGTGTACACTGATGTGAAAATTTGATGTAATTCCATCAACTAAACTTCATCTAACACCTTCTGTTTTACTGTTGGATTGTTTTTAGAGTATTGCCTCAGGATCTTTGGAGTTATATGTAATCACTTTTTTGGGAAGAATTTCTCAAACTGGAAAAAGTTACAGTACAATGTATCACATATCATTTACTCATTCAAATGAGCCAGGGACTGAGCAAACCTGTATGTACAGGATAGCTATCAAATCACTCAGCTTGTTGCATATATGTAATGCTAGTCTTATGGCTCAGGTGTACATATATTAACCCTTTATGACCAATTACACTTCCAATCAATTTCCCCTGTTCAATTCAAGGGAAGTTGTTTAATGTTTGTAGTGCAGTGCCTGGGTGGGCTCTCCCAGACGTTGGGGGCTCCAACAGGTACAAAGGCTTCTCTTTGTACCCTTGCAAGCCCCTGACAGCTAGGATTCCTTCCACAGGCAAGGTGTCAAGGGTTTTTGTGCGCGGCAACTGATTTACAATTGGTGTAATGTCACCTCACATCTTTGTAATCATGAGAAGTCACTGCGGAAAGCAAAAGGATGTTGCTACCCATAATTGTGACATGAAATTGGATCAGGTGTTAGTAAACGGTGATAAGTCCGCAATTTACAAGAACTTGTTCGAGCCAGATTTCTCTAGGAAAGAGGTACTGAAACTTACACAAGGATGTTTACAAATATCCTAGGATACTCTCATGTGTTGAAGTTGATCTTAGATAAGTGTTAGAAGCCTCAAGATGATGTTTTTGCTGGTCTCAGACCAAAGGTAGGGTTCAAGCATTAAGCCCTTCTTTGAGTGAGTGAGCCGCAAACACACTTGGCTTGAGAGGCTTAGTTAAGCTTAGGATCTGATTATTGTTTTGATTCTTTAGAGCAAATCTGGCTGCAACACACCATCATAAGATTGGATCAGTGTATTTAATCAGAGAGTATGTTTTTTGTGATTTACTCAGGTTTAAGATTTCTTAAGTAGACAATTCCATTTGATTATTGTCTTATAGGATTCAATTGTATGAACAAAAAAAATTAAGTGAGTTATATTGATTTTCTTCTTGATCTTTTGTTTAATCAATAGTGGTACTCAAAGTCAAAAGGTAGATTTTAATTTTTTTTAACCTAGATTTTTTTGGTGGAGAAAAAAAACTACAAAATTTCTAGGCTTTGAGAATTGAAGTATTAGATGATATGATTATTTGGTTATCTACTCTAAGATGTACTTCTTCTTTTCTTATTCCTGACATCATTTATTCTTACTAATCTTATGATCATATGATATCATTTTACATCATTCTCTGCTATGCTGTGACCTTTCTCTGGTATAAAGTTGGTGTTGCTCTGCTATATTGTTTTTCTCTTCTTCACCAATTTTTACCATTTCGTCGAGCAGGTATTGTCTGCTCTCATTGGTCACTGAGATTCTTATCTCATCCTATAGCTAATAAGCCCCTTATCAGGTTATTTCTTTTTCTATCATATTGTATTCTTTATTCTGATCTCAATATTAATCTATACCGATTTTTACCATCTCTTTGAGCAGGTATTGTCTGCTCTCATCCGTCACTGAGATTCTTATCTCATCCTATAGCTAATAAGCCCCTTATCAGGTATTGTCTGCTCTCATCGGTCACTGAGATTCTTATCTCATCCTATAGCTAATAAGCCCCTTATCAGGTATTGTCTGCTCTCATCGGTCACTGAGATTCTTATCTCATCCTATAGCTAATAAGCCCCTTATCAGGTTCTTTCAACCAACTTGCAATTGGTTATGAGCCCAGTTGCTCATAGATTTATCAACTCAAGTTTTTAAATCACAAATTCGACCGAATTTCAAAATGACATCAACTACCGATTCTGGTACTAAACATTCATCTATCGAGCAGTTATCTGATAACAACTTTTCTCAATGGCGGCTTAACATGTTTGGTTGGATGTTGGAACATGATCTTGGAGATTTTATTTCAATTCCACATCCTACTATTCCTCCTGAAGAGTCTCCCGATTACATTCAATTTATCAAACAACGTAATCGTGCTTTTGTCGTCATTCTTCAACGACTTGATCAAGGTAGCAAGGCCAGATTTGTCACCAATGACAATATGTTGAATCCCAACGCTTTATGGGATTCAATCTTAAATTATTACCTTGCTACTGACGCTGCTAGTCAAAGTCGTGTCTTTCAAAATTTTCTTCAAATATTTTACAATTCTTTATCTCAATTTATTAAAGATATTCAACAGGGTATGAAAGATTTGGTTGATTCTAATGTCACGGTTAATATTAATGATGGTCTCCTAGCTGAAATCATTGTTCATAAGCTTCCTGATTCTCTAGCTACCTTCAAAGAGTTACTTTATTCCAAACGTCCTCTATCCACCTCTGACGTTCTTGTTGCTCTTGATAGTCATCATGCTGATGAAGAAGAGAATCATAAGCCGGATATTGCTTTATCTTCTCGACGATTCAATTCTACTTCGAATGCTGTCAACAATCGAAATACTTCTACCTCTTCTCGACGCAATTTCTGCACTAATGGAGTCCATAACCCTCTCACTAAGCATTCGAGAGAAAACTGTTGGACTCTCTTTCCTGAGAAAAGACCTCCTCGTCCTCGTCAGAATCCTTCTATCGCCAATTCTCCTACTGTTAATACGTCTCGTCTTGAGAATGACAACGTTTTCTCCGTTCAAGATGCATCTGCAGCCTTCGCCAATACGATTCATTCATCTCGTCAAAATATTCCTTATCGTTCTAGAGCACTTGCTATCAAGGTCGTTCCTAATCAATTCGCCAAATTACTTGACAGTGGATGCTCAGATCATATGACTTCTGATATTTCTGATTTCACTTCTTACGTCGCTAAACACTCATCTGTATCTCTTGCGGACGGAAGTGTTATTGACATCATTGGTGAAGGTACTATTTATGGCTCAAGCAATGGATCTGTTAACGCCTTTCATGCTCTTCATGTGCCTAAGGTTAATGGTACCTTACTCAGCCTTGGAAAGTTAATGCTGGAGGGATGCTCCTTGCATAGTAAGGATGATTCAGTTGTTAAGAAGGACAACAACTCCATACTATATGGTTTTATTCGTGATGGTGTTCTCGAACTCGACCTCAAACTTGGTAAGCTAGCATTACCAACAATTATCGCCTCATCCGCTCGATCTTTGACTTCATATGACACACTTCACAGACTCACTGGCCACATCAACTCGGATCGTTTGAAAATACTTTTTCATTGTTCGCCTCCTTCCAATTGGTCTTGTGAAGCATGTATGTTGTCTAAAGGACATTGTCTTCCCTACAAACTCTCTCTTCCTGTCTCAAACACTCCTCTTCAATTTATCCATAGCGACTTGAGCAGTAAAATTGCTACTCCATCTCTTGGAGGTGCCTCTTATTACTTTAAACTTACCAACGCATGTACCTCTTATAAATATATTTATCCGTTGAAAATGAAATCTCAAACTTTTGAACGTTTTCTTGATTATAAAAATGAAGTCAAGACCTTTCATCAAAGAAAGATTATTTCATTAGTTAATGATAGGGGAGGAGAATACATGTCTTGTGATTTTCTCAAGTGTTTGAAGGATAATGGCACTACCATGCATCTCTCTGCTTCTTATACTCCACAACAGAACTCAGTTGCTGAACAAGGAAATCGTACGACGTCTGAGAAAGCTAGAGCGCTTCTTAAACAAGCAAATCTTCCTGCGTCATATTGGGCTGAAGCTGTTTTGACTGCAGTCTTTCTTGAGAATATAACGCCAATGGAAAAACATCATAATAAAACACCTTATGAGTTGTGGCATCAAAGGCCTTTTGATTACTCACGTTTACATCCTTTTGGTTGTAGGTGTTATGTTTTAATTCCTAAACACCTTTGTGAAGGGAAATTTGGCAATACTACTGCCAAAGCTATTTTGCTTGGTTTTCAAATTGGAATGCACAATTTTCGAGTTCAACTTGAGAATGGGACTATCATTTATAGTCATGATGTGACTTTTAATGATGAAATTTTTCCTGGGGTCGTTTCTGATGATCCTCAATCTTCTTTTGACATTGATGACGAAGACATTATTATTCAAAATGAAATTCATGAAGAAACAATCAATGATCATCGTACTCCCTCTCAGTCTCCTCCAGTTCCTTCAACACCTTTCAATTCACCTGAAGATAACCCGATTGCTGGTCACGATGACATGGGTGATGTCATCATGTGGCAACCTTTACCATCACCGCCTTTGCCGTCTGTACCTGTGAAACACTCATGGGATCGGCAGCTCTCCTCAATACCAGCGCCTCATGATATTTCTAGCAATATTGATCAAGCAAATATCTTGCCTGAGGGATCAAAGCGTCATCGTATTCAAGAAGCTCGTCAAATTCAACGCCATCGTCTTATGTCCGTTTGTCGTATTCAAAGAGCCCGTTCGGCCAGACTTGCTAATATACCTTATCCTCGAAATCTCAAAGAAGCTCTTAATCGTGAAGATGCTTCTGAATGGATGGAAGCTATTGAAAGCAAAATGAAGGGAATGGAGCAGCGTAAGGTCTGGGATATTGTTGATCTCCCTGATGGTGCTCATGCCATCGGCACTGCCTGGGTCTTCAAGAAGAAATTTGGAGCTCAAGGAGAGCTTATCAAATATAAAGCTCGATTATGTGCTCAAGGCTTTTCTCAAAAACCTGAGGACTTTGGTGACACTTACGCTCCTACTGGTCGACTACTTTCCTTACGCACTTTAATGGATATAGCTGCTGCTGAAGATCTCGATGTTCACGTAATGGATGTTAAGCTTGCTTTTCTGAACGGTGTACCCAAGGAGACAATTTATCTTTGTATTCCAAAAGGATCTTTGATTCCTGGCACCACTGAGAAATCCGTTTTACGTCTTAATAAGTCTATTTATGGCCTTAAACAATCTCCTCGTTGTTGGCACGACGTCATCAAAGCTTTCTTTCTCAGTATTTCTCTTAAGCAAACTCCGTCTGATCCATGTGTATTTGTTTCCTCTGATCCTAAGTGGAAATGTTACGTTCACCTGCACGTCGATGATATGACTATCGCAAGCAACAATGTTAAAAAGTTCAAAGACCTTATTAATCAACAGTTTGACATGGAAGACTTGGGCGAAGCCAAATTCATTTTAGGCATGAAAGTCACAAGGAATCGAGAAGCAAGAACAATATTGTTATCTCAACCTCAATACATAGGTAATCTCCTTGAAGAGTATGACATGTTGGAGGCTAATCCTGTTGGAAGCCCCATGCTTGATAATACTCATCTTGTGCCCGGTAGTGCTGAAAGTCAAAAAGAATTTTTAGATTTAGGTGAAGACTATCGTCATGCAGTTGGTATGTTGATGTACCTGTCACTTGCGACAAGGCCTGATATTGCATTTGTAGTCTCACAGTTATCTCAACATTTTGAACGTCCTGATATAACTCATTGGGCTGCTTTAAAAAGAGTTCTTCGTTATTTAAAAGGCACTCAATTCTATGGTTTAGTTTTAGGTGGTAATGATTTACAAATACAAACTTATAGCAATTCCGATTTCGCCGGATGTCCTTACACACGACGTTCAACAACTGGATTGATTTCTCAGATTGGGTTTGGTTGCGTTAACTGGAGAGCTAAGAAGCAAGAAAGTGTTGCGGGTTCTTCTACTGAAGCTGAGTATTGTGCAATGTATGAGGGGGGTCAGGATTTGTGCTGGTTGATTCAATTTATGAAAGATATTAACAAATCACTTCCGTCAACCCCTGTTTTATTAGCTGACAATCAAGGAGCGATTGGTTTATCCAAGAATGCCCAATTTCAAAACAGAACCAGACATGTCGATGTTAAATACCATTGGATTTGTGAACATCTTGATAATGAACACTTTAAGGTCAAATACATTCCAACTGCTGATATGCTAGCTGATATGTTTACAAAATCTTTGCCACCGTATAAACATAAAGATTTCTGTAGAAGAATTAATCTGGTAGATTTAGAGAACCGGGGAGGGAATTGAAGTATTAGATGATATGATTATTTGGTTATCTACTCTAAGATGTACTTCTTCTTTTCTTATTCCTGCCATCATTTATTCTTACTAATCTTATGATCATATGATATCATTTTACATCATTCTCTGCTATGCTGTGACCTTTCTCTGGTATAAAGTTGGTGTTGCTCTGCTATATTGTTTTTCTCTTCTTCACCAATTTTTACCATCTCGTCGAGCAGGTATTGTCTGCTCTCATCGGTCACTGAGATTCTTATCTCATCCTATAGCTAATAAGCCCCTTATCAGGTTATTTCTTTTTCTATCATATTGTATTCTTTATTCTGATCTCAATATTAATCTATACCGATTTTTACCATCTCTTCAAGCAGGTATTGTCTGCTCTCATTGGTCACTGAGATTCTTATCTCATCCTATAGCTAATAAGCCCCTTATCAGGTTCTTTCAACCAACTCACAATTTTGAGGACCCCATGCCTACTTATGCACTCAGCACTTCCTATAATCATGACGTGTGTCAGTGTCCAATTACCTCTGTCCTTGGATTTGTTTCAAGCCTCAGTTAAGGTCTCATTGGTCCTTAATTTCACCCCACAACCTTTGTCTTATAGTGATGTATGTACAAAGGTGAAAGTAGGTGATTGGCAGTGGAAAACAGGAAATCTCATTTTTTCCGGTCGGGGCCAAGTTTTTTTTGAAAAAAAAGTTAGGTTTTCCAAAAAGGTAGATTCTACCTTTTGACTTTGAGTACCATAAATCGATAATGATTGAATTTGCTTTCATGTATCAGTATTTGAATCAGTCTGTACCCTCCTCGAGTCAAAGAAAGATGGCCCGGAATAGTACTTATAGGCTTTAGCTAGGTATGTGATGGAAGTTTAGAAAACAGTGTTAACTCACCCATACACATTCATGGGTCTTACTGCTCAGGGGCTTGGAAGCAAAATAGAGTAATGAATGATCAGCTATGTGAGTTTCAATCCTTTAAGTTTCTCAGAAAAGTATGATTTATGGGATAAGGTCACAACGAAGTACTGGATCAAGTGTTCTGTGTTTTAGTTCTGGGAGCCATGTGTGTGGTCTTGATGATCACTACTCGAGATATTGTTTCCTCCGGGAGAGAGAAAGAGATAAGGTTTTGGGGTGATGTAAGATCGAGTTGATTAAGATCCTTTGTGTTTGATTGATTTGTGATTGTCGTTGAACCTTGTTTGATTACGAAAAACTGAATTTTAGATAAAGAATTTGTTTCATGAGAATGCTGATGAATTTCCTCTAATCTCAATAAGCACATAATATTTGCTATAGGATGGAATTGAGGTACTTCATAGATGGTATGCTAGCTCTGAGGGTTTCTGGAGGCTATGTGAGGAAGTTTGAATACAACTTTAATGATCACAGTGTAGGAGATATGTGTTGTGTATGCAGTCGAGGTTCACAATGAGGAGACTTTGTGGGGACGGACACCGAGTTGAAAAAGATACAAATCTAGCGACACAGAGCCTTATATAAAACTGCGCAACTGCTGCCTTTCGTGTTTGAGAACTATAGATCCTACCTGGAGGAGACCCTCCTTTTTCAGGGAGATTTTATAATGACTTGCTTCATATCATTAATCTCCTTTCTCGAAATAGTTTTGAATTTTAATTACTTTATAACTTGAAGAAGTATTCATTACTATTTATTGCTTAGACAAATCAGAAGGTGATCTTGAAGGAAGATGCCAGATCCAAGGAATATCATGTCATATTCAGAGCTTCCAGGTCCAACAAGCATTCATCGCGACTTTAAATTCCCTACTAAAGATTCCAAAGCTAAATCAAAATCAAAGGCAAAATCAAAACAGAATTTTAAAGATGAAGTCATTGGTCCAGAGTCGAGTTTGGGTTCCGAGAATCAAAGTGAAAGCCGTAGAAGTAAAAGTTCTCAAGAAACCCGAACTGGAAAGACGAAAAAAGCTACGTCAAATTCAGGAAATTCAAGAGATTCTGGATCAAAGAAAGGTTCAGTTAGCTTACCAACTTCGAGGACAAACAGTTTACCTAGTGCCAGTGATCAGACCGAATCTTCTAGGAATGGAAGTCGCCAAACGATAGGATCAAAACAATCTAAACTCAATGAAGTCTTTGGAAGTAATGGTGGAGAACTCAAAAAGAGATTATCAGAATATAGTTTACGAAGAATCAATCGGTCTCAAAGGTTTTTAGCTAAACAATTGAGTTCTAGAAGTTTATATGAGGATATGGTAGGCATGAAGATTAATGAGGAATCAGGAAGGGAAGAGGAATTCGAGCATGTTTATCATCCATCAGCTCCTATCAGTTCTGTATCAGCTGGAAGTCTCCCCTCAGCACTCTTTCAATCAGGTTTGGAAAAAGTTCCTGAGGAATCAAGAGTAATCGAATCCAGGCCTCCAATCAGTTCAAGCTCTTCTGAAAAAAAGATAAAAGACGAAAGTGTGATATCATCATCGAAGAGTTCATCTAATCCTACACGAGAGCTTAGCGAAGTAGCGCCATCCACCACAACAGATAATGATCTGCTCCCTAGTATTCAAATTTCAGGATCGAAAGATAGGAATCGAAAAAAGAAGAAAGAAGAAAACTTATTAGTGGTTTTGAAACGATTCAATACTATTTTCTTGATTGATGATAGTGTTTCAATGGCTAAAGGTGATATGTGGAAACAGACTGGAGAAGTTTTAGAAACTGTTGCTAGCAAAGCTATTCGTTACGGGTCTGGTAAGTCTTTTTAAAAATTAGTATGGGTCATTGAAAATGTAAGTTGATCTTGATTGTCAAACCGCATTATAGATGGAGTAGATGTATATTTCTTAAAGTGAGTTCTAGGAAGACCTTCTTACATGAGCCAAATGATTTTGATTTCATTCAACTGATTTTGGTATCCGAATAGCTCTACCAAAGAATTGAAGAAGTCCAGTTCATGGAACGAAGTTGAAGAAGCTTTTCAGTCTGTTAAACCAATAGGCAGAAGCTCTCCCACCGAATACAAGATAGAGAGCCTACTTAGTGAATAGTAAGTATTTGAATTTCCATTGAGGTGTCCATTGAAATTTTGCCCCTTCTGACCATTATCTAACGTATGATTTATTTCAACACCAATGAAGTCTGGATTTACTTGAACACAACAAATTGAATAAAATTCCACTCCCAAAGCCAATCAACCTGATCGTTATCAGTGATGGTTCAACGGATGATATACATACTTTAATATCTATCATCAAATCTATTACTGATAGATTAGAAGAATCAAAAGCTCCTGCAACTCAAATTGGAATACAATTTGTACAAATTGGAGATGATAGGTAAGCAATAGTTTCTCACAGAGGAAATGAAGAAAAGAAAATTGATATGTGTTGGAGCTTTTTGTAGTGAGGCCACTGAATTCCTTAGGATCTTGGATGATGATCTTAAAAGTGTGTATGGCATCAAGAGGGATATTGTAGTAAGTTGAAAACAAATGTTCAAATAAAGATTAATGATTCTCTCATCGATGAGATTCATGTTTTACTTGATGAAAAACAGGATACGATACAATACAAAGGAGATCGATCAAGTGACTTTATCTTGAAGACACTTCTAGGTGGCATTAACAGGGTATGTCCAATTCACACGCTTATCCGTTTCTTATTGATTGGATTACTAAATTTGGGATTTATTTTTGTAAATAGAGGATCGACTTGCAGGAAGGATAACATGATGTATGTCACTATTCCATAGCACTGGACATGATTGTTACTTTGAGCGTGTCCCATTGTGCGGTAAGCAAGTACGTAGTGCATTTTTGCGTACATTGCACATCATGCAAATGAGCCAATGTGAGGTGATGGGGATGTCATAGATATGACTGGCCTACTGGACTGGCCTTACATATATTTAGAATTGTACGATAAGTGATGATGTGCCTGGAGCGGTCCAAGTCATAATTATACATGATCAGTGTCAAGCGCTGTTAGCGTTACAAGAGAATCAATGAATCAATGACTTTTGAGACTTTTACAAGGCAAGGACCGATATCATGGAATAGCTGCTACATCCTCATGAGTGTGTACTACTTCCAGTGATGTAGAAGCCATTTGGCAAGCTGTGGAATATTAATCGATTTCACAAACGTTTTGCAACAAGGTTAAATTCGAGCAAGGGTGAATAGGACAAATGAATTTATTGACAAAGGAATGTATTGAAACGGCCATTATGGTATGGTATCATCATCATGTCGATACATGTGGTATTTTGACATATACAAAGCCGTGAATTTATAAGTTATGCAGATGATATCAGGTAAGAAACTCAAGAAATGCCACGCGAAAAGACTCTCTCAGAAGTCAATGAAGTTATACATAGACGTATTCACGGTCAATTGGCTGGATGGAAAAGGTATAGGATGTTAAAAAAGAATAGCAATTGAAGAAAAATCTCGACTTTTACCTTTCTCAAGCCAACCAAAATAGACCTCCAGATGAAGCCTCCGTTTATCCTGCCTTTATAAAGTACAGTATTCTATTGGATAATGAGGATGAATGTGTTGTTGAGTATATCAGACGAGGGTATGAATTGAATCTTGAAGAATCTTTACGAACCACTATATCCCTTTTGTTAGCGCATTGAACTTTCGTGTCAAGATCCAACTTCTTAAAAATAGTCGTATCGTATCTGTTGATTATTGTATCACTTGATCTCAATTTGTGCTTAGGCACATCTCAAAGGTAAAATATATGTGATTGACCTACCTTTCTCGACCAACTTGAATGAAGTGTATTCCTACCTGTTCAAAAGGAAAATGACCATCGTTCAGTCGCTGTGCGGCATGTGAGATACTCGAGTCCAATATGTCTGCATCATCTGCAACTCCATCAGTTAATATGACCAAGTTGAGCGGTTTGAGCGGCTTGAGTCCGTGTACTTTTCCATACTCCAATCGGTCAAGACTTCATCGCGGATAAATTGACTCAGTCTGACTTTTTCCCGCTTGCTTTGGTGATGCATGAAATAATGGAACTGACTATTGGGCAAGAAGATGTTGGACGCGAAGGCCGATTGATGTTGATTTTCCAATCGGCTGAACGGTCCGGAACAAAGTCTCTACTTCGTGAACTTCCCGAACCCCACTCAGATGAGAGTCTGTACTGTAGAACCACAGAGGGTATCATGAGGATAGGACCAGATGTGTGCGAACCGGGTCGGACATCATAAAGCTGGAAAAGTTTGCTCACTTCAAGAAATATATGTCGATATCTTGTTGTGAAAGGGACGAGGTGCGACCATGACATCAGCGGGTCATAGGCCATGGAAGCACTTTGTATTTTCGATAATCAGAACGAAGACTCACTGGACTTGAACCGAATCGCTTGAAGTATAAAGGTACTTAATGCAGTCGTTGCTTCACTCCATAAATCGTTCTTGGACATAGATTCACTGTCATCAATCAAGAACATTGTTTGAAACCGGCTCGAGTAGACTTTGAGCTCTCTACGCGAATCTAGCATCTTTTTCGTTTGGTGAGCATTCATCGCCAGTCGGTGTAAAGCACCCATAGCAGGCATGCTTGCTAGGTCGGTCGTACAGCGAAACGGGGTAGGTAATGCCGATATCAAACTTTTACCATTCGGACAGCTAGGTCGAAGATCAATAGGAAGTGACTGGATTTCTTGATCGTCTGATGCTGGTTCATAGAGATTGTTTTCAAGATTGTTTCCAGGAGGATGGATGACCCCGATGAGTTCCCGCGCCTCAGGCATTTCAAGTTGAATTTTTGGATCCACCTTCGACAGCCGAGGAGCTTTTATGACAGAGTGTGGGAACAGGGGCGTCTTAGTGCAAGGGACCGTAGGATGGTCTTGCTTCAGATAACTGGTTTCAAAATGACGCCCCTATGCTAAACTTATGTATAGACAAGCACAGTCCAACATGAGACTTGTTCTTAAATGTGCGGTACGCAGGAAATTCATTATTTGTATGTACAAAGCTGGTGATCATATGGAGTTCACTGTGACGCGCAACAAGGGACCCGATGTGAAGAACGAACTTCGCTGGCATCACTCTGACACGAAGCCATCATTTAGGAAAGATCCTTACGAAGTGCAAGAAACTGAAGCAAACTTTGCCGCCGAAGGGTAGTTTGCTGGATCGTACCGAGGGGAGACGAACGGAAGAAACGGCTCAGCGAATTGATCTGATCGAGCAGATTCAGACCGTACTCATTCATTGGCATTGGAGAAGGTTGAGCTATCGGGAGATGCGGTGTACCTCATTAATAAACGAGCAAGTGCAACCAAAATTTATCAATCAAACACACGGTCACAATCGTTCCTTCGTGCGTTGCGCGACGCTGGTCATGTCCGTGCATAGATAGAAAGTCTGCGGAGCCATTCAGACATCCTCCTTGAGCGGATTTGACCAGATTGAGGCTTTATCACACTCTGCGCTTCCCCTTAGAATTCTCAGTCGTATCTCAACCCGACCAGCCCAGCTAGGCGATCGCAGGCAATTTCAATTTAAGCGCCTCAGTGAACACAACCTCATTCTTTTGGCTAGATATATTGACCCACTGTTCTTCTTTTACCAGCTCCCCATTCCTATCTCCAACATTCGTACTGCTCATTAATCTATATATTTCATCTTTTTAAATTCACATAGTATTTTCTCATTTTTCCTGCTTATCACAACTTGTATACTTCACTATGGCTCCCATCATCACCGTCGAAAAAAGCGTTCCGCCGCCTGCAGTTTCTGGGGATCTTTGGACTGAGACAGCCGACAAGAAGACTCGATTAGCGCTGCGCGCTGTATCCGACGACGTTAGTTTTACTCCGTCAACCTTGTTTTCTCCTACAAACTTAAGTTGAAGGACGCAATCCTTCTTTACAGGTACTGGCTCGGGCCTCTTTAGCCATCAAGGTGTCACTTCCTCGCAAGATCATCGAGTTGACTGATATGATCGGCCGATCGGAGACCGATGAGACCTCAATCTTTCACCCTAAATGGGACACTCGCTGGATTAACACGAATGCCGTGTTGCCCAAGTCCCCCGCTCTGATCAATAGTTTCTCGGTCACCGGCCACACCAATATAGGGTCCACTGGGGATCAAAAGACTACGCGCCGGTTTAGCATCACTCAACAATGTAGCCCAGTCGAAACTGCATTTTCAGCTTCTGGTGCGCCCGAGGCTCATTCATCATGTCACATGCGCTGAGGCTATTCCTTTTGAATTTCTTTTAGTCGTTCGACCTCCAACCCATATTGTCCAACTTTGGGAAGTGCTTGATACTCACACCCGCCAAATCATCGACTTTGTTAGTCTTTCCCTTTGGAAGTCTTTTGGAAGCTTGACTTACCTTTATCCTCTTTGCAGTTTGATTTAGTCCAAACATACCTGATCTTAAAGACTCCGGTGGCCGAAGAGGGAAACAACACCGGTGTAGAGATCCAACAACGTATGCACACTTTGATCCTCTCTCAACGAAACAAGTCACTAACAATTCATTACATGAACAGAATGCGCGAGGACCGTCGTTGACGCCCGTAGATTCGTGGTAGGAGTAAGTGAAATTCTTGTATACGCGAACAGCGATGACACTCACTAACTGGGTGGTCATTTAGTGTGAAAACTATTTAAAGTTGTACCATACTCAAAGAGCCAAGTTGGCATCAAAATGCCTCAAATACCCACAAATAGAAGATTATCAAAGGGCTTTGGTAAGAGCTGTCCCTGACCGTTGTACCCTCACACAAACTGACTAGATCTTCCATCAGACCGAGCGTGATCATGAGGAATGCCGAGATTGCCGTTATTTATTGGCTCGACTTAGACTTCAATGTCTTGCCGTCGTTGACATCTTGCACAAGAACTTTGAAAAGGTTTGTAGTTTCAATTTTCCTATAATGTCATTGGAGGTCATGTTGTCAATTGACTTTCATCATACTTCAGGTCGATGATCCCAAAGGACTCGCTCGAGGTGGCGCCTCCTCTGTTGGGATGTACTAAAGCCACATTACTTCCTCAGCAGCGGAATCATCCATCAGGTCTGATCGCTTTTCTTCTCTTGGCTATCTTTCTTTATACCCAGGTGATATATACATGTAGCTTGTCATAAACATCTTCTTTGCCGCTATCAAATGTATGCCACAGTTTTCTACTCCGTTGCAACTATCTTTCATATCACATTGTCAAGATCTTATCGCAGTTGACCTGCAGAAACCCCCGAGAATATATTCTTGTTCTTTGACAAATTTTATATGCCCGTTCAGATTTATGTCCACGCGCCCTCCAATACAGATTCAATGACGAGCTGTCTTCTGGAAATCATTCAATCCCAGATTAAGAATATTCTTGGAGTCTTGAGATACGGATCTGGTAATATTCATAACTGCACAACTCCATAAATGATCACAACGCCTGACAACACCGTCTGAGATAGAACGATATCTGACCCAGATGGTACAGAGTAATATTGATAAGTTATCGATGTGTAATAACTGATCTTCGGCTTCAACGAGAAAGATATGGATCTATTTGATGAAAGCACCGTAAGATATAAGAAATTAAGAAAAGACCACATTAATATTGTAAGAATGATTTTTAATGAAAAGGTAAAATTGTACTCACTTCTCTTCCCAAAGAAAAGGAAAGAGAAATAAGTCGAATTCAATGTTGACTACTACAAGTGACTATTTGGGGTAGTCAATAACATGATTTTCCTGCTCTTCATCAATCATGATGTTTGATTTCTCTTCTCGGTTTATTCTCGTTTATCCAACTTCACACTTTTCATATCTTTCTCATTTTCCCTTCGATTGAATAATTCAACAACCATCTATTGTTACAAAATCCTCTTGCTGCTTGCATTAATCCACTCAGTCTTCTTTGGGAAATCAATGTATCAACAGGAATGTTCAAAGGTTGGGTTGTTCAAGTTGGTTTTCTTGCTTGGTTATCTTGATTGATCATTGACAATGCATATTCAGCATATTGGAGTTCAGTTTGTTGTTGAGGTATCCATGAGATGACATTTAGTAGTACTTTGACTTGTTTCACATTTGGATTGCAGAGGTTTATCATTGAACTAATCAGAAGTATGGCCCATGTCTCAGCACCAATGACACTTAACTCGTGTTTCTTTGGAAGGTATTTTGTGTATGGATTTGTTTCTATAGAAGAGGCTATGATAAAAATCTGCTTAGGAAAAAGAAGATTGAGAACTTCCAAACATGCACCTATTCCAGATCATAACATATTGAATTTGAAGATTATACTAATGGATAAATAAGCTGAAAAGTAAAGACCATGCACTGATTCACATAAGTCTCAATCTCATAGATTAAGCTCATCTTGAATATAGTCTTTATTCCCCAAGCAAGGTTTCTTTCAAGAAAAACTTCTTGAGGGTAGATATCATGTCAACAACCTCATGTTGAAACATATTTGCAGCTATTGGTCACTTGAAAAATCGGGTATATCTTATCAACTAATCGATTCTGATCTAATTATTTGTGATGCACAGAAAGTGTGACTTGATTGATCCACATTTTGGAAACTCCAGCTGGTTTTAGCCGCCAGGGGTTATCAAAGTAACAGGATGACTGTTATATTCCTACATTTATATGAACCTAAAATCTTATTTGATGCCAAGCTGAAGTAGATATTTTTTGAATAAGATAAACAGGTAGTTATTCTTTTTCACCTTTATTTAAAATGTCAGCTCAATTAACCAGAATCAATCATTCATATGGGTTGAAGAAAATTTATTATGTGGGCCAAAAGCCAAAAATATCAGTAAGGTATCTTATGGATCTGCTACCTAGACCGAGTTTCATATGACAATGAAGTTGAATACATTCAGATATCTTCCGTCTCTCACATGTTGCTTGAGTTCATACACTGTTAATTTGAAGGAAGGTCTCATGCCCGGACCACCCCAATACTTATTCCTCAAATACTTGACCTGTCTTTTAGGGCAGGTGCATTTGAGATGGACAAGTCAAGTAAGATTTGTCCCTAACTGCAAACCATATCTGTCTAAAGTCTAAAGATATATGAATATCTACAGCCCACATGAGTTGTGGGACAAGGGTTTGCACAAAAAGTTTTATATAGATTGTTCCTGGAGTTGACAATTCCCAAATCAAGGCATTCTGTCAGTCAAACATGTAAGCTTAAGATCTCCCATGCTCCTTGGGTATGTACAAAGGGCTTCATACAAAAGACCCTTGTAATTTGGATAGTTTGAGGACAAGAAAGGAATAAAATTGGTGTGGGGATCTGATAGATTCTTCAGACATCTCTTGTTATCTTACATGATATTCATTGATTGAAGTTTAAGATACACAAAGAACAAGGTGTGAGATACATAAAGACCCCAAGATGTGTGCTCATATAGAGAGTTACAGTTTAAGAGAGTCTTCAAAACTATAAGCTCATCTTTTCAGCTAGTGGCTTTTCAGGTCAAGGAAAAAGATGAAATACACGGTACAAAGACTTCAAAAATGAGGTATGCCATAAGGTCTTTTGGCCAAAGTATCATGATTCGAGGTGATGCTCTCAATGCGAATCTGGTGCTGGAGAGGTCTTGTCGCTTGTAAATTTATTATTTTACTCTTGCCTCGATTTCAAAACCAAAGAAAGCGAGTTCATGATTCACTTGACCTTTTTTTAATCTGTCACGAAGGATTCAAATCTGGTCAATCTGTTTCTGGATTTCCTTGCTATGAAAATCACAAGTTCCATACTTGCTGTTCCGAGGCAAGTCAAAAGTTCCACTAATGAGTATTGCCTTTTTTGATCTTTGGGTTAGGACTCAAACTGTTTTTCTCTTTTACCTTCAATCTGTTTGTTGCTTGTTTTAAGTTTTGCTGAAGACTTCAGTTAGGTGCCTGATTTGTGGTACTTCCCTCCATGAAATTGCACAAAGAGAATCCAAGTTCAATTAAAAGACATTCGAAAAACATATTTAATTGTTGACGTACTATGATTTCAAATGATGGCCTTTTAGCTTGTCTCAGGCGATTATTATTCATTCAAATACCACTGCTGATCGAACTTGATACGAGATGTTTTGAATGGAGTCAAGTTTTGGTTTCGGATATCACCTCAAAATATCCTCAGGGCCGATCATTCAAATTATACAGGACTTATGGGTTGCTCAAAGGTTCTGATTGTTGGACAGTCGTACTTATAACATCATAAAAAGCATTTTGCAGGATTAAAGGTTGAAACATCTGGTGTTCTGGTTAAAACAAATCGCACTCAATCACTCGCTAGATCAGGATTTTAAAATCATCATCAAATGCAATTCAAGTCAAACCAGGCGTAGATAATCATAGTCGTTTCTTAGTGATCAATCTATTACATTCCAACTATTTATTCAAGATATTCTAGTTTCTTCTAACTCGAGATTTATTTTTTATATCACCCTTGATGACAAAATTATAAACCAATACTCTATGTGGACTTGATTATATCTGATCTCAGTTCGAAAATATTTGAAGTTAAATGAATTTTTATTTTGAGAATGATCAATCTCATTAGGAACAAAATATCACCAAGATTAGCTTGTGGTTCCCAGTGTTGCCCATTTCATCAAGTTATAGATACATTTATATGTTCCTTTGTAGAGTGTGATCCTTGTGTTTGTATGCTAGGAGATCCTGACCAACAGTATTTTCAATAATCAAGTTGGGAGTGTTTGTACAAACCTCTTACGTGAAAGTAGTTTTAACATTAGCCACCGAGCATTTATTTGATCTCACATCGATGGTATTAATTTTGGTCACTGGGTTTTGTTTTTGACGCGACATGAGAGCAAAACATTATGTGAGCCCAGTTTTTTTGCAATCAGACTCTCCGGAGAGGGTTTTTGCACCGAACCTACACTCAACGAGAGCTCAATTATGTTCAATTCAGCGGAGGAGCTCATCCCATCAGATCATCACCGCATCTGACTTCGTCAATCTAGAATCTTGATCCATGGGTATTTCTAAATCATAGCAATTTGGTAATGTTGATTCATGAACTTCTTTTCGGAAAACACTTAATCATTCTGTCCCCTGCCAAACGAGACTCTCACAACAATGGTAATATCAAAAATACATTATCTGGGACGTATTCGACATGATGCATATGATGTGAAATCCAACAATGGAGTCACGTTAAACGCGCTGATAGGAACCTTTCACAAGTAGATTGGGTATCACATGCTGATCGCGTCGCGTCTCTTGTCACATAATCATATACATATTCAAATCTGACGATTTCAATTTCGCTACCACCACCAACAACCACCACTCCCAAACGTTCCAATCCAAGAAATCCTAGTCTAATCCCCTTGGTGAGTCCGACTTCTTAACTTTTGTTTCTCTATTCTCGCTTGCTGAAATTTCGATATTGTCATCTCTCTCATCAAGATCACACACTGTACCACATCTTACATCCGATCAAAACAAAAACCTACCTTAATATCTTATTCGTCTGATATTTACTCATCACAAGACTTTTACAGATACGATCCACTTCCTGAACACTCTTGTCATGGATGCAAACAGTCTCACTTACTCTCAAACGCGAATTCAAAGCTCAGTGGTAGATTACAGAAACTTAGTTAGAATCAAAACAATGAAATCCTGGACGGCCTTGAAAGCCATCGGCTATAGTTATATCATCAGCAACGGTAGACAATACCTAGTCATGTTCTTCACTCTAGTTAACATCATCGCTGCTTTTGTCTTTGGTGCAAAACTCGGACCTCAATTACTTCATGGATCAAACTCATTCTCAGCTTCATCACTTTCAACTGCTTCCAATCTCACATCCCCTGGAAGTATCCTAAATCCAGCTCCTCTACCGGAGCATCTTGATCCACTCATTTACCGAGCAAGTTGGTCGAACGCAAAAACTGAGATCAGTCCTATCGAATATGATGTGTTTGAACCTATAGACCATGAGAATGGAAAAGGAAGTGGTTGGACAGTCGTCTTCATTCATGGTCTTGGTTCTGTTGACTCATCTCACGGACACCAATGGCGCGAAACACTCTTATCTACTCTTCAACGACCAATCGACTCTCAAAGCATTGGAAACTTGACTGGTCTTAGATTCATACTTCCTAAAGCTCCGATCATCCCAGTCACTGTCTATTCAGATCAACCAAATGGAGGAGCGCGACCTGGCTGGTTTGACATCAAGGACTGGAGAGACTTGAATTATCTTGAAGATGAAGCGAGTCTAACACAAAGCTGTATTCAAATTTCTACAATCATTGCTAAACAAGTCAGGGAAACAAAGATGCAAATGAACAAGACGATCATCGCAGGCTTCAGCCAAGGTATGCAGACATTATGATTTCATACTATCAGTGGATCTTATGTCGAGTTGTACATAAATGGATACTGATCATGTTTACTCTTTTCAAAAAATCAAAACCCAAATAGGTGCCGTGATGACGCTGCTTACTAGCTTGACATTATATGAACCTCCAGCTGCGACATTGATGCTGGTATGTCCATTACTCTTTTTAACCACAAAGTTTGAACCACCCCCTGATTTTTTGTCTCCTCATAGTCGGGCTATCTACCTCTCCCCTTCAGATTACCACTACTCCTGTCAACTGTTCCCGGGTTTTATCGATCGACTGCTTTCTACTGGATTCATGGAACTACAGATGAAGTCTTAACTTATAACGCTGCCAAATTAGGATTCAATTTCTTGCGAAGGATCTCTCAAGAAGCTTTTGGTCGAGCGAAATTCAAAACCCTTCCTGGTTTAGCTCATGGCTTTTCCGAGAAAGAACAGATAGTAGTGACCAATTGGATTGAAGGGATTGTAGATCAAGATACTGGAGGTGAATTTGATGACTTATTAGATAATTCAATTCAACCTGAGAACGAACTAGACGATCCTCAATATCCAGTTCCACATTCATTATCAACATCTTTCGATATCTTCCCCTTGAATCATCAACAAGGATCAGAGAATACGAAAAAAATTATAATCAAACGTCGATGGAAACTTGAACTTTCAACATCTTCATAGGCAATTGAAGGAAATGAAGTCTAGATAGTTATTTAATATCGAGTTGACCATCCTTTCTTTATAAGATCTTTTTGTACGCTTGAAATTGAATGCTATGATGAACTCTATAAACGAAATAAGTTGAGCTTGGTATACGTGTGTACTGATGCGAATGAATTGGAAATGAGATATTATATGTTTTGGTGTGCTTTTGAAATCAAATTGTCTGTTCTTTGACTAAACTTCAGAGTCTGAGATGAGTGCGTTCATCATACAAGACATTTCTTGAGGAGCCACAGTTGCGAGCAGGTTTGTTTCAACCCAGCCCAGAGGTGTGACTCGATCCCATCACACCTTTGGACGTGTCACTTTGTGTCCACTGTCACAGCATTGAAATTTGACGTTGTACATATGTTGTAGCCGGGCCTTGCTTGTTCCCGTGCATTGCTTGTACCGACGTCTTATGCAAATACTCAGGCATGGTATTGAATCTTGATTTCATGAGTATCACGTCGCGGTGAAGCTGAGTTATGCTTCATCTGGGTAGAGCAAGCTCGGAGAAATGGTCAACAATAACAACTCCACAATTGATGGGGGTTTTTTTGTGTCGATATGAGGCCCTTGTGAGGATAAATCCTCCAACGAGCTACGCAGGAAGTGATCATAGTACTTATCGAGACTTGATCAAATTCAGACCTGGGGAGATTTGCTCAACAGTTCTTATGTGGAGGTGGGTCTAAGAGTCCAAACATATGGTTTTTTTACTGATACTTTCATAATTTTGCTTCGAACATCTTATATCTCAATCAAATCACAAGATCACGTATACCGATATGCTCTCTTCAACAATTCTTTCAACTTTGATCACGCAGTTTCACTCATCTGAAAATTTCAATGTCTATACAATACCACGATCCTTGTGAATGCTCATCGTTTTTTTAAATTAAGCTCAATCATCATATATCCCCATTCTTCCTCGCGCGCGCCGAAAGCAGATCATAATGTTCAAAATCGAAAAAACAATCTGACGGCTCTACGTCCATCAAGATCCAAAGTTTTGCAAAAATTTACTTCGTTCTTAAATCATCTACTCACCCAAAAGGGTATAACCTTAATTTTTAAAAAATTAGGGAAGATCAAGAGATAGCCTAATGGAGCTTATACACATTGAATCCTTTGAACAAACTGCTTTACTGTGGGAGTGTAGCAATCAAATTAAGATCTAGCTTTTGAGCGTACAGTCCTTTTTACACAATGCCCTGAATCACCAGATTTGACTTGGTCCACCGTACCGCTCTCAACATACATCTTTGAGAAGAAGATTCCCTCGTGTATATTTGCCTCCTGAATGCCTTTGTGTACCACATCACTTCTTTGATCATATGGATCGGCAGGGTTAGGAAGGGGACTAAGCAGATTAAAGATCACTAGGTAAGCCCTCCTAAATCAATTGTCAGGTTAAAAACGAGCGTGGCTCACAATTTAATAAGTTGAACATGCCATTCTCCAGTTAGCCTATTAGCAGCTTCAACGACTTTGGGAGAATTCGCCGAAGGTCCGGCTACTACCTTCAATTCTTCATCACCTTCCGACGCAGAAACCATAAGCGAACTACAAAGACACAAAACAAGCCTGATGTCAGTAGAGCTCGAAAGGTAAGATGTGAAATGGGAAATAAAAAGCAAAGAAATGCAGAGTCTAGTGTGCTTACTTTTTCTCCCAATCTACGATAACCCCAATATTGTAAAGTGTGTCGTCTTTGATAGGCATAGAATAAAGTACTTTTGTGGTCAAATCTCGGACTCTAATTGTCTTTGGATCATTCATACTCGTTTGAGTCAAATTAGAGCTGAAGTCAGACCCAGCAAAGATATCAAACACATGATCACCTAGAATACAACCAGAACCATCAGTTCAAGAGCTTCCTTGATTAAGACCCCAAAAAAAGAATGGACTTACCAGTCTATAAATTTCGATTTATTCGGTCAATATTGGAGAATTTGAGTCAGAGCCAGGACCCCCATCATGTTTAAACGAAGGAAAATAAATCAGAAAACTCACTGGGATCTCGATACTAGCTAGCAAATAACCATGTGTGAGGTTTAACGGAAGTTTTGGGTTCATACGGAAGCTCTAGGAGTGTTAAATCACATTCCACTCAGTCTCTCAGTTATATCTGATACAGAACCGTTTTACTCTTACCTGGTGGAAGACAGTCACCCCAGAAAGGGTCTTATTAACATCAATAGCTGGTAAGACATCTGTCCGTCTATCGAAACCATCAAAACATCATCAGACCAATTTGTTAAAGAAATTAAATTGATTTTACACACCTGAAACCATGTTGACAAGCATCAGTTTTATCACCAGGACAAAAGATCGAAGAATCTTTGATTTCGATTCCAAGTTCAACATTCTTTCCCTTTGAATTGATCGACAAGTAATCTCCTCGTTTATTTTGGAGTC
Source organism: Melampsora americana (assembly GCA_022264835.1). NCBI lineage: Eukaryota > Fungi > Basidiomycota > Pucciniomycetes > Pucciniales > Melampsoraceae > Melampsora > Melampsora americana. The sequence goes on along the minus strand of JAIFHY010000001.1, from coordinate 801,900 downwards.
CTTTCACAACGTATTTGATTAATTTTGATAGAGCTGATGAAGGATTATCGGCATCTGATCCTTTCATATCAGCTGTCAAATTGAAATCGAACAGATGATTGTCTTCTGTTGGTCCTGCTGCTGTGATTGTACCACAGTAGGCCAGGACCATTGCTATGTGAAGGAATATCGAGCTTAAGTTATGCATGGTTTAAAAGAAGAACGACCAGGGCAAGCGATAAGGGTGAAATAAGATTAATCCAAAAAGTATAAACGCTATCAAAGCGTGCGAAAAGTAAGGCAAAAAACTAAATCAAATGCGTTGAGGCGAAAATGGGGATGTGATGAGGGATACGAGTCCTAGACCCCTCTAGTGATGATCTTTTATATCTTCAAATCCTTGGTTAGTGAACATGTATACAAAACTTCGCATGACTTCTTGAAATTGATTGCTAGAAGCTAGAGTTGAAATGGCTATTAATGCGATATGATAGGATACGATGGCGTCAAGACTAACTAAGCTCCGCCCGAGTTACGATGGCGTCAACTGCCGGTCCTCAACTGCAACACGCGAAATTCACCATAGCGAATCGCAAGTGGCGAATCGCCAAATTCGAATTCCTTCTGAACCTATTCTCCCATTGGCTTCAACTCCTATAGCAGTTCTCAATCTTTACCATGGCGATGTTTTCCTACGGAACTCTTCTTCCGACTTCAGGACGAGTACTTGAGGAGCCAGGCACTCAGGTCTGCTCAGCTTCCTCCTTGAGAAGAACTGACTAACTGAAGTTAAACGCGTTCAAAGCGATTGGAAGAACTGATAAAACCATGGTGATCAATCCATCATGATATTTAAAACCTTTGATCCCAAAAATCCATGAATAGTCCATCCAAAACTTTTGATTTCTTGAGAAAGTTGTATACATAAACAAGAAGTGAAAGCTCACATAGACAATGACAGAAACAAAATTAAAAGTTTAATAATAGAATTACAATTTTACTTAATTTTCTAAAAAGATCTGGCCAATGATCAAAAGCTTTGGAAGTTGATCGATGGAAAGCGTAACGCTTGTTATTTTGAGATATGAAAAGGAAAAATAAAATAAAACTTGCTAAATCAATCCACATGAACGAAAAGTCGTGATTGGTTGATATCTAAATATAGCCACCAAGGGTATCAGGGAACAATATATGGAATTTAGGTCAGGTTATCTATCCAAGACGGGCAAGTCAATAGATTGACCTCCAGGATGATACCATGGAGTCTGAGCAGGTCTATGAAAAACAGGCCAAGATCCAGCATCTACATCTGGCCGAGGTACTCTTCCTTTACTAGAGACAAGGTCTCTAGGATGTTCCTTGAGTGTTGGTGTGTCCAAGTCGATAACAGTTTCTTGTACAACTTGGACTCGGAACGCAGAACGAGTAGCAGCAGCCGGACCCCCTGAACTTATATCCGAGTTCCTCATTGCCATAGTTGTATGCGTTGATTTGGTCCCGCCGAAAACTGGCCAAGCGATAATACTCCGAGTGATCTAAATATAACGACATCTCAGACTCAGGTTAGTGATGCAAGATAATTCAATCAAAGATATTGAAGCTGTTGTTCAAACTGACCCCGAACAGCAGCACATCAACAAATCCACCTGAAGTAGAAAGTGATTGAAGCGGATTTAGAATCGGTGTGAATCACAGATGGTTCGAAAATATGTCTCCAGACTCAACTGAGACAGTACATCGATCCTGCCACTCCAGCAGCAGTGATTCCCCAGTCGTGACCAGCCAGAGCAGCTAGACGGTAAGCTGAAAGCGGGAGAATCATGACGATGAATCCGGTAGGATACCTAGAGAAGATGCCTTAGTCAGTTCTCATAGGGAACTTTCAAATCTGGTTAAAAAAAACTTACATCAGCATCCCTTCTGCCTTACGCTCCAGCTTTTTACGATGAGGATCAGCGACAGCCATTATGCCATGTGACCCAGCGCGTGAAGAACGTAAATGTAGTCTTAGGCTGAAGAAAATATGTCCATATAGCGCGATGGACGCGAAGGCGGCCACGAAGATCCAGAAGTAGTGCAAATAGAGTCGTAAAGGTCCGTAGTCTTCATTAATCCAACACCACGCCCCTAGTGTTGTGATGGACGTCAATAGGTTGGAAGATATAAGATGATGTGACTCTCATGTCTCAAAAACACGTACCAGTCCATGTGTAGAATGGACGTGGCCCTGTCCATGTGCCATTGACAGTTGGTGGTATAAAAGAAAAGGCTCCGACAATGGTCCACAGGGTGGGTATGGAGACCCAAGCAGACCATAGTGGTAAATGCCATGAAAATATCAATATTACGTAGGTTTGAATCGCGATCATTAAGTTCTAAAGCATCTCATACAAGGGTCAGTGAGCCGATAACAGCCTTGGAGGACGAAAGAGAAGCTCAACTGAATAGGCCGAAGCCAGGTCTCCCAATTGAATGAGTACACCTTGAAATGTGCACATTGTAGCACATTCATGCGCCACACAGCTCACGTTCGGCTGCTTGATCCATACATCTATTTAATTGATTTCATAAGTACGGTTGTGATGTACACCCTGAGGTAGTTGAAAGGATGCGGTATTCAAAGCTCACAGTTCATACCAAAACCAAGGGCTTGTATGAAGTCGGCCTAGACGGTCATCATATTCTCCAATACGTCAGCACCAAATTTGGCGAGGAGAAAGATTTGAGAAAAGAAAGAGATACGTACAAAGACAAGGTTCATGAACATGATTCCAAATGGGGTTTGGATGAACAAAAGTTTTTTCTGTGCCCATGACTGAAGCTCATTCAATCGATGAGCACGACGATTATAGTTTACTGGGTGAGTGAGAGCGTCTGGAAGCAAATAGCGAAGCTTATGACTTGATAAAATGAAGAGCATAAAAACATATAAAAACAAAAAGCATGTGGCAACTAAGGAGAGCTATGAATTGAATCCAATCCAGACAGATCAGCTTGAAAGCAGAGAATCGTCTTCAGAAAACGCTAGGAAGCGTAAAAGAGTCACAAACCGTTGCCGCAACTGCAACCAACTGTAAGATTGAGAGGTGAATTTCAATGTCAGTGGTTGATCAGAAGATAGCACGTAATGAGTTGACTCACAATACGACTGTGGAGCCGCGTATCTGTTCCTTCCATTGAAGAGGATTGCCGTCGTTCGAGTAGCAAGCCAGACAGAAGAACTGATGGTACTTATCACAAATCGAAGCGGGGTTAGACCCGCTGGTCACCGATTACCGATCCAGGGACAAATCAAAAATATTACTTGAACTATATGCTGAGGATCTATAAAGAGAAGCGAGGCCAGGATAAGCTATCCCAGGAGTACTTCTACAAACCAGAAAGATGATGTACACTGAATCGCAAATTATGTAATGATTGTTCTGAAGGAGTTACAAAGCCAGGGAATTTGCTAACATAAATAAGTTGCCTATGACTATGACTATAGGCTGGATTACTTCATTGAACAGCGCGAGTAGATTGACATACACAAAGGTGTTGTTATGGTTCAACAAGATATATAGAGATAAACGCGAATCTAGCACAAACCTTGTATGAAGGGGAAGCCTGTAACTTTCTTCTTGAATTGTGAGATGGTTGTGTATAGTTTGAAAGAGGAACATCGGGCGAATATTGTTTGATCCTGTTTGATCGTAATTTACGAACGAAGGCTTCTTTCCCTGTCTGACTTCGTTATCATTGATGTTTCTAGATCTTCAATTTGAGTACAGATTTCGTACAACATATGCAATACAGCCTATAGGAATGAGGATTCTGTGGTTTGACACCTGGCTCTGCGGACGCGAGGTGGGGGTATTTTTTTTCAGAAATGAGATGCAACAGCCTTTTGATGGCTTCGAGCGACACAATGAGAACTCTCGGGTCTTTCGTAAAGTATGGCGAAAACAAGGACAGTTTAGTTTTGCAGATGGGAGGGCTGGAGCGAATTTGACCGACTTGTTCGAAGTCGTCTCAACATCTCATGTGCCGTGATGATGAAGAGCATCACAGAGAGACAAGAGCCCTCAAAAAACTGAGCCAAATGTATGGTTACATAATCGCAAAGGACATATAGGTCATCTCGCTTGACCCATTTTTGTTGGTCCATGACGGGTAATTTGAACTATATATAAGAATTGGACTATATGAGGGATCAGGCGACCCCGACGCATCTATCAGCCTTCTTGAAGATGTCAGACCAGACTCTTGATGTCTACTAATCGTTGATCAATTATCATAGCGGAATTACATATAAAGGTGCTAGAGTAGGACTCCCTTTCAATCAACAGGGGGAGTGGGTGGGGACGGGAATGCGATTTGGGGGACGCGATGATCGTTTCCCAAATTGCGAGATCGAATATGTAGAATCTCGAAAGGGGCGTGCAGGCGGAATGAATGAATGCCTATCTACATATGCCGATATTCTGCCCCTTTGCTATCTTGTGGGGATGTGTCTTTCATGCAAGATCAAAGGACGGTGATCTCAGTAGAATTCCAGAATTCAGCCAACAAAGCACCAACAAAGAAGCCTTGGCCACCACATACAGTAGAGGTGATCTCAATCTGTTCTTAATTATCCAAGTGTCAGATCATAGGTGCCTCATATCAGATCAGCATGAGCCCCGGACCCGGGATCCGGCGGGTCCTCCGATGGATCCGGGGGCCGGGAAGTATCTTGGAGACCCCCAATTGCAGGGGAGACCAGCATGTCGGGGGTCGGGCGTAGAGGTGGGAAAACCAGCGTCTTGCCGGATTATCCGACGGATTTTTGATTTTTTTTAATTTTTTTAATTTTTTAATTTTTTTTCATTTTTAAGTGCTAGAGGGGGTCTGACAAAATAAAAGCTAATTGAAAGACTTTCTCAAATGATTGGTTTTCTTTTTCGACTTTTTCAATTGATTTTTTTTTGATTTCAAAGTGTCCAGATTTTAAACAAACTGGTGAAACTTTATCTTATATGATTTCAGGTTTATTTGAAGGAGTAATAGAAATGACTGTTGAGTGTGTTTGTAAGAGATAGTCGGTCTTATGGATGAAACAGCGGCAAAAACAATGAAAGTAATGATAAAAAAGACTACAAACTAATCGCTTGAAAGCAGAAGCGGTTCAGGTTCAGCAACATACAAAGAACCAAACGTTCGGTACCAATCTTTATAAATTCTTTAATTAGATGGTGAGGAGGAGGAGTACCACAAGAAATGTAGAGCACTATCATGGTTCAATATAAGCTAGGTTATCAAAAGCAACAGTACCATTCATTGATATAACCAAGATAGGCCTATGATAACCTATCTTGGCTTGGGCATTAAAAATAAAACTCGAGCTCAGCATGAATTTCTCACTAGCTGTCGGATATCCGGCTGAGAACCCGGTCAGGGTACAGGTGCTGGAAAAAATGAAACAAAACCAAACGGATATTCTCCGAGCGGGTCAGAGATTTGTTTTTATCTGCCGGGTCGGGGCTCGGGCAGGTCAGAATTTACCGGATAGATGCCGGGGCTCATGCTGAATATCAGACCCAGCAAGATGTGTAAGGCGATTTCTGAATCGTTCCCCTACGAGTCCAATGGGAGTAAGCTTAACAAAGCCCCTCTGACTGCGCTTGCGCGCCCCTCGCAGAGGGGCTTAGGACATAGGCCCCGAGTTTGGCCTGAGACCAGCAGGATTTTCGAGCACTTTTGCTCAAAAGCCCTTTTTGGGGGTTCTAAACATCGCGCAAGGTCATAAAAAATTGGCAAGAGTTCCTTAGAACACTTGTACACACCCTCGTACCGGTTTTATACCGCCACCACTTGTGGATTGTCAGGAAATCGGATTCCAAAATCCTGTGATGATGAAGGACATAAGCGCGCATGTGGGCCCTGTATTGATTTGGGAGTTTCTGCGCATATTTTCTCAAGAACAAAAGTCCAAATCTACCTTACGTGCGGCTATATGTGCGGCCGGTGCGCACTGCTTTCTCTACGCCTTCCCCAATTCATCTGCTGTGAGTTTGTCTCCTTTCATGAAATCACCATATCACCACCCACCTTGGTCATGCAACTTTGCAGTACGGCACATGCAGCAACACCAACGAAACCATCATGTCATTCTCAGCAAACAATGCAATTCAAGCCTGGACGACCTTTGATTGAAGAAAAACACAAAAAAGACTCACCTGAAGCCCAAATCGAGTATCTTCAAGAGATATTTCAAACCAAGTACGGATCCGATCCTTGAGAGAAACAGCTACTAGCCGGCCGAAGTCTCATGGACAACAAAACAACCTTCCTTCTGGCTGGAACCGGTTATGGCAAGTCGTGTGTTGCCGAGTTGTTTCTTCTGATGTTTCCAGAGGACTCGGCAGCCTTCGTTTTAGTGTTGAATCCGTTAGATCAATTGGGTGATGACCAAGTGAGTTTTTTGTTGATTGAGTGCAATTTAATTTGGATTTCACCAACTTTCTTCTGTGGTGTGTTCTAGGTGAAGGAAAAGATGAATGCCGGATTTTCGGCAGTCAATCTAAGTCGTCGTAATTTTACAGAAGAGGTAGCACTCAACCTTGAGCGTGGTGCATACCGTTTTGTGTTTGTGGTTAGTCATGGTTCGAGCTTTTAGGTGTAGGAATCAAGCACTGACAATGATATTCCTTTACTTGTAGTCACCCGAGATCTTTTTAAACAGCCCGCGTTTCACTAAAATTTACTTTTCTAAATTTTTCCAAGAAAAGATGGTTTTAAAGGTGGTTGACGAAGAATAAGCATGACATGGGCATTTCGATTACGGGCCCTCAAGATCGACCTGCTTTCCAACCGTCATATGGCGACCTAATCGAGAGGTTTCTGGCTACCGAGCGGATACCTATGCTGTTGTTGTCAGCTACGTGCCCACCTAAGGCAATGGATGCGATTTATGAAAATCTCAAGCTACATCACAGCGATGTCGATGTTCACGCAGCCGAGCTGACGCGACCAGAAATTCGCTGGATTCGCCTTGTCGCCCCAACGGGGATATCTGCGATTGCTTATCTTCCCAACTTTTTCGGACCCAAATCAATGGTACCCGACGAATCAATACCTCCCACCCTTGTGTACTGTCACACTCAAGATGACACCTTTGCCGCCATGTCTTTGATCAATCTTGGCCGCAAAAATCCAAACGACTCTCAATGTGGACTGAGTACTTGTGTACGACGCTTTCACGCGGTCATAGCGGATAACGATAAGTTACAGCGTGTAAAGGATTTTTTGGACGGTAAATTCCCGATCATGACTTGTACCACCGCTCTTGGAATGGGGCAAAACTGGAAGCGAGTGCGACGGGTATTTGTTCTTGGACGCACCAATCCGACTGACACAATACAAATGGTCGGGTGCGCCGGGAGAGATGGTCAAATGGCTGTTGGGTTTTTATTGGTTGAAGCGAAACGCACTAATGGTAAAAATTCACTGTCCGATTTTCTCCATCCCCATGATCAAACCGATGACGATCGCATGGATGCGCTGGCAATTGCTCAAGTCTGTTTACGAGTGGCTTTGGCGGTTGATATGAGGTAAGCTATATATCATTACCTTCTTGTAGATTATACGCTGATCATGTTTCTCACAGAAATGGATATATACCTTTGTCTGTAGATGACCCGGTTTTTATCAATGAGCGAGTGCGGCAGGAACTTGCTGGAATGCCCGGATGCCGTTGTTCCAATTGCGACTTGGAATTGGCTCTAGGATTCTCGCATGCGCAGCTTGATGTCTCAACATCAACTTTTGACTTGTGGATCCAAAAACAATATACACTTTTCTGTGATCCCGCGACCCTTTTCACCCGCACCACTTTGGTGTTGTGTGATCCGCCTCTCAAGATACCAAGCGTCTCTGAAGGAGACCCAATCTGTCGAGACATCAGATACATCAGGCTATGTCTGCAGCTTAGAAAAGCCTTTCAGGGTATATTTGATCATTATTATCCGGATCCGGAGTTGTCTTATTTCACACCCGATGATCTTTTCTCATTCGAACTCTTGTGGAAGTTATGTAAGAATGTGATCGCTTTGACCGACAGGCTAACATTGGATGCAATCTGTGGAGGTGAACCACTGCCCAAAACGTATCTCAAACTCACCAAAGTGATGATCACCTGGCGACAGAGCAGGAACATTTGGGCAGTTTTAGATCCAACTGATGAGGAGCTGGAGTATTATAAGAAAATCACTCAAGATTTTAATGATTTGGCTACTCAAAATGATATTTCAAGAAAGCGGAAATTAACATGCTCATAGTGTGTTATTATGTTATAAGTAAAATACTTTGTCTAAAATAGAATGTAAATGCAAGTTATACTGTTTAAGTTTGTTCCATTACAACAGAGTCATTAACATTGACCTGCGGTTGATGTCCCCAGCGGTATCTGGACAATCTTTTTTGAACAACATCAACCTCAAGGTTGTGTGATAATTTGCGCCTCCCCACTTCTAAAACATCGCAGAGCATCTTGTTGCTCTGCACGTTGTGGAAATCAAAACTAGGCGGTGGTGTTCTCTTTCTCAAACAACTATCATAATTCATTTTATATACTGTCTCTTTCATAAAGAATGAAAGATTATTAAAAGTTTACGAGCCTTGAGGACCGTGCCCGCGGCGCCAGGAGGCGGATACTGAGTGCCACAAATCGACATACCCGGCAAGCCTTCCCCACGGAATACCGCAACCTTTGCGGACCCTCCAGCAGGGAAGCCCTTCGAAAAAAAAATCCCACCCTCCTCATCGCCCCACCTTTCCACCGATCTTTTTTTTTATCTGTTTTTCATCATTATCGCTTTCAATCACCTCACTGCATCCGACGGGCCCATGGGTTTCCAGTCCTACAGCAAGGACATCAAGCTCCTAGCCACCCGAATGGCCATCGATAATGTCGACCTCGACACGATCAACACGTCGCTTCGCACAACCATATCGGCCACCTCTATCTGGCGTTGGAAACGGCTCTACGAGCGCACGAACAAGGTCGTGATTGATCCTACCGATTACGAACAACGAGGACGCAAACACCGCTTATCAGATGTTCACCTCGGCGTCCTCAATGAACTAGTCAGCGGCCATACGTCTATCTATCTCGACGAACTCCAACGCCAACTCGTCCAAATCATAGGTTTTCCCGTTTCCCAAGCCACCATCAGCCGCGAACTGCATCTACGCTTAGGTTTATCCCATGTGGTGACTCAGCGAGTCCATCCTGCGCAGTCAATGGAGGATCGAACCGACTATATGTTCAGGGTGGCTAGGATCCCCCCCGAATACCTAGTCTTCATAGGTGAGGTCTGAATTTGTTTTGGCATTGCTAGTCAGTCTAATAGCTAATGTCTCCTGTTTGCTATTGATGGTAGATGAGTCCGGAGTCGTCGGTCGAGACTCTCTCCGAAGGAAGAGCTGGGCTAAGACCGGCACCCAAAGCCAGCGCCAGCAGGACTATACCGACAAAGAACACTGGACCGTTCTTCCGGCCGTATGTGAGGGAGGTATGATAGCGGGTGTGGTAATTGAAGGCCCGGTGGAAAGAGTCCATGTGGAACTCTTTCTTGCTCGGGATTTGGTGAGCACGATTTCTCCTTTCATGTTGGGTTATCCTCATCATTCTGACATTACTCCCTTCCATTACTCCCTTCCCATACCTTTCAAAATCAAGCTTCCAGTAATGAATGCCTATCCGGGACCGAATTCAGTCCTAATCTTGGACAACGCCCGCGTGCATCACGGCGGCCTTATCGAGGAACTTTGCAGGGACGCCGGGATTCTGTTGGTCTACTTACCAGCATATTCGCCGGACATGAATCCCATCGAATACTGTTTCCACAGTATGAAGGCGCAGTTGCAACGAGAACAGGCTTGGTATGAGCACGAAGACAAGGGCCGATATCTCTTATTGTTAGCGGCAAAGGTGATGACTCGCACCTTGTTGCAACCCCTCATCTCCTATTGTGGCTACGCCACCAAGCGCTATTGGGACCAATTTAACAACGAGGCTCAGGAGTAGAATTTTGCTAATATAACCTGGCCTCATTGGCCTTTCAATTTATCTATCTGTGTGCGCGATGAATCTTGTGTGCATGGGTACTTAGTGGTTGATCAATTTTGAAATCCAGGCTTTTGTAACTACACAAGTGACTGAATAACTAAACAAGTGACTGAAATAAATTTCAGATTTTCCTCATATGACTGATTAAACGCGGCGGAGTCTGATTACCAGCCGCGTGACTTGTGCCACTGTGAGAAAATTTTGACTAAAATTTTTGACTATCACCCTCATGAGCGAGCACAGTCCATAAGGGTTTTTGAATAAACCGTGACATTTCTTAACATCAGGCTCATGAGTGTAGCCCAAACACTCTGGACTCTATCACCCTCATGAGCGAGCACAGGCCATGAGTTTTTTTGGATTTGTCTACTTGTGATGATCATCTAACAGAGTATCTTGTGTTTAAAGAGCCTCTGAGGGACGGATGGAACTTATACTCACTTGGGGCACAGCGTGGTCAATCAAAGGATGAGAGTTTCAAAATGAAACTGAGTAGGGATTTATTTCAAGCATAATTAACTAAAAAACATGTGTTTTTCCTTCATAACATGACGAAGGAAAAAGAATATTTTTCCTTCAAACAATTCTAAAAAAACTTTATATTCTGTCATAACTTGACTAATCAATATAATCTAAACTTCCCTTGGGCGTAATATTTCCATGTTGTCATCATGGAACCTTTGCCTTTGCATTCGTTCCTTTTCAAGTATCACTTGAAACACGTAATATTCGCGTGCTCGAGTGAACAATTCGATTGCCGTGTCCCAAAGGATGCCCCAAGATGCCACAGTCTTTGCATCTAAGACATCCGGGAACAAAAATCGGTGGAATCCTTTGATTCCATGTTGTAACAGGACCGCCACGTCATGTTCGATGAGGTGTTCGTCGATTCGACACCATTTGAAGTATTCCTCAAGGGTCGTGGTCCAGTGAATGCGTCGTACCACCTTATAATCCACGTTGATTGAATGGCCTTGCATCTCGGCATAGCTGCCAATGCCGAAGTTCACCTCTTCGGCGACCTTGGTTCGTTTGACTGATGGATTCGCTTCATTTGATGCCGGAGTTCCGTTCGACTTAGGGCCCGGTCGCTTTTGGATGACTTCGACCCAAAAGAAGTCGTCCTTATAAACGTTCATTGGCGGGATTGTCACGCTGACACCCACAGTCCCCTTCGCCTGAAGGGAAAGTTGCAGACACATATAAGCCAAATTGCTTATAACATGCAATATATCCAATTCAATCTCACTCACCAACTCCTCAGCCCATAGAACCATGTGGCGATAAGTCAATTCCATCTTCTGGGTAAGATCGTCGGGGTTAAATATACGCCATCCCTCCCCCTTGTCGGTGTGGCGGGAGCTGTGGCACTTTTGTAATGCGGTAAGGTACTGTTTCTCCGGCGGAATAGGGGCTGCATGGGCGACATCGGAAGTGGTCGGGTCATTGGCACTCTTGAGGGTATGTTGCGCTCGCAATCGACCCTGGCTTTTCGTCAGTTCCTGACACTCGCATGGATACCATCAGTACGGTTCCTGGGGGTAGATGATGAGGAATCATCTACTTACCGTGCTGGCGACTTGCGCAGCCTTAGCCGGGTTTTCCATAGTGACCGTGAATCCACAGTTTCCAACCGGTTCACTGGGGAGGGCCGCGTAGAAGTCTTGGAGTAATTTGTCGCTGGTGATGAATCGGTTGTGATCCTTGGCGTAGAAGTTGTGACGAGCGATGAACGCGTGTATCTTAACCTTGTTGCTGGCATCGGCCAGTTCCAGGATTGCTGTGTTGCCTTTCGAAAGGTCGTTGTCGACCTCGCTAGCCAAAGCGAACAACGCGGTCTTTAAACCGACGAAGGAGCCATTGTCGATGTCGAACGTTTGCTTGGTAACAGGGAGCGGGATCGGCTGAAACACGGGCTTGCTAGTCTTCTTAGGGGGACCCTTAGCGAGGTCGTGCCCCTTCGGCAGGTACAAGGTGAAAGCGACTACCAGGCCGCGAGTGCCGGTGGCCGGTAAACCTATAGATGGATTGAGTATATCAATCTGTCAGGTATCAGATTGAAAGAGTAGGTGTAATGACCGTACTTACTAGGTTTGACATCCCGCGATACGATCCGGCGTTTGGGCAAGGTAGAACTAATGACCTCGATATCGGAGCTGGCCTCGCGTAAAGCTTTGATGACGCCTATAATGAAATCACAAATCAGTTCCAACAAAGCAATGAAAAAAGATATGGATGAGATGATCACTTACTTCTCGGTCTTTCCACGAGAGGGGAACTGGAATCACCAGGTGACGCAGTCGATCCATTCCTAACCCACGAGACCGGCGTCTCAGGGGTATTAATGTCCATTAATACACCTCCTGCCACATTGGGCCCCACTGCCGCGCGATGACCGGTGTCCGCGGTAAGCCTACGTTGAAATGCAACAACCATCAGTTCCAAAAGACAAAATGAAACACCCTAATAGGAATAGAAAAACCTACGTATAGGCGCTGGGGTATGGCCGTTCCCCAATGGGGGTATCATCCAACGCGATCTGAGCTAGTGAATCTGATCTGAACATGTTCAGTTGTTGAATGATGAATGATCCGATGAACGAATTAGTCGAAGGCGTAGTTGAATCAGGTGATCGAAGTGGTGGTGAGGTGAGTTGGGGGCCAAACGGGTATTCGAGATTGAACGGTAACCCGAATCGCTGGAAACCTAAAGGATATTGCCCACCCATTGTTTGGGCAATATCCTTGTATGGAATGGATGTGGTGAAGGCTGGTGAAGGATTTGGAGATATCGATCGAGGTGGACGGAAGTGAGGCGCATGTACCTCACTGTATCCGAATTTACAGCCAATATAGGCGGTCTGGGGCTTCACAGTATCCGCCTCCAGACGCCTCGGGCACGGTCCTCAAGTCTTGTAAACTTTTAATAATCTTTCATTCTTTATGAAAGAGACAGTATAAACCAAGGCGAAGACGCAATCACATATTCAATACAAGCGCACAATCAGAATCAAATCATTTTATATTTTATATTCAATACGCTGAAAGCCATAATTCCATAATTATCTCAAATTATACTCGAGTAAAGCAGTGAAACATTATTCAAGTAAATTAAATCATCAGTATTATTCATTCCTTTACAATTCATTAGTACACTACATACAACAATATCTGTACAAATCAATACCATACATATATAATCAACAACGGAAATGGAATACATACAGTTAGAATCAGAATAGTCAAAATGAATAGATCAATAAATAAATAACACATCAAATAATCATGGAAGATAACCTATTGAAAAAAGTGATTAATAGTTATTTGGGTAAACAAAAAGAATAGAAAGAAAAAAGGGAGAGACCTCCCTAGAATGAGGCTCAGATGCGAAAATGATGGGGGTTGAAAGCTTAGATAAAGAAAATACAAATAATGTAGTCAAAGTTGATCATCATCATATCAGTTTATTCCAATTGAAGAGACAAAGAAAGAATACAAATATTACATACCTAAATCAAAAGCTAAGATTGACATGATCAAGTGATTAGACAGTTAATTTAATGAAGATTGGAATGCAACATTTAGATTGAAATGATTTAGAATGAATACCAGGGCAAAGTGCGAGATTACAGATGATGATTGATGATGAATTGAAGCCAAGGATATCAATATATTTATTGTAGAGAGATCAGATTAAGACTGAATTGATTCAATTGATCTAGGGCGAGATACTGGGACAGGAAAGTGGAGGAAACAAACTTACATACATAAACCTACATACGTGAGATACAAATAGATCCATCAATTCAAAAGCACCAAATAAATCTCAGATAAACAACGAGAAAGCCAAGAAAAGAAAGGAAGGAGTTAGCACATATGTAAAACAATACATATCTGAATTAATGATCAAACTCGAAATTAAGATCAAGGAAGACAAGAGCAAACCAAGAAGGCCAAGATGGGAGTGTGAAGAAGAGTTAATCTATGGCGTCAGGTGACTCAGAAAAGAACAATAGAAGAGGTAGAAAGATCTTACGCATGAAGAGGGTCAAAAATCAAATTTTAAGATTGAAAGAGTGTTCAACATCAATTTAAGGAGGGGTGGGATCAAAATTGACATTGATAAATTGCTTGGACCAAAGAGATTGTGCGAGAAAAGAACAGAGATCACCTACATATATTAAAAGAACCAAACAAAAACCACAGCAGAAGCGGAGAATGGTGCCAAGTGTAATCAGAGTTGTTTCGTGTGGAAAAAGGGTGGTTGTGGCGAAATTGCATGAGATGGGCAGTGATAGGGTGGATTGTAGGAGATAAAAGGACAGGTCTTGAGGGGGTTTTTCTTCTTTCCATGATCATTTTGGATTTTTTTCTATCCTTTCATCCATACTTTGAATTGTGGAAATCGTGTGTGTTATTCAAAAGTGTCCGCGTTTTTTCTCTTATTTTTTGTCTTGAGTGTTGAAGTGTTTTCTTATATTAAAAGTGTTTGAGTGTTAGTGTCTGGGTTTGTCGTATCAAGTGTTTTTTTTGACTCAATCAGTGTTATTGTCATTGTGCCAAGGTGCGAATTCATTATTATCAAGTGTGATTTGCAAACTGTTGTGGTTTTCTTTGTTTTACTGAGCTCAATTGTCAAGACTTAAGCTTGTTAGAATTGTCTCACTCTATTTCTGAACTTCATACTCAAGGTTGAGGGCAGCTCAAAAGCGCTCAGGTTTCATTCACGTCCTTGGTGGTGATTCATCCCCTCTCCGGCTCAGCCTACGCTCCACAGCGTAGGAGTTCTACAACGTGTTGGGCACTGGTTTCACATAAGTAATCTTGAGCGGTACGCAAGAATTGGGCCATGGTTGTATCATTGATCTTGTGATGATGTCCCTGATATATAGGTTGTAGTCCCGAACAAATTTTTAATTGTTGTACAAGTTTGCGGAGCTGCCATAATTGAGACAAGTTTAGTGCAATGAAATAGGTTGTTTTGGGGACATAATCTATTCCACACTTACCAGCGGAATATTATTGGACATGACATTCATCAGTTTGTCAATATCTGTTCCATTGCCCTTCAAATCAATTGAAAACAATCCAAATAGAATCATGAGATGAAATAAATTCAACATTTTAATTATTTGAAATAAATCCGAAGACAATTTTAGTTGGAAATATATGACATCTATTAATGGAATCAAACTACCCACCGCGCGATTATAGAAGAATTTTAACCAGTAATTCATGGTTTCTAACAGGAAGTCTGTTGCTACAAAATGACCCACTCCATCTCTGGTTGGAATAAGCATACAGTGTTTGATCAAAGTAGCCAAAGGTTTTGGTAGATCATGTTCCACCAAGTTGATGAATCGAGTGATATGTCGAGCATAGCAAGGGAGGCCTTTTACACCATGAGCCATAAGAGACCACAATTTCCACATGGAAATACATCGCCCAATATCACCACATTGCATAGCGTCGTTAGCCTCGACAACAGTTGCAAAATCTCTAAGTCGTAATCTGAGATTATATGATTTCTTATTCCCAGAAAGCCGAGCGGTCTTCAAAGCCCGTGGTGAGCAAAAATGATCGTAGCATCTTTCAATCAACTTCTCAGCAATTCCTTTTTTAGAAAAGTCCAGTGGTTCTTCTGCGGATTCTTCAGCCATGATTTGTCTGTAGAACAAGAACCACGTCAGTATGGAAATATGACAACTACAATTATATGGATAGGTCGAGACTGACCGCAAACAGAAGGTTAGCGTAGCCATGTGGATCTGATGGATAGCTTGTAGAACATGGTTGAAATCCATCTTACCCGGTGGTTTTCGAATTGAACCTCCAAGTGCTTGCCACCAGCGCCAAGCTCCTGTGTTGTTCTTGACTCCTGGAGTACCCCAGTGCTCGGTAAGGATTGATTGAGCAACATTCCAAAGCGTGTGAGATGCTCCAAATATAGTTAGAGCATCCGCACTCGTGCGGTAACTCGGATGCGGTAAGTGTAAATTTACCGCAACCGCAGGTCTTTTTCCACACCGGTGGAAAAGTAGACCTGCGGTACCTAATTTTCCGATCGGTTTGAGGTAAGGTAGAAGTAAATATAATCATACCCTACCTCGCACATTATCTTTGGTAATGACCCGGGTTTCTCAAAAAGTACCGTCTGGCATTGTAAATGAACAATGTGTGCGGTATACTGTATAAATTCAAATTGGAAACTTTTCACCGGTGTGGAACTTGTACATTACACGTGCAGTAACAAATGCTACGTGGCAGTTACTGTACACCAGTGTGGAATCTTTCCAAAATAACTAACTTTTACCTTACCGTACAGGTAGGTACCACAAATTTAACCAAATCTTACCGCAAACGAGTGCGGATGCTCTTATAACATTTTGAAGGCTATCTTCACCTGATCCAGCCGGAGCTATCTTCTTCCTCAGGCTCTCAATGGCTTGGCAAGTAGCCACATCACCATTAATCACCTGTATTCTCCGAGCGCTGAGTTCTGGTGCTAAACCGGTCTGTTTAGCTATTCCTTCAAGAACGTGAGAGACACCTTCGGCGGAATTTTCCAAACAATCTAACATCTTTAGCATGTAGATATGTGGATTATATCGAGGTATTTCTTCAATAGGCGGGGGAGAAGTTGGGAGCTTTGTTGAAGGACCTGGGCCATTGCCAATGATATATTCATAAAGACACTTGGTGAGCTGGCTTTTGAGCGATGCTTTCCAAGTGATCTGTTCTTGCTCAGTAGGCAAGAAGGTCCAAATTTTAACTGGTTTGTTTTGCGCCGCGGTGAGATGAAGCAGGAATTTATTCAAGTTGCAACTGTCTGATTGGGAATCTACAGTGTGACCTAAGTGCGGTGGAATTGCATGGACATAGCCATACGTACCTCAAAAAACCCATGGGTTTCCATCCACACGAGGTTTTGACACACACCTGAGGAGATCAATATTGTCAAAACATATCATAGGAGGAATGGTATGTTTTTTGTTCATGACACGTGTCAAGTTTGCCTTGTTAACATCCTGTAATCTTGTCAAGGCTCTTATTGCAGAACGCCGTGAGCTACATAGTCCAAAGATAACAATTCAAGCGCTCAGAAACGCCAACAGCCAGGAATGTCAAAGCGTTATGTAGTTGCAGGCCGTTTTGTCTTCGGTTTTTTGCAAAAGCCACCATAGCACAAGTTGTGCCGGCTATCTGTTGAAATCGCATAGGTCAATCATCAGGACTGAATCATCATAAACAGGAACACTCACCAGCTGAGCGCGATTTTTGGATATATCTTGTGAGTTTTTTTTTTGAGTACAAAACACCTTCTCTTTGATTGATGATATCGAGATCATCTTCAACGCCATTGTCATCGGGTGAACGATCAGTCAGCGGTGCGTCGGTTTCTTCATCGGAATCACCGTTAACCGTATCGTGAGCGGCGTGCAAATAGTGTTCTTTGTTGGTTGATGTGCCCGCTACTTCCCTTTCAATCAAAGTATGTAAGAAATCCATACTTTTCTTCACCTGTGCCACGCGTTGAACCATATATCTTCCTCAAAAAAGTCTAGTGTAATTGCATCTGATTTGTAGAAAGAACCACCGGGATAATCCCCCACAGGAAGGCGCTCGGAATCCACATAGAATTGAGCCTTTGGATGGATTCATTGATCAGCCTCTAACCAACATTTAAAAACAAACATGATGAATACCTCATCTAGGATGAATTTCCTCCAGATCTCCTTTCCGTCAGGACCTGAAAAATTTAGTAAATTCTTGATATCACGGACAATGTCCAAAGTGGACTTTGATCCTTTTGTTTCAGAAGCCCAGAGGCAACGCTTGACATTCAGGACAGGGTTGTCAGTGGACAAGAAAGCGTGAATAAATTCCTTTGGAGATATTCGCGGCTTATGGTCTTCCAACCTTTGACAGATTGAGATTGTCTCGCGGGTTATATAAGGCCGAGACTGAATATTGCAAACTGTTTGTTGCAGGGATTTGCGAGTCATAATAATTGTGTATTTTGGTTGAGACAGCATTGGAATGAGAGCAAACCTAAATGATCAAAAATTTTTGTGTGGTAATACCATTGGGATTTCAAATTCACATACCATTGGGATTTCAAATTCACGTGCAGAGGGAGCGTGAG
Source organism: Melampsora americana (assembly GCA_022264835.1). Classification (NCBI taxonomy): domain Eukaryota; kingdom Fungi; phylum Basidiomycota; class Pucciniomycetes; order Pucciniales; family Melampsoraceae; genus Melampsora; species Melampsora americana. The sequence goes on along the minus strand of JAIFHY010000001.1, from coordinate 783,686 downwards.
CTGCCGCAGGCAACGCACGATGGGGCATGCATTTGTGATACTTAAATTCAGTCTAGGATGCTTAGGAGGTTCAAAACTCGAATTGGGGGTAATATTATGGAGACGCGGGTCTGACTTATTAAGTCGTAATAAGACCTCGATTTACAATAGGATCAACGAGGCACTCTGCTCAATGAAAGTGGTGCTGAAAGTTGGACGAGGGTGTGTACAAGGGTTCTAAGGAACTCTTGCCAATTTTTTATGACCTTGCGCGATGTTTAGAACCCCCAAAAAGGGCTTTTGAGCAAAAGTGCTCGAAAATCCTGCTGGTCTCAGGCCAAACTCGGGGCCTATGTCCTAAGCCCCTCTGCGAGGGGCGCGCAAGCGCGCAAGTCAGAGGGGCTTTGTTAAGCTTAAATGGGAGAGAGCTTCGGAAGGGACTCGTGTTGTTTTTGCCTACAAATCATAAAATTCGGACCATGAGTCTCCGGTCTTAACTCTGACTTCTCGGGCAACCACGGGCACCCCACTGGACTCTCTCGGTCCCCGTGCGTTTACCCACACCTGCATCCCTGGTGTAATATTTAACATCATGCCAAAGTTCATCTTGGTTCTCGGGCATGGCGCGTGAAATTGGTGACGTGTGACCAAAGCAAGTTGAACGAACTCAAAAAAAAGAAAATGAAGGACGAAGAAGCAAAGAACGAAAGTCAACCTAAGCGAAGGTCAGCTTGTTGTAAGCTTTAGAATTTTTTCTCAATAAAAACCAAAGAATCAAATGAAAATCTCTAACAGGAATTCAAACCTTTGACTTTTTCGATCGGACAGGAGGATACTTCCTCCACCCAGTTTTTCTTCTAAACCAAGTTAGTTCTTTTATCAACTTTCCTTTGAATTTAATCTTTTTGATCAAATCACTGACAAAAAAAAATGAATTTTACCCCTCAGATGCCAAACCTCCTCCGGTAGATGATCCAGCATTACACCAAGGAAGAAAAAGAACAAAAGAACATGTAGAAGGTGATTGGCCTACTCATATCTACCTTTCCAGTCAGTTTTCAATCTTTCTTGAAATTTTTTGTAGTCGAAATATTGGCGAAAAAACTGATTCTGGATGATTTGATTATGAATCAAGTCGACCTACCAAAAGAAATTAAATCGATTCTGTCAAATATCATTGACGATACTAGTAAAGAAAGTTCTTTAAAATGGCATAGTTTGATGACTACTCAAAGTAAGCGAACAAAATCCAGTCTTCTCATCTACTGTCACCAGTTAATCATTTTCCTTTCGTAATTCCAGATGATCAATTACATCTATCACTTTCACGTCCATTGGCCCTCAAAGCTCCTCAACTGAAAACATTCAGGATAGCTTTAACACATGCTGTCCACCAAATCAATCCGATTTCATTCCATTTTGCTCGGTTTTGTCATCTTACAAATGATGATCAGAGTAGATCTTTTTTAGCTTTAGAAGTTGGAAATGGTCATTCTTCTGTAAGTCTTTTAGCACTCTGATCGAATGACTTCAAAACAACTGATGATGTTTTTTTTGTGGATCTTTGAAAGTTAAAGAATCTGGTCGAAAAGATAAATGAAATTTTAAATGAGTTTGGTTTAGAAGAATACTATCATGATCCAATTTTTCATTCATCAATTCTATGGAGTTTAATAAATCCTGAAAAAGTCATATTAGAGGAAATTGAAACCAAAGAAATTGAAAAGAATTTAAATCAGAACCAAGAATTAAATAAAATCAGATCTTTGGAAGTATTAATAGACAAAGTAGAATTAACGATTGGTCAACATTCATGGTCTTTACCATTAAAAGATTCGTAAGGAATCTGAAGTGATCTTTATATGCTTGTGGATCTTTTTACCGGATTGTGAATATTACTCATTCCCCAATCTTTGGAATTCTGGCTTTGATATCACGGGAATAACAAGTGTGTATTTGTATATAGATTCTAGATAGCTAATGAGAAGGATCTGCCTTCAATACTATGTGTAATCAGATTCCCAGGAATACATTGCAAAAGCGATCCAAATTTGATTGTCCTTCTCAGTTAAGTCATATACCAATTGATTATAAAAAAGACCAACTCAGTCATGAGTTGTGATGGAGAAACCATCGACTTTGAGTAGAGTAAGATACTCATGATGTTTCCAATGGCTCACATATTTCTCTTCTATCGTTACCAAATTCACATACTAGAACTTTACAGTATGGCTTCTTTCCTTATCATTTTCTAGACTATCACAATCGTAGTAAAGTCTTACATTGCAATTATTCGTAAATCTCAAGATTCACTGATGCATTAAAACTGGACACGATGAGATGAAAGCACAGTGCTGAGCGGTATAAGATAACCCATGAGATTTGGATCATGAAATACATTTCATAAGGTAGAAGAAGTACCACTATTAGTTTGCGCATCAAGTGAATCAAGTACAGGTCCAAGTACATTTCCAGCAGGTTTACTCAATCCATCCCTCATTCTATCAGAATTGAAGTTTTCCAAAGCAGGTAAAAGATCAAGAGTAGCTTTAACTTCAACTTTTGAAAACCTAGCCCTCAATTGTTTGATTCGATTTTGAGCCATTTTAATTTCTGATTTCTTAAGGTTTGGTTTCTTTGATACTTCTAATACAGATGGTCTGTGTTCAGTAGATAATTCTAATTCTCGTCTTGTTTGATTAACATCCAATTCGATTCCTAATACTTTGGATTTTTCTATCATCCATTCGAGTTCTTGATCAATCTGATTGGACACCTTTTCATTTAATTTCTTCTCCCATTTAGCGGTCTTATAACGTCTAGTATGACGTCCAGCAGTCAATTCCCAATCTGGTACTAATAATTCGGGTATCATGGGTAAGTTTTTGGTGGTACTGAGGAAATAATCTGGAAATCGATTCCTTAGTTCTGGTGAACTTGATAACCAAAGATGATAGTCTTCGTATTCTTCTGGATCGAGTGTTGAAGTCCAAGAGTCTAGAGGTGATGAGAATAAGTCTTTACGCCCTGAAGAGAAGCCAAGACATATATCCCGTCAGTTCATCGTTCTTTGGAGGGCAGGCAGGGCTTGGGCGTCACGAAAATGATGCTGGTGCGGCTACCAGCTCAAGGGACTAATATACTTACTTTCTCTCGGTTGAACGTGAGAGACTTCGATGACACGTTGATCTGCAAGACCCGTCAAGAAGAAGCTCAACAATCTAACAAAACCTAGTTTTCGAGGTGCCCAGAACACGTACCAACAATCTCTCCATCTCTTCTACGTAGCTCTTTAGCCCATTCGGCTTCCATAAGTGTTTGATAACGCTCACGAGCCTCGATCCGTTTATCAGGATCTTGAAGTCCTATCATCCATTGAGGTTCAACTGGCCAAGGAATGATTTCCTCGGATTCGCTCAATGGTCCTAGTTGTCGTATTGAGTGAGGTGTACCAATTCTTGTCCAATGAATCTCTTTCCTTCGTCCTTTTCTTACACACTCATGTTGAACTTCTCGTAAGTTTTCATAGTAAAGTCTATTGGGATGAACAAATCGAATTAAAAATTTATAACTTCCCCCAAAGTACGGTTTTCACAGGAAAAAGATCATGATGAATGCTTAACTCGTCTGAACCTGGACTCATCAGTCTCACTGTACTATACTCGAATTCGATTGGAACACTTCTAACATATTCAGGTAGTTCAGGATGAGCTTTTTCAGATTTATCCGTCTAATTCAAATCATCAAAAAAGATCAAATTTAGTAATGATGATTGAGCAGCAGAAAAGGTCAAATGTCATAGTTTAAAAAACCAACCCAGAACTCAGGTTCAAGTAAAACGATTCGATTAGTAGTTCTATCAACCGAATAAACCGTCCCAATCTTCCCCCTAAACTCTTTGGTACAATCCGCGATCATCACTCGATCACCCGCCGTAAGGTTCCAAAACTTAATCCGATCTGAGAAATGTACAAAATAATGTTCTTTACGAATTCCAGCTGCTGGTCGAGAACTTGTACCTTTTACACTTGCAGGGATCGCATGATGTATTAGATGATTAAAATCAGTTTGTTTGGAAATTCTATGATGTGTTGATGCTAATGTTGGTGGTTTATAGGTTTGGGGTTTGGTGAAGGGTGATCTGACAGGGTTTGGTTTGGGTGGTCGTAGGTATGCGAGTGATGAGGTTGGCTTCATGATTGATGATTTATCTGCTGAGCTCAGCTCCTGCACGAAAAAATTCAAAGAAAGTTGAAAGAGATCGGGTGGAAACAGGTATCGGTACCACAGACATGCTGTAAGGACAACGGTGACAAGCGGTCACGCTGTGAATTATCCGGATTCGTCAAGAGACGTGTACCGGATCCGGGTCTCAACTGTTGTGATCAAATGTCAATACTTTGACCCGTCGTGATTGTGTACCGAAACGAGATTGGCCCTCCTCCCACCAATCTTACCAACGCCTGACAACTTAAATGAAACAGCAATCAAACTAAGAAAAATCATCCTAGAAGCAGCACAAGAACAAGGAAAAGAAGTGAAGACTAAACGCCACAGGCACAAGATCTGGTGGGATAGGGAGAGGCTTGCAAAAACTGAAATCAAGCTAGAAAATGGATGCTCCGGTCACGACTCCTGGAAGCCAGAAAATGTTACAAGGAATGACAAAACTACTTGTAAGCCCAAGTTCTTGAAGTCAAAACTAATCACTGGAAGAAGTTTCTAGCCGGCGCCTCAGGGACGACTACATTCAAAGCTTTTAATTACACAAAACCCACCACCTCCGGCGAAGTTGCCCCCCTCCTCTGACCAGTCGGTAAAATAGGGGTTGGGCGAAGAGCTGCAATAATTGTATTCAATTGTAGTTGATTTGGTCTTCTGAGCAATTCAGCCACTGTTCAGATAGTATCAAATTTCCCTATTTTTTTTAGTCACCTTTAAGGCACTGAAAAAAATAGGGTGGCGCACAACGCTGCCTGACCATCAGATAGGCCATCTATTCAAAACTCGACGCCAAAACCGCCTTGAAGCCCAGTTGAGGCTAGTCCGTGATCCCTTTCACAGATGGGGCGGTGGCCCCGCAGGAGACCAAGCGGCCGCCCACATAGGAGTCCAATCCGGATGTGGTCCCTTTGGCCTTTGATCCTCATCTGGCATCCACGGTTTAGTTTTTGTGGACGGCCTCTCCCTCTCAATCCCGTATGGCACAAGCGCCAACCACTCGCAGGCTTAGGACGGTGGATACACTTGTAGGTCCATTTTCTTATTTGGTCGCTCTAGCTCGTGTCGGCCAAACTAATGACATTTGTCTATATAAGACAGCCCAGCTCGCTCGCCAGCATGGAACCCACGTCGCCTTTCCCCTTATCTCTTTCTGGCCCTGCAATTATCCTATTTCCAACCCCCCTCAGTTACGTTACTAACCCAAGATTGCCAGATGGATCCGCAGGCGAGGAGATGCAACGAATACATTGCTCAAATGGGCGGGAGTTTCAATCCATGGGATGGCAGGGTGAGTTCGATCTGGATTTTTTGACATGGGTGATTATTGACAAGGGTGTGAAACAGCCATGGGAAGGTTTGGTCTCCACTTCGCCTAACGATATGGCTGCCCGCCATCCATTAAACAATTGTGAGTTTCAATGCGACGTTGGCTGCTTTTCCATTTGTTTCATTTTGATCTAACGCGGGTTTTCTTTGCTTGGCCAGTGGTTCAGGTCGCACCTGGCGAGTTCTATACCGTGGCGGAGGTGGAGGAAAATGGTTGGGGTATGCCATCTCGGCCCCCGGTCTGTGTCACCGCTGACAACCCTCGTCGCCACAAAGGTCTGCCTGTTTCCCAAACTAGGTCAGGAAGATCAAATTTGAAGAGACCGGCACCTCAAGGTCCAGTTCAACATAGCGCGAAGCGGGTAGCTACGTGAGTGCCAGTGCCATTTATGACTGGCCCCTAACCCATGGTGAATTTTCATGCTCATTCAATCTCTCTCCTTAATTTTGCTTGGCGTGCCTCTAGTTCTCAAGCATCTACCGGAGCAGGCCTCCAAGGGACCTCCAATCAAGTCGGAAGGTAAGTCCTATGGATGTGGTCAGTTTGGTGGCAGTGGTGACTAATCGGGTTTCTCTGATTGGTTTTTCTAGGTTGCCCGACTCTAACCCTTCCACTCCGAATGGAGCAGGATTGAATACCCCGAAAATCATCATTTCTGAAGTGGACCAATGCCCAAACTTCTGGGCCATGCCGGTCCACGCATTATATGAATGGCGAAATTCGGTGACCATTTTGGATCGCTGCATCCTGGGGTATTATGAGCAAGCTTTGAAGGACGCGGAGGACAATTTGGACCGAGCAATATCAGAGGCCGCGACTGCTGACACTCCGACGCCCACACCTTCTGGACGAGCTCAGCGGGGCCCTTCCGGGCGCAAAAGGGCCTCGCATGCGAACCGTGTGGTGAAAGAAGAGACTGCGACTGTGGGAGGAACTGACGCACCGGCCTTCAAATTCAAAAAAGATTCCCCAAATCGCCTGGACTTGATATTCATGCGGGCGTTGGAAGCTCTCAGCCCGTTTGGAACAAACGGTCAAAAGGGTAAAGTTTTCCATGAATGCGCCCTTTGGTTAAAAGTAAGTCACTTCTCAAATTCGAATGCTCTCGGTTTTCGATTTTGACTTCAGTTTACCTTGCAACCCAGACCAATGAAGCCACTTTGCGCGCGTTTGGGGAAATTTCAGACAGCCCCAACAGTCGAGTGCTTCAGGTTCGATACACTCAACTGAAGACCTGGCTCGCCGCTGCGGAAGGCTGGAGTAAAATGGACAGTGGGACTGACGAGGACGATGAAGAGCTGCGCACTTTGATACGCTCGGTACAGGATGAGGAGGAAGTAAGCCTTTCCTCTCTCAAATTCTCTTGTCAAAGATTTCTGACTCTCATGTAGACACTCTCTTTCTATTGTGGCCGATCTAGACCGGCCGTGCTCTTAAACTGGCTGGTAAGGAGGAACGCGAGGCGGTTAAAGGCCGAGCTCTGCTTGCGGAGGCTGTTCGCGAAGAACTGGCAACCAAGGCAGTCAAAAACTTCAAGGCATCGGTTAACAATGGAGACGACGAACTTGCAACACCAAGCTCATCGAAAAGGCCCAAAAGAAGTTCAACTGCGAACACAACAGCAGTTGAAATGACCACGTTCACCGGGGAGCTTGCGAGGTGGAACAAAGTGAGCTTGGCTGCTCAAACCAAACAAAACTCAAGAATCAACTTACTTTATGAGCGCGAGTTGGGCATAGCTCAAGACCGAATTGAAAATGAGCGACTGATGGCTCAGTCGCAAGCCGATCATCAACGAGCGGAGCTTGCTCTGCAAGCGCAGAGGTTAGAATTTGATAAAGACCAAGTCTCCTCTTCGAAAAACACCTTACAAACCCTGGAAGCGAAAATCATTCAAATCAAGACTAACACCTCCAACCAAAAATTCGATGTTCTTGAAGCTCACTCAAATGAGCTCAATGAATGACGCCATTTCTGTTATGATGAAGCACCTTGTAGGAGGGCCACCTTTTCCTTCCAAAGAATAGACTGTAACCCTTTCAAACATATTTACTCACTATAACCATCTCATCTTTAACTTTTTACATGCAATTATGAAATAATTCCCATATGTGCAATTGAGACTCCCCTAAGATAGGTTTGACCGACTCCTATCTGCTCTACCCTTCTAGCTTACAACTTCACCAGGTGTAAGCTTTAAACATCAGCTTGTCGGAATGACTACCTTTTCCTTGCAAGCACTCTCAGTCATAAATAAGTGTACCTACTTGGTCAAGATGAACATGATCATAGATCATGTTCATCTTGACCACGTACAAGTTCTGAATCCCCGTAAATAGAGTGTTCCAAATACAGTGTTCCACTGGGGCCAATCGAGGGATTGGCTCTTGGTGATGAGTGCAAAGGTGACTTTAAAAGTTATCTTCAGTCTTCCCTGTCAGCTGAATCACCCCCGAGCTGAGTAAATCATAAGCTCGATTCATTGATAGTCTGATCCATGGATCAGACTACAGATAAATCGACCAGGTGATTTGAGCAGTCCGAACGCCCGAATTCGGACTCAGGGTTAGGACAACAAGTCCCTGAGCATAAGTATAATAATTTCAGATAGGCGATCTCAATTCATAAGCACTCGATTGACTTAGGGAAAAACTTTGCTGATCAAAGTGATTCTTAGATTGCAAGTCAGGATCCCAAAAGTTCACTGTCTCACAGGTCCACCTCTCTTGCAAAGAGGGGTTATGTTTTCTTTCAACCGATCTCATACTTAGGTAATTACATAACAGTCAGATGCGACCTAGATACTGAGCTAAAGAAGGAGGTGGGAGTGGGGAGTTACCTGGGCCACGCCCAACACATATCATACAATTTTTGAAAAATACGGCGACATGATAAAGCTGGTTGAGTTCATTCTTGAAGAACAGTAAATTATCTAAAACAAGATAAGGAAATCAGTTACATATGAGTTCAATACGTGAGAGAAATCTAAGTGCCTACCTTCATATTGGGTCAGTCTGAAGACGTTGTGGACCCGCCCAAACTCATGCTCGACTCCAATGCGACACCGCGACATTGCCTTGTTAAAGAACGTTTGGTGAAAATCCATTCGATCTTCATTACCGCAAAAGGGGGTCATAATAACATCGGTGGCCGTATACCCCTTGTCACCATAAAGCCTCATCTGTTGGCCTTGAAGTCCCTTGGCATGTCGGCGTAAAATAGCCTCGACCTGTCTATCCTTGAGCATGGCCTGGTCGTGTCTGGAGCCTACATAAGCCTCACTCAGATCCACTGTCAAACCACTTGCACAGAATTATCAATAAAACCATCAATTACTAAATTCACCGAAGCAAACGGAGAAAAGAAACTTACTCTGGTGTGGTCACCGCCTGGAACTTCAACACATGACAGCGTTTATGGCCGTTGTAGAACACCGCTTGCATGTGTTTCGGTCGTGAAATTTTCCAAACGGTACCTAGAAATCCAGCCGGATGTGTATTACAGTTTGAGCAGAGCAAGACCGAAACAAGACACCACACTTACCATTGATATAGCCGACACAGTTGTCCATTGGACAATTCTTTGTAACCACTAAAGAGCGCGCATATTCTTCGAGGCGCGCCGGATGTAATTGACGAGGGTTCCATTTCAGTAGATGGCACCACTTTGATTTAACCCACTGCTGACCGAATCACACAATTCGCCCCATGATACTTCGATCTCTTCCAAAAATACTGGCCAAATCGAAGTGACGACTGGGCACGGCCAGACGGGCAAGAAGGATGGCCAGAGCTGTGAGACCGATTTCCACACATCCATTGTCCAGAGTGATTGAGTTGGGGAAACCAAGCAGTCGGTGCAGGTCAATGATTTCGATTGGCCAAAAACGTGTTGTCATATAACAAACCGCCGGTGTCCATGTTGTTACGTCAATACGCTGATGTCCATTGTAAGATATCCGTCGACGCAGTAAATCGTCTTCAATTAGGTGTGCAATACGTGCCCGAGATTCGACGTTTGCTACAAGCCATAAGTAGAGTATGCGCTTTGGGTTGTTGGAGTTTGAGGGGGATTTGTATAACCCCTTGCGAGTAAGACACTGGAACGGCCTGAGGACAAACCGCCAAGGAATATCAGCGTAGAACACTCACCTCGAGGCTAAAAGTTATGGATGACTTACATATCAGCAAGGGGTCCAGCAATCACAATCAAATCGTTACAGCTATCAAGTTCAGGTTGAATGAGAGAGAGGATGTCAGAATTATGAAAGATCGAGCTGGTAATAGACGATGAGTGGACTCACGTCTATAAGGCGTTATTCGGAGGATGGTTCGGGGATTTCCCTCGGGCGTCAAAGGTGCAAGGCCCCCGGCAGAAGTCAGGTTGGATAGGGGCAGCTGGACGTGGCCAAAAACTGTGAAACCTCTGGCCAAGATCCTTCGGGCGACTTCAAGGGCATTTGTGTGGCAGAACCTACTGTCGGCCAAAACAGGTCGAAAGTTCGCCCAACCCCTAATAACCTCCGACAAGGATGAACAAGCCAAATTGCTTTTTATGGCACATCCGTAGCACACATCAAAGCGGACCTGACCAATATACCAGACCTTCAGAAAGTTAATCCAACAGCAAACCAACTCATATTCCCACCCCTCAAGCTTAAAGAACTCCAAGAAGTGGTAAACAACATACCTAATAAGAAAGCCAAAGGGGGCAACAAAGTAGCAAACAAACTCATCAAACTTGCCCTTCCAACAATAGAACATAAGCTCCAACAGCTCCTCAACACTTGCTCCATTCTTGGGCACTTCCCGGATTACTGGAAAACGGTGGTGACGGTTATACTACGCAAGGCAGGAAAAGACAACTACACAGCACCAAATTCCTACTGACCCATAGCCCTGCTAAGCTGCCTAGGAAAAATCTTAGAGAAACTGATCACAAATAGACTTACATATTGGGCAGAAAGTTTCAAAATAGTCTCACCAAATCACATGGGTGGACAAAGGCAACACAGCACAGATGATGCTCTAATGGTTCTAACAACTTGGGTCAAAGGAAAGTGGAGAAGGAAAGAGGTAGTCTCAGCCCTTTTCCTAGACGTAAAATTGACATACCCATCAGTTCACAGAGAAAGATTATGGCATTTTTCAAAATAAGACAACTGCCCAGAATATCTGCTACGTATTGTCCAAGGTTTTCTCACAGAAAGGTCAACTCATCTCTGACTCCAAGACTACCTATCTGAAAACTTCCAAATCAAAAACGGGTTACCGCAAGGATCACCGTTATCAGTTATATTGTACATCATTTATAACTCAGGTATTCAGGCCAAACATGACCAAATACACAATCAAATACATTGTCACTAGGTTTTATAGATGATGTGGTACACCTAGTTGCATCCAGAACGCTCAAAAACAATATGACTGAACTCAAGAAACTAACAGATCACTCACTGGAATGCGTCAGGAAACATGGAGCAATTTTTGATCAAAAGAAAGCCCAACTACTACATCTAACAACAAAACGCGACCAAAAACCCCCTTCATTCCTCTTTGGTAATACAATCTTACACCCCCAACAAGAAGTAAAATGGTTGGGCCTGTGGTTAGACACAAAAATTAAATTCAGCAGCCACATAAAACACATGAAAAAAACTGCTGACTTCATGCTCCATCAACTCCAAAGATTAAATAAGACTAATTACAAAGGAGATCAAAAAACTCATTATTACAGTTCTATTACCTAGAACTTTATATGGTAGCATTGCATGGTTGACTCAAAAAATCACAACAAAGCAAACAAAATCCTGGAAAAAATCCAGAAAGAAGCAAGCAGAATAGAAATAGGTGCCTTCAGAGGAACGTCAAACAATATGATTTGGCACAACATGTACCTACCACCATTTCTATGGACGGCGGCCTGAAAACACAATCACTTCATTCTCAAGAGATTGACAGCACCTGAAAACCACCCCTCAAGAAAATTCATCATTCACCAACAAGCGTACCATCCAAAAGCTTATCCAGGACCAATCCAAGATGTACTTCAACAGCAGCAATTAAACAACCTCATCAAGGCGAATATTGAAACTATCTACGCATATCCAATAGCACCCTGGGCCAAAGGGGTAGGAGAAATATTTAATCTAGATCAGAAGAAAGACGACATAATGAAATGCCTACCTAGCCAGATTACAGAAGAAGAAAATGAGTGAAAAGCTGTAATCATTTTTACCAATGGATCAGTGAGACAAGAAGGTGGAGAGGCGGCTGCGGTTTCTAAAACAATCAGTAGAACCCAGTCAATATCATATAGATTTTTTTTTTCAAATCATGAAACTGAACTACTAGGATTACTACTTTCAGCGGAATTAGCAGTCGATATCTTAAAATATCAATGACCTATACCTACTAACCTTTCTATTTTCTGTGATAACCAGGGGGCCCTACAACTCATTCACAACATCCCAAGACAAACTTCTGGACAACACCTATTGATCAAGATCAGAACTACACTTAGGAGACTACCAGAAAACACTAACATCAGACTTTTCTGGATGCCAGGTCATGAAGGAATTGAACTCAATGAACTGGCAGACCAATTAGCAGGAGAAGCGGCAGACAATCAGACAGCAACTAATGAACTATTGTCAAGTATAGGTAGCCTCAGAAAGAGAACTAATGAAAATTTTCATGTTCAAAATTTCCCCTTTAAACCAGGTAAAAACAAATACGTGACAAGACTGTAAAAAATAGCTGGTGGCCTAGAAGCTCTGGAGAAATATGGCACAGCAGCCATTTTTCAACTTAGAGCAGGCTACAGCCCACTTAACTCTCATCTTTTCCAAAGAAAACTTACTAACTCGTCTCAATGTACAACATGTGGAATTGTAGAGAATACTCAACATTTCCTTCTCTATTGCAGGCAATACTCAAAAGCAAGGAAGAAATTTAGAAACAGAATCAAAGAGGAGGGTATCAAAATAAATTGGAACAACACCAAGAAGTTATTGGATTCACCAAAAGTTTATCCACTTTTAGCAGAGTACATTCTCAACACCAAACGCTTATGATGGATAAACATTTTTTAATTGGTTAATTTATTATAATCTGGTGATCACCTGTCAGAGCAGGGATTGAGATGATTCAGACTAAGGACTTTAAATCACTCCACAAATCCCACAATCCTCAAGTACTCACCTTCACCCAAGATTGAATAGAAAGTTCATAAGAGAATAGAAAATAATCAGATCAATGCATAAAACCTTAGACATACCTATCAGAGCAGGGATTGAGATGATTCAGACCAAGACCTTTGAATCACTCCTCAAATCCCATTATCCTCAAGTATGTACCTTCACCCAGGATTGACTAGAAAGTCTTGGATGAAGGGAGAAGACTCAGAGGTGCTCTGTACAGTATTACATAAGTGCAAAATGCCACAAGTGGTACATAGCTTTGAAATTAGGTTTGAAAAATTACAAATTATGAATGTATATCGCAAATACTTGAAAACTTGTGAAATTTAGAAAGTTAATTAGTCTAGGTATTCAGTATGTGAAGTATGAGATAGCAAGAATACATAATAATTATGCTTATTAAAACCCCAAAACTTCAACATAACTGGCTATAAATATTTACAATAAAATCAGCATATTGTTTGAATCTTTTTTTGGAGGAATAAAGAGAGAGAGAAAATCAAGATTTCAATTAATCCAGCTATTTCTTGGATTTCTTTGCATTCACCTCAGATTGGGCATTAGCAACAGCTTCAAACATCATGGTGAACCATTGGTCTTCCATTCCAAGGTAGAAAGGGTGCACCTTTCTCACCCACAATGTCTTTGAAATTATGAGCTTCAGTTTTTGAGAATACATAGTGCACATTAGAACATTCACAAAGAGAAAAGGTAAGGTGGTGTGAAACTCTGTGTCAATAGGATGTCAAAACAAAGGCTTCTGGACTTTAGTATCAAATCATAACAGCTAGATTGACATCTTGCTGTGAGAGCTGGCTTTAGTTTGCCACTTTTTGTACACATAAACCTCTAGAGTCTTCCTGATGTACATATTCTAGAACAAAGAAGAAGTCATTGATAGAGTGGGTAATCATGGAAATTTAAGGCATACCTTCTTCTTGATAACCACCACAAACTTACCAGATCAGAGTGTATTAGGTTTTGAAACTGACCCTTCATTGAACAGTGTTTGTGTTGGGATAGTCAGATTTGAATGCACATTGATTTTGAGATGATGAATGGACAACAGTACATGCCTGTTCCACTAGTGAATTCTAGCAACAAGCGTTTTCAAGTCCCTTAGTGTTTTTCACAATTGATGCACCAATCTTGCTACAGGTCCTTGGATCTATCTTGTCAAGTATGTCATTACTATCAGGAGCTGAAGGCTTATTTTCAGCAAGCAACTTCTCCAGACTTTGCCTAGAATTATCCAGTTCCATCTTGGTACATTTGTATCATTCAAAAGGCAAACATTGGATCAACTCGAATTTGTGCCTTGAAATTCCTAACATGTGTCTGGGACCTGGGCAAATGTGTCATAAATGTTTTGCTATTATTAAAATCTAAATGATCTAAATAATGTCTACTTGTTGTCATAATCCACTAAATATATCTTCATTTAATCTGTTATATTATATCTTATATTTGTCCTAGTCTATTAGACTGTTCCTAGTTTCATTATATCTTGTTACAATCTGTTCCTGATCTCTCTTTTAATTTACTATATATTTGTATCTGTTGTCTACATTTCTGTTTCTCTTTTCTCATAGAAATTATTATTATCTTTCTTCTCTTTCTAAAAATAAGAGTCTTTTACCTGAACGGATCTCACAGCTTCACGCGATTTCAGCTTAATGCAATTCAGATCAAGTGTATCTAAGATACAAGGATCCCCATCACAAAATGGTTCCTTTTTGATTCCTAGGGTCCATAAGACTTGGCCAGGGTCCTGATCAACCAGACAGGACAATCCTTTAGCTTGTTATGGCAAGCCAAAAAACTCTCTAGGAGTGAGTGGACTTACTTCATGAGCATACAAGGATAAAAGGTCAAAAAGGAAATCGCATGCGTTGTAGGGGAGTCGAACCCCTGACGAGGCTAGATGCCCCATGGCAAAGCCCCAGTTTACCGCTAGCCTAACAACGCCATGAAGATAAACCCGTCCTTTCAACGACCGGATCCCTATCAAGTGAACTGTGAAACACTTGAACTTTTCAACAGAGAGGTGTGACAAGTCCAAAGAAAGAAGGTCATCAGGTGATTAATGGTAGACATTGGATTCCTTCATGTTAATATTATAACTTGATAATTTATTTTATCTCTTTGTATAATCTTCTACGATTATAACAGACCTTTTTAGACAACTGTCGTGTGTCTTCGAATTGTGTACCTCAAAAGAATAATTTCAATATGACGATTTAAACTAAAGACTCAATGAAGAAGCTTCAAGATCACTATGATTTCACTATGATATGGTCTGTTTGTTTTTTTGTACCAGTAAGGTTTTTTCAAGCCTGCCTTGATATGCCTTACAGATATCATCATGATCTCGATGTGTTACTTTGAATCAGACATAATAATAAGACTTTGTTTTATTTGTACAGATTTCAAAACAAAATGAATCATAATGCTTTTCATAGCTTCTTCACGTGGAGATTTAAAAAACACCTTTAACCTAATGTTCATCTCAATGTTCTTTAAAGACTGATTTCAAAAGTAGCTGAGGAAAATCGTTTGGGGCACAAATCGTTCACATAAGATAAACGTCCATGATTCAACTTCAAAGCTAAACAAATCAAAACAAACCATATGAAAACCAACACATTCCAATCACAAATTCATATAAACAAAACTAACCAATCTTATCTAAATCTATGTATCAATCCAGAACCAGCATCAAAAAAAGAGAAGGAAACAAAAAAGGTGACAAGTTTGCAGACAAATGGGATTCAGATACATAAATTTACCATGCAGGTCAAGCCAAATCAACAGTCCAATCAAAATATACAAAAAGATCAAATAGAAAGGAGCAAGGAAACATAAGTGAACCGACAAAAAAAGTGAACAAAAGCAATGCGATGTTTAAAAAAAATTCAAAAAGACATTCTATCATTCAAAGAGAAAACATTATATAAAGAGAAATGGAAATTGTACTTTAATCAGAATCAGATGAAGGATGAGAAGAAGATTGAAGTATATTCATATATTCTTGACAATCTGACCATTCAGTTTGATGATTGTCACCTAAACCGATTCTTCTAAGTTGATGAAACAAAAGTTCAGCATAAACTGTGATCAAAGCAAAAAAAACGATAATCGAAAATCAACATGGTTAGGCAGAACAAGAAAGAAAGTTAAGAAGACTACTGACGCCATTGAGCTTTACCAGGATTAAAATGAACCAAATCTTTTAATTCGAATGAGAGTGAATGGGTTAACGAACTCCAATCTAAGATTCCGATTGGTTTTGCACCAGAGAGTGAATTAAGTTTATGAATAAGTTTTAAATGAAATGAATCAAATTGAATGATTCGTTTAGTACTCATTGCATTTGAATTAGCATCTTTAGATGAATGTGGCATAGTTCTATAGACTAATTTAGTTTTTCGATTTGGAAAGATCGTATTTAAAACTTTAATGAATTTGATAAACCGTTGTTCGTGCTCCAATAATTCTTCATTTGTTAATTTTTCACCAATGATCACTTTAGATAAACTTGAATTATGCTTTGAATTATAAACTGCTAATTCAGATCTATAAACTAAATCCCATAAACCTGCATTAAAGATGACCAAATCAGGTGTTTTACTTAATAGATCGGTTCCTAATAAAGGTAAATAAAACTTTTTGATTCGACTTTCAAATTCTTGTGGTTGATCTTCACCTGGATGAAAAAATTCTTGTTCACTTTCGATATCGATTCCCATTAAGAACCAATTCGAAATGACAAAATTCAATGGATTATGTTTTCCAATTCCGATTCGATGAGAAGCCGTTTGAGGTTCTGAAAACCTTGAATCAGTTTGATTAGTTAAAAATCGATGATTTGTTAATTTTGAATTTTTTAAAACGTCATTAAAGATAAAATGTAATAAGTTTCTATCTAATGAATCCCCGATTAAGATCACTGTTTTATCTTTTAACCATTCATATTGAATTCCATTTACGAATTCTGAAAATAATGATTTGATCGCAAAGTCTTGTCCTACTTGTTTACCTTCATCTCGACCTCTTCTTCTTGGTTTAGGATTATTGACGATCCAATTTGCTTCGTATTTTGATTTAGATTGAGGTGGTTGGATTGATCCTACATGACCAGGTAATTGATACGGATTATAACAATACTCTGGTAAGTGTCTTGATCGAATGATTGACCATCTGTGAAATGGTTCAAGTTAATCAGTTATCTTGGCAAGAAATATGTTATTGATAATCAAAGAATGAATTGACCTTTGTGGTAAAGATAGATTTGAATGATGAGATTGAATGAGAATGTAAGCAAAGAAAGATAAACTGATGATCAGAATGATAAGTAATCTGATTGGACGTAATAAGATTAATCTGATTTTATTTATAAAAGTATCATAAATTAATTTAAATGAGAAATCGTTTGAGTTTGATTGATGATTTGATGATAATGAATTTGAAGGTGAAGTAGGTAATTGGATGGGTTGATTGATCGTTTTCCAATTTCGATTTGTAGTCATTTCTTTGATTTCTTTGAATAATCTATTCTCGTTTCACTATCTTGAGCTAATACCAATCTAGAATTCAAAATGAACACAATTTGTACTGTCTTGACCACACAATCTTATCATCAGATTGTATCCTCATCACATGTCACATGGCCAAACACCACCTTGTACCATCCATTTCTCCTCAATCGGGTTGTGCACTCAATACTTCCCACGATCTGACAAACTTAACAAACGAGGCTTGACCGAGGGACTCACAGTGGGTAAAGTCAAGAATGTGTAAAGGCCCCGCCTGCAAAACCAAATTTCACTTGTTGGCCAAATGAACAACTAAACTTTGATGTTGGCCCATGATACTTAGACAGCTGAAATGTGCTCATTGAGTTTGAGCCAAATATGTGGAGGACATGTTGAAAAATATATTTTCAAAAAAAGAGGCATCAGATTTTCAGGCCTAGCACCTCCTAGCACTGAATTAGGTGGGTAGCTGAGTACATAAGGTCAGCTAGGGAATCAGGATGATGACTATATTGCACCTAAAGGTCAATTGTGGCTCCAGGGTCTCAAAATTCAGTGTTCCAGGGGACCCAGGAAGGCCAAGAAACCCTCAAAAATTTCAAACCCAAAGGCCTTTGCAGGCAGGGTTGTTACACATTCCTGACTTTACCCACTGTGCCTCAAAAACCGGAAATCTTGCGTGAGAAGTAAATTGTATTTGGCTAAAAATCATTACATTATGATGAGTATTTGGGATTGATATCAGTAGGTGTCAACAATCAAAAAGAAAACACCTCATCAAGGATTATTGGACATGCTCAATGGCATGATCAAACAGCTCCGTAATTATTAGACAGAGGCCCTTCACTGTGATCCATTTGTAATGGCCGCCAGTTCTCACTCCTAGACTTTGACTTGAGTACTTCAAAAGCAAGTATCCTGATTATGCAGTTTGCACCAAGGAACTGTTTTGTGAAACTTTTTCCCAGTATGGGGAAAATGATGCTCACTTTGCAAAGAACCCTACACCCAAGGTCAATGATGAAGATAATCAGCCATTTGATCCACTGGATGAAACCAATGGTTTTGCCTCTTCTGCTACTCATGTTCTGACAAGTGACAAAGAAATTGATCAGTACTTTTCAGGAATGCATCCATGCGAACGTGACACTGATATATTAAATGGTGGAAGGTACATACAATCATCTCTTCTATTGAATATCTTCTCTTTATGTTTCATTAGTCGCTTTTCTGAGCTTTCTTCTTTATCTATGCAGCTCAATCACAAGCGATTTCCAAAGATCACCAAATTGGCTTGCAACTTCTAGGCTTGCGTGGGCTCTTCTTGCGCAGTTGAAAGGACTTTTCCAACTGCAGCAATTGTGTGTTCAAATCGACAGGGTGGTCTGAAATCAAGATCAATCAAACAGGGCAGTTGGTGTCTGTCAATGGCTCAAGCAGAACTTTGTACCAGATGGAGAGCTTGAGAAGGCGGTGGCTGCTGTGGAACAGCTTGTTGCTGGTTTGGCCAAGAAGAAAAAAGTTGTGGACGTGTAGTTACAAGTAGTTTTCTCTCAGATTTTTCTTTTTTTCTTTATTTTTTTCTGTTTGATCTCATCCTCTTTCATGTAATCACTTCTCATTTATATTCCTGCATCTTTGTGTGCTCTCTCTTGTGTGGCTCAGGCTGGTTTTTGGTGCCTTTTGGAAATATTTTTCCGTGCAGTTTTTGAGCCCCTGCACTGCACTTGTCTCAGTGCATGGGTTGTCCCAAAGGTTGCCCACTAGTGCTGGCTTACCAGCGCTGCACAGTGCTCACTGTGCCTTGTGCCCTGCACAGTGCAGACTGCACCTAAAATGTGCTGCACTGCACTGGGGTCAGACATTGGTGTAGTATTGTTGAACTAAAGGATAATCTTGTTCCTTTTGCTGTGGAGTCATTAACAGGCAATGAGATTGATTGTTGGAGAATTTTCTGCAATGTTTGCACATTTGTGTGAATATTATGATTGTTGGCAAGGTAAGTGATCATTGTGGCCTGGGTAAAACCTTCTTCACAATAGCCTAGAAGGATAGGCTGAAGTACTTCTTCTTGAATCTCATCAATTTGTAGCATGTTTTGTAGCTTACTGATTACAAGGTAGTGAGTCAAAAGATAGAGTGGATTAAACAAGTGTGAGATTTGAAAAAAGAACTTGTGGTGATGGTGTTTGTGGGTGGTAGCTAGCTGGTGGTGAATAGACAATTTTGGAATAGACACGTAAAGGTGATGGTGGTAGCTGGTGATGATGAGCTGGTGGTATGGTGTGGTGTGGTGTGGTGTGATGTTGGAAACCCGGAGACAGAGATTGGAAATCAAAAATCAAAAAAAATCAAAATTTTGGTATTCCAAGATTTGAATTTTGAAAACAATGTGGCAGTCACTTGACGCTTCCGTACAAGCACCACCCCTTTTTGTGATTTGTAATTTGTGATTGCTGATTGGCAATTCAATTCAGATCAGTGACATCACTCAAAAAACCCCAAATGCATACCTCACACCTACCCAATCAGCCATCTATACTTCCAAACATCAAATAATCAGATCTTAAACAACAATAGGAAATTGATTTTCCTTGCAAGGGGGTTAGACACATTACTGTAAATTTTGCAAGGATTTAAAATGAATACTCAAAGTCATCCCAAACCCGCAATTTTTATAAACCAGACAATGTCATCAATGCTACTGCAGAGGTAGAGTCCAGTATCATGGATCATATGGTAATTTTTCTTCAAATGGCTGAGTAGGGGTCAGTGCATACAACACTGAGGCAGCTATGCTACTCTATGCTGCGAGTCATGTAGGACATAAGGTGGCGGCATCCACTATGGAGAGGTTTCCCTAAAAGTTAGTGTGCTGTACCCAGATATGCTGCACTATGTGCTACTGTAGCTGATTTTTGCACAGCTAAGCTACACTACAGGGCTAAAATGTCTGTAGCAAGATGGTTCTTGGATGCTGAGTAGGTCTTTGACACAGTCCTAACCCCGCCTAGCCAAGTATGCCTGACTATATTTTGAAGGGAGAAAGTGCACACCCTGACCTCTTTGAACCTCACATGATGGGATCCACAAAAACCTGCAAGTGCCTCTGTGGCCCTGGCCCAGCGGGTGTCCAAGCATTCCAAACCCACTTGAGTACACAAGAACAATGTTGCTGTCACATAAAATGAAAATACAAATCTGCTGTTCTCCCCACTCCACCTCTCCTTTGTGCCTTTTCTGGGTAGGCCTTGCAGCACCCAGAAAAAAGTTGCCTTTCTCTGAAATTATAACAAAAGTCCAATTTTATCACCTCCTTAGCGCTTGAAATTGAGCCTAGTCCTGAGTCTTGAAATTCAGGGTAGGCCATATTCAATTTGAGTCAACTTGCTGAGGTTCTTGGGTCTACACAGGGCTTGGGCTGGAAATGAGCCCTCAAGGTCATGTCATAGCAAGTAGCATAGCTGGGACAAGAGCCTGGCTAGCTGTAGTGTCAGCCCCAAGCTTTGTCAAGTCTCAGCCAGAAATGGCATCTAACATTTAAAATCATAAAAATAAAAAACACTAGACCTTAGGCGGGCATGCCCGCCCTTAAGCATTAAAATTCAATTTCAAGAGATATTAGACTAAGGAGAGCACCTCTGTTGATCCATACATCATGAATAGCCAAGAGCGTTATGTCTTATCCAAACAACCCCATGTGCATACAATAAGATGAAAATGACTTTTTGTGTACAACTTCAATAGACCCAAAATTCAATTCCAGCCACACTTCTTATCATCCAAAGTCCATACGCGGAAATGAACCATTTAAACCACCCACACTCCACATGGTGTGGTGGTAAGCAAAAAAGATGAGAGTTCCCTGTATACTTCAAAGTATGCCGCAACAGACACATCTAGTTAAACTCAAGAGACATATGCATATATCTTCATCTGGTGGGTCCCAGAGATTTCCATCTCTACATTTGCCCGAAAAAAGGTACATATTGAGCTAGTAAATGAGCAATTTCAGACATATTTTTACTACTGATGGGAATCTATGAGTAAGTTTTAAATACGAGTGTAGTTGCTTTATGATTACCTGAAGCTTATTATACAAGAGGCTTCACCCCAATCTATTTCTTTGTCAGAATTGCATTATGCATGTCAATGGTGTAAAGGTTAACTCTATCATTGTTTATCCGCAACTGTCGGCTGTCATCAAAATAAAGACGGTTTAAATTTTCGGTCTCGATTGAAATAAACCGAGGCGGGCGAGCAAAGGAACAGCTTTCAGAGTGTGTTATATCCTTTGCTTCAACTGCTCTAGCCTCAAAATAAATATTTCAAAATTAACCACGTCATAGCACATGAATGAGTCCAGACCTTTTGTCCCATCAAAGAGGTTATACATGGATAAAAACTTAAGCTAGGGCAGAACATTGAATGAGGCTGGAACCATAATAAGTAGGTACAGATGTGAGTACAAAGGCTCAGTGTGGAGGGCTAAGCACATAAACCATTGAGTTCCACACTTCTGATACTCTAAACAAGCATATCCCTTCATACGTCTATTCTGAACTACACATAGAGGCTCTGCGGGACGAGGGAGAGTAATATCATTAAGCAACCTATTGAAATTTAATAACAACGCGCATGACCTACCATTATGTATAAGAATCAACTTTGAAGAATTTGTCAACACACGATATTTGGTGTATTTGCAGTGGTAGACGACGTCGCCAGAGCTATACGCAGACTGTCCACGTCTTTACAACGCGAGAGGGCTACATAAAGCTGACCATGTGAGAAAACAGGAGAAGCTAGAAATATCCCTACTTTATCTAGGGTCTGGCCCTGGGACTTATTGATTGTGAGGCAGAAGGCGGCCGTGACTGGAAACTGTCGCCGAGAAAATGGTATTGGTTGCTCTACGGAGCCCCTATGTATCATCTTCATCCTAGGAATGGGTATCATAGTATCTGCTTTAGGGCCTGAGATAATTTTGCAACGTAGGATTCGCGAAGTAACACCCAGAACCAAGAGTCGAGTACCATTGCATAAACCACAAGCTAAACTTAAGTTGTGAATCAACATAACCGGCTGGCCAACTTTAAGAGACAATCGATGCTCAGGGAATCCATGGAAATTGATAGAATTACACATTTCAATTGAGATTGGTTCATGAAATTCAGGGTCAGGCTCATCGATGGAAGACGACGTGAAAGGCTCTCCTGGAATCTGGTCCAACATATAACGATTTATCTCTTTGACTGTAGCATTCAGCGGAGTGACAACGCACCGCCCAGCGTAGTACTTAGCCAATTCACCCCATCGGTATCCAGTGACAACATGCAAATAATCATTGTAAACCCATTTCAAAAGACGTTGGGGGATAGGGCTGAAAGGAGGTAAAAGATCCACTTTCATGTGTCGTAAGTCTATTACACTCCTGTTGGATTTTTGTAGAGAGCCGTCACCTAAAGCCAATAACCAATCGGCGTAATCTTTCAAACGTTGAGGCACTCCTCCCTCCGTATCACGAAGTCTAAGGTTGGCTTTCAGCGTGAAAGATCGTACTAATGACCATAAGCTAGAACCTTTAAATGAAGCCCTTTTCTGATCCCCCAGAGAGCCTCCAGGGATGATAGGTAGAATTTGACAAAAATCCCCTGCAAAGATGATGCTCTTGCCGCCAAATGGTGAATCATTCCTACAGATATGTTTCAAACTGCGCTCGACCGCCTCAATACAATGCTTATGTTGCATTGAAATCTCATCCCAGACGATAATCGGAGCTTGTATCAGAATTTTGCTGCTCTTGTCTCAGCCGTTTAGATGACAGGTGGAGTCTTTGTCGACATCGAGCGGAAGGTTGAAAGCTGAGTGCGCAGTCATACCGTTGAGTAATAGAATAGCAGATACTCCCGATGATGACACAGCTAAAGGTGCCGATTTATACGCGTTGAAAAAATGTAAGATAGTGTTCAAGGTATAAGTCTTTCCTGTGCCGCCGGGCCCATCTAAGAATGCTATAGTTTGCAATTGAGATGACTCCCTTGAGCATACGTAGTCTAAAAGGGCCTTTTGATCGGTATTCAGTTTTGATTTTTGAGTCTTAAAGATATCCGCACTTAGCTCAGGTGTAGTCATAGGGATGTTTCCAGAAGAACGCTGTTGGTCATCTAAAACATTACCAATTGTGCTGGTTACGGCTTCGCTAAGGCCACATGCCTCAAAAGAAACACCCATATCCTCAATTAAATCAGCACAGAGTTTAAGCGTGTATGTCTGCGTTATACCTCGCGAGACAGGGATAGAATAGCCCAACTTGCTGAGTTTGGACTCGCAATCCTCGGCCATAGCTTCCTGGAATCATGACCATAAGGAACCCGGAGACGCAACCCCGCCGTAGAGTATAATCAATGCAAAGAGCAATCGTAGTTGATGCGAAGTTGCCCATAGAGCAGCGTCTTCCATAGCCTGTTCATGATGGCGATCGGAATCCAATAGGCCCAATTTATCGGCAGCTTCGCGGAAAGTAGCGTATGTAACGCCGTTCACAGTTTGAATGTCCGCGAAAGACTTAGGGCCTTTGACGTGACATAACAAAAGCCGTAGAAAATATCGTTCACCCTCCGCAATATTCACGTAATGCAAGCGACCTATGGATTGGACGTCGGCGCTGCGCGACTTGAATTTGCCCTGGGTGTAAGCAAAATATTGAGGCGTTTCGACATATAATAAAGATCTGGCATAAATATTGGCTTTCGTATTATGAATGTCTTCACGGCAGATATGAAAAAACTCCATTAAGGTGGAGGTCAGAGGAGGTCGGACACGTAATCTTCTTTGCGCCTCTTGTGCATCGCTGAAATACACCATCTGTTCATCTTCCAGGTGGACTTGAAGCTTCAAGACAGCAGGAAAGTGGGAGTTCATTTTGAGCTTCAAGAGACGCATCGCAGCTATACGCATGTGTTAGCTTCATTAACAAAATATAAATCAACAGAGGACTTACCCTCTGGCGCGCTTATGTGTTGGTAAGTTTGAAAATCTTTGACTTCATTATGAATAGGGGCCTCTACTGTTCGAGAGAAGAAAGGCTGATTAGCTGGTGACTCGCAGGCAGATAGGCAAAGGCGTTCACCTGTTGTTTTGTCTGGATTCTGCTGAATATCGAGTTGGACTCTAGTCTTATCAGTACCTTTAGTTAGATATTTATAGAGGTACCTAATAGGCTTAGTACCGACGGGAATTTCCACATTTATATGACATTCAAGTAGGAGCATAAGGTATTTATTATACGGTACCACGTGGCCGTTGTGATATACGGTATTACGTTTACGTATGATTCTGGCGTCGTTTGGGCGTTGGTAGGTATGAAATGAGTCGTCTGAAAGAGTTGATTCTTCAGCGAATGGCTTAGGGTATCCCAGTCTACATCTTCCGTCGATGAAACATGCCATTCCATTTCAGGCAAGGCCCATGAAGCATAGACTCAGATATCAGGTGATGCAGTTTCGGCTCTTCAGTAGGATCCGGTATTGTAACGCACACTAACATGTCAATGTCCTCTTGAGTCTTTGGCCTAGAAGATTCGTCTAGAATTATAAGTATATGAGCATGCGGCAATCCCCTCTTTTGAAACTCAACTACCATCAGATGGGATACGGTCACCCCAAGTCTTCTGTTTTCCACAAGCTCCGTGAGTAATACACTAAGCTTCAAGTCAAACACACGTGCAACCAGATCTGGGCAATCCTCCCACATTTCCCCGTACTTTAAATTCTCTTGAATCTCGGGCCATTGTGAATTTGTGGTCATCGTGATGAAAAGGCTCGGACTACCGAAATGTCGAACTAATGCCATAGCGTCGTGATACAATTCATTCATGTGACGGGGTCCAGGTTTGAAGCTGGAAGGTAATATGAATTGGCAGCCAGTGGGATTATTGTTACGGTCGAAGGCTTCTGTGATTCCTTTGTAAAGATCGGCCTTTATTTTCTTTTGATTGTTCTTGAAATAGCGGACTCGGTCTTTCTCAACGCATAAATACAAGTCTACGACGAAAGTGCTGGGTGAGTCTGCGGGCATGGAGATATGGAAGGAAATAGTGTTCGCGTTCGAATAGCAAGTAAGCGCCCCATTCAAGGCTTGTAACAGTGTAATATTCACGTTTTCCTATGACATAAAGATGAGTATAGTGGATAACGTAGCTAACTTGAACAGACAAAGAGGCTCACGACCAGGATTAGTGCCAGCTGTGGGAGATACATAATTTTCGTCCCATGACTGAGAGCCATATGGCATTAATAAGGGGTACCGCAGGGAAAAATATGCCGTGTGAAGATCAGTAATTGGTTTCAAAGCACTACCATGGCAGTGCATGATTAGTTGTTGTGGGCGATCGTCGATAACGTCTGTCTCTTCGACCAAAGCCGCAACTTCGTTCATGTTAGGTCTGTTGTAAGTGCGGGATTCGCGATGTCCTGGGGGCAAGGTCTTTAGCATTATTTGCTTTGTACTCGACGGGGCGGTGATGGTTGCAGCCATTTTGAAGTACTGGGCATAAACGTTGACTTCATTCATGAGATCTTGCAAGCGGCGTAGAGTACGCCTCGATATAAGCTCGGTGGTTAGGCCGTTGGGAGATCTTCATATATGATAAGCCATTCGCTTATTCAGTTCATCTTCGCCACCGTCGCCCAGGAAAAAGATCTGAGCAAAAGCCGGTCAATTTAAATTATCGGGATACATTGATCCAATCAAATGTTTAAGCTCCCCCGCCATTCTGAACGTGTGAGCTCCATTTGCACCTGTGATGCTTTTGTCGACGTCGATGCACATGGAGGCAAAAGCGAGGGCATTATTGTATCGAATGATATTGGTTTGAAACTCGCGGCTCTCTAAAAAAGAGATAACAATTACATGAGATTGGAACACAAAGAAATGTTGAGCGGGAAAATGACATATACCTGCGTCATCGGACAGTAAATAATTGTTTTAGGTATGGTGGAAGTGGATCTCCGTCAAAGTCATCCACGGGTAAAGTCACATCTCCTTTTTGACAACAATTGGTGTACGTATCAGTATCTTCTCTGATGTCTTTCTTGGTCCTTTCTTGACCCCACCTGAAGGCACCACAATGTCGACAAGTGCGATTTTGCGGGCCGAGATAGTGCGGAAGACATCCTTCAAAACGTGCCTGCAGGGAACGCTCATTGTTCTCAGATAGACTGCGCACAGCCAGACCAACGAAATTAGGCATCAGTATAGTGAGATTGGAGGAGAATGAGGATCTTGAACGA
The DNA here is from genome assembly GCA_022264835.1 of Melampsora americana. Taxonomy (NCBI): domain Eukaryota; kingdom Fungi; phylum Basidiomycota; class Pucciniomycetes; order Pucciniales; family Melampsoraceae; genus Melampsora; species Melampsora americana. The sequence goes on along the minus strand of JAIFHY010000001.1, from coordinate 757,127 downwards.
AAGCGAAATCGAGAATAGATGGAGATAGAGGCTTAGATGAGTTATGATTCTAATGAACAGATATTGAAGAGACAGGTTTAAAGCTAGGAAGCAGGAGGATAACACACGGAAAGCGATGTGGAAACAACTTCTACTGCAGGCAACCAGAGGGCAAGGAGGAGGTGATTAGACATCGAAGAATGTTTCAAGCACGAGATGAAGGTTCAAAGATGAGGTGAGGCACTTGTTTGATGTAGGTCATTAACCTTCTCAAAGAATCGGGGAAACGCCTGTTGACACTTCACCAAGATGCACAGCTTACGCCAGTCTACCTGCATATGCGAAACGTTGGTAATGCGTAGAGAGAGTGAGATTAATATGTCGAGCGGCATAATACAACATGATGAAGATATAAAGGAGGATTGTTGTTTAGACTATACGGAGCGAGAAAAATGGGGGTCGATGGAAACGTCAAGTAATGAGGAATGTACAACAATGGTTTATAATAAGATTTAAAAAACTATAACCTCAATTGCCTCAAGAGGTGAAATTGAAATGTTGACCCATACTTCACTGTCCCAATCTGGATAAGCAATAATTTTAGCTTGATTCTTAGGAAGAGGGTCTAAATGAGAATCTGATTGTTTATGTAAGTAATGGTAGGCGCTCAGCGTAAAATATGATTGCGTACCTTGTATGTAAAGGACAATATATTGCGCAATGACCCAATCAGGAATTGAGTGTTGCCTTACACTGAGGTTTCTCCATCGAATGAACCCAAATCCAGGTACAAAAGAGCTGCGATAACTGGTTTGCAGAAACATTGAAACTAATCATTTATTTCAAAATAAAGCAAGAGGAGACAGTCGATAAGACATTTCAAAAGAATTTTGTTGAGTCATAGGTTTGTGAGTTGTGAGGTAGACGCTCAGCAAGAATGAGAATCCACTTACTGAAAAGAACACAGGGTTGAGTAAGGTGCAATGTCCAATGGCTTTAATCATGTGGACAATGCTTAGTTATTTAAATGATAGACAAGAGCAGAGCTGGCGCAATAGTCATACAATTAAGCGCATATGGTAAATAGAGAGAGTGATACCAGATTAGTAAAGATATAATTTGTATCGAGGTTGAATAGACGCCGGTATAGGAAATTAGTGAGAGAAGTCTTAATCTAACTGACTGCCAACTGATATAAAAAGAAACTGAGTTTTAATTAAGCTTTAGGCTAGAAGGCAAAGGGTAACGGAGTCTGAGGCAGAGGGGCCATAATTTTAATCATGGAGGGAACAATGCCGGCCTTCCCTGCTGAAAGCCACGTCTATTCTAAAATTACGGACATAAACAAAGGACTCAATGTTTGACTTCTGAGTGTCCTACTGCCTGTATTTTAACTTGTATGTTGAATGACCATGTTATGTCCATGGGGAGTTTATGAGGTATGGATGTATATGTAAATAAGATTGGCCGAAATAAAATGTGAGAAATGGACTACAGGGGGTTCAATACAAATTTATAAGGAACAGGTAATGAAATGGTAACATAAGGCTTGAAGACAATTGAGTAACAAAGCAACAACATAGTAAAAGAAGGTTCTAGAGAACTGTTTTTCAAGGGGGCTAATCAGAAGGGTGATTGTAGCTATATACAGGGAGACCGTCCGGACTCCGAGGATTTATGTCAGAAGTGGATTTTGGGTAGAACTTAAAATTTACGGAGCCTGCGCTTCAGTTTCTTTATCAGAAATGACAGCCTCCTCTGGGAAGACTTTTGACCGCTTAGCGGGAGCCCGAAGAGAAGGAGACTTAGGTAAGGCCCTTGCTTTGCCTTTTGTTGAAAGGTTCTCAGGACTAAGGTCGATAGGGGGAGAGGGATTTGTTTTTGACTTTGAGGCCATTCGGCGGTTAGCCTTTGACGGGGAGCCATTGGGGCTTGACGGCGGTGACAACTCCAATTCTGCAGGAGCTGAGTCAGAAGCTCCATTTGGAGCTCCAGTAAAGGCACTGCACGATGTCAGCTTGAGCAGTGTGTAGAAGAAAGAATGAGCGTACATTTTCCCGCGGCTACGCCCGCCAGGGGTAGTCAAAGATGGAGTTGGAAAGGCGCCGGATGAAGGATAATTGGGTTCTGGGCCCGACATGACGTTGACGCCAGTGATCTGGAGTAAAGCTCATGAGGACTAAGGCTCTGCCGAGGTAGAAAGATTAGCCATAAAACCAGACGTAGATCGACGACCCATGTATGACTAGAGGGAATCCACCCGGTGACATTTCCTGTAATGACAACTTCTCGGTTGGGGACAAGTAAAATTTGGAGCTTCTCCATCTTAGACCAATTGCATCGGTACTGGACTTCAAAACTTTCTTGCTGACAAGTCTGGATATTGTCAATTGGGTCAGTTATCAGAAAGATAAATGGCCCAACTAATCAGAGACATAACAAACTCACCACAGGATTATAGTCGCTGTGTTTGACAGTGATTGTAACATTGTCTTTGCCGGTGACTCACAGTCTCCACTGATCGAGAAATAATCAGTCCTACTCCAGTGGCAGATATAGTATTGGCAAGACCGCCGGGGAGAGCATCGGAGGTGTTGACAAAGACGTGATGATCAGGCTCGAAGTAGAAATTTTGGGTAGCTTTCGTATTAAAAGCAAGGAGACGACCTTTGAGGTAATAACATTTGGCAGGCTTCCAATTGAGTCTTGGGTCCGACGTAGGCTGTAGCGTTGATGACCCATTCAACAATATCGGCTGATTCTTGACTTAGTGTAGAGATTGTGGTTTGATACGTGCGGTTTCCGTATTGATTATTATTGTCTGCCTCAAGCTGAACAGAAATTGACGATCAACATCACAATGGATGTGGAAGATTGAGGTAGAACGTAAGACAAACCTTAATCAAAATGTCGAATATGCCTGAGATAATGAACGGATGATTGCGCCTTTTAGGCTGATTGGAGCCAGGACTGTACGTATCGATTTGGCGAATAGGTTGTAGGTTTATGTTCTGACATGAGGTGGACAGGTAGGAACCTCAAAAGATAGCAAGTTAAGTAGTAGGATAAAGGGTTGAGACAAAGGATTAATACAAGCGTAGAGCAAAAATTCAACAAAGACTTTTGTAAAGTGAGCTTTTGAATATACTTAAAAAAGTGAGTTGAATCGATGATAATAAAATAAATCGGGAGATTGATGGTGACTTAGACTATAGATTTTAAAGGATGAGTATGAGTGAAGGTTATTTTGGAGGATTAATATGAGAGGAGGATGACTGAGCGGGTCTGATATTGAAATAGGATCCCCTTGGTCGCAGAAAGTGGAATGGAAAGCCGGTGAAGGATATGTTGTGCATAGGCGGTTGGTTGGAAATTTGAGTGGAAAACGTCGAATGAAGGGAGTGCTACATGTAAGGAAGGGACTAACACACGCAGGCAAGAGGAGATGCTGACGCAAGGGATGGAAGATAATTTACTTGTCGACGTTGGACGGTTAATATGGAGGGAATAATGTCATGAAATAACTAAAATGAAAAGAACACCATGGGTTGACTGGTATGAAAAGAATTGATATTTGACGATTATAATGACTGCTCGTAAGCGGCATGTACATTGAATGGAATGGTTTGGCTATCGAAACAAAAGGAGGGATAATAACTGGTAGAGCATGACTCTTGGGGATATGAAGAGTCCAAGAATACAATTCCTTAGGAGATGTGGATGTGTGTAACAGGGGACAATGATAGCGGAAATGGAAGTGTTAAGGATGGAATGTAAGTATGCTGACATACAGCGTATTGTCAGAGGAGTGAACAGCTGAGTAGTGACGTTGATGTAGAATTGTGGAGAGGGATAGTTAAAGTTGGAAGAAATAGAACAGGAAGTTTACCTTAAACAGAGCTTCGATGGGGTCAGTGAAACTGTTGGTAAATCATAGATAGAAAGGAGGAATAGAACAGGAAACTTACCTTAGAAAGAGCTTCGATGAGGTCAGTGAAACACTTGGTAATCTATAAATAGAAGGGTAATTGAGGTAACAATATTTATGTTTGAAATTTTGATCAAATAGACGTATATGGGCTGGCACGAGTTGTATATATCAGGAAGGTGAATGTGTAGAACTAAAGAATATTGGATTGAATAAACTGAAATTGTAGAGATAAATGTGGTACTAATAAAAGAAGGCCCCTGCTATTTGCAGCCCACCTTGGGCCCATATGGGCGCCATCATCTAGCGCCCATATTTCAATATGGGCGCTGTATTTAGTGCCCACATAGCCATATGGGCGCTATAAATCATGCAATAGCGCCCATATGCCTTGACAAGGATGTAGGCGCTAGAATATAGCGCCCACTTGAATATAGGCGCTATATTCTGGCGCCTACATCCCTTTTGGAGCATATGGGAGCTATATTCTGGCGCCCATATCTCTAGGCACTAGAATTCAGCGCCTGAATATGTTGCAAAATCAGAAAAGAAAATGAAAATGAAATGTGGTAATTGTGGTGAATCAGGTCATGATAGAAGAAATTGTAATGTCAAAACAATCAAATCAGATGAAGATGAAGAAGAAGACAATGAAGACAATGATGATGATGATGATGAATGATGATGATGAAGATGAAGATGAAGATGATGATGAAGATGAAGAAAATGATTTTATTGATTCAAATTTTAATGATAGAAATGGTTTCCAAGATTCAGATTCAAATGATTTAGTTGATTTTCAAGTTTCAGATTATGTGAATGATTTAAAATTAAATGATGGTGAAATACATGAAGCAATGACTTGTAATGAAGAATGTATCAGAGCTCAATAAGAATTCGATCGTCTCAATCATTATCAAGATCCACATCTAATTTGACAATCCAAGGATCAATTAATGATATTTGTTAGACCTTACATTACTGATCTCTATGATCCTCGTGGAGATGGAAGGAGTAGCGCCCATACTTCTGAAACTGATATGAGTGCTATAATTCAGCGCCTACATCATGGGCGCTGAAAAGTAGCACCCATGTGTACATTTCCCCATATGGGCGCTATAATTCAGTGCCTATATCCTCCCATGGGCGCCGTAATTTAGCGCCCATGTGCAGGTAGGCGCCGCAATTTAGCGCCCATATTGAAATATGGGCGCTAGATGACGGCGCCCATATGGGCCCGGGGTGGGCTGCAAATAGCAGGGGCCTAAAAGAAAAAGACAAGAAATTGTACAGCTTGCAAGATAGTAATGGAAATTAAATTTGAAGTTACCCGGAAATGGGTAAAACTGTTGAAAGAAGAGGATATAAACGGAAGGATAATTGTAAGTATAGAGGAGTCAAAGTAAGAGGGCTAAAATTACGCGTATAAATAGAAGGGAGGTAAAGATGAAGATGATGGCACATGCGCACCTCAACGGCAAATCAGGCTTTTGAAAGATTCCTGGGGGCTGAATCTGAGTGTGTAGCATATTATGGATGTGGATTGGTGAGAGCCTCCTTTGAACCAAAATATCAGTGTTTATGCTTATAAGCCACGTGGGCTGTAAGCATGATGCTGAAATTTTTGTTTGAGGGGGGTTTTTACTAATTTACATTTATCTAATATAAATTTCATCTTAAAGGTCTAGTTTCAAAGACCGTATTACAACACCTTGCGTTGTTTATAAATAAATAGATTACAAATGAAAGTTGTATATATCATTTACTACAACAATAATAGAGAGCTCCAGGTATCCTTGAAACCAGGACCCAGAAGGGAATTATTTGGACAAGAATCAGACAATGACTAAGTCACGTATTCACCTGGATAAGAATCCACTATTTGCAAGTAGACAACTCAACAAACAGCAAACAAAGGTACTCTAAAATTGCGGAAGAGAAAGAGAAGCTGCGCTTTATCCCAATCCACGAGCTAGCCATTCTAGAAATAAGTATAAATACTTGAGAGAATGCCAGCTAAAGGATGAGGGCACCTTTTTACCAGACCAGAATTTGGCTGCAAGCTTTTGATATACAAACAGAAATCCATCTGTTCCTCTTATTTGCTCAGAACCGTTTAAAATACAAACAATTCCATTTCTTGTTCACCACGTCGCAATCTTGCTATAAATATTGTTGAAAAAAAGTGTCTACTATCAAAAGTATATCTTTGGTTTTTATCAAACATAGTGACTCCAGCAGTTCCATGATATCAACCCTCTTCTTATTGTCCAACTATCTCATTTGCTATACTCTTTTATTACCACTACGCTTTAGTACACTCTAATTATCTTTTCACAAGGATAATTTGATCTCTGGTCAAGAACCTTGGTTTCACAACTCAAAATTGTTGGAATCCCTGTAACCCTTGTAGTTCAGGCACTCCTTAGGAAGTAATACTTCCGCGGAGAAAGTTAGGCTTAGAACTCAACCATTTCATTGTCTGTTCTCTTACAGTAAGCCTTTCTTATTCTGGATGTTAAGAACTAGACCTTCTGATCCGTTAGGACTTCTTGTCAGGACCATATTCTTAGTCCTTGACTAGACTGCTAGAGTACATCTGTAAGTGCCACCCTGACATGTAGCATAGTGGGATGCTTTTGCCTATGCTACCCAATGCTATCAACTATGATTAGTTCCTCTGGCTCAGCGTTGGCACATGAATGATTCCTTGACCTGAAGAGCTTCATATGAGTTGGGTGCGCCAACCTGCTTTTGGGGCTTTGGGGGTGCAACTTTTGTTGCAGTTTTTTTACACTCCCACTGTGACACCAGACAAGCCGTCCATGTTGGGCTTGATGCTGGACAGGAGTTTGGTGCTGATGCTCAATCAAAGGACTGACAAGGTGCTGATTTCCACGCGGGAGCTGGAACTGAGAAACATGTTTCTGGTGGGCTTTAAGACCACTTTGTCTCATAGATGTTGGGTTTTCTCACCTTTTTTGGAATTTGGTCAATCTTATTACAAACAAGCATGTATTTTGTAACTATACAATTCAATGACCATCATGTCAAGTCTTTCCACTTGCAATCTAGTTTTAATTCCAAGCCAATAAAAGGTACCTTCTTGAACTGTAACTTTTGCATTACATTCATGAGTGAATTGCCTCCAAAATAACAATTGTGCTAAACCTCACATATATATTCAAAGAAGAATCTGATCCCGTTCAGAATGGCCACAGTGATTCATGTCGCTTACAAAAATTGGGCAATTGACAAAGATCACAGTCTTACTATCACAAAGGTATTCAGCTGATGTGTGAATCTCACAGATAGGAATAGGATGATCAGAGATGAACTCAAGATAAGTTGCGACGGAGGACAATTGACTTTCAAAATACTTCAATGTGACCTGGTGTCAATATCCCTTGACCCCATGAAATGATTTGAAGGAGCTCGTTTGCCCTTATCCGCGAATCATAGATTTTTTCACCGTTGAATCTTTCAAGTGATTTCAGGAATGATACTTTTGGGTGCCAATGGTGGTGAAAACGTCAAGTTCAACTTGAGGTCTGAAAGTCCAAAGAAACAGAGAGTAAACTGGGTTCCGCAAACTCCGCTGGGGTAATTGTAGTTATTTATACAACAGACAAGAAATACAAAGCGTAGTGTTAACAAGATATTTTCAAACAAATTCGAAATGAAATTTAAAGGTAGGCTAAGGCTAGGCTCTGTCTTCAGATTTAGCGGTCATACTCCCAGATCCCATGGAAGAAAGTCCCGGTATACCACCACCGAAGCTCGGCATCTCTCCCGTACCACCACTATTACCGCCAAAACTGGGCATCCCCCCCATTCCACTATTACCACCAGCTCCAAAGAAAGATGGGATACCAGTACTGCCCCCAGTGCCAAGTCCCATGGAAGGAAGTCCTGAAACACCACTACCGAAGCTTGGCAATTCTTCTCTCCCACCATTGCTACCAGATCCAAACCCTGAGAGAGGTCCATTGCCGCCACCAATCATACCTTGGCTGAAAGTTGTGCCTCCTGATTGGGAGGCTCCTTTATCCCCGTAGTCGGAAGATCTAGAGCCTTCACATACAGTAGTGTGACAGTAGAAGACGGAGAACGTTGTGAAGATGATGATCAGCATACGGCACATTGAGCGTAAAAAACAGTGTCCAAAAGGGAGAAATCCTCTCCTCACATACCTTGATTGTACCCGGGTCTAGATGAGTGGCTACCATCCAAAGCATCTTGAAGTTTTGATGACGCGAATCTCACAGCTTCTTTCTCGCTTGCTGATCCAGGATACGCTAAGTGAGCGACCATGGTACCAGTGGTTTGACAGATCATGTCACCAGTAAAGCAACAGTCAAAGGTAACCGAAGAGAACTTCTCTGGCATTCTGATGCCAGTAGCAGAAGCATCACCCAATCCACCTTTCTGTTGATGGAAACGAAGTCAGATAAAAGCGTTCATATCGTATGTGTGTCTTTGAGTCTTGAACCACAGTTTGAGAGAGAAGACTAACTGCTGAACACGCATTTTGAGGGGCACCACCTCTGAAATATGGATTGCCGTACAGTACTATTGCCACAATCGAAGATGTCGGAATCGAGATCCTGTTCATTGTCTGAGTTATCACCATGGCCTAGGACCGGAAAAGTGAAGGAAAGTAGGAAAGATGAGAAATACAAGGATGAGGTATCAGAGGGAACGCTAAAGTATCCGTACACCTTCGGAGTATCCAATGAACACGTAAAGCTGCTCAGGACACTTATTTTGTTGTTCTGATAGATATCGATTCGCATCTGAAGCTCCTTGAACTGGTCCAGTCATATAGTCAACTGTCGCTGGATAACGGACCTCATAGTTTGCACCACCAGGAACGGTCAATAGAACTCCGTTGATAAATCCCCGATAACCTGTGGGGTTAGCTTGATTCTCTCCAGTTCCTCTTGCGCTTTTGAAAAAAATCAATGTTGCAAGAGAAATAAATGTTAATGTTCATCAATAAGATAGTTTTGGATCTCGGAGAAACAAAGATAAGAAGATATAAGGGGTCCTAATCAATGATGGAAAAGCCTAACCTTATGATTTTATACTTAGAGCATCCCCCTCCACCACTGTTGTCTATCGAGCTTCCGCGTAGCATGCCAGACAAAGCTCCAATCCCTGTGCCGCCATTTCCAGACCCACCAGAACCCAGAAAGTTACCACCCAAACCGCTTAAACCAGACCCTCCGAATCCTTCCGCTCCATTCCATGCCTTCTTGTCAACTTTATCTTCCTGATTGAATGGCGATGATGGGAGAGAAACAAGCCCATCTAAGCAGGCGAAGTACATACAAAGGGTAATCGCAAAATTGAGAGGCTTCATGTTGTCTTTGAATTGCAAATAAGACGTCCCCAGCCGTTCAAAAAGAAGACAAAGTACGACTATGAGCTCAGGACCTTGATATCGCAGACTTTGGAATAGGCAGAAAAATGATCATGATGTATCACGCACCCTTTATGATCGAAACTTATATAGATATATATATATATGTTTTAGTGATGTATTATTCGCGATGAGTCAGTCGTGTGAGGAGATGAGTCAAAGCGTCACGAGAAACAAAAACGCGTCAATGTCTGAGAAGGCCTTGAGATGAAGGGAGACAGCTTACTCGAAGGGCGCGTTTTATGCTCGAGCTTCTTTGATGACTGTTCTTTTCGAGTACCACGGTCATCTGGAGCGCAATTTTGAGTTCGAAGTATGGTCATGCTCATCCAGCTCACAAAACAGTGATCTAGAGTCTCAAGTTCGGCTGGATGGGTCGCAGTCGTATCGATGGTGAAGAAATTGGGTAGTGGCAGAGGGTAATCAGTCGAGCCCTTGCATCGCTGATTTGAACCAGTGCTATGAATAGTCAACATAGTCTTGCTTTCGTCATTCTGATACTGAGTGAGATTAATTTCATTTAGGCCTTCGATCCCACCGATTGGCCAAACCAAATGTTCATCCTCACATCCAACCCACAAGTCTCGTTTGGTTAAGGGGTACAAGGAGTGATATTCAACTCTCGCGAGAGTAGACTTTTTGTCATGAATCACCCCCCTCATCAGTCTTTATGAGCCTGGAGATGGATGTTGTCTAGTCTCGACAAGTGCCTAGGCCAAAATGTCTTCAACAGCCTTCAGATGCGTAGGGCTCAGCGTCTGCAGCCCGCATGTACGCAATCAGAGAAAACAGGGATGATTAGACATACGGAGACAAAGAGTCACATATGCCCGCGTTTGTTCAGTGTATGTATGTATCAGTCATGATGGTGTCAAATGAGGGAAATGCCCCTCGGAAAGATTTCGATCATGACATGTGAATTTGACAGTTACCTGCGTAGGGAGACCTGAAAAGGCTTGAAAAGCATTGAAGATGATCAATAATCACCGTTGGCAATTGCTATCATATGCCATCGCTATCGATTTTTCAAATCTGTAGGCCGACGCGATATAATGCAGGAAGGTTACCTCAAACCTGACAGTGCTTCCGCTTATTGCGATAGATCCACTGGTCGTGTGTTGGATTTACTATCACTGAGGAGCCGCACTGCGTGCATGAATCAACTCAAGCTGAAATAAACAGGATTGACAAACAGTCATATTGTCAATCGAGAATTGGACGCCTTCATTCCGCTGTTCCCCAATGTAAGGTCGATGCTCTGTGTGAGTTGAATGGCTCGATGCATGAATTCCCCGTTTCTTATAAATCAGCTTAGCACTCGCACAAAATCTGACCTACAAACTAATATCCACTTTCTCAGTCTTCCTCCACCGATCCTTCACTTTTTTGCGTTGAACTCCGAACTCAAAAACTAAACCTGTTTGAAGCATCATCATGCGAACCTACTCATTGCAACTAGTCATCGGTTTCTCCGCCATTTTTTTTCGTCCTAGTCAAGAGTTGACGGTGAGTCAACCTCAATCAGGGACGGTATGGCAGTAAGTTTTACACCAAATATCTTGTTATCAGCCTTATCCTCTTACCTCTTCAAGTATATGAAGTTGATTTGGAACCCAGCTTACATTCTTCCAATCAAGTACAATGGAAAAGCGTTCAGACTGATCCCTCGAGCATTGCTATCAAGCTTGTCAACAATAATCCTTCGTAAGTACACCCTGCCAAAAATGGTTGGATGGGTTTTTGTACTAAAACAACCATACAGAACGTATCCCACAGGTTTCAGTCAAGAGGTCAAGGATGGAATAAATACGGCTGACAACAAGTTTACTCTCGATAAATTACCGGGAATCAAGCCTGGTAAAGGTTACCAAGTTAACATTATGAGTTCGGTAAGTACTCTTAGGGTTCTTAGCTTGTACCCTCTGGATGTTATGACTGATTTACCATCACTCTTTTTGTAAGGAGGGTACTATCCTCGCCCAAAGCGCTCAGTTTGCTATCAACGGGTCTACCGAGGCCACCAAAGATCACGATGTCTCGAATAACCCAACCACCGTACAACCTACCGTTTCAGCTCCATCCGCTAGTGCTTCGGCTTCTGCAAGTGATGCTAGTATGATCAAAGAGATACCTGGCATCTTTACTATCTGCCTTTGTTCATTTTTTGGTTTGATAGTTCTTTTATAATCTGCGAAATGTAGTACAATCGACTCGTTTATCTCACACTTTCATCTCTATTGAGCATCACAATAGACAATTTTCAACTTCGATTTTTTCTATCTCCTCTTTTTTAATATCCTCCCTTTTTTAACAATCTTGAATTCTCGGTAGACTTCGATTGTTCAATTCTTTTCATCGAATATCGACTTGAAATTGCTACATTTGATACCATCCTGAGTCTTCATGATTCATAGTAGCCTAGTCCTTGAAATTGCTGACGTAAAAACTGTCAGAGTAACCGACCAGTCATGGAGATAGGTCGGCAAGATAGATTACCAGATATGTAGTACATATAGTCACCTCCCAGTATTTCAGTATATATCACTCTAGGTGACCATCCAACTTAACCCAAGTCCACTTCTTGCAGGGCGCTCTTGACCTCGATCTACTCTTTAATACTTAATATAAATTAAATTGCGAGTTGGCTTCAAGTCTGAGGGAAATTGACTAGTTAGTAACTATTAGAGTCAATAGAACTCAATGACCGATAAGAGCAAGAGCAAACTTGCTCGAAGTGCTGCAGTATAAATCGGTAAGGAAAAAGAGAAAAATAACAATTAGAGAAAGAAGTCTCCTTATTCATACCAAAGACATCACAAAGACACGGTCACATCATATGATAGTAATAGTTAGTAATATGATATGATAGCATATATAAGATGAGAAATAAGATATAAAGAATTGACTAGGAGATTGCATAACCCAAATAGATATAAGTAAGTTTTACTTCAATCAATCATACCACAGGTATCATAAAAACATCATCTGTAGGTATCATATTATGTATCTCTGCTTCAAAGGCTTATGAGGGAGTGGGAGAACACTCACAATACATTTCCTCATGAAACTCCAATCGCCTAAAAATTCAATTCCCATACTCAATCTAGCAGCTTGGAGTTCAGCCATACTTTGTCTGTATAATCTCACTCAGAGATTTGGTTTATGGTATTGGTGAAGTTAGTTTTCATAAAATTCAGGTATAGGGTTCATCAAATAGTTTTTTGAGATTCAGTCCCACGATATTGCACAAAACCTTTGTGTTGCCGTAGGGACTGGGTAATTCACAATGGAGAATTACTAATATAGATTTCGCTCGCTGGTGTCTTTCCCAGTATTTTGGGAATTTTTAGATAGAAGAGTACATTGAGCTGGCAATATGGGTATCCAGAAAAATTCCAGCATCGAACGTCTTTCCTGTCTAAAAATCAAATGATTTATATTACTCTCACAATAGGCAAATCACCTATCAAGATCTATCTACAGACTGTAGCTAAAACAACATGAATATCTTACTTATACATTTTGAAATCTCAGGACTATTTCATATCCAGTGCTGTCTTCTTTGAACCAGAATGTAAAGTAACAATTGCATGTTGTGAGTAGTGCAAAATTTCACCTTGAATCAGGTTGATCTGTTTGAAGCTTTTCAAATATGCAGCGAAAGCTTCCCCCAACTCAAGGATTGCAAGGTTTCTGTAATCCCACGAGTCTTGTAGCCTTTTCACCGATCCTATTTTTTTCTTCCAAAGTTTCCACAGGTACTTCGGGAAATACCCTTTTGAGCATTCCAACCTCTGGACCAACAAGCCTCATGAAGATTGGCTCAAGCACTTGGAGGTAGCTGATAGAACATAAGCAAGTGTTGGAAAGCGTCCACCACAATTTCTGCTTGCAATCCTTGTGTTCCGTCCAAACTTCTCAAAATCTGATCAGACATGCTTGAAAAGAGTCCTCGCTGTCGGGCGGTGTTGGCGATATCTGGTCAGCAAGCTTTAAAATCCTCAATATACGTAAAATGGCTAAATCCTTGATATCTTCCTCTTCATTCATCACTTCTTTCAGTCTTGATGGATATCTTCCAAGGTCTGCGGATATCTCGGCTTTCACGTTTGTCTGGTCCTGGATTCAAGTTCCTTATTTGCCTTACATTCTCCCAAAGAAGTAGCGTATCTGAAGACGCAAGATAATCGTGCTTAGCCAATTCATCGATATAAGCTTGCTTGAATGAACGTAGTGAAAAATTCGCTTTCAAAAGCCTCATTGATGTAACGATCTGTCTTGAAAAATAAGTCTGTTGGAATTTGATCTTGATCGATGGATCCGATTGGATTTTTCTTTGGTACAAATTTCCTTTTTCGAGGATGCCAACACCAGAAATCATCAATTGATTCAACAATCGCACGCTTAGTTACATCTACAATATTCATATATGACGCGTAGTGATGACCATTGAGTTCTAAAGAGGATCTATCTCTCGCGATCACACCAGCCACGATACGATTGTGCTCGGCTGTGGGTCCCCGTGTCATCAATCTACGTTTTCCCGAAGTCCAGAAAAAGCTTCTGATCAATTGCTCAGCACAATACGTTTCTACTAAAGACTTGAACAACCGTTGAAATTCCAACGTATCATCACTTGTGACTTCGAATTGATCCAATCGTGATTGACTTTCTTTAATGTAAGATTTTCGCAATCTGACTGAATTAGGCATCATTTTACGGGCAAGGGAGTCCGTTGACTCAAACATGCTCCTCAGTGCGCCATAAAAAGTGACAGAATCCTTACTTTTGGCGTTCCCACCAATAGAGTTGATTAAAAGATCTTTTAGTAAAAATCTTTGCACAAAATTTGCACATGATAAGCCCTCAAGGTTGACAACATCGAAAGACGAAAGGGTGTCTATGGTGAGAAGGTTGACTTGGTCCCACTTCTTTTGATTCCTCTTCCTCCAAAGAACGTTGTGAACTCGGTGCCGAGAGAAATCATGCTGATCATCTCGGAGTTTTGCTTCAGCTTGGGCTCCAAGTTCTTGAGATTTACCATAGTGTCCACGACTACTGTATACCACATTATCATTGGATTTGTGTTTGCTTTGTACTCGACCAGCCCTTTTAACTCCCCTCTCATTAGGTCTGTTTGTGTGCTTTTTCAGAAATGAGGGCTGATGTTGCCTTTGAGTTGGGCTTGTAACTGGGCCTGTAATCAGTGAGGCACACCTCAGTTCGCATCCCCGTATGAAATGACAAGGCAGATGATCACAGAAATTTCCCTGAACCTACCGGGAACATTAACATTTTCTCGTTGAATGGCTCCACCTATATGTTGCAACAAATCGGTGGGTTCTCTCACGGTGTTTGCTGTGGCTAAGGAAACCAATATCGCAATTGAGATCCAAATTCCTAACAGTGGCCCCTGGCGTGGTCTAATTAAATTCATAATTATACGGATTACCACTGGCAACAATGATCTATCGAGATCAACACGCAAGTCCTCTTTATATGATGAAGTCAAAAAAAATTAACGCTGAGGTGTAGTGGCACTTGAATAGTTAAAGCTATTATTTAGACTTGTTATTTATATGAGGACAGCGCAAGATACATGGTTCATATCGTACCTTTCACCATCGCCTTACTGGCTCCGCTCCAGACACAAAAGATACTACCTATCATCAGACATTTGTTTCCCGGTCTGGCTCGCTACAACAAATGTAACCGCACATGGGTCACTTTCAAACCAATGATGACCTTTTGTACCGATACATCAATCAAAAGCTGAATCCTTGCTGTGATGTCGTCGCAAAGGCCAGACATACACTGTGGCAGAAACTACAGACATACAATGAGCCCTTGCGACTAGTTTTATAGATGATCATTATCCTTCCGATCAAAGCGAGTATTGAAGCTCAATGTTGCACATGACTTGGTAATTATGAATATACCACGTGCAATGCTCCTTGTCTCGTGATTGCTCAACATGAAGTGTTTCAGACAGTCAAACTATTTTGTGACTTTCAGCCTCAGCACTTGTCGTAGTCAAGATAGCTTCTTTGCTGTGATAAATTTCCAAAGGTTTCCACTACGTAGATCCAAATCTCAAAGTTGTAATCTTCAATTTCAGAGTTATATCCAACGTGAAGATGGCTCCAAAATCTTAAACCAATTTTGCTACATGTCTCCTCTTCTCATCATCAATCAAAATCTCAAACTATGCACATACTCAGACCTGCAAGAAATTGTCACGGATAATGATATTTGATTGTTTCAATCAATGGATGATTTCTTGATAAATATTTCAAAAATTCAAACTAAAACTTTATCAAACATCCTCATGGTTTTGTATTATTTGACTGGTTTGATAAGCTTCAAAGTTCTCTCATTGTTTATTCTGATTTTCATTCAGATTATACATCTTACAAAATTCAATCCAGCTATCTTAAGTTTATTGAATCTTAAAGTGAAGATGAATTTCAAAAAATGAATCATTTATGAAAACTTTCTCATCTTTCCCTGCTCATGATACTCTATATTTATCTTGATACAATATATGGTATTAGTTTTAAGTATGCCATGCATTGAAAAATGAGAAAAATTCATCTGTAGGGTTTAAATAGAACAAAAGTGTGATGTCATGTTTCTTGGTTCTTATCAAAAGGTTTTTTAGAATTGATAATTGTTTCTTTTCTCTTCTCATCAAACTCATAAACTTTTGGTGCCACAATCCTTGTTTTCTCAGATTGTTTCATCTCATTCAATCAGTGTGTTAGTTTTGTCATCAAACTAACTACTTGAACAATCATAGGTTCATTGTTCAATTGTGAAAACTAAGAATATAGAATATGCACACCTGTTTTCAAAAGCAATCAGAGTAATAGGAACCCCAGAAATTGATCAAGACAACAGAAAATGTAGTTTGTAGAACGCAATAGACATTTTGTGATTGAAAGATTCAATTAAAGATGAAATTCAAAGACAGTTTTCTATTCACAAATTACAACCAATCAAAAAGCAAAAAAGTGTAGATATAACATTGAGGAAACTAATATCTACATTCTTTGCAATGAAACAAAAAACATGGATGCCCAATCCTTTCTGCCTCAAAGATCATTGGCACCTAGGATCATGCGCACACCTCATTGGGGAATGCTGAACCACCATCCTGACATTTGGTCTAGTGGGTCAAAATCAAGTATAACATCTTGATGGGTCATCTATCAATACCTAGTTTCAAGCATTCTTTGTAAAAATCATATCCGTTTCTAAAGATCTTCCTGAAATACTGCATGCCCCCTGATTTGATAACTTTTTGGATAGCGTATTAGTGTCCTTTTCCCCAAAAGCCATCGGCTCTTACTGGTCTGGATCTGAACAGAAGTGATATGAGTGATACTGCTTAAAATTTGTTCATCAACAAGAACACAACGCAATAATTTTTTGAAGATAATACACTATATCTTCAGGAAGAAATAAAAGGACTATACATGATACAATTTCCTATCAAATATGGTAATCAAAGCAGATACATAATCACCAAAGCAATGATAAAGAAATAATACAAGTTAGATATTGATACAGAAGGAGCGTCTGAAAAAGGTGAAGGTTGATTTGTAGATGTCTAAAAGCAAAAAAAGTCCGAAAGAACAAAACCAGTCAGCAAAGATCAAAGAAAATTAAAGACAAAGCAAAAAAAAAATCAAGCGAAGGATAATTTACAGGTCTATCAGAACTTGAAGTTGAATCATCACTAGGTATTGATGAAGATGTAGGTAAAGAAGACACAGCAGTACTAGTGGGAGTATCAATTGGAGCCGAAGCAATTGAAGCAATTGGAGTTAACGAAGGTGATGAAAAGAGTGAAGTTCGAGGAACCGAATCTCCAGCTGGTAAAGTTAAACCATCAGTAATACCATTGATTTGAAAAAAGGTTGTACCGAGCGAAAGACATGTCTAAGAATCAAATATAACCTCAAGATCAGTTTCTATTATTTCAAGTTGGATGTTTAAAGAAAAAAAAAGGTAAACAAGATTGAAAAAGTTTCTCATTTATACCTGTTGACCTAAGGTGATAATCATCGCAATATCTTCAGCTGCACAAGTAGTTTGAAAACATTCTTGTGCAGAATTCATAAAACCTCCATCTTGACAAATACAAGCTGTATCAGACTGATAAAATTCAAATCGATTCAATCACAAAGGATTCATGAGAAGAAAAAAAATACATCTTTTGCTTGATAATGAAAAAGATTTACCTCTGCACATGTTCCTAGATCAGGTAAAGCTAATGTATAACAATTCTGACCGCAATCAGGTAAAGTTAACGTAGATTGACGTTTTTCAAGAAGAGTAAATGATAGTGATTCTCGATTAAGGTCTTTGTGATTGATTGTGAATGAAAATGGAAAGGTAAGAAGCAAAAGTGAAAGAATTTTTTGAATCGAATTCATCTTTTTTGAATATTTGATAGATTTGATGTTAAAAGTATGTGAGATAGAAACAAAAGAAGTTGAGAAACAGAAGGTTTTTTTTGAAAGAGGGTAACAAGGCTTAACTTATAAATAAGACCATTCAAGATTCAAGATTTCAATCCATTCGATTTAAATGCAGAGTAGAAAGGATGTTTAAGAAATTCATTTATCAGCGAGCTTAACCGAGTTACAATAAAATACTAAAAGTGTGTATGACGAATAAATCATTGAGGAGTCATTTACAAAGAATTCTCTAAATGCCGAATTCAATCTGTGGATCATATTAGATTGCTTCAATTTACCCATAAATCTCTTATCTGGTAGGTGATTGGTTGTAGTAATCGAATTGACGGATCGGTAATTCAGTCTGAGTCTTTACCAATTCTTTTGAAGATATCTTGAAGAAATTGTGTACTTGAAAGTGATCATTAATAGATCAATGTACAATCAGTGAAAAAGAGTTGATGTAAATTGTAAGATTCCATAATTCTGCATACTCTATCAACTTTGTAAAACTCTTTGAAGGTAATAAGACGTCCTTTGGGAATTCACCTTCAGATTATCTACAACATCCTTCAACAATTTCATATTAACATTTTGGACGATTAGTCACCAATCCTATTGGATGATTTTACTTTCATAGTGCGATACGATGATGGGCTGAAGATTTAGGTCATCAGTTGAGGAGTATGCACCGTTCAGTGAGAGTGGATCTTTGTCATTTCCGCTCGGTAGGCTGAAAGTGGTCCGAATAACATGATATTCATGCTGGAGATGCAACATACTGCTCGGACTATACAGAAGCGGCATCAAATCGCCAATCCACATTCGATCCACATCCTTCCGCATCAATCTCTTCTCGGTTAAGGTAGTAAGAGATATCAAAAATGAGGTTCTTGCCCAAAGAATATGATGAGCTGAAGGCAGAATAGTGCACCACTGCCTTGTGTATAATGACTATCATAACAGAGAGAAAAGTGTATTCCTTGGCTGTTCATAGCTTCATTCTCTTACATCTGAAATCCACTCAAATCCACTTACACAAGCACCCTCTTTACATATACTCCTTCACTCGAATTTCAAAGTCACCCAACAGGCCCCGCCCACACCTCAACTACCCCGGGTCATCCGGCCAAAATCTCTAAGTCCCCAAATGTCGCCTCTCGTCCCTTATACACACATACACTCATCTTTCGACTTCATCACCGAGCACCAGCCATCACATCACCACCCAAACCATCCATCATCCGGGTTACATCAATACTAACAATGGTACGACGCGGCAGGATATGTCTCGATCCCAACAGTTCTTCACCTGATCCTAAAAAGAAACGGCAGAAATCACCTAAGCTCGAACCAGCCGCTGAAGCCCGTTTTGACAAGGCCGTCGAGCAAGCTCGTAAATTACTTCGCGGCCTCTCAGCTTCACCCAAAGCAAACCCCATTCGCCACGAATATGATCTTCACCTTGACCAATTTATGCCTTACGAAGATGAATCTGAATCTGATACCGGCGACGACAATAATGGCGATGGAGTTGGGGATGGATGGGTCAATATGAAGGACTTTGACGAAGACGGTTCAATTCGACGGTTCGTTGTGAAACACCGAGGCTATCGGTATGCACAGGAACGTGAACGCCTTCGAGCGCAGTGGGCTGCAATCGAAAACCAGCTCACTGCTGCTTACCTCGAATGCCAAGCTACGACATCCAACTGGACCACCAAATACACATATCTCAACGAAGTCAGTAAGGATTGTCAATGTGAGGTATTTCATAATCGAACTATGGATCTAGTTGATATACTTGGTAAGTGATCATCATTATCAGTGATGAATACTATACGCTGACATTGGTTGCTGATGTTACTTGACACTCCAACGCAGGTCGCAAATCTGAGTCGGTCAAATTCTGCCGATGCTTACCGCAAGCGATACAGCTTATTCATCAGGGCTATCTCCCATCATCACCCAAAACACCGCGTACCGCCTTTTCTATCCGGCTACTACAACTACATCACCACCTCTGGCTCACTTCGGTTTGCTCCATATCAGGCTTTATCGAAGGCTTGATGAATTTCCTCGATAGTAGATCAGCTAAACCAATGAAGGCACAAAGCGCTCGAGGGACCCGCCGAAATCTCACACAACCCTTTTCGAATGCCAGTCATGCCTTTAGTCGAGTGAAAGTATTATCCCAACAGGTACTCCAAGAAGGGCTCGAAATGAAGCCAACGGACCTTTGGGCTGGACGCTGTCCCCGGTGCTTTGGTCCGGCGCAGGATGAACATAAAGGTTCAGCAAAAGAACCCGATGTCATCATTTGTATGGACGGGAACTTTCAACATCGACACAACATCCTCGCCAGTAAGGATGATCCACCCGAGACTCAATATCCATCAATTTTCATTCCACCGTCTCAAATAGCTCAGCACAATATCACCGTTCCAGCTGTTCCATTAGTCAAAGAAGGCCTAGAAGTAAGTACATATTGATATCATTCGTAGGATAATTAAACTGACGTCTTGACCGCCACAGGATCCATGTTCTGAAGCCCACAAGGCCGCTGACGACACGCGGGGCAAGTCGACATGGGATAAATGCGATGACACTGGTCTTTTTGCAGCTGCTTGTCGCCACGATGTCCCACTGGCAATAGCGAACATCTATCAAAGTGGCGAAAAGTAAGTCGAAATTTCTTTCTATTTTCATTTCTTTCATTTCGAAACAGCACGTCACTCACGCTTATGTCTTCTACATAGGATGTATTATCCATTGAGCGTGCTAAAGCGAATTTTGGACGACTTTCCAACACAAACTTTCGGTGTCTTATATGACATTGGGTGTCATCTCGACAAACATATCAAATTGGTCAGGTCGGTTTTGATTTTCTCGAACATGTTCACTGATCTTGTTTCTCTTCATAGCATAACCTTTTGCCTGAACATCGAGATCGAATGTCTCTAGCGACATCAGTATTTCATGCATATGTACACACGTGGGCTTGTCAGCTTTTCTACAACCCAAGGTATCTGGACGGTTGGGGCCTATCCGATGGCGAAGGACTTGAACGGGATTGGTCATTCCTTGACCCCCTCATAGCGATATTGCGAACTTCGACCCGCTTACACCGACTTCAAGCCATCGAATTAAGATGCTTAGCCTTGGCTCTGCTTCTCCTAGCTGGTACAGGCGATTGGCTTCTACGGCGATTTCGAAAGTCGACTTCAACTGTTCAAGAAGCTCAAGAACAGTTGAGGCAACTTTGTAAAGAAGCCAACCCTTACGAAACTGGCAGAAATTACACACCAGCGTACTTTCAGACGCAGTGGGAAGCAGAACGAGCAGCCAATCAATCTACAGCCAAAGACATAAAGGTACAACAACAGATTGAATTAGGCAAATTACTTTGCCTTGAGGAAAAGATGTACGCAACATGGTGAGCATTCCACCCTTCATCAAAATACAAGAGATCAAATACTAACACCCGAACACAGGTTGAACCATTCGAATAATGAAGCGCAAGCCTTTGACCGACTTGATCAGTTTCAAACGATGGAGAAGGATATCATCGCGCAGCGCAAGAAAGTAGGCCTTCCAGAAGGCTTATGCAATCTACCACGTAAGTTGCCTTGGAATCTAAACTGCTGAACGAAAGTCAGATCACTTACCACGTGATCTATTAGCCCCAGCAATCGATCTCTTTTTGAAACTTTGGTATGCGAAAACCGACGTCAGAACACGCTTTCTGGCGTTGCGAGCTGAACAACGGCCATTGGATCCCGAGAACAAGGTAGGAGGTGGCTCCAAACTTGGTGAGCACGTGCATAGTTTTCTTTTGCAATGACCTGTTTGCTTATTTTTTTTTGCTAGGGCAACATGAGAAAGAACGTATAATGACTGCTATCTCAAAACGGACACGAACCATGAAAAAAACTCTAGCTACCTACAATACACTCGCCCAATCCTTCCTTCAGCAATTTCCGCAACACCCAAGCTCTCCAGTCATAGAATATCTCGATTTATTACAACTTGAAGCCGATGATCCCTTCTGGAATGACGGCGTTTTCACACATTCAAACGAACCATGGGCAATCGATCGCAAGACCCAAATGGGGATGAGAGCTCTAGCTCGGGTACAGCGAGGGCAAGAGGAGCTCCGCCGAGTAGGTTGGGAAGTTAGAAGAGCCATGCGCTGGGCAACGGCACTTCATGAGAATCTTTGGACCATTCTCGAAGCTCTCAACGACCCCGATGTTGACGTCCATAACGTCATCGATCCCATCTTACGACATGCGATACTTTCCAAGTCTTCGTTGCGCGCCAAGTTAGCAATTGTCAAAGGATTGCTTCACACCGAGTTTATCAGGATTCATACATTACAAGCCAGGTGGGATTGGAAAGTGATGGAAGTTATCATGAAGACGGCTCCTCAAGTTGGCGATCTAGAACTAATGACAACATGGAAATCTCAACTTCACAAGATGAACCAGCTTCAAGTCAACGGCCTTGGCTCAACAATATCTGGGGACTACAAGAATCTTATGCCTCAAAACACGGAAGAAGATTTACTTGAAAGATTCGAAGGACTAGGTGTTGGTGATGGTCATCATCCAGAACCTGAGGAGGAAGATTCACTTTCAGATTTAAATGAGGAAGATTGGGAAGATGTGATTGATGAA
This sequence comes from Melampsora americana, assembly GCA_022264835.1. NCBI lineage: Eukaryota > Fungi > Basidiomycota > Pucciniomycetes > Pucciniales > Melampsoraceae > Melampsora > Melampsora americana. The sequence continues at coordinate 734,651 of JAIFHY010000001.1, read as the reverse complement.
GGGATGATGCAAAATTTGTTGAATGTGGAGGAATGAAGATGAAGCATGAGCTTCTGATTGTTCTTTTTTTATGCAATTATTGTATTTTCTATGTATTTTCTTTCAATCCGACAATTGTTTTATTATGACATGAAATACAATATGATTTTCTGCCCAGTTTCATTTCAGACCCTCTTGTGTAATAAAAAACCTTTCTCAAAAAAGCATATGAAGGAAGATTCATATAATATGAATCTTGTTAGTGATAACTGAATTCAAAGGGAAGTGTGTGGGAGTGCCCACACATTGAATATAGATAAAGACCTTGTGCAATCATCTATTCCCCAAATTCTGCTACTACTTAGAAGGCATTGTGACAGTGAATCATAGTGTTTGAGGCAGTCTTATGCTTGAGCAGGGGTCAAGATGGTAGTGTTTACACTTTGGATGCCAAAAATGAGGGGGAAGGTGTAGTTTTTTTGGGAAAGTGTAATAAGAGACTCACCTTGAAATTAAAAAGTGTCATTGGGTGATGCTCCAAACACCATATTTTCATGGTGTTCACTGTGTTTGAGGCAGTTTTATGCTTGAGCGGGGGTTGAGAGGGTAATTTCCGTACTTTGAAAGCGGAATAATCAGTTAAGGTGTGGTTTTTTTGTGAAAGTGTGATAAGAGACTCACCTTAAAATTAAAAAGTGTCATTGGGTGGTGCTCCAAACACCATATTTGCATGGTGTTCACTGTGTTTGAGGCAGTTTTATGCTTGAGCGGGGGTCGAGAGGGTAATTTCCGTACTTTGAAAGCAAAATAATCAGTGAAGGTGTAGTTTTTTTGGGAAAGTGTAATAAGAGACTCACCTTGAAATTAAAAAGTGTCATTGGGTGGTGCTCCAAACACCATATTTGCGTTGTCTTCACATGTTTTGGGCAAGATTTATGCTTGAGCGGGGGTTGAGATGGCAATTTTTGCACTTTGAATGCAAATTGATTAGTGAAGATGTTATTTTTTGGGAAAAGTGTAATATAAGACTCACCTCAAAATTGAAAAGTGTCATTGGGGGAGGCCCAAACATCATAATTGTACAACCTTCACTGTGAATGGTGAAGTTTTATGCTTGAGCGGGAGGTAATAAGCTATGATTCTGAGGTTAAACTGCAAAATATAAAGGGAAGATGTGGAGATTTTGCAAAAGTGTAATAATGAAGTCCCCTTGAAATCCAAAAGTGTCATTTTGGGGGGCTCCAAACAGCATATTTCCAACTTCTTCAATGACTTTGGAGAAGTTTTGTGTCAAGAATGTAGTCCAATTGGAGCAAGTTGAAGTGTGTGATGCATGCAACACTCACATTTCCATCTCTCCAGATGGAGTTTTGGACACAAAACTTCTCCAAAGTCATTGAAGAAGTTGGAAATATGCTGTTTGGAGCCCCCCAAGATGATACTTTTGGATTTCAAGGGGACTTCATTATTACACTTTTGCAAAATCTCCACATCTTCCCTTCATATTTGACAGTTGAACCTCAGAATCATAGCTTATTACCCCCCGCTCAAGCATAAAACTTCACCATTCACAGTGAAGGTTGTACAATTATGATGTTTGGGCCTCCCCCAATGACACTTTTCAATTTTGAGGTGAGTCTTATATTACACTTTTCCCAAAAAATAACATCTTCACTAATCACTTTGCATTCAAAGTGCAAAAATTGCCATCTCAACCCCCGCTCAAGCATAAATCTTGCCCAAAACATGTGAAGACAACGCAAATATGGTGTTTGGAGCACCACCCAATGACACTTTTTAATTTCAAGGTGAGTCTCTTATTACACTTTCCCAAAAAAACTACACCTTCACTGATTATTTTGCTTTCAAAGTACGGAAATTACCCTCTCGACCCCCGCTCAAGCATAAAACTGCCTCAAACACAGTGAACACCATGCAAATATGGTGTTTGGAGCACCACCCAATGACACTTTTTAATTTTAAGGTGAGTCTCTTATCACACTTTCACAAAAAAACCACACCTTCCCCCTCATTTTGGCATTCAAAGTGTAAACACTACCATCTCGACCACACCTTGATACTTGCCGTTGAATACCATCATCATGTATATGTAATATTATGTGTATATCACAAATTCAAACCATTCCAAAACACATTCCTTATCACTATGTTTGGCTTTCCCTCGTAAGTAGCAAATCTTACAAGATATCAATACTAAGTGAACAAAGATAAGTCATTCCAATCCTTTACTTTCTTTCGTGTGTACGTATAACAAGATATCACAACATTCATGTATACATATAAGAAGATATCAATAGACAACATAAATCAATATGATCGAGAACTTTGGATTTCTTTCGTGCGTATCACATCATAAAAAGGGGATAATAAAAAGGTAAATAGAAAAGAGAAAATTGTCTAGTTAAATATCACTGTGCGGATTCAAGATAGACAGTCCACGATATCCTACAGTTGCATACAAACCCTGGCAATCCAAGGACGAACGTATTTGACAAATGAGTTGATGAAGAAGAAGATACATTCGTCGGAAACGAAAAAAGTTGTACCTTTACTTATTTGTGATTTTTGGACTCGGAGGGGAGGACAGGGCCCGACGGAAAGCTTCCGGCTGCGCCTCTTCTCGCCTTCTACATGAGCAGGCAAGGCAACGTTCGCAAGGCTCGTGGATTCGTCTACAATCGAGATGTACTTTAGTGGGGAGATTACGTGCTAAGAATGACCCTTCTACTTACAAAGGACTCCAGTTTAACACGTCGGAATAATCGGTTGGTTCAGACGCCTCCAATCCTGAACAATCGGGTGATAGAGTGTCGATCGCGCAGGTTGGGGTTTGTATAAAGTCTGAAGAAGGCATTGAAGAAGGAATTTGAAACGTGTCACGATCAACAGATTGCTGTGATGATGAGCTCATTGGTCTCGGAGGAGTCCTTGGAGTGAAGTTCATTGAAGTCATTGGAGTCGAATTGATTGGAGGAGTCGACCTTGTTTGTTGACTAAATCGACTCGAACTTGTTTGTTGACCATTTTGAGTCGAGCTTGGTGTCCTAAGACTATAAGCGGGCGAATTAATCGGCATTGGCCCTCTAAAATCGATAGCAGGACCTAGGATACCAAGATCGAGCTGCCATTGGCTGTTGATGGGGTTTGATCGAACTGTCAGTGTGGTACATGAGGCCTGAAAAAGCCTATAGTTCACGTACGGAGGATCGCTTCGGTAAGGGAACTTCCTAAGAAGTGCCTTTAAGCTGTAATACTTGCCATTAGGCATCCGACGCCATTGTTCGGGTGGTTCGCCGCATGGTTGATTGGGAAACCAAGCGCAGTCTCTCCTGCAGTGACCAAACCTGCCACAGTGAAAGCACTGGTCACGAGCGAGTGCTACAAAGGGATGCGCGGTGACGGGGATTGGAACATAATGAGCCTCCGATTCTGCGCGTGTGATCTCTTCAATAGGGAGGGTAGTATAGTCGCGGGGAGTTGATTGGGATGCCATATCGATATGAAGCGAAATGATATTGATAATGACGGAAAAGGTTATAACGCCTATGATAATGTCTTGACCGAGTTGTAGGTTTGAGGATATAACTAACAACTACTAATCAGAGATTGGGACAGAGGAAAGATAGGAGAATGAAGCGGTTGTCGGTAGTTGAAGATGATGGAAGCTTTGATTCAAAATTGGATTTGTAATTTGAGCGAGTGAGTTATGATGGTGATGGAGAGAGAGCTTATAAAGAAAGAATCGTGTTTCTTTCTCCGATGGTTCGGAGATGACTTAATATCGATACTATCGATATTAAATTATCGATGATATCGTATCGTTCGATTATGAGAATATCCTGCGCGACGCGATTGTTTGTGGTTTTGGTTGTGAACAACAAACTCACAAACGCCGAAACTTAGTTGGATATGCTTTCAATTCAGATGACTTGCATCGCATTTATTATGTCATTTCATCCATCACTTGCGAACTCAAAGCATACAAAGATTCAAACTTGAGATGGCGATTTCGTTTGGATTGGGGCTGGAGATGGTATTGGAGCACATGTATCGATGTATTGTTTGATCAATTTGGATCAATTTGAGTCTTGATCAGGAGGCAAACTGACTTGGCTAGCAGCCATACAAGGACTACTCGTCTTTGATTGCTACCAAGCTCAAATAAACAATTTTCATTTCGGGAACAAAATCTCACCCATGATATCTGTATCAGTAGTTACAAGTATGAATGTAATGGTAATACGCTACGCTTATTGAGGGAAGGGGTTGTGATTATCTCTAGATTGGTTAAATTCATGAGTACCCTGAATCGGTGTATTATTGTGAATGTCACCATGATTGCCACCTTGAATGGCGCCAGTGGTAGCAGTAGCAAGGCTGGGATCGATTTGTTGACTATGTTCGCCTTGTCCAGCTTCGGAAGTCGTAGGTGGATTAGCTTCGAACCGGGGGTTTCTATCAATCCTAACTAGTTGTATCAATTTCTCCTTGAGGTCGGCTTCGAGAGCCAAGAGTTTTGGTCGATTGAGGTTGGAGCTGGGTTCCTTGAAAGTCTTTTCGAGAGAGCGGGCACCGGGAAGTAGTTTCAATTTAAATCCAGCGTCGTTGAGGGTGGCATCGCACTTGCTCCATGGCCAGTTGCGCAACTTAGTGGTCTCAACTGACAGTAGATAATTAGTTCGCAAGTCTTGTTTCTGATTCAAGTGATAGACAACTTACACAATAAACCAGAGAGTGAGCTGACCACTCGAGTTTGAAAGGCACGACCACTCTCTGGTAAGACAAGATGTTAGTGATGGGCCACATGATAAAGGGAAGATTAGACACTTACCAGTTATACTAGCTTTCAATTCACTGGCTGTTTGTCCCACCAGCAAGCCTTGTAATCGTGCCGGAAAGTCATTGACACCGTCCATTCTATAAATCATTTTAACTTCCTTTTCAATACCAATTGTTGAGCGTGTAATCTGGAAGTTGTGCTTGTAAATGTGAGTCGATATCGCGATGATTACCAGTTCGAAATGATTGGATTTGGCCACGGACACACTCTGTATTGAGTTATAGTTCAGTTCATAAAGTTTGAATCAGATCAAACTGGTTGAGAACGACTTACATTAGCTATAGTTTCTTCAACAAAGGCTGTGGCTTTTTCTTTGTACTGTTTGACGTTTTTAGGATTAGCAACTATGTTTGAACGAGGTTGGAGGAGAGAATGGCGGCTCTGGCTCCCAACCCCTATCACTTCAAGTTGTCCATCCAAGTTCTGAAGCTCAGCGGGTTCAGCCTCTTGAGTGGCATTTTTATAGACACTCTTTTCCTCGGGTGTCATCGACCTCCATTTTTGACTCAATGCCTTCATTCCTTTCCCGTTACCCACACCTCGAGCTGGCGTTACACAACAAATCAACATCAGCAAACAACCTTGGTCTCATGAACGATCACAGCTTACCTTCTTTGAATATGGTCCTAGCAAGTAGACTTTGTAGAAATCGATTCCATGCGGAAGGTCTACGTACACCTACATACTTGCCACTGCATAAGAGCATGGTTAGTTCGTGGTACAGTTTGAAATCCATAGAGTAGATGGACTTACAAAACTCGTTCGATGTCTGATACTGTGATGCCGAGCTCGAGAGCCTTGATGGCAATAAGAGTCTCCATCTCTTCGTGGAAATTCAGTAAGGAATCGACGATTGTATCTGAAAGACCAGTTGAGGCATACTTCTCGGCTAAGAATCGAAGCTCAACAGCTGTCTTGTTGGAGTCCTTGACCGTAGCTGGATCAAACGTTGGTTCGTCATCCTCAGAGGCAGAGTCTAGCGCGAGGTCGGCATTGGTAAGTGTATTTTTAGATTTCTTAGATTTAGTTTTTTTCTTGTTGTTGTCTCGTTTGCGTTTGCGAGGTGGTTGATTGACTTCTTGAGTGTTGAGTGATGCCGTAGTGGTGTTTCTGTCAATTGGTGCAACTACAGAGGCCGTGCCGAGATCAGTTAGGTTGCCAAGATCTTGAGTGGGGGCTGGGGTAAGAAGTCCTTGAGCTTCGGCAGCAGCCGCCATGAGTTCAAGGTGGCCGATGATGTGTGACATATTGTATTGATGTAACCCGGATGATGGATGGTTTGGGTGGTGATGTGATGGCTGGTGCTCGGTGATGAAGTCGAAAGATGAGTGTATGTGTGTATAAGGGACGAGAGGCGACATTTGGGGACTTAGAGATTTTGGCCGGATGACCCGGGGTAGTTGAGGTGTGGGCGGGGCCTGTTGGGTGACTTTGAAATTCGAGTGAAGGAGTATATGTAAAGAGGGTGCTTGTGTAAGTGGATTTGAGTGGATTTCAGATGTAAGAGAATGAAGCTATGAACAGCCAAGGAATACACTTTTCTCTCTGTTATGATAGTCATTATACACAAGGCAGTGGTGGAATAGTGTGCAAGGACAGATCAATCAGCCTCTTTGTGTTTCTAATCTAGGTTTGTAGGACTGACAAAGTGAGCAGCATTTTGTACATAAACCAAACAAATCAGCTTGCGCAAACACGAGTATGTATGTATCTTGAACAACACTCCCTTCTATTTGTTGAGGTCTTCCAATCACCGCATCGCATAACTATATATCAAAATCACCACAAACCAAATAGTTGATTGTTTCAACCTTGTTATTTGTAAATCACAATCATATAAAGATACCAGATAGAAATCTGAGCAATTCAAAGGTTACTAAACGTACAAAAAGATCAAAAGCTGAGATGTCAAGAAAAACTTGTGTGGATCATTCAAAAACAAAAGAAACTTCACACCGCATGGAACAATTTACAAAAAAAGATGCGCTATCTGGAGGGATCAAGATTCACATGTGTATATACGACCGATTAGCAATGGGAAGTTATACATGAGCATACATATATAACAAAGAACCTCGAAAAAATACTTATAAACCTACACATGGATATCAGGAGATAAAACTAAACCAACGACATAAGAGTATAACAAAAAAGAATACAACTAAATAAGATATGATTCAAACTCAATCAAGTCAACATACACCCACGACTATTGTTTTTGATGTGAAGAGATTCAATTAAGTTCCATGAAGATGATAATTCATTCCCATCGATCGATGGTCTAAGAAAAGCCAACAAAGATACGAAAAGAAACGATCTCAATATCATCCCATACTTTTCTTCTTTTTACTCATCCTCTATCGATCCTCTGATTAAAAGTCATACATAGACGAGCACGAGAGATCAATATCAGATCTCTCGACTTTGTTTTTCTCTTTTGATCGAATTTTGATTCGAGAAGGAGAAAAATGAGAAAAATGTGGTTACACTCACTTTGTTGATTCCGCCAAGGACGGCTTTCATGATGAAGTCCGATGTCAAACGTCCTTTATACGGTGTTGTATCCTGTGAAATTCAATAACATCAGTATGCGACTTTAGTGGATGGATATGGTTCAAGAAACAAATAAAAGCTTACGACTATATCTCTCTTGACGCCATACGTCATCTTCAACTCATCATCCAGCTCCTTCAATGCCTTGGTAGCGGCCCTACACCAAAAACTTCATGATGAATCTCTATATCTGATTACAATTGATCTGCAAAAAATCAAAAATCGCGTACCGATCTTTTCCGATCTGAATAAACTGAACTCCTACTTGAGAAAGAGGAAATCTTCCCATATCAAGTCTTTCAGCAAATCCTGCAAGAGCATAAGCCAATGTATCCGGATCATCTGCTGCACCATCGGTAATGACAATCAAGTTCACAGGCTTGAGAGGTGGCATATTTTGTGCTTTTGTAGCTTCTAATCTGTCCATGCTATTTCACATATCAGTCAGTGAAATAAGCTCTATGTCAACTTGAATTTTAATTTGACAAACTCACTAGAGGCCTAAAAGTTCTTCTACCCTAACATCTGTTGGAGTACTCATACCAACCGGTCTGACTCGTTGAAATAACTCATTGATAGATTGAGCAGAACGAGCGTTGAGTAGGTATTCGGAAGAACTAGGAAACGACCAGATCATGTTTGTCATTCGATACTATTTCTTTTGAATATTTTGATTGTATACTTCGAAAATTGAAAACCTTTGCTCACTTCATGAAATAAACTTCAATCCCATCTGTAAGCAAGAGTTGAGGAGGAGGAAATTAAGATTTCCAAACAACAACGATCAAGTTAACTTTTGATTCTGATGCCAGCACTATCAATCACATCAATGTAATCAACACACCCGAATCATACCTAACCAAAGTCTCGGCAAGTCCACTAACAGCATTAGTAGCTTCCTTCCATAAATCACCCATAGCCATCGAAGCACTATCATCGATTAAAAGGATAGTATCAAATCTACCCAAAGTCGTCAATGGATCTTCTCTACCACTTCCATTTCCATGATATTGATTAGTTTGAGCTGATTGATTATTCATAGCATTATTAAGCATAGCAGCTGCTCCTAATCCAACCATTAGACCACCTAAACCTCGATCGTTTGAGCTTTGACGATTAGGTTGATGAGATATACTATGACGAGAGGAAAGTGAATTGATTCGATTAAATCCATTATTCGAATTCGAATTCGTATAAGGCGGTGGTGGTGATGTGTCCATCTTGATATGTATTTTTGTTGAGATAAGCTTTAGTTTTGGGTTTAAGATTCGAGAAGAGTTTCTGTTGTATGTGAATTGGTTAGGTAAGTAAATGTTTTTATAATTTAATCTCGATTAATCAGTTTGACTTTCGAAACTGATCAAAGATACAAATTCAAGATCAAACTCAGGAGAGATGGTCAACAGGATTTTCAAAAGCTGGATATATGCACACCTTGAGAAAACGAGTGGCGGTGCAGTTTTTGATTGAAACTGTATTAAAGTACAGTACGAACCATTCAAATTCACAGTCAATCACATTGTATTTCTACAATACAGCTTTTAAGGGCGTCAGAGCTACGTACGTAGTACGTTAGATATTTGTGCTTATTTGTGTCAAGGTGATCGTCTGTACGTAATCTGAAGCCACGCTGAAGAGGACCCCAGAAAGTTCCTATATAGGGAACCATCAGATCCAATTTTGGCAATGTCGACCTTTAAACATATGAAAAGCTCACAAACTTATTGAACCGGATATATTGAAGACTATGGGGCTAGGCTATCCATCACTTGTATTGTTATATATGGCCCGGAGGGACACATGCAAAAATGTTCTGATGAGTGTATCATTAGATACACTGAAGCTTCAATTTGTAGATCTTCACAAAAAAATGTTAACTCTCACATTTTTCTCAAAGCTAATGAACATCTCATCTCGAACATCAGTAAAAAAACTACATTACAATGATTCAAATCAATTTTTCTAAAGCATCCCTCATCACACTTTTTTTTACCAATTTAGATCATTACTACAAATTGGACTTATCATCAAAACACTTGACGAACGTTTAAATTAATCCGACCGCCATTCTTGAACCAATTAGTCCAGCATGCATCTTCTTCCCCTGTTTTAGCTAACCAGGAAGGCAAACTATTCTCAATTATTCTCGGAACACCGTGAAAGAACCGACGACTCTCGCCGGCCATGATGAGTGCATCACCACTTTCAAGTCGAAGAGCTAATGGTTTCTCGTCTCGGTTCGGTCCGATCAAGAAAACGCAAGCGTTTCCAATCGATAAGGATACGAGTGGGCTGTCGAGTGATACTTCTGAATGATCGATATGTGCAGTCAAAGAATCCTTGTACTAACAAATATGTTTTGGTCAACAGTAAACAAAGAATTTAGCTAGAGGTAAACTTACTTGATAAAAGTTGATTACACCTGCTTCAGGTCGGTACCCATCTCGCCAGCTTGGTCGATTATCTGACATGGTTGGACAGATTCGTTCCCAAGGTACTATTTCGTTTACAAGCTTTGTACATGTTGAACTCACCAGTTGACTCATCGGAGTGGGTTCTCTTTCAAAGTGATAAGTCTTTGTAGTCCAATGATATTGCCATCCGATGGTACACCATCTCAACTTCCCCTTCATCCATATATCGGAAATGTGAATCGGTTTGACTGTATCAGATGGTATTGGATCCTCCTTCACTTTTTCATTTCGAGCTGTCAAATAATTCTCCGCTGTGATGGGCTCAAGGTCAACCGTCATTCGTTTCGTGGGCGGCGGAGGTGGTACAGAAGGGGGAGGAGGTAGCATCATGGCCCGCGGTTGAAGTACATATTTTTTCTTGTCCTCAGCAGATCCCTCCTCAGGCTTCTCAGAATGCCATGCCCGATATAACTCAAACAACCCGCAAGAAGTGCCTTCAGGCATGATCCAATGTGCATCTACATTGTTGACATTCGGTGGTCGAAGGCTAGTTTCGAAACAATCTACGATCAATTCTCGTTGTTGATGAGCAGTAAGATAACCAGGAATGTAAACTAATCCAGGAAATCGATCGGGGAAGGTGACAAATCGAAGGGGCTGTGTTGAACCTTCACAAGCTTGAAATCCGGAAGGGCCAGGCATAATAAATTGTTCGATTTGCATTTCATTTATCAAATGTGGACCTTCATTAGGGTCTGGTAAATTATGATGTCCGAGAGCTTTGCCATAGTCGGGTTCCCAAAGACGAGTTTTGTAATATTTCTCAGCTTGCCGAAAACCACCTAGCTTGGCATTGGTATCAGTCTGACGGGAACGAGTTTCTAGGTGTTGCTTTCTGAGTTTGGCTAACTTTTTGCTAGAAATGTTGGGAATCGTGGTATTGGAATTTGCTGCGAGGGTTGAGTCAGAAGTGATGAGCATTTTGAAATTCAATGTTGGTTTCGTGATCATGGGTCAACAAAATGGCATGCAGATCCGAAATCTGGAAATGAGATGAAACCCGAGCTGACCCGGTTGAGCCTGACTCTGATCCGCTGAGAGGGACCCGGCCCCGCGCTACCGGGATGTTTTGGACCCAAACATGTAGCTTGCAGAAAGATTATATGTAAAGCAGGCTCAATGAAACCAATGTCCAAATTGACCTATACATCATTTCTTGGGAGATGGGTTTTTTCATCCCATGAATAAATCATTGAATCATCTTGTAACAAGTAAGGGATGGTCAGGTTACAACATGAGATTCAATTTTGATTTTGGACAGCAGCTGTGGTGAAAACTTGCTTTGACCAGAACACCAAAATTGGGTTTACTTGACAAAGCTGAAATCAGTTACATATAACTGCACACAAGCATGTTAAGTGGAAAGTGAATCATTTGGGTAGACTCACCTCAAAGTCAAAAGATAATATGGTCTCATCTGTATGAGCTAGAAATATCTGAGCTCCAAGATAACAGGTGGCACTAGTAACATGAGAGCTGGCAGGAGATTTGGAATCAAAGTAATATCAAGAAACAATTGAGTAGATGCTTTGGTACCAAATCATTCATGGCCAATAAATGTTTCCAAATTCTTAGTTTCAATTTGACAGTCTTTAGAGATAAAATTTGAGAAGATATAAAACCAGTATAAGTCTGGGTATCATGATGTCAAGTGTAACCCTTGGTTCAAATATAACAAGGGATTCCCAAGTCACAAAGAACTTATCCCTTGCCCCAAACATTCTGCATGGTAGGTTGAGAATTTGGTAGAGAAAAATTGGGATCTACTTTAACCCTACCGTCTTTTGATTGACCATTTAGGAGAAGTTCAGTTTTCTGAAATGCCTCGTTCTTCTCCATCTTTCACTCAGTTTGGTATTCTGTTTTTTTGAAACTTAGATATTTGCTTAAGACTCCAGAGTTTATAAAATTTGAAATTCACAAAAAATTTTAAGATTCTGTCACCAATAGCTACAATTTAGTTGCAATTTTCCCTTAAAATTTTGTATTTACAAGTTCTCAATATTGAGCAAAAAAGAATAAAGAAAGCAAGAAAGTGAATAGATAGAAAGATGCAGAAGATATAGACACTTCATAAAACCTATCTTTGAAAATAGTCAATAGGAATGAACTGGGGCTAAAGAAGATCCCAATTTTTCTCTACCTAAATTTTCAACCTTCCACCCAAAATGTTGGGGTTAGGAGTGAGTCCCTTTTGCCTTGAGCATCACTTTTCATGTTTAAACCAAGGAGCAATACAACCTAGATACTTATTGGATAAGCTTGCAAGTGTCATTACAGTGTAATCAAAATGGTTACAAAATGATTTGACTCTATTTTTGTTTGTTTTGGAGGTTCCTCCAGATTCCACAATAGCAATGACTCTACACTCAAAGCTAGTCCTTTTGGGAAATCTTGCAGCATCTCCCTTCAATGAGAATGAAGCATGTGGAACATTGATCCCATGTCCATCTTCTGCTCTGCCATCATGTTGCATGAATACATAACCTTCATCAGGTCTCTGGTGACTTGTGTAGAACCACTCCTGACCTTCTCTGTAATCCCATGCTTGAATCATATTTTCAGTTTGTGTTGGGATGATTCCCCAGTCTAAAGCATCTTCTGGTATAAGTGAATCCCATTTACAAAGCCCAAGAGGATTGTCTTGAACCACATGGATAGGTCTCCAGACATTGACAACCACAATCTTATCACCTCTTTTCAAGTAATTTCCAAATTTGACCTTCCTTGGATCCCCTGAGCTCAAAAGCTCCTGTTGTATTGTTTCTCTGCCAAATTTTGCCCCTCTTGCTGAGAGATCAGAGTGAATTATGGGAAATGGTGGCACAAATGTGTTAAAGTTTCTGAAGTATGCACCATATGGGAATGCAACTTTAGATCTTGTCCTAAGGATTTGAAATCAATCAGCTTCATTTTCTTTATTGGTACAAAATCTTTTCAAAGGTTTCCTCACAACTCCTTCACAAGTGCAACTGAATCTTTAGTCAAGAGATCCCTGTGTACAACAGAAAATTCTTTCACATTTTCAATTCCTTTCACGTGCCTTCCAGAAAAAGATGTAAATCCATAAGTTTGCAAAGTAGGTTTTTCTTTAGTGCCAAGGGTACGGAGGTCTTGAAGAGGAACTCTGAGTTTATTCTCATCATCATAGATATATTGATTGCTTGATTTGTCTACGCCAAAAGAGTGAACCTCTCCCCACACAATAGGAGATCCTGGCAAGTGAGCATCAAAGTTGACCAATTTTTATTTAGTATTGACTCAAAAATTTAACAGGTCAAGCAACACTCACTTGCTAATTCTCTTTTATAGATAATCCCACATCTTATAGCAGAATGGAACAAAAGAATCAAAGATATTAGCTGTGGAAATAAAGCCATTCAAATAATGATGTTGGATATGGACAACAAATTTGAGTGCTTTCTTCTAAAACAAAACCAGTGGTCCTATGTCTAACATTAATGCAAGATCTCCAATTGAAACAACATTCAACTTCTGTCCCAAACTTTTTTCATCCTCAGATATTTCTTACTGATTGTGGCATCTGTCCCATAGTGTTACATGATGTTGTATGGTTTCAGTGAAGTTATGAAACTGAGATAAATAAACAGGAACCATTCATAAAATGTCGCATCAAACACAAGACTAGCCCTGCCCCCTGGACCTGATTATTAAATGGTGTCCTTTTCTCACTCAAGAGTAAGAGACACTTATGCAACCCATACTCTTCTCTAGTGTGGTATTCTTTGTGAAAATAGTATATGCAAGATAAAATATGGTAGAGACAACTTACAAGTCTATAGCATCACATAACCCATACTTTCTATTTGAAAAAAAATGTCAACACCCCAAATTTCTGGGGCATGTGTGCATCAAGATTTGCTTGCTGTGAAGCTTGGCCTGAGATGTGAACATATAAGACTGTCATTGAGGCATCTGTGAGACACTTTCACCTGCTCCACTCCTAAGCATACTGATTTCCTTCTAAGATTGAATTGTATGGGCAGAATGACACTTTTGGTAGGTCAAAACAAAAATATAAAAGAAATTTTATCTTCAAGTGTCAAAATAGTGCAAAGGACCCTTCATTTAGTTGTTTCCTGACACCAATCAAAAAGTAAAGCTGAAATTCTACCAGAACAATGGCATATCTCTGCTAGTCAATTCAAATTCCAAGTTTTGTAGTCTCTTGCAGATTTACATTTTTGTATTTGTGATTGCTGAAGTGTACGCTTGACCAATTCAAGTATCAATCTTCAGACCTCATTTGGTAGGTGAAATTCCCTCTGGTCTATATTTTGATTTCCAAAATGTAGATGATTAGTTTGAATGTTACTGCTATGCTTAATGCAATAAATTTTCTTTAGTTCCTTCAAAAGGGAGTGCCAAAGTTTTCACAATTTGGACAAAGCATAGTAGCACAGGCCTCAGCCCTAGAAGTTATAATTGCAGTGAAATTTTATTTACAGGAACAACACACCATGAACGGATGGAATCCCAGAGAATGATATTAAATTTTAACTCTTGATGTGTGACACTCAGAGCATACAGCTATGGATTAACATAGGGTTTTAAAAATGAAGGGTTAGGCCCAAAGACAGCTTCAAAACCACACCGGGTTGCCCAAGGTCAGTCCTGCCAAAAGCCAATGTTACTGGGGGGCTCGATCCCTGATTTGTGAGCTTATGCTCTACTTGAGACAGTTTAAGCGTGAAGGTGATGAACATTTTTAAAAAAGTAGTACATATGGTGATACAAATACAAATATTCGAAACGGAAAAACACACAAAGACTCTTTAATAGACCCAAACTGAATCTTGCATTTACTTATCCATATGGCTGAATCATCTCAACTTTAATTTCTTGTCGATATCTGTATGATACAATTGCTATCAAACAGAAAGTATGCACAGAATGTATGGGGGTATCCAGTCATTGATGAAAGTCAACTTCAGCGAAATCTCTGCCTATCAATCTTTCGGTTGACCCCGCCTAATAAAGCCTTCAGGATGAAATCAGCAGAAATTGCCCCCTGTGTATGAAAAGAAAACATGCCAAACATTGGTCAGGTGTTGATATCTTTGATCTTTTTGGTATGTAGGCAGGGGCTAGATATGCAAGAAGACTTGCCACTCTAGAGGGATCACTCGCCTGGTAAGGAGTGCAGTCGACGATGTCTCTGATCCGGTATTTTGACTTTAGATCGTCATCCAACGCTGTTAGATGTCTTGAAGCCTATGAATTTATAGTTTTTAGCTTCACATCACCAAAGATGGGCGTGGAA
Organism: Melampsora americana; assembly: GCA_022264835.1. Classification (NCBI taxonomy): domain Eukaryota; kingdom Fungi; phylum Basidiomycota; class Pucciniomycetes; order Pucciniales; family Melampsoraceae; genus Melampsora; species Melampsora americana. The sequence continues at coordinate 719,500 of JAIFHY010000001.1, read as the reverse complement.
AAGTCTTGCGTACCTCTTCATCATTCCCAATTTGAATGAAGGAGATACCAATCTGTGAAAGGGGATATCTACCCCCATCCAAAAACTTTCCCATTTCAACAATCATCTCCTCAGGACTTTGGCCTCTGTCAGGTGCGCCATCTGAATGCAAAACAGAATCAATTCGTCTACCAAAACCAAAATGGTAGACTGTCAGATCATCACTGACCAGTAAGAACGATCAGATTCATTGGCTTGACTTGAATTCCATTCGTCTTGGACTGATGTAACTTTTGAAGATAGGGGTCAAGGACTCTTTTCATTGCATTCGAAGTTGGGGTGGATCGTCTTGGCTCTACGCGGCGAAAGATTTCTTGAACTTGCTGAGTAGTCCGACACCCATAGGTAGAGGCGCGAACGTCGTTGAAGAAGTGAAGGTCAATCCCATCCGAATCATAGCGAATTGCCTGAGCTACCAGCCCTGTCAAGGCATCGCGAGTCTCATCCCAGAACATTTCTATCGATTCACATAAAGGATTGATCACATTTCAATTTGGAGAATCAAACATTTGATGGAACTCGTATTTCCATGCTCGAGTTTGTTGCAAATACTGACCCATTGAACCTGAATCGTCCACTAGTACGACTATCAAAGTAGGAGGTACGTTGAGAGGTCTGCCTGTTGCAACCCATAGCCAACAACTCTGTAGAAAATGGATAGTCGCTTACCAGTATCGTACCGACTTAACATTGCCATAGGATCCTCTCCACCCGGACCATTCGATTGATTGTGATAAGCGCCGCCTACTGCAGGTGGTGGCGGTCCGGGTGGCGGGTTAAATTGCTGTTGACCGGATGGATAAGCACTATAGGGCGGAGAAGTGGGAGCCTGGTACTGAGGCTGGGTACCTTGTCCATAATACCCAGCTGCTGCGCCATGGGGAACAGCATTTGGGTCATTACCATAAGCAGTATTTGTTTGTGGCGGCGGGCCAGCGGGAGGACGGTATCGATTGGATTGACTGGACATTCGAAAAAGCTAAAGAAGATCATGATATAAGAAACCGAGATCGTGCAAGGTACTCAAGGTAAAGAGATTCAAAGTACATATTTGGAGGAATTTGGAACTGACTTTGTCCATGATTCACAATGACTTTGGAATGGAACAATGATGCTAGTTTACGTTCTAGTTTTGAAGATAAGAAACACGAGAAATGTGATGTGGAATATGAAGCGACAAAAGAAACCAATGATACCAAACTTAACCAATTTGATTATGTATGTTGGTCAGGAGTGAATTTTGTTGAAGTGGTAATTGGAATTTCTTTGGATGCGGTTCAGCTTTTGTTCCAAAGTGGCAGTGCAATTTTCAAATCCTTTCTGATTGGTATGTATGCGCTACATATGTACAGCCACTGCTCACCTGTATTACGGCGCAGACCGTGACGTCACAGCAATTGCACAACACGTTGGATGCCTTGATCCTCGACTCTGGCTCGTGTCACCATCAGCTTGTCCCCACCCCTTCACCACATACAATAACTTTTTGGCATGGATGAGCCAGAAGAGATTGAGGGACTTTGAGTACGCGGTTGATTTACAGTCAGACCCCCTCAAAGGGGAGCAATGTCTTAATGTTTCACTGAGAGGTAAATATCAAAGAGTCAAACTGATACAAATATACCACCAGGGCCATATCATTGATTTATCATTGATTGATCACAGACAGCTCATTGTCTCACAGAGTCAAATAAATAAGCAAGTCATGGGTGACTCTTTGTCTGCCTAATCAGCTCCTTGCTCCCAATTCCATCAGGGCTTTACAGTTCTTTACACGAGTCTTTTGCTGCTCATTTCAGGAATGAGATCACATTCAGAAATGTCTACTGATATGTGCTTCTTCCGACTGTGACTTGTTCCCTGGTGTTCTTTATCTCTTCTAAAATTCTTGTATTTTGATTCAACTCAATTTTTGAAATCTCCCTACCTGAAGATGATTCATCAAGCTTTGGATATCATGGTCTTATACTTCACAAAGCTCCACACAGACTTAAGACTCCAATATTTTTAATCTGAGCCTAAGATCACATAAAAAATTGCACATATTTTTGAATGTGAGAAGCTTCATTTGAGGCCGGGGTACCACGACCATGCAAAAGGTCCATCCACCTTCACCTTTTGATATAAGAATCCACACATCATCTTGGTCTTTTGTAATTAAATTTACATATTTTGGAGCAATTTATGCACATGCCAAAAGTAGTCATTGCAAAGAAAAACAAATGTGAATTTTAATTTCATGGCAGCCCATGTCTCTAGATTGATTGTAGAGTGCCATTCTGAAATTGAGGATGCCCTTCTCCCGAGGAAATGGTCCCAGTAAATTCTCAAGGTGAAGGGTGTGCAATTACATTGTGAAGGGTGTACACACAAGGTGTCCGGCCCGAATGGTGGCTATTGTAAATCCTGATGGTCCAAATTTCTTTTGCACCAACTGTTTCGGAGCAAACCTTACATCTACATGAAATGGCTCTGGCTCAACCTTTCCTCCAGAAGCTTTACCACAGGTCACCTCACCTCTTCCTCTCTGGTTCCTCAAACTTTCAATCTCGTTATCTCTCTGCGTCTCCCTGTCGGAATTTGTACCGATACTCTGTCCTCTCTCAACAAACCACCAAACCTGAAAAACCTTCTCTCACCAAATCGAAACCTACCACTTCCGATCAAATCAACAAATCTAAAGAATCAGAAACGCGACCTTCTAAGCCGTCTGAAGTTCTATCAAAGCTTTCACCTAGCTCTACCCAACCGGGTATCTCTTCATTATCTATATCTGCATTAACCGAATCAAAACAGGACACTCATTCAGAACCTCAGGATGTACCGCAGCTTGTGAGTTTACGATCTTCGTTCGATGATCCCTTGGTCGGTCTTGGTACTCCGTTTGGTCAGCCAAACTCGTCCATGAACACCACTTTTAAGCACATGCCTCGTTCTGATGGTCATATCCCTTCGGCTCATTTTCTATGTAAACAGTCTCCGATCAACCTCCTACCGACTCATCAGTACCACAGCCAAGCGAGAGCTCAGTCTTGACATCCAAACGCAATAAGCTCAATGCCATCCAGAACAGGTCATCAGTGAAGGCCGAGTTACCCAGAATTCTACCTCCTCATCCCTTCAATACACACGAGTTTGTCAGACAACTAGAGAATTCAGCCTTTGGTCTTGAAGTATCTCGAACGATACTGAAAGTTGTGAAAAAAAGTTTAGAAACCTCCGAACATAGATGGCTATTATCAGGTCCAAGTGGAGGAGTAGTCTCCCGAGCTTATGCGGAAGGACAAGCTTATTTATATAATGCAGCATTAGGAGAATTGAGAACTGAAGTTAAGGTGAAAACAAGAAATGATGGAATCGTATTGAAAAGTGCAAGTAATGTATTACAACGTGAGATTGATTCCTTGAAACAGAAAATGAAAGAAGATGTAGATGGATTGAAGAATGAGATCCAATTAGAGATGAATGGAAGAAAAGAAGAAGCTAGTGATGATCAAAAAAAACTTGAGTTGGCTATTCAAGAGTTGAATAGTAAAGTAAGTTTATTTGAATCCATTTTTATCTCGTTTGAAGTTTCAAAATTGATCGATCAATTAATCAATTTAGTTTACGATTCTGGTTGGAGATGTGAGGACTGAAATTGAGACTCGTAAATGGATCACAACCCGACGCTGTATCGGTAAGAGTACCCATCGTTTTATCTTTGCGTTTCACATTTGAAGCAATATTGATCACATCTCTACTTGGTTTCATAGTTGCGATCGCGTCCTTAGCACTCTGTGTTATAATCTTCACTGCCCTCGAATCGAATCAAATCAATCCAATGTCCTCATCCACAACCAACGCACAAAAACAACTCCAAAGAGAAGTACTCAAGACAGTTGAAGATCTTGGTATCACTCCAGCTAGAGATGAAAGTGATTCGGTCTATTCGAGCGGTCTGTTTGGGCAAGGGAAACGGGTGGGAGATGAAGATAATCATGATGGAAACACCAGCTTTTGATTGTTGTTGATGCTTAGACGCCTGTGTAGAGACTTGTATCATATTTTCATTCTCAATTAGAGGGTCTTCTATCTTGCTCGACTGCAATCATTGATGTTCTTGTGGCGCCTACCTCGGGTGGAGATTTCTGACCGTAGGCTAGAGTGAAAGAGTGAAAGAGCAAATGGTAATGGATCGGCAAGGAAGGCAGCAAAAGCCAAGATCACCTACATTGGAAAATCTTGTGAATAGTGAACCATTGTACATGATTTAGTTGGTTGAAGATCATAAATCATCAGAATGCATAACGAGACCCAAAATTTTCTCAATCACCTTGGATGATAAAGTCCGAGAGATTGTAATCCATAGAACCACCTGGAATATAATCATTGATAGGGCTCCACAAAAAGTGTGATTGGATGAATTCAGTCAGCTCCAATTTTTTTTTTTTTTTTTTTTTTTTTTTTTTTTAATTTTGAGTGCTTTTGATTTCACATATCGCACTATTTAACTACATGTGTGTACTGTAAAGTGAAACTGTACTGATTTTTTTTTTTTTTTTTTTTTTTTTTTTTTTTTTTTAAAGTGCATGAGCGCTAAATTGCATGTTACACTATCTAAACAATTATTAATTTTGGACTAGTTCACCTAAGAAACGGTCTTCTAGTCAATACCCAGAAATATACTTGTCATTAGATCAACGCTATGAATCATCATCTTCTTTATTTTATTTTATTTTTTTTTAAAAACATTTTTTTTTTTTTAAAAAACTTATGAGACACAGTGACAATTTGGTTATTTACTCATCCCCAATCTAAGGTGGAAGGTAAAGAGCCCAGTGATTGTTTGTTAGTCGGGGATGTTTACCATTCGCGACAGTACTCATTGAACTTTCCTACAAATGCAGGGATTTAAGCCACAGTGACAGTATGATTTCACTACCTCATCCCCAATCTAAGGTGGAAGGATAGGATAATCGCTACGTGTATGTTCAGTCTAGAGTGTTTACCACTCATGACAATGCTCTCATATGCATTAACAGTGACATGTTACCTGGTGAGACCCGTTACCTTTCTGTTATGAAAGTGGTTCTCGGTGTTCATGTTTGTTGAGGAACTGATAATAACACAGCACCTGTAAGTTGTCAGTGAGATGAAGACCGGACTGACTCGGGGCTTGATCCGAGTTGAATAGGATGGATTCATTTGGAAATCGAATGACCGTCATACCACATCAGATCATTACGTCATCATGTCCTCATCCAATCATCCAGTCACTAACTTCATCCCTCCTGCGTGAGTTAAAGCATCCTTATAAACAAAAATTTATTGATACACGATTAAAAATTCAAGACTTTGACTTTGCAGTACTTGGTCACTCGTTGAACACCTTTTTACTGATTTTGGAAAACAAAAGTTAAAAGAAGTGATCAAATTCGTAGAAGTAAGTTGAATAATAGCCTTCAAAGAAAAATTCAATTATAAGTAAAAGATTCCTATTTTGATTTGTTTTTGTTTAGGAAGAATGTCTACCAGCCGAAAAGATTTATTTTTCGCAAATCTCTGATGATTCAAACAAACGATGGAAAGAGTTACCTAAGATCATGGAAGATTTAAAACATAAAGCTAAATCGATGGGTCTTTGGAACCTTTTCCTTTCAAAAGCACATTAGTTAAGTCTCATTTTCTGGGGGACAAAGATCATCAGAAATAATTGGGATTAATTTGAATTTCGGTTGATTTTCTTATAGTCCTGGTGAAGGTGTACCTTTGACTAATTTAGAGTATGCAGTGATGGCAGAAGTCATGGGGCATGCTATACGTATCGCTCCTGAGGCTATGAATTGTTCAGCTCCTGATACGGGTTAGTTTTCAATCACACTCTTCTACTGTCGTACCGGAATATACTGAGAAGAAATTTTGGGTTTACTGAAAGGATAGGTAATATGGAAGTTCTTGCTCGGTACGGAACGGCTGCTCAAAAAGAACGTTGGTTAAAACCTTTGCTCGAGGGTCGTACTCGTAGTTCATTCTCCATGGTACGCATACACTGATGCGCTCAGATTATATGCATCTCTCTGTTGAAGTTCATGAAATTTGATGTGTATTTTTTTCGTAGACGGAGCCTGACGTAGCTTCATCCGATGCCACTAACATTCAAACCAAGATAACTCTAGACAGAAAAACGTAAGTATACTCTAACAAACCTGTAAAGAAAACTTTGGTAATTGAAGTTCTTGTTCTTGGTTTTCTTGACGGCCCATACAACAACAGGAATGAAATTGTAATCAATGGTCGAAAGTGGTGGATTTCAGGAGCAGGAGATCCAAGAAATGATGTCCATCTAGTGATGGGAAAATCAGATACGAATGCAGCAGTTCATAGTCAACAATCCATTGTAATTGTACCTGCTAATACAAAAGGAATCAGACTCATAAGACCTATGCAAGTCTTTGGTTATGATGAGTTGAGTATATCTGTTATCCTATTATACAGATAAAGTCAACTTAATTTTTGGGGGGTTGTGCTGTTAGTGCTCCAGAGGGTCATTTCGAAGTTGGGTATGAGAATGTACGTGTACCGGTTGAGAATTTGGTGTATGATTGGGGTAAGGGGTTTGAAATTATTCAGTCTAGATTAGGACCTGGAAGGATCCATCATTGGTAAGCATAATTCTAACTAGTACTGGTCAAACTCATCTCACACTTCATCCATCCATTTATTTGTCTGGAATGTTTAAAAACTAGTATGCGTACTATAGGATTAGCCGAACGAGCCATTGGATTAATGTTACTCAGGATTACAGATCCCAAGAAAAAAACATTTGGAAAACAGCTGTATCAACATGGATCAGTAGCCGACGAATTAGCACGATCACGTATTGAATTGGATAGTGCCAGATTATTAGTTTATGCCGCAGCCCATCAGATTGATGGAGTACGAGCCAAAGGAGCAATGAAAGCGATCGGAATGGCTAAAGCTATTGTACCAATTACTGTAGGTAAGATCATTGACAGAGCTATGCAAGTTCATGGGGGAGAGGGTGTTTCACAAGATCAACCTTTAGCTAGTATGTTTGCAGCAGTAAGAACTCTAAGATTCGCAGATGTAAGTTTCACTACCTGATATGTGATCTTACAATCAATCAGCATAGACTGATCTTAGTTTCATGACGGTTTGTTATTCTTCCGTAGGGTCCTGATGAAGTTCATCAAGGTCAAATTGCTAAACAAGAATTAAAAAGAGTACCATTGTTGAAAGCCAGAATGGACAAAGTAAAAGAAAGTGAAGCGTTACTTTCCAGACATTATAAGATTTCAGAAACACCTGATTGGATTCGATCTAAGATTTAGCAGGATCCAAGTTGAAGATTTTCAAAGAAAGGAGTCGAATGAAAGATGGACAAATGTTTGGTGGACGTTATAGGAAGTGGGGGTAATTTGAGATCATAGATCTTCAAACTTAAAGGGCTATGTTCCATGTCTTATGTATTCATTTGAAAATAATGCATCTCTTATTTTGTATTCATCTACTGATAACTCTAATCTCCACTGCGCACGGTCTTCGACACCTTCCCCAATGTCCTGCGGGGGGTCAGCAGGAGGCGCAAGCAAAGATAGCTGAAAGGTGCATCATAGCTGTTTCATGTAAGCCGAGTGACAGGTTGAGGTATTTTGAGGTAGAGCACTGAACATTGCGCCGTTGCAAGCCCTGTTCTATAAGCTGTAATCACGCAGCCTTGGAAGCTGCAGACGACTTGATTGGTAATTAGACTCCATGCATAAGACATCAGAGCCAGAACAGATCATCAAATTCGAACAATGGAGGGATTGTCGATACAGCGTCGTCCATCAGGATGTTGTTTGAGGCCTGTTTGGCCCCGCATATGATTGCTCAGTCGTTTGATCGGTCTCAGCGGGGGAAAATACCAAGACTTGATCGTGATTCATCTCCACGAAGATAACATTTTGAAACCAGGTCTTGAAATAATAAACGAATGGCAATACTTGTACAGGCAGATTCATTATATCAGACCAATCTTGACCTTGTTTTCGGTCTGATGTAAAATTGACGATTGCAACTCTCGGCTACAAACCCGGAAGCAAGATCTCAGCAGTTTGTTGACCTGATAGTGACATCGATCTGATGATCTGGTTATTAAAGACAATTCCCCTCGATCAAGGGTTAATCTATGATCTCAAAGTACATTGTTTTATCAAGCCGATGTCACGGTGTCTAACATACTAGAATCTTCAGACACCCTATGGTGAGGTGAAGCTCTGCAGCGGAGAAGTGAGAAAAACATCATAAAGACATATATTTCCTGGAGCTCACATGCCAAAAAAACGCGAGTCACTCGTGAGTTGCTCGATGAAGCTCGCGGCCGTCCTGCGGTGTACATACATAGATTTGATCACAATTCATTTCCCCCGCAAGAATGATATTTCGAAACCCGGTTTTGAAAAAGGTCGCGGTAGCGGTTTCTCCTTGAATCGCATTTACATAAGTATTATATAACAGACGGCCCGTCGCCAACACGCGAATCGAGACAATATTTTGTGCTTGTGTAGATACAACATAATCAGTAATGCAACGAGGGAAACAAGACCCTTTAAACGCCACAGGCAAACAGGCCAAATGTCGTGGGGAACCGTAGGGGAATGGATGATATAGAGATCTTACACAAGACATCTCGGGCTACACCGTGAGGAACGAAAGTCAAATAAAAACCAAGGTGTCCATCAACAACGAATGTCCTCATACTTTAATCTTGATGATTATAGATCTCGATTCACTCAAACAAAGATGCTTTTAAATATCTTCTTGATCATCATAGCTATAAGACCTTGTGCTCTGATGCCTATTGCGCAAAACCTCGATAGCTTTGTCATTCACAGTGATAATATTGGAGAAATTGGAGCTCACCATGACAACATCGCACATTCCTTGGAGCCAAATCATTATCTTCAGCCATATTTAAGCTATTTCAATTCCATTCCTGATACTTATGATAGTCATCTTCAATATGACCATTCATCAAGCAATCCTTTTCAAGAGAGAGAGACAGAGTCTTCCTCCTATGACTATACACTTTTTCTTGATGGTGTTCCATCACTGGGTGAGATCTCTCATTCATCAAGGTGGTTCTTCAGGACATAAATTTTTGACAATCTGTGATCTGACATGTTTTTACTCTGACTCTCTTGTGATCAGATTCCGAGTCTCATTATTCAGATCTTGACAGTGATCATCAGGCTTTACAAGAATATCTTGAATATCACAGAAAGTTAAGCACATATTCAAGTCCAATGACAGAAAAAGGAATTGTTGAATCAAGCAAGCACACAAACAAAGAGCTGAACATTAGAGAAGAAATTCCAAAGTGTGGAGTGATGGATAGCTGGCACAGCAACACCTCCCCACATGGTGAGATCATGTATGCAGATGCCAATGAACCAACCAATACACCAAGAATAAATCTACAGTCACAGCTACATTCATCCACCACATCTCTAAGAGATGGAGAGTTCACAAATGATGATATGTGCATTGGATCACCTCTCACTGATGAAAGCTGGGACAAACACATTTTGTCCCCAAGTAAAAAAGGAAACTGGAGGATTGACCAAGACACCATATATGATGAGTTCATCCTTCATCACCATCAAAACTATCATTTTGATCCCCTAAATCTAGAATCAAGTCATGAACACATGAGACAGCTTGATCAGGGCCTGCTTGGGATTGAAGGTGATATGATGCATGGAAATGCCAATGTACCAACTACTACAGGCAGAAAAAATCTAAAGCTACAAATCAATCCACCCACCATGTCTTTCAGCAACAGAAAAGAAGTAACTCAACCCAGTCCTGTGGTGGACAGCTTTCATAGAAACACCTCCCCTCATGGTGAGAAGATGCAATCAAATGCCTTTGTACCAACCAATGCAGCCAGAAGAAATCTTAAGCTACAAATCACTCCTTCCATCATGCCTTTCAGTAATAGTGGGGCTGGAACTCAAACCAGTCCTGTGATGGATAGCTATCACAGCAACACGTCCCCTCATGGTGAGATCATGTATGGGAATGTGAATATGCCAACAAGTGCACCTGGAGGAAATGTGGTGCCACAGATACATTCATCCAACACATCTCTAAGGAATGGCAGATTTACCAATGATGATATGTGCATTGGATCACCTCTAACTGGGAGAAAAAGGACACAACCAAAATGGGAACAAAACATTTTATCGCCAAGTAAAAAAGGAAACCTCAGAGTTGTTCAAGACACCCACACAGATGATGAATACAGTGCACCCATTCTTCATCAACATCAAAACAAGAAATCTCATTCCCTGAATTCAGAATCAAGTCATAATCAAATAGGCAAGCTTGATGAGGGTTTCTTTGGGATTGAATTTGTTCCATCAATCTTGAAAATGGAGACAGAACATCACATCTTACATCAACTTCCGGATCCAAAAGGCTACAAGTCATGGAAAGTTGGAAGCATGATCTATGCATATGCACACCATGGAAGCCTGATTATCAAGAAAAATCCCCATGATTTCGATCATATGAATGAATTATGGAAATTTGGAAGTTTGTATTTGTTGAAGTTGCAAAATGAACGGTTTCCACACTTGGATTTAGGTAGTAAACCTCCATTGATGTGGAGATTAGAACATGTGTTGTTTCCTATGTTGGTTCATAAGGCAGATTGGACCTTTGATTTGTTTGGAAAGATTCAAAAGAGAGGTGCATTGAAAAACAAAAGCCTAGTCTACCAATCAGTATGTGCATTTTTTACAAAATGGCTTACAAAGTTGATGGATGAGTATCCATTTAATTGGAATAACATCTTACATTCTGGGGCTGTTTATGAAACTCTAACTAAAGGATATGGCGGCTCTCCTAAGGACCTATCAAACATCACTTTACATTTAGAGTTTGGAGCAAGCAGAGAATTTTGGGTTAGTCTCAGCTGGGAGTTATATGAAAGATGGCTTGAGGATAATGATATAGAGCTCTACTCTGCCATCATAAATCCACGTACACATCAAATACCTCGTGTTTTCAAAGTTCCCTATGGCCTTGATGTCAGGAAATCAATGATTCTGGAGGAAGGCCCCTATGTTAAAGAAGAATTTGAAAGATATGTAGGTTAAGATTTATCTCTATCTGCTCTACTTTTTGATGTAGCTGATATCAGAATACTTTGAAACCCTATAACTAGTATGGCGCTCCAGACTTTCAACACTATAAAAGGAACCTGGGACAGCAATTTAAATTTATTACTGATATTGTGAACTCAGTTGGTGATAATTGAACTTTTTGTCTTGATATGAAAAGATGTGAAAACTTCTATGCCTTGATTCTGGATTATCATGGCCACCTCTATAGTGGTGGATTGGAAGAGTTTCACAGGCATCAGAATGACCTTGAAAGTGAATAATAGTCAAGTTTATTGAAAGCATAGATTGGAAGCCTAAGTATGTGTATGTAGCTGACTAGTCAAGGTTGATTCTTGAAGGTGTTCTTGAGAAGGATTTGGTTTCTTGGTTTCTTGGGTTCTTGCTGGGTCGTTTCACTCATTCTCAATTCATGTATCTTTATCTATATTCCAACATCATCCTTGACATTTGTTATAACTCGGTTTGACACTGGATTGCATATCATACAAACATGCCACAGATCAATTTCTCTGTATCACACTGCGAGAACAAAGAATGTGTGCCAAGCGTTTTGCCTTAGAACATCCCAAACAAAATCCCATTCAGATTATATCAAGCCTTTCAGGTTCTCCAGGTTGCTGGATCATTCATGTAGTTATGCCAATCAACCATCATTCAATTGTTTATCTGATCAAATTCATGTCAAAGGTTCCAAAGAAGCATGAAGAATGGTTTCATACAAAAACCAAGATTCACCCATCAAACTTTTTTTGTGGGCCAGACAAGCGTGGCAAGTCTCATCAAGGAGTGAACCGCTCACAAGAGAAGGGAACAAAAGTTCACCTAGCCTTGAATAGGGTTCTCATGATGGGTTAACCAGTTTTTTGTTTGATCAGACCATATTTCTACCTGACAAAATTGAGCAAGTGCAGTCCAATGGCTTGAGTGCACCTGCTGTTGGCACCTTGGGAGCTTGAAACCCAGAAGAGTGCTGTGATAGTGTTTTGTGAGTGAGACTTCAAGTTCATCACAAGTCATGGTTTCTTAAGACAATATCAATGTGGAAGACATAAGGTTTTCCTTTTACTTTTGCTTATGATTTCTTTCCAATGATGTTTTCCTGTGTGTGTAGAGACTATTTTTCAAATTGAGATCATATCAATGTCACACCTTGCTTCTTGGTCTATTTTGTGGGTGTGTTTCAATGGTGAGATGGGAACCACAGACATTTCTTGACTTCCAAAGTTTACTCCTTGTAATGAGGAGTGATCTCCTAGAAATGAGACTAGGTTAAGATGCTGTGATGTTATAAATTCAATCAAAAATCTATACCATCTTGTGATGAACATGCCTCTCATCTCCTGTGACATTTGGAACTTCCTTACTATGCTCTTGGGCTTTGTCAATAAAGATCTTCACCTCATCCCAACAAGTTGTAATTTTTGAAATGTGATTGCCTCAAGATGTAATGGTATATATACTGCAGATGATTTTCAAGCTCTTTGTTCTATTTCAACTTCATCTTATTTGATTTTCCTCAATCTTTCTGTAAAAAAAGCTGGTTATTCTCACCTTTCTATCAAGTTTAATCTAATCATACTATGATCTCCCCACTTTGCATCTTCATTCTGTCCATAACTCCATTCTAGTCCACCCCATAACATACTCTTGAGTCATGATTATCTTTTTTCCTTTTTGATGTAATATTTCCGTAACATTTTGCACAAAGTGTATGTCCTATATGTAGGTGAATATACAAGTTGTGAATTTTCCAGAAAAGACTTCAACTGAAAGTAGCATATGATGATACTGTATCTAACTTAGGTAAGTCCCTTGTGCAGCGGTTCTGAATAGCAAGCAATGCCTGAGACAAGAGGGACTTTATGCACAGAGAGAACTTTGGCACAATAGGTTGTGGGTTTAGTAGAGGAGGTCTTGAGAGTTCTTGAATTTCCTACCAGTCCAAAGTCCAATGACTGTTTTCTCTAGAAAGTGATCAGGTAGGAGCGCATGCTTCTTCTCAAGAAAACAAACTCTTCAAATTTTTCAAAAATAAATCAAAGGAGAACCTTTGTTTGAGAGAGAAACATACATAGTCATCTAGAATTGGCCTTCTGGGCAGATATACATGTGTGTGAGGTGTATGTAGATCAGATTTCATCTGCTGAATTTCTGTGAGACTGTCTTTCCCTCCCAAAGGAAACTTCTCCCACAATTTCCTTTTTGAAAATTCTGAAAATGTAAATCTTTGGAAGAGAAGAAAGTTCTTCTACCTGACCACTCTTCAGATGAAACAGTCCTTTGGAATTTAGACAAGTAGGAAATTTAAGATCCCCTCTATCTACTGAAACCCAAAACCCTCTGTGCCAAAATTTTATCTTTTCATGTATGTCCCTTGTACCTTGGGTATTTATTTCAATGTAAAACCATGAGGGACTGATAAGAAAATGGAAAGAAAAAGTAGAACAGGACACACCTCCATCACCTATTGTTTACACCTCCTCTTACTCTTTACAATTATCCAAACAGTCTTTACTGGGATATCCATGTCTTTCTTGAAGAGAGTGTCCAAATTTTGGGTTGCTTAAGTTGATTTGATAGCTTGGTAGTTCAGATTGATAATTTTGAATGCATGTGCAGAATGTTTCCTTTACATGTCAAACACATAGGTGGATCCTTATAGTATTTAGAAGTATAACCTAGTCTTTCAGGACTGTATAACCCTATTTTGGAAATTGTTTGTGGAGAGTTCTAAAGATGAATTTGCTTTCAAAGAAGATGCCTGAGTGTTCAAAGTTTTTTGCAATGGTTTGGTGATCTTGTGGTGGGCACGCCCACAACTAGGCCCAAGGGTGTGCCTACAAACCAGTAATAGGAGTTGAACGTGCCAAAAAATAGGCTTGCACATTGTGGTCTATCCAACTTGTCACAGCCTGCAAACATGCCAAAGAATTGAAGTAAAATGAGATCTTTTCGTCTTTATTGCAACAATCAAAACACAGTAATAGATTCCAAAATACTATAACAAGAAACATTAGTAAAGTGTAATATAGAATAAAACATAGTTAGACATAGAAGAGATTTAGGTTGTACCTATAACAAGATCAACACATATATGAACTCGGTGAAAAGATATCAAATCAGGTTCTTAGGAAGTCCTACTATGTCTAGAAAGAAAAAGAATTTTAATATATAAAATGTGTAAAATGTGTAATTGATGCTTCTGATAATATATATATAACTAATTACCTTAAAACAAAAGCTAGGCTGTCAACTCCTCCTGAATTTGATAGTTATCAACAATCCTAGTGTTGTGGTGATCTTTAGTTATATTATTTTATAGAATATTTGTACGAAAGAGAGATATAGTGAAAAAGATATAAGATTGAGTAAATGAAATAAGAGTGAAATAAGAGATGAAACATAATGAGAATGAGCTCAAACTTAGAAACTTTGTAGAGCATTATTTATAAAGAAAACAATATGAAATTTAACGCATATGATTTGTAATGATTTAGTAACCTGGAAACAGGAGGTCACTTAGATTTCTTTAGACCTACTCCGCATTTGTATTTATTTGAATTTTATTGTTCCTTTCACTTCTAACTTTCTTAGGATTGATTTCATAATTTGTAACAAGAATAAGACAAAGAAACGGTTTGATTGGATTCAATTAAGTTCAAACTTTGTTAAATAATTGGGAAGACTTCAAAAGGTCTCTAGATGTGAAGACAAACAAGTTCAAAAACAATGTTCAATTCACCAAACTTGACCAACTTCAAATCTTTAAAGGATTTTGTTTCTTCTTGTCATTTATTCAAGTTCAAGTTCATTTTAATCATTTTTGGTTCCCCTTTTGACTTCCTTCTGATCATTTGCTAATTCTCTTTTTCACTTTTTTTGAAGATTTCAAGTCCATAAAATTTGTGCCCTTGTGCCCCCACTGTAAATGTGCCCTTGGCTTTCTGCCACAGGTGCAATGGATGTGTCCAGAATTTCAAACCTACCCACCACAAGATTTGGTCAAGGGGGGATAGTGAAGTTGAGCCAACTTGTACATTCAATTCTCCAGCTAGAGACATTACTCATCTTCTTGAAATCTAAGGCTCCAGTCCCCAATTCTAGCTAAAATCACTCTTTGTTAGTTTAAGATCCGGCGCCCTAGGCTGTGTTTTGATCTTTACATGAGAAATACGATGATCTATGAGTTGTCAATACTACCAAATTCATGTGAGTACAAGCTATTAGAAATATCTCTTCTATTGATTTTTCTTGTCATCACATTAACTTTGGAAGACAAAGTCTTAAACTGGTTCTTGTGAATTTATACTGAACACAAACCTGTCTCAGCTCACCATGCTGCAATCTATGTAATTATGATCCAAAGCCCATTATCTGATCTTGTGTACTCTCATGAAAGTCAGAAGAAAAATGAATTTATGTAATGCTTGCTTCACAAAGATCTGATCATTACCTATTATTAATTCATGAATGATCAATCTTCAGTTAGATAAATTTAACAAAATCTTTACCAAGCGAATTTTAGTTTTATTTATGCACAAGCTTATATAGATTGATAGATTTGAAAGAGATCTAAATTACAATTCCAATTCAAAAAAATAATATGGTTAATCAAGTGTAAATAAACTAAATAAGATAAGTAAAACAAGAGATCTTTGTATTGGTTCTACATTGAAATGAATCATTGTTATGTGAAAGAAGAGACTTTTTAAATTTAAGATTAGAGAGAGAAAAGATAGATAAAAGAAAGATTATTCAAGAAATTGAATTTTCAAAAAAAAACATCTCAATGAGATAAGAGAATCAAAATGGTAAGAATCATGACAAAGTTTATTAAATGAATTGATAAAGTTCATATAATGAAATCATATTATTTTGTGATTTTGATTGAGGAATTGATTGAGAATTTGAAGTATTTAAATTTTGAGTGTTTAAAGTTGATGGATTAGACATAGATGAATTGAAATTGGGTATGAAAAAACTTGTCTATATTTCCAAGAAAAAAAAGAAAAGGTCAGTTTTGAATGAAAAAAGAAGGAATGATTTAATGTTTTTTTGACTTACTGAAGGATCTAATGAACTTTTGGTTAGGTTTGATGAAAAATCAGTTGAATTAAAGGCTTTTATACGATAAAGTGTTACATTAAGAGTGATACAAACCTAAGACAGAGAAAGAAAAAAAGATCACATTCCAAAGTAAATGAATGAATGGGTTTACCGAATTTGATCATAAAATGAACGAAAGTGTTGGTTTTGGACTTAACTTGTTGACTTAGATTGAAGATCGTTTTGATATCATTTAATTCACATGTACTTTGAAAACATTGTTGTGAAGAATTCATGAAAGAAGAACTTTGACAAAGACATCTAAAATCAGTCTAGTAAATCCAAATCAATCCAACATCAGGTTTGTATGAGGAAAGTGGGTTATGTTGTTTTTTTGGTTAAATTGTTGAGGGTAAAGGAACTTACGATTGAACATCCACCCGAATTACCTATTGAAGAAACATAACAAGTTTGACCACATGAAGGTAATTCTGATAATGAAGTTTGTCTTTTTGATAAGGAAATTGATGATTGAATCGAAGGAAGTGATAAGGTTTGAATGATGAGGATTGAGAGATTAATGAATTGATGAGAGTTTGTTTTCATTTTGATTTTACAATTCTATCAATTCTTTCTTGCCACCAAAAGATGATGATGATGATGATGTTGAATTGATGATGATGATGATGATGATGAATTGATTGAGATTATAGAATTCGTTTAACTTGAAGAAAGTGATTTGATGGGTTTGACTTTAAACTTGAACCTCTCATACATGGTACACACTCATCTTGGAGTCTTCTACAATCTAAAGGCTTCTGTTTGTGGGCTGTGAAACCAAGATGATCATCAAAGCAATCGAAACTTTCAGAATTACCTTTCAAGATCTTTGCTGTGAATCCAATCCAAATCCACTTCTCATCCACAGCAAGCCGCATTTACACTATCAATCTCAATCTTCCAATGAGCTATATCCATCACAACCCTTCGGCAACTCTTCCCGAACAAGTCAAGCTGATAAATTGAGGCTATGTAAAGGTTTGGTCAAGCGTTGAAGACGGATGAAGAAGTCGAACGTGGAACATTGCACTTAAATTGATGACTGTTGAATCTCTTCGATCACTGATCATATGAGTACTCTCGATGCAAGACTGAGGTTAAGGTGAGTGATAGAGGATGATGTGATTCAACAATCCATCAAAGAAATAGAACATCAACGAGTTTGTCTGAGGAATTTACCTTGGAGGATGTGGAAAAGGTTGAGAGATGACCAAATCAATGGTCTGTAGTGAGTGATGACGTATTGATTACGTCAAGTTTCGAAGAGTCTGTACACCTAATATGAAGATTGAATTGGTCTGATTTCCATTTGCGAGAACAATCTGGAAGGTGCTGATTGGTAAAGAGCTTTTCAGAGTTTGAGGATTGAAAACCATTCATTCAACTTATCGACCTCTTTCCAATTTGACCATTCAATTTAACACCACTCCAAAAGCATTCTTTCTAGAAATCTTCATCAAAGTACTTTCAAAGTCATTTTAACCAAACATACCATTCAATCTCGATTTCGAAATTCAAGATGCCACTCAATTACTCAAAGTGGGATGCTCTTGAGGTAATTCAGTATTCAATCAACTTGAGATGATAGATATGATTATTGATGTTGTACTTATCAATCTAGCTTTCCGATGATTCGGACGTTGAAGTTCATCCAAAGTACGTTGAGATTCACTCACCTTACTTATAAATTGACATCCTTACTGATCATGATAATGTAATACGAATCTTTAGTGTTGATAAACGTAGTTTCATTCGAATGAAACAACGAAAGATTCATCAAGAAAGAGAAGAACGCAAAATGAGAATCGAATCATTAAAACATGAAGCAACACTCAATCACAAATTATTAAAAGAAATGAAAGATTTGATTCAACAAGCCGAATCAGATGGAATCCAATCGATTCGAAAAACTGCTAGTCAACTTTCTGCTACGGGTGGAAGTGTACCTCCTAGTGAAAATAAAGAACCTACGATCGAACAGATGGTGTTTAATTTATTAACTCAAATCTTATCAAAGGTTGAAAAGGATAAACCTGATGTTTCAGATGAAGATCAAGCTTGTATTAAAGAACTTAATTTTCATTATACTCGTCTTTCTGAAAGAGAAGAAAAGAGAAAGGTTGAATTGGTTCAGGAAGAAGCTGAAGCAAAGAAACATATCACTAGTGAGGATGTACACGATGGATTTGATGTTTCGGTGAGTAAATCACCATTCAGTACTTTGATTTTGATTATACCAGTCCTCATCAAATTTTAAAATAAGTTGACTGAGTTTCGACTTTTCTTATAGTTTGTAGACAAGACTCCTTCAAAAGCTATTGATGAGACCGTTGCTCCGATCTAGCTACCTCTAAATCCAAAAAAACTAACATTGAAGTGCTGAATCCCAATTCGGTTGACTCATCTCTCCTTACACCCACAAAAGAAGTACGTTTGTTCACCATCTAACCTCTCTTCTATCTAGCCTTCATTGATCATTTTACTGGTCTTTTTGCTATCGCACACAGGCCGATGCAGACTCATCCGACGATGAAGAGCTACCTCAACTTTCTTCATCAGCCATGAAGTTTGCAAAGATCAAGGCATCTGATTACCCTGCTTCACTTGCAGCAATTCAAGCTGATCCAACCCTCTATCTCGACGAACTTACTACTGATGCTTTACTCGTGGAAGCATTTGAGGCTGAGATGAGAGGTGCAAAGGAACATGCAAGGAATTGTGTACATCAAGGACTTTTACTTCAATATTGTCGTAAGTTAGGTAAAGATGGTGTTAGTCTGTTTTTCCGCAAGTAAGTTATGAGGTCTCATTTCAGCTATTCTGAAGAATACGCTGGGTTCAACTATCGCGTGTTTGACCTTGAACATAAACTGATGTTCCGATCCTTCATCCAGGGTCGGCTCCGGTGAACCTCGTGCGATGGAAGTCTTCATAACAGATGTACAAACCACCTACGAAAGAATAGCAGGTAGATGTAAAACAATCAAAGAAGAACGGCAATCCGATCCATCAGGCGGAAAAGAACAAATCCAATTAGTAGCTACTAACCCAACCACATCAATAAGTTTTGAAATTCCAGAAGGACCACCACCAGAAGACTTAAGATTACAAACTGAAGATGGAACCGAAGCAGATTTAGATGTAGAAGAAGTGAGACGGTTCTTAAATGATCGATGGCAAACGTTTTGTTCATTTCCGAAGAAATTACAAAAAGCACTCAAAACCAAAGAATTAGAAAAAGTGAATAAAGTATTAGGGTGAGATGAACGTACCTGAAGCGGAAAAAGTCGTTCAAGATTTAGATAGGGTTGGGATTTTAAGTTTTAGTGAGTCAGGAATAATTGATCAAACTAAAGAACCTATGAAAGATGAAGTGAATCAGACTAAGGATGGTGAAGGAAAAGTAGAAGGATCTAATGAAACCAAAGATTTGTCTAAGATTGAGATTCCGGAGGAGTTGTGATAATCGGTTGAATTTTCTCTCTCTTGTTTTTTCGAAAAAAAAAACAAAATGGGGTTTGATTTCTTTGTTTGTTATGAGATATCTTTATCACTTGTTTTCTTGCTTTTGTTTTAGATTACCACATGTCATTTGTCCTTCAGAAGACTTTCAATGCAGAGGAGCTGGATCTCAGGTTCAAGGGTTAGATGTAGCTCCGGAATCACGTGCAAGAAGAGCGAGATGGCGCAGCTGGTAGCGCGCTGGGCTCATATTTCCCGCGTTCACGCATGGAATTGCAACCCAGAGGTCGTCGGATCGAAACTGACTCTCGCTATCATTTTTGCTTCCTCCGTTTGTCGGTCAGGCAAGAGATTTATTGAAGTGAAGAGAACCAAAAATAGTACGATAAATAAAAATCAAGTTGAAAAATGAATGGTTAGAAAACACATCCTGAATGAATGTCTCTTCAGATCCTATTCAGTTTAGCAGATTCCTCATCCATCATCATCTCTTACTTGTTGTGCTGCTATAGTCATCATTCCTTTCTGTTTGATTTAACTCTTTGATATTTGAAAATAATATCAGGAATGGACTGTATGTCGCAAAAGATACCTTAAGGTGTATATGTAATGTTCTACAAGACAGAAACTCAAGAGAAAGATACGGATAGCAAATGGTTGTATGTGGTGGGTAGAGAGCCTTAAATGACATTTGCAGGTTGATGGCATGTTTTGTCTTTCCTTCATAGATGAATTGATTTCAATTCCTCTCAAGAGGTTTTGTTATAATATCAGTTAAGATGATGGAACTACTTTCCATGTCTATTTTTATATTGTCAACTTGATTCAATTTGACGTTAGTTCATCACTTGAAGATTAATTCAACCCTGAAGTGTAAGTCGACTTAAGTCTTCAACTCGATTTTTATAAGATCTTTACAAATTAAATTAGAAAAACAAGTAGTGAGAAGATCATGATGAGTGAATCTTTTAGCAACGCTTGTGGAGGTTTCTCGCTAGGCTTAGATACCGAAACCAGAACGATCGCTCTACATCACACACGGAGGAAATTGTTATCCATAAGCATCTTTGTGGTATACATTCAGCTAAGTCGTGAGAAACTCACCATTGATTCTCTGGTTTTGAGATGGATAAAGAGGGGAATCAATATTGTTTTTGAGGCTGATCTCTCTAGTATGGATTTGAGTGACTTACGATCGATGTGTTCGTTATACTTGCTTCTTTTTTACTTTATTAGAATCTTTCAGTCTTTTCTCTTCAGCCATTCTTGCTTGTTTCAATCGCCATTCACGTTCATGCTATGTGATCAAAAGGAGACCGAAATTGCGCACCATACACTCATCAGTATATGCCTTTCAGTAAAAGATTTTTTCATTCAGAGACTCAACTTGTTCTAATCTCTGGCCCGGTAGGTACTTCCTGAGTCCAATGCCATTTAGCGACCGGAATTGGAGGGGGTTCGGCTTCGTGAACATGTATACATCCAAAACATCCCTTCAAAAGGGCTCGTTTCCGAATGCGCCTACACAAACAACTTGTGATTCAAAGGCTCTGAAAGGGATTCGTGTTCTGAATCCTTAGTCTCCGATCACTACTTTTCCGACCAGTTCACTTTCTTCTGGTGTCTTGATGAGTGAAGCTGTTGAAATCAAAATATGACTTATAGTAATCAGGAGGCTGACAAGCAGGCAGGAAGAGTATACTCGATCAGGTTGCGTAATTTTCTCAAGTATTAGTGTGTGTCCTCGGACCTACATAGTCTTAATCAAATGAGACTTCATCTTATGAATGTCACTATGTGCTGATGATTGATCTTGTACTGAGAGAGATTCCTTCAAGTGGTGAGGTATTTAATCGGTATTCTATTTGGATGAATTATAATCAAGCCAGTCACTTTTGAATTTATATGTCAATGAAAGATTCAAAGTCCTATTGTTTTATGCATTTCTTAAGGCGCCTCCTGAGCCGATGGCTATCAGATACTGTAACTACTTGTGCTCGGCTCTAGTAAGAATCCATATGGGGAAAGGACGCGTGCTGGATGTTGGTGCGGTACGCACATACGCATTCAAGATCATGAAGGCTAGCAATTTGCTACCAAGATGAGACGCAGAACCTATCAATCACCTGCGTCGCGATGTTAGATCTGTGTGATGTGGCGCCATATCTAAGGGCTAGTAAATTGATTGATTGAAGCGTCTCAAGTCAAGCCTTCGTTCCTAGAGGAGATTGATCACCGTTGGATCTAGCCCGCGAGGAGCTTCTAGAAAAGTTCTGATGAATGGGACCTTGCTGTTTAACACTGGTGCCGTTCTGAACGGGTTTCACTCGTGCCTCGGCACAAGCCGTGTTTCGCTTGTAGAATGTAACATGTTTTGTGCTCATCTGAGAGCTCACAACCTGTTTAGAAATCATGTCAGTGTCGCTATACCGTAAGAAAGAGCATTGTTTTATTAAAGCAGTGATGAAATGCAGACCGAGAATCACATCAGTAGCCATACGGATAGCGAGGCACTCGAGCAGGCGGACGAGGACCTTGGGACGAAGTATGACCAAATGCCGTTCCGTTTGTTGCGTTACAAGGCTTCATCCATGTATGTTTGAATGCCTCAAGCACTAGCGTTTATAGTCATTCTGATGTGACGAGGCCTAAACCTCTCAGGGATGAGCTGAGATGAGAAGCTCAAAACTCCGCAAATCTAGATCTCAGGAGATTGCCCGTAAGGTATGTATGTAGGCCGTATGTATTAGCAATGAAGATTGGCGGATATCATGAGCCCATTTGTTCTTACAAGACAAGATGATGAAACAACGTCGAGATTCACGATAGACTGGGATAATGATCCACCACATCATGTGTTGGAACTACATTTCAATCACTACAGCTTCGCAGAGATGAATTTTTTATCCATGCACACGTGTGCTGTCCTTGTGGGAAACTGTTCATGTCTGTCGAACTGTTTTAAGGCCAATCCTTGCAAAGCCAAACTTAACTAAGCCCCTCAGCGAGCGCCTTCGCCGCGCCTTGTGAAAGAGAGGACTGAAGTTATTTACGCCAGATCTTGGATGTACTTTAGTGTTGCCCGATGCCGGAATGCACAAGGAATGTAGGTTATAGTGTTGCCCTATGACTTCACTCTTTCGAGAGTCATGCCGATATGTGATAGGTACGCGTGTTCTAGGAGCTTGATTTTCAAATGTACATGCTGGTATGCAATGGGATAGCTCTTTTCAACAAAATCATAGATTTACTCAGAGATGCCGTTTATTTGAGATTGACGAACTATTGGGTCCAGGTTCCCAAATACCATACTGAGCTTATCTGCAACCATAGGACGAATACGGTCTCAAGAATAATGGGGAACCACTGACCTCAAGCATTGCCGTGACTCGTGGCTATACAAAAAAAAGAAGGAAAAAAACATGAATTGACATGAAATTGTCAAGGCTCAACAGTGTTCATTAAGCTATACTTCGGCCTGAGTTTCATGCTGATCTATCAGGGGGGCATGCCGGTCTGGCCTACGTAGGTAAGAGAACCCACACTGGAGCAATGCACTTCCATGGATGATGGATACGCTGCACCTTCAAGTTTTGGGAGCTCTCTGCATCCCAAGAATTGGGTACTACTATAGGTCGCGATAAGTTGCGTGGTCCGGGACTTGCAGGATCTGCAAGAAACCTTCAGAGCTCTCCTCACACTTCAAGAGCT
Source organism: Melampsora americana (assembly GCA_022264835.1). Lineage (NCBI taxonomy): Eukaryota > Fungi > Basidiomycota > Pucciniomycetes > Pucciniales > Melampsoraceae > Melampsora > Melampsora americana. Next base: position 696,005 of record JAIFHY010000001.1, on the reverse strand, counting down.
ATTGAGTATCTCAGACTCCACAACTGGCCCAAGGTACGCTTCCAAGATCTAAAACACAATCTTTAGGCCACAAGGGAACAACTCTATGTGGCATCTTGGCAAGTAAAAAATGAAAAGTGGAGCTTGAAGCAAACTGCAAACAAGTCCCTCTTGAGCTGTACCAGCCTGCTCAAATGAGGGACTTATGAGTAAAGTGGAAATTGTGGTACGAGATCTGTCGGAGATTTTTGCCAAAAAACCAGCTACCTTATAAAGTATATTTTTATGATTTCAACCTCCCTTGACCCAAAGGTGGCAAATGTCCAGCATGATCTCCCCTACAACATCCCACTCTCAGTTTCCCTTTAGCTTGAGTGGCTGTGGAGCTACATATAAAAGCCACCACAGCTCAACACCAGAAATTACAGTAATTTGGCATGCTCCGTGTCTAAAATTTCAGTTTTAGGTGTACATCCAAAGCATCAACATTTCTCTGTATCTCTGGAACAGATTAAGTCCATGAGGAACAAAGAGTGCAAGGGTTCAGAGGAGATCAAGATGCACATTTATCACTTTTGGTCAAGGAAGGTTGAAATCATGAAAAAATATCTTATAAGGCAGCTGGTTTTTTTTGCAAAAAGCCCCAACAGATCTCACACCAAAATTTCCACTTTACTTGTAAGTCCCATGTTTGAACAGGCACAGCTCAGTAGGGACTTAGTTGAGTTTGACCTTGAAGGGAGATTTGAATCCAACATTTCAAAAGCTTCCCAGATTTACTTCATTAGAATTTGGGACAGGAAAAGGTCCATGAAATTCCTTGCCTGTATGCTCCTGCAAAATGATGATGGTGAGTAACTATGTATCAAGAAGATGATGAGGGAAAACAATGAGCATACTCTCCACACATTATCTCCGCCAGCCTTGCTCATAGCACATCTCCTCAAAACCCAATACTACATCAAAGGTACACGGGACATGTTTTTGATAGCTTGACTTTTTTCAAGCCTGGGGGTTCAGATCAATTAGACCTCGAGATATGTTCTTGGTTAAAGCCTTCTCACCCACACTTGAAACTTGGACTACAGCTTGGAGGTTCAGTATCTGTTGCACAGGCTGAAAATAGGTACAGCAGTCTTTTAATTTTGTTGTTTCATAGTGAATTTAAAACTTGCTGATAAGGTCTGACTTTCATGTTAGATTATATGTCTCAAGAATTACACATGAGAATATTTCTCCTCAAGGAACAAGGAATCCTGTAAGAGGATATTATGAAATTCTGATGATACCTACTTCCAGCTCTGTAAGGCTTTGTTGGATAGTTTTGTGTGTGATTGTGCACCCTATGATACATTTCAATATGCCAAAATCACTCAGATGGTGCTGATATAAACTTTCAACTGCCCTTCAAATTTATGCAGCTCCTTAAATAGCAAAACCCCAACAAGAGGGGATATAAAGATCCAAGTTGAAGTGGCTCTACAATTTTGATCAGTCAAAGTAGAATTAGGAGAAGCACAAGCCCTTGAGGAAAATATGGCCAACCAGAAGTGAGGCTTTTGTTGCAAGCTAAAATCATTCCTAAGAAAGTCTACATGAATGACAACATTATAATTCAAATCTAAGCAAAGAAGAATTATATTTCAAAATATCCTGAGCCCCTGAACTACGTAATTCCAATTTTGTTCCAAATTTCTTTACATCATGTTTTGTTTCTGTTTGTTATAAATACAACCCTTTAGTCTTGCTAAAATAGTTGTTGAAATCATTCAATTCTTTTTCTCTTTGAATCTCTCATATTTTTCTCTTTATATTTCTATATCTAAACTATTCTCAACATCCATTATAACTAAAGATCACCACGACACAAAGCTTGTTGGAGGTTATCAAACTCAGGAGGAGATTGGCAACCTAGCTTTTGTTAAGAGTATCTAGTTATACAATTATTTAAAACATTATATTATATAATCTTAATTGTTCTTATATTATAAACATAAGTAGGAAAAATCTATGTTCCTGATTAGATTTTTATTCCACCAAGTTCCAAATCTGTGTTGATCTTGTTCTAGGTACAACAGGTTTTTCTCTAATCTTGTCTTCTTGATAGATATGTTTTCATATTTTTACTGATTGTTGTTCTAGTGTTTTGAGAAATTTATACTGTGTTTTGATTGCTTCAATAAAGTCTTAAAGATCCATTTTGTCTCAGCTTTGTGATGTGTGATACCCTCAAATTGGGTAGTGAGCAGCAAAAATGAAATTTAATATATCAAGGCCCTTCCTTGAAGTCTCAATCATCTCTCCAAGGGGAGGGTTTTCTTGAGCTTACTCGAGAAGGACACATATTTTAGACTTGAAGAGTATACATATAGGCAAGTAGGTATGGGTTTGGGAATCATGGGATTAGATAAACACCTCCTTACCTTTCTCTCCAATGAAAGTCCTCACTCTTTGGAGAGCTTATTGGGTGACTTTTCAGAGCTAGATTTCAATTTATACCAAAGTGCCAAGTCTGTTTGTTCTCTTGAGAAGTTGTTCTGGATGTGTTTCCAGACCCTCAGTGAAGGTTTCTAAAGAACCTTACAAGTATCTCATTACCTGAAAGGGTAGTGGTGATGGTTCTCCAAGTCAGTAATGCTCTTTACTTTTTGAAGATTCTTTGGCTGCATTTCAAATCACAACATGCAGTATCACTAATTATTTTGCAACCACATCAAGCTACAACATGAAAAAGTCTCTTTATCCTCCAATTCCAAGGATGAATCCATCTACCAGAGTGACCAAAAGTCCTCTTAAAACCACAAGTTTGTTTTGGAGTCAGACAGTAGGTTTTTTGTCCCTTCAATAATATTTCATACCAACTTGGGCTCAAGCAATGATCCATAAGCCATGTTCATGATGTTCAAACTGGAATATTTTGTTGTAAATTTCCACACAAGATCAACTCAAGCACAAATCACAAGAGTTGATTGGAAGTCTTATTTGGAGACAGGCTGTGACAAGTGATATCAAGATATGAAAGCAAGAAGATGAGAGAAAGGCATTGAACATTTTGTGTGTGAAGAGGAATAAAAAGGAGGAATGGTTGGCCCATGTCCCATTTCATGCCCAAAAATGTATGGTCTTCATCTAACAATAGTTCTGTAACCTGCAAAAATCCCCAACAGCAATTTCAGAAGTTGAGAAAAAGTTTACTGTTGGTGGGACTCAAAGTTGGACTAGGAATACTAACTAATAAAATGCTTCATCTAGCTGAATATGCTTTCTAAAGCAATGAAGAATTAGATCCATGCTTCCATTCCCCCCTCTCACATTCACATTCAGATTAGAAAGCTTAGACCAAGATTTTATCATTGATGTCACACTATGTGCCCTTATGTTTGGTGAATGGATAATTGCATTGTTAACAAGCGGACAGTTTTTGAATGCAGATAGCACGTCCTCTTCTAGACTGAAGCCTGATAGTGCCAAATGAGTCAGTTGGGTGAAAATAAACTCCTCTGAAGGAAGAGGTTGTATCTGTGTCAGTTCGACCTGAAGTTCAGCTTGAAGGATCTCTAATTCTGAACTTCTGACATGGGAATAAACACAGTATCTCAGGCTATGCTGTAGTTTTTTCAAGATTGATTTGAAGCATTTGGGTGAAAGATGCAAGCAATTTCTGAAGTTCAATGATTCTATCTTGGTTGATTTCCAAGGTAACATGCTCCAACTTTGATCTACACAATCAGCATTTGTGAGACTCAATTGTTTCAAATTTGAGGATTGAACCAAATATTGTCCTAGGTCATGCATCTTGCAACTTGCGGACTGGTCCATTGGAGTCATTTGTTGAGGGTGCAACTGGTCCAAGCCTGAGTTTGACAAAGTTGTGGCCTCAGACCCTCTTCAAGATGTTGTCTAATGAGATAAATTCCAGATGTTTCATTGTTCCAATTGCACTTAGAACCATGTCTTCTGGTATTTTCAGGTGTGAATCAGTGGTGATACAAAAGTGCAGTGAGATTTTGAAATTTTGACACAGAATCAAGGGTCTTTTGAGTCCATGGATGATGAACAATTGGGCTTGAGTCTTGTACTGGTGGTAGGAAAGCAATATTCAACTCTATCTTTTTGATGGTGGTCCTTTTTGCAAGGTATTTGCAAAGTTTGTATGACCACTTCAACCCACCCAAGTGCTGACTGTTTGTCTCCCAAGGTTCCTTTGTGATAATCAAGCCAGGCTTCCTGAAATGTGATGAGTGGACATATCACTGATTGTATGTACTTCTGGTACCGGGTGATATGACCGGTCAAGTTCTCGTGTATACTTTTGTCATTGGCAGTCAGGCCACGGAGATCTAGAATCAGAAGTTTGATGATGCTGCATAAGTGAAGTTCTCTACTTGATCATGCGGAAAGTCGTGCTTACTCGACAAAGGAATTCTTTGCACATGCTGTTCATTTGTCTGTCCACCAAGGCCACTGATGCTGTTGAACTCTCTGTGCACACACGTCAACAGCCAACAAACAGTGGGATTCGAATAGGTCATGTCAGCTCAGCTCCTCCCCACTTGAGCCTTGCAAAAATACGGAAATGGCTCACGCTTAGGAGCCACTCCGTTCTTAAAATCACTGGGTGTAAATGAATCGTCCTTGCGAAAAAACACTGGAACATCTTCGTCAACATGGCTCGAGATATCTGAAAGGTATACCTCCTTGACAATCAATTGTTTTATCTCGGGGGGTAGTCGATTAAAGCTAGGCATTCCCTATAAATTGAGAGATGGAATTTTTCGGTATGCAGTCTTTGTTGCGTTGAGAAACTCAGAAATGATATTTCCAACAAGTTTTTGCCTTTTGACCAAGAAGCTGGTCTGCACAGGCTTGGATCCCACAAACAGATTGATGGATTCGTCCCGAGAATTGTATGTACGTATGTACAGTACATACAGTGCGCGTAGGGTAGGCTGCTTATGCATGCGGCGACTGCTGGGGGCGCGGTCGACGTCGTCAGGTGTCCAATTCTCTTCACCCACACGCAGCAGACCTCTTGTACCGCACATACACATACATACAACCTTGCTCAGCACTATTCGAACTTCGCGAGATCGAAACCTTCAGCAATTCGAATCGATGCCTAACCCTCAGATTCTGTCGATTGCCATTAATCGGACGTCATGGACAACCCCTCTATATGCGCAACTTTACCCCAGAGACTGGAGGTGAAGCGGATTTGAAATGGTATTATGCTGCTCATACGAGCTTGGATGTCTTCGAGGAGCGAGGTTAGGGAATTGCACAAGTTATCTTTCACCTCGCATACGGTACTGACTGTTTTCTCTCTGTAGACGCTCTGCCAACCAAGGTCGTAGACGCCTATTTTGGTCTGCTGTATACGATGGAAGACTACGCTTGCTATGGGTACCAAACCAATACAAGAATCAGGTTTGTTGTTTGCTTGAGCATGAAGGAAGTGCTGATGAAAGAAACGGAAGTCAAGGCGGTACGTCTCAAAGATCAGATCGCTTGCTTACTGACCGACTGACAGCTACCTCAATCTGTAGATCTTTCGGTCTTTGCACTCGGCATATATCCATTATCTCTCAAACCCATTCACGCAATCACCCCCAGAGAATTTGATAGCCCTCGCCCTTCCTATTAAAGCAAAAAGTTCGATCGTTTGATTAACGCGATTGCTGGTTTTTGAAGAGGCCGCTTGGACGGGCTAGAAGTGGCCGTACGGTCAGATGAGCGGTACCGGCGACGGCAAAAGTACATAGGTCATGCCTATTGGATGCCAAGTGGTTTTTGTTTCACAATTCAAAGTTCGTGCTTGCGATCTGTTGTTGTCTTGCCTTATCCCTTCGTTCCACCTTTTCGAACGGTCTTCTCAATACACCCTCAAGTCCCCGCATAGAATGAAAGTCGCACGGTGGGGTATCCAAAGCTTCCTTTCAACAGGTTACTGGTTATTCCTTCCACTTTTGTTTTTCCTGACAGTCAAATGGCAGGAAAATGAATACGCAAGACAACCTAGCAAACCGCTGTCAGGAAGTCGACTGGATCACTGACTTACAGTCAACACCTGCTTTTTCAGCTTGGGATATTCATGACTTGATCGGCCACTGGAAGTACGAGAAATCAAATGACATCCAGAAAAGTCGTGCTGTCTAATCTGCACATCTTCCAGGGATTTGTTTGATTCTCAACCAATATTAGATTCCTCTCGGGAATTGCTGTCTGAATGACCTGTTATCATTTTGGTTTACTCTAATTAAGAATCCAGTTATCAGGACAGATACGCGGCTGACATATTTGCTCCTTCTTGACAGGCCACTTATGTACCTCGCTGGCTCCTCCTTGCATATGGACACTTGTTTTTTTGCCTATCCGTTTGATCAATATGCTGCTGAGAAGGAAAAAGGTGGTCATATTCTAAAGATCTTCAAAGTGAAATTCTTAGTTGTAGTCGTATACCTTGGTGGTTTTCGAGTTTAATTTTCCTTGAATCATGATGTACACCTTGAGATTTGCGCATTCAATTGTCCAGGAAGTTGAAGGTATGTGATCCTGCAGAAGAACACCAACACATTGTGGACAGAAAGATGGCCTAACATGATGAAGTTGATTGAATAAGTGATGGTATTCACATTGGGATCCATCCCAGTGGTCATCAGTTTTTGGTGTATATGGACAAGAGCAAGACAAGGTGAAAATTGAAGGGGAATTTGCAGACTGAAGATGGCTTGGCCAGAAATCCATTGTGTTGAAATTGGGAAGGAAAACAAGATTGAGTAGGTTGTGGACAATTGCCCTAGTGACACCAGGTAGAGGTGTTTATGGATGAAAATCTATGAGAATCATACATAAGCTCCTCTGGCTCAATCCCAGGTCTTATCTGCCTCATGGTTGGCCCTGGAGGTGCAAGGCTGTGTCTGTGATCGCCCAAGTAGCTAGAGGGACACAGCAACTTTGATAATGTGGAATGCCATAAATTCTCTGTAAAGAATGATATGATCTATGAATAGTGTACTAGGTGGGAAGATTGATTCATTTTGATCCCCAAGTTACTTTCCCTATATGATTGCGGAAGTATCACACTTGACAGAAAGACCAACAAACCTGGCAAGCATGTGATTTTTGAACTAGAGCAAGGTGATTCTATAGTTGCAGACTCTGCTGGTACAGCCTCAAGTTAATGACAAAACAACTTTGGGGAGTTTCTCTTTGTTACCCTGGGGGTTTGAGAAACTCAGGGAGCGTACACATTCTCAATCCACGTGAGCTAATCAAAAACTCACTGTAGAAACAATTTTGTTACTCATCAACAATTAATAGAAGAAGAACACATTCAAAAGTGGAAACTGAATTAAGAAAAGAAAGATATCTTTAGAATGAAGATGGGGGCAGTCTTTTACACTATTTCTCCTGTTGAGGATGTCATTGCCATTATTTGTTCATAAGTTTATGATGAATGGCTGTGATTTGATCATGAAATTTAATTCGAAAGTTTTGGTCTTCTTTCCTGAAATCAGATGCTGGCAACCAAAGATAATCTTAAAAAACCCTCAAGCTTTATTCCAAGCTTTATTGGATGCTTCTTGGCTCATATGTACATAGAATGCTTTGAGTTTTTCCTCCAAGGAAATCTTTTTGCTTTGAGACAATACCCTAGGGTTTTTGTTTGACAAATCAAGATGTCCTATCTCATACAACTCCAACAGGTTGTGCAACTTGACATATTTTTTAGGTTTCATTCTAAAAACTCTGTCAAGGACTTGATAGGTTTTGAAGTAAGGATTTTCTGGTATGTCAGGGACAGACTCTTGAGTTGATGACATTTTCAAGCTTAAGTTCTTCCATTGGGTAAGATGCTGTTTCAAGAATGCCCATGCATTTGTTATCAATCTATCTTTGTTTGAAGCTTTCAAGGGAAAATAATTATCTTCAAGGATTGTGAGAATGCCAAAGAAACTTGGAACAAGATTCAAGTAAAGCCGCTTGACACAATAGATAGTTTCTTTAGAGTCTCTTGGGTACTCATGATTATTTCCAAGATGATACAGCTGCTCTTGAAGACTATGACTGAGGTTATCAAACCATTCTGCCACTGGTTCATGGTGTTCCAAGAGTCTAAGTTGTAATCTTCCTAAGTGCTGGGCAAATTGACAAATGCTATAATATGAAGGTTGATGACCTGGATCTAACCCCAAATTTCCAAAAAACTGAATACCATGTTGATGTATAAGCTCTTGTTTTGACGGATTTCCACAGCTGATAGGTGGCTTGAGAAATTCAGCTTCTCCTTTATAATAATCAACAACATGTCCTTTTTTCATCAATGAGTATCTCAGGTGTTGAACAAAGTCTGATTCAGTGGGAAGAAATGGAATCCCAGGGTATTTTACTTCCCTTGCCCACTTGACCCAGATCTCCCACAGGTGTTTGATTGGAATGTAGCCTGCACCTATATGTGGCAGATAGTTCAAGAGCACCTCAGGCTGAGTCCCATCTAGATGGTCAATCTTTCTAAGGGAATATGTGTTGAGTCTTTTCCAATCTAGATCTGCCCATTTTACAAAAAGACTCTGAACAAACTTCAAGCCTTGGTGCATAAGTGCTTGATCCAAACCTATTTCTTCTTGATTATGGTCTCCAAGGAAGACATACAATAACCCCAGAAAGCAGGTGGCTATCCCAGTTTCAGCCACACGAACTGCTCCAACAAAATCATTGCCTCTCAAGTGCATAATCTGTGGAGATTTTTGTATTTGTTTCAACTGATTAGCAACCAGAATTCTTAAGCCAGAAAACCAGTCACTGATTCTAAAGTTATGCGTATTCAATGATGCCTTTTGCTGTTTTCCAATAGCTCTAACTTTCTTCACAAGAGCACTTGAAATTTTCTCTGAGACTGGTCCTATCAATTGCTCAGTCAGATATGGTTGGTGTTTGAGGTCATCTGTAAGTCTAGGCTCCAAAATAATATTCCTATCAAACCTAGGCAATGCTGAGGTTGATAGTTCCATATAATTCCTCTCTTTAAAGCTCTTGGCTGTGATTATGCTTTTGTCCTTACAATTAAGCCTGGAGGCAAAAGTCGATTGTCCAAGTCTTGAGATATCTGAAACTTGCTGAAGCACTTTAGGTTTGAACACAGGTTGTGAATCAGATCCCCTCCACTGCACATTTCCTAGTTGCAATTCTGCATGATTGGCATTACTGTCACGATGAGATATGTGTGGAGAATCTCTGAGAGTTGATCTTGGAGGTATTACAACCGTTTTACCCCAAACCTTTGTAGTCGCTCTGCCAGGGACTTGTGCTTCAGATATCTGATGTTGTTCATTCCTGGTATCTAAAAGCACACAATTCCTCATTATCAAATTTTGGAAATGAAATTGACAGCATCTCAGAATACCAAAAATGCATATCTCACCTAAAACATCACTTTGATGTCCAAGCGTGAGCCAAGACCTACTGGCAGTACCATGTGCCATCTTGTCCAGCGTACCTTGAGTTGAATGCAATTCTCCCGGATTCTGTATCGAATCATTGGGATGCACTGACATTGGCTGTCTGAGGGTAAGCCATGGTGATCCTGAGGAGTTCTGTTGCACCATCTTTGTAGGTTTCATCATGCGCTCTTTCACTTCCAAGCTGTTCATCCAATTAATGGAACCGGTCGCCTCTCTTATGTTGCCCGACTTGAGACAATGGATCACTGATTTGTCCCCACTGGATGTTTTTGAATGTGAGCAGAGCCTTTTTCGTGCAAAGTTGGGGTTGGAGTTTTTTCTCCTGTTTCCAGACATTAGAGTTAGTTCCAAATCGAGGCTTTCAGAAGAAGGCCATTGGTGGGGTGTGCTTGTCACATCTTCAGGCTTGTCCGTTTCGCATCTTACAGCCCCATATTTGATGTCATCAGGTCTTCTGGATGAAAACTCTTCTAAAGATGTGTCGAGGGCTGGAGGCTTCTCTCCGCTGACTGAGATCGAACATCTTGATGCCGAATCGACCCCTCGCAGATTTATGCAATGATCTCTTTGAAGTGAAAGTGGTGCAAAAATGACCGGAAGAGCTCCTAAGCATGCGAGAACTTTCAGCATCATGATCTTTTGGAAAGGTCTCAATTTTCGATTGGGCAGGTGATCCTGGTCTATGACCGCACGTGCAGTTATCATACCGCGCAGAGAGGGTTTGTACATCTCAGTAACCTTGAAGGTCGGGAGCGGCGGAGCAGACATTCAAACAAGCCCATTAAGGGCAAGTGAGACAGCCCAATGCAACATCGTTCCACCATCATATCCTTCTTGCGGTCGAACCACAATGTCGGTTCACGAAACATGCCACATACTGCCAGTATGTGAGACGTTGCGTATCCTGTTTGATACACGTCGCCGCGTCCAACAGAGTCGTTTGCAGATCCAGGGTTTTGTGCAAGCTTGTCCTAGCTCACCTGCCGTTGATAAGCTGAGGAAGCCAATGCATGTCGATGAGTGATCTCAAGATTGCCGGCCCATTGGGCCTCTTGCGCTCTGATCATGCCAACAAACCAGACAGCGAGCGTTGGATTCCTCTGATGTCTCGGTTTGACCCAATGTATCCTTGAATAGCGATTGCCTTGGATTGCATATCTGATCACATGTCTGATCAAGCCTGACTTTGAGGCTGAAGGAAGCCTCCGGCTATCTAGCAGACATCACGTGCAAGACATGGCCTTGAAAATTGGTTTAATGAATCACAAGCTCGAGATCGACCAAGAATTTAAGCACGAACCGACCAAATGGATCTGCCTCTTACGATCGAAGCCCGATTTTGCCACTTGAAAAAGCTGCCACATCAAAATCATGTAGATAGATGACAATGTGTTATAAAACATTTGGTACAGAACAATCCGCCCGTGTCATAGATGGCTTTCCAGATCAATCAAAAGCATATGGTTAAGATCAGTCAGTGAGATCCCAAACGGCTCTGAAATGAAACGATGTTAGGTATCCATCTCAAGAAGAGTAAAACTACAAGTTCTTGTTTTTTGATATCTCAAAAGAAAAAAGTCTACAAATATGTTAATTTATGGAAGAAGTAGTAGAGAAAACATAAATCTCAAGATTGAAGAGCAAGTAAACCTTTCTGTCTTTCTTTCGTTGGTTTCTCTGTACCTTCTCCTTCTCTTTTTCTTTTTCGATGTGCATTTCGATTGTCTTCTTTTTTCGCTCTTGCTTCCAACATTTCAGTTCGTAATTTTTGTGCATGATAAATTGGTTTAGGAAGGTATCTTTGTCTGTAATATTGAATAAAAAAATTAGGCTCAGTTAATCACGTAAACATTAAATCGATTTGAGAGGGATAATTAAGTACCTTTCTAGTTTTCCTACTCCTTCAACCGTGTTCCACTTCTGACGAAGTTCGTCTCGATATTCTTTACTTGCCATCTCTCGTCCACTCTTTACGCCCAGACCCTCAGATGCATTCGATTTCCATATTCTGATAGAGCCATCATCACTGCCAGTAAGTGAAAATTTACCATCGAGGGTAAAGATAGTTGAGAAAACACGTTGCATGCGTTTGGTGTGATAAACGTCGATCGATCGTCCTTTGCGATGGAAAGTCGTATCAGAGGTTGACCAGATGCGCAATGTACGATCATAGGAGCCTGAGATAAACCCTTGGCCTGTAGGCGACCAGTCACAGGACATCACACTATACGAAAGAAAGTATGTATGTCAAGACATAATGACTTTGTTCAGACTACTTCAAAAAACAGCTTACGGTCCTACATGGTCTTTGAAAACTTGAGTAGCCGATTTCATATAACGGATATCAAATGTATAAAGTTGGTGATCTTCACCACCTGCAAGTAGTACCGAAGGTTGTTGAGGATTAAAGCGCAGACAATTCATTCGCATCTGCATGATCAATCGACCAAGGGCTTTGTTGGAGCGCATGTCATATAGACATATGGATCGGTCTGAAGAAGATCCCGCAGAAGCTAGGACGTTGTGCTCTGAGGGTGAGAAGGTGACACAGCTGATAAGGCGTAGTGGACAGAGTCAGCTTTGAAGATCTAGTCTCATGATCGGATGGTCAGACACGCTGAGGAACTCACGCAATCTGTTCACCTGAATAGTTGTCGGCTGCTTTGGACTGATTGGCACCGGCACGAGAGGAATTCCAAGAAAGGTCGGATATAGGAGAGGACCTGAAGCAAGAACGTGGGATCAGTAGGGCAATAGCTTATCTATTCCAGGGCTGTCTTCCTCATATGAAAAAGAAAGATTCTTACTTGGTCACATCCCAGATATGCAGCTTGTCACTGGCTGTTACAAAAAGTGGCTCAGTATGATGATGATCAATGTCATTAAACCCATGTTTTCCTTGATACGTATTGACCAGTCGGTCAGCACCAGGGTCAATCTTTGGACCTAAATCCCACATCTTCACAACTTTATCAATCCCACATGTCAAGACCTTCCTACTACCTAATCTACTAGTCCTTGACTCAGCCTCTTCCTCCTCTTCCAATTCTCTTTGACGTACAAGTTCGTCTTCATCAATGCCTTCTTCTTCATCTAAAAGACCAGCTGGATCCAATTTATATCTTGAAGAAGAAGCGATAAGTTGGTCGGGTTTGTCAATATAAGTTCGAGATCGACCTTCGCCTTGAAATCTGGCAGGTAGAAAAGTAACACCAGTGACCCTTCCGCGATGTGCTTCGGTAAGACTAATTGTACAAGCTCTTGTTCCAAGATCCCAAACTCTAACTTCTCCATCTGCAGCTCCTGTCACGACTTGGGTCAACTTCAGTGGATCTTTTCCCATAACGTAAATCCCATCTCGATGTCCATCCAATTGACCAATAAAAGGTTTTGCAAACATTCTATTCAACTTTGATGCCGTTACAGCTCTTGTATATTCTCTTGATCGTGCATGAGGATGAAGTGAAGGGTCGAGATTTTTATGAATCGGAGCCGGAGCGCCATGAGACTGGGGTTGATGGTTGTCGAGCGATCGTGCAAGTACCTTGATTTTCTGAAATTTCAAACCAATTAAAAAACCCAAAAGGTGAGTCTTCCTAGAAACCTCTTTGAGCGAATTGAAATGAAAGAGACTGACCATGATGAATTGTGTATGCGATGGTTATGAAGCTTGACGGTATCTGGTGAGTCTTGAGCAAACAAAAAATTCTTACCAACGCTTTCTGTATTTATTTTCACACCTTACACATTGCAGCGCACAGTGACTGCGCAGTACGCCAATTCTTGTAATCGTACATACAAAGTGCATACACTGTTTTTGTCCACAACCACAATTTCATAGACACAGTTGTGGGCCTCGGAGACAACTCAGATAAGGACCAAGCTGCCTCAGGCTAGGCTTCCATTGAGATGATGTTTTTAAATATTCTTGATTGATTCATAATGTAAAGTAAAAAAAAGCTCATGTGGAATCTCAAAGGTATTTAAAAGATCAAGAACAGCAGTTCTTTGAAAATGTTGTAAAATCCCAATCATCGTGATGCTCAAGACCACAGTACAAAAAATGTCATCTTTTCTGGGTGGAAAAGAAACCCATTGATGTAGAAAAAATCCTGAGACACCAGGAAGAGAGCAAAAACTCAAAAACATATGTGTACATGGTGAGTATTTTGTCATATCTTACATGCAGATATTGGTCAATGTGCTGATCATATAGCTTGAGACTCATCAAAGAACCACCTGTAACAATACCTGGAATTTGTTCCATCATTGTGAAGACAACATTTTGAACTCTAGAAACACCAATAACTTTTGCAATTATACTGCAAAAACCTCAATTGTTGGTTCAATTGAAAGCTGAATTATTCATACTTCATTAAAGAAGTAGGGTGTTATCTTGATATGTAAACACTCTATTCATGTTTAAAGAGCTCTGCATAGATGGCCATGTAGAATCTTTTGCTGACCAGCTATAGTTGTGGTACACAGATAGAAATTCTAAAAGGGAAGTGTGGCTTTCCAACAAACCTAAATTTGAGAGTTTTGCACAAAAACTGCAAATGTTATTGATGTTTGTAGAATTGAAATTGATGTCTTCAAAATCATGGGCCAAATTTCATGTGTTGTTATAGCTAAGTCTTCAACAATTTTCAACCTCTATTGTTGATACATTGCCCAATACCAGCATATAAAATACAAAAAAATACTCATGATCTAGCCTCAACATCTAGGAACAAGATGCCTATTTTTTGAAATTTTTTCTCTCTTCTCACAGTCTCAGGATTTTTCTACATCAATAATTATCTTTTCCACCCAGAAAAGATTACATTTTTTGTAGTTCCATTGGGTGGCAACTTATAAATTCTCCCCCTTGTAATTTCCTTGAACCTCCCCAGTCCAATTGAAGAATGATTGTCCCAAAAGATCTGGAGGATTTCTGGGGCAATTGGGTGATTTTTTTGTTTTTGGTTGATCATTTAAGATCTATAAAAAACTTTTATCCTACACACAAGGTGATCACTCTGGGTCTTGAATGATTTTTTGTCATATCAAAAAATGTGGTACAGTAAGAATGCTTGTTTTTAGGAAAGTGGTATACTTTATAAGAATTCTTCACTTTCCTTCATGTAGAAACTGTTTTACATAATCTTTTTCCCATAGCCTTCCCCCATCACATTTATCATCATGCTTTCAAAGTGGTCAACTTGGGTGCTTTTTTTAAAGTCCTCTGAATCTCCTCCACTTTGATTATTTCATTATTTCAGGTCAAGAGATTTTCCAAAATTGATGTTTAATCCGGGGCCCCTGAAGCAATACAAAAACAACCAGGACCCCAGAGTGCCCAGGAGAGCTCCTATCACAGCACACAATGGAATTTTGTTCTCACATCACTTGCACTATACCAGAGTTCAAATTCAGAAAAGGTGACAACATCCTTTGCTTCTTCCTCTGTAAGACCTGGCAAGAAGCAAGAAGGGAGTCCTCTAGAACCACTTACAGATATGTAAATGATCTTAAGACTCATGTATAAAAGAAAACCTCCATTCTTTTGAAATCAATATGTATATAAATAAGTATATACTTTGAGAGATATTGGAAATAAGTGTTTTTCCCTTCAACAAATCATTCTTATCAACTCATCACACTGAAAAAAAGAAAAATCAACAATCATCATCAACAAAGGAAACAAAGAAAAAGAAATATAAAAGTAGATTTCTAGGATTGATACATCAAAACAAAGAAAAAAAGTAAAAGAAAAGAAAAAGTAAAAGAAAAAAAATTGAAAAACTCAATTATACCTAGATCAAATCAAACATCAAAAAAATCAAAGAAAAAGACATGAAAAAAAGGAAAAGATAAAAATTCAACAAGATGAATCTTTTGCCTGATTTTCAAACAAAAATAGAACAAATCCAATGATCATCTTCATTCCCAGAAAACAGTTTAGAGTCTTTCAACTTTAACAACAACCACTAGATTGGGCTTGTTGAACATTCTGACCAGATCCTACTTTCAATGTAGCCTTGTTAGATGCAGCATTAACAGGTGCAGATCCAGTTCTACATCATTTTTTGTTCATTTCACAAAAAAAGGTAAAATAGTGAATTAGTTTGAAACATGATACCATTGTAGACATTGATGAGATACTTACCGATCCTTGATTTGTTTAGCCATTGTCAAGAATGCTTGTTCAACATTAGTAGAATTCTTAGCAGAAGTCTCAAGGAAAGGCTACAGACAGATTAAACAATAAATCAATAAAACCGAAAATTGAAGGTCTTGTCACTATTTTGGCAAGTAGTTCGTTACTGACAATTGATAACTGGTCTGCAAAATCTTTTGCAACAGTATATTCGACTACTTTCTTTTGAGTTAAATCACTCTTGTTTCCTACTAGCAACTTGTTAACACCTTCACAGGCATATCGATCGATTTCTTGTAGCCATTGTTTTACATTGGTGAATGTATCTTGATCAGTGACATCGTATACTACAATGATACCATGGGCACCTCGGTAGTAAGACGAAGTGATCGTTCGGAACCGTTCTTGACCTGCGGTATCCCACTAGTTTGATGATGATAATATCGATTTCAATCCGGATTTAAGCGTGATTCATCAGCCGTCTTGTAAATTAAGCGCAATTGTTTTGAAGGCAAAGTCGGCTTACGATCTGGAGTTTGACAACCTTGCCTTCCAATTCGATTGTACGAATCTTGAAATCAACACCTGTTCAAGATGAACCAAATCGGATCGATTAAATGATATAAGTCTAACGAAGGAATGACAGCATGACTTACCGATAGTAGAGATATAGCTCTCAGTGTATGTATCATCTGAAATTGGATCATAGAAACGTTTTTAGACTTAAAACCCCTTTTTGGACATCACGATGGGAAGGGATGGATCATACCAGCAAATCTCAAGAGAAGGCAAGATTTTCCGACTCCGGAGTCACCGATCAACAAAAGTTCTATACAAAAGTGTTGAAGCAACATCAACAAAACTTAAAGCGGATCGATTAAAGAGACAGTTGTATCGATTGCCACTAGAACTTACTGAACTGAAAACCGATTGAAAAATTGAGCGATAAGAGAATGGAAGGTGAGATGAGAGTGAGTAATGGTGATGTGAATGATGATTAGTGATTGAAATTGAAAGGGTTTAACATCAAGAAAAAGGATTCATACCAAGAAATCGTCTTAAAGGAGTCGAATGTAAGGTTGAAATGGATCAAGATACGATTAGTTAAGCTGCGTGGATTGAACTTGGTTTAGAGATTGTTCTACTCACATTCAGGGTTCATGATTCGATTGTTAAAAGTGATGATTAGATTGAAGTGAGAGGATTGTTGATTTGATAGGTTTTAGTTTGATGATGGGATGGGATGTAAGTAAGTAGGATTGATTAGACTGAGTTTGATCAAATCACTCTAAATTCACATTTAGGGTCAAAACTGACACCTAAATCAGATTAAGTATCCAAGACACCTAACACCTACATCACTATGTCCATATCATTATGTAGTACTTATTCATATGTTTCACCATCTCATGGATCTTGTCCCAATTTCCGAATCTCAACGTCCTTGACCATTGGGGTTCTAATTATGTAAGAGGTTTTCGACCTTGTGAATTCATTTCATTAATCACATTGAATAGCACTCTATCTTACGCATACAAACCAGAACCACACATCACCAACTCCATTCAGTCGATTCGGAGGAATGTTGGTACTAGAACTTAGACACAAGTTAAGAACACCATCGGACTCTTTGCTGATCAGTGTGTCCATGGCCCGAAAATCTCCGAAGAAAGATTGGATGTTGGGTCAGTAACATCCATAGGCAGAGGTGAGGGTCTGGCCTGAAGACAACGAGGCGTGACTTAGAGCCTTGACTTGTTTGAAAATATATCTTGGAGACCTCAATGAGATGAGTGTAGGTTGAAGAAAAGAGAAATTTTTGTAAGGAATTTGGGTTTTTGACACAAATGAGGTCCTTGTATGTGTTATAAAACTTGACAAAGGATGTGCATGCATAAGAAAAATGAACAAGAATTTCCTTTGAAGCAAGCCTGGCTTGCAGTGCTGCGCGCCCTGATCTCAGAAGCGTAGCAAACTCACTCACTGGCCAAGCTTGGTAGCTTGAGCCATAGTAGTAGCTGATAGCTAGGTTTTTTTTCACAGTATTTTGCAGCGTTGCAAGCAAAAAAAAGTTTTTTTTATTTTTGAGTGACAGCAATGGAAACTAAAAAAAGTCAATAAAAGTTGTAAAGTAAAGAATGACAAGGGAATTGAGAGAAAAACGTAGAGCAAATAGTGTAAATAAAAAAAGAGTGTGTTAAAAATGATATAGGAGAGACAAGATAGTAAAGCTAGAAGTGAGACTGTTGGGTTTTCTTTGTCGCCACTTTTTTTGCAAAATTGATCTCTTTGCCAACTTTGGCAAAGTCACCAGTTAAAGGTGTCCCTTGCAAAACCCATAGCTGACAACTTACCAACATTTCTATCATGCAAGGAACCAGACCACCTTGATCAGTGGTACACACTTTTCTGGCCACAGAGAAGGATTGTTTGGGGGCGGCTGAAGCAGCTGGGGTGGCTAGATAGTTCTGAGCCAAGATTAATAAGACTGGGTATTTACATCCATGAGTCTGTAGAGATTAGATATTAGTACAGTACTTGAACGATGTATTGAGAGAAAACATCATACTCACATTCCACCAATCCAGCACATGTTGAGGGTTGTTTGCATTGGAAGATACCATGAGATTGATACCTTGAACATATCAGTCAAGTTCATTTGGACTGCTGGGTGTCTCAATTTCATTGTAAAGGTTTAAATAGTTATCCAAAGCCTTCAACACAAGAATCAGGCTTTGGGGATGGGTAGGTTTCTGGTTGATGTTGCAGATCACTTGTGTCACATTCCGGTCAATCTTATCAGTCATCACGTCCACCATTAGGGTGAGCGGGTTGCTCTCCTGCATTTTCTTTGATCTTGATTCCATGGACAACTTGAGATGCATATACTTTACCAGGACCATACAGCCTGTGGGTTTATCACCCTCCATTTCACGGGTTAATATATTATAAGGCTATGGAGATAGGAGGTTTGGTGGAATAAGTATAGAAATCTGGGAATTAAGTTGAAACTACTCACTATGAGAATTTCCAACAAATCACGTATAGCCTGCCAGTCAGCCACCAAGAAGATGACCTCTTTGAAGTACCCATGTTTCTTATCATCTTTTTGTGGCCAATGTTTCTTCAAATGCACTTCAGCTAAATTGTCTTTCATCACTCAATCAATCAGCTGAAAGTAGCATTGAAAGAACAAGAAAGACTTGTTAGAATTGCATCTCATGTGATTATATGATACATAAATGAGCATTAAGATTACAACTTGGGCTTGCCATATTCACTCTCAAAATTCAGCCTGAATACCTATGAATATTTGAGTGTCTTGGAATCAAGTCTGATGCTGTGTATTTAGGATCTAAGAGCATGCGCAATAGCACGTTGAGAACACAACTCCTACACGATATCTAACAGGAATAGTTCTGACCTGGGTTTGAGTACAGATAACAGTTAGTATAAGTTATCTATGATTTGATAACTGATCTCTGGGAGCTATAAGAGACAATGATCTTTGATAAGTGAAACATAACAAACATCAAAATAGAGACATTAATATTAGAAAAATAGAGAGAGGAAAAAATCAAAAAATGTACGTACTTCTCTTTCCAAAGATGGGAAAAGAGAAGTACATTTGGATCAATTGAAACTATTATAAGTATCAATCTTCAGTTGAATTGATTGGGGTAAATAAATTGTAACCGATTCCTCAACGGTTTATCTGACTTAAGTCTCCACCTCTTTTTCTCATTTACGCTTCCCGCTTTCCAATCTGACATTTGTTAATTTGTCGATTGCACATTTCAACAATACCCCATTGGGTTTCATTACCTGATAAGAGGGGCTTGAGTGCTGGTAAATCATCAGCTTTATGTTGGGTGTTTGCCCTTTCCTTCCTTGATTGAAGTTCACACAATGAGAACTACACCGTGTCAGCTTCTTGTTGACCGTTGTAGTATTTATAACCCAACAAGGGTTATACAACATGTGAAGAGGATAATCTACTAGTAAAAATAGTAGAAGGTGTCTAAGACTGCTCTTCTAAGACCAATCAATAAATTCTTATTGATGGAATACTGATAAGTAATTAAAGGAAATATTATTATTAATTATAAGAGGAAAAGCGCCTTGATTGATTTATTATACTCAATACTTTATTAGTATTATTCCCAATGAAGCTTTTAGCTTTACAATACAATTCTTTAAAGTAAATTTCTCTTTATAACTTTGATAAAGGGCGTATTTAAGTGATCTGATACTACTAAAATAAGTTTATAATGATAAACAAAATAATAGCCACGTAGAAGATAAGGAAAAGAGGGAAGAAAAACTCTTTACAACCAAACTACAACTATACATAACCTTTTCCTCAAAAGAAATACACGGTAAACAGCCTCATTACCTCTTCTTTACCACTTCAATATTCATTCATCCACGTCATAGCCTCTTCTTATGATTAATATTGCTTTCTTTCATCTTTATTACATCATAATTATTTATAGTAAGCCTTCATGATTATTAATTTGATCTTCTTTTGATTCTAAATAAGCCATAATTGATTTTTAAAATTACTAACTTCTTTGAATCATGTTCAATTTTTGATTACTAAAGTGCAATGAATAGATCTCTCTTTACTAACCAAAATCATACACCACAATCCTACTTTCTGATGAGTAATGATGGAGTTATTGAGTTGTAAATAATGAGAAAACCTTATTTTGTAAGTTATTACACGTTGAAAACCCATATTACATATGAATACAGAAGCCAAAACCCATGATACAGCCAGTTTACCATTATTACATATGCACTGATTTTCATTCTCGAATTTCATATTTTCAATTGTTTCTTCTTATGAAAGTTTTTTATGCATCTTGATATAGTTAAAGTGAGGTTTGTACATTATAGATCTTTAGATTCTGCGTCGATTGAGCCATTTTTCGGCCAATTCGGTGAAGATTTGATATGTATTACTAATGAAAAACTCCCATTTTGGCCAAATCGGACGGTTTTGAATTTAAAGCCGTGTTTGAAATGTTCAAAATTCGAAGTTTGAAGTTTGAAGTACTCTGTTCTCATTCTTATTCCTTGATTTACACCACTTCTCTCTCAGGTAAGCCACCTTCTGCTCTTATCAAACCTTACCTAAAATCATCTAAAGAATCCATTCCCGTCATCACATCCTTATAAACACTTTTATTGATTCTGAAAAACCTAAATTTCAATCATTTTACCACTTTTGACGTCATTTCTCTTCAATCACTCCTTCTTAATTGATTCAACTCTTCTGTTCTTTTCTTCTTATGATCAACTTTTAATTTATTCTTAAGATCTTCTTTGTAAATCCCTCATTTTAGTAATCAATTAAATTTTTTAAATTTTCTTCTTTCTTGATTTGTAAAGTATTATGTAAATTAAAATTAAAATTATTGAGCTTGTTTACCTCTTGACCACGGTGAAATTAAAGATAATATTATATTGATTTATTGATATAATATAAAGAAACTTTTAAATAAATTTTTAAAGCACAAAAAAAGTTTAAATTTTTTCCTAATCACGGCTATAAATTAATCACCACACCGTGTTTATCTAAAGTTGTTAACCATGGAATCAAGACGTCAGAGTGAAGCTGATGGAAAGTTGGAAAAGAGAAACTTACATCTTTAGTTAGTGATCTCATACATGTATCCCCAAGAAGATAACTGGTCTTGTGTTGTTGATGACTATCAGGTTTGTCTTCTTGCTTGCTATCACCTTCTTCTTGTTGATCATCAGAATCCGTTGGGTTCAAATTTCTGCTAAGATTACTATCGAAGTCATCATTGTCTTCACTATCATTGTCAATATCATCTGCATTTAAGTCTGATTCATTTAATCCAGGTGTGTTGTCCAAACTATTTACAAAGTCTTCTTCCTTGGACTCCTCAATGACAGCTAGCACTTCAACTTGTAGAAACCTACCCAATGTACTATGGCAGATGCGTCTGGGTTTCATTCCAAGAGAATCAAGGGCAGCTGTGACAATTAATCACATCTTATGGCAAAAGCACCAAACCAATGTTGTTTTGGGATTCCACCCGAGCTGATGGCCTGAATTGAGACCCTCTTCCTCAAGCTGTTGATGTATTGCACGGCCCATTGTAAAATTGTTGCTTCCAGAATCAGAGACACTGGCAAGCATGTGATATTCAAAATAATGTCAGTACTTGGGTCAAAGCATGTGATCAAACAGGTTAAAAGAGGTACTTATCTTCTTATAGAGGTCATTCTTCTTCAGAATGGTTACCACGGGTTTTGCAAGTAAGTGGCCCTGGTGGTGCCATGTAACAAGTTTCATGCTAGTGTGTTGAACAACATACTTCCAGTCCTTTGTGATGTACAAGACTGAAGCCCTAATGAATGCATGGAGGTTTTATTTCACGGTTTGCACGTCCTGAATGAGACAGAAATTTCTGTCTAGGTTCTTCCAAAAAACTGGAAAATATAAATAATTTGGAATTCAAAACAATTGAGAAGATGATAAAAGATTGAATTGGACTTACCTTGAGCTCCTGTTCAATAAATATTCCATTAAGTGAGAGATAAGGGTGTCTTGCTTCATCAGAAGTCCATTTTTGGCCAAAAACACAGGCATCCAAGCACAGCCAGTACAATATTGACTTGAGTAAAGGATTTTCAATTTGTATAAAGGGCATGGGTGACTTGCCACACCAAAAGACATTGGGATTTCCCTAAAGGCAGCAAGGACATAGATCCACTTCCATTGGTGTGAGCTTGGATTCAGCCAAGATAGCCTGATTACAATGAGGGCAGCCAGCACCCAGCATACCAGCTTGCCGGTGACTGTCTCTGTGTGTCTTCAGGTTGGATCAAGAACTTCCGCTGATTTGAACAACCTTTTTACACCACAGGCAAGGGTAAGAAAGTCTGGGTTGATTGAGTGGCTGCAAATATTCTTTGTGAGTTTGTCCATGATGAAAACTCTTGACTAATCTAGAAGGACTTACATCTGGTTCCTCATGAAAGGGCTTTCCAAAGAACTTGTAAGGGCTATCAAATTCTTTGATAGTCTGATTCCTTTTCAGTATTCCAAGACACATGTTGTCCTCATTGAAATCTTGTGCTAAATAAACTTCAGGAGGACCTGAACTTATCTCCAGTGATCAGTCACAAAGACCTATGATCAGCAAATCCAATCAAAAGCTTCCAGGCTTATGGATTAGGTCAAATACTCACCACAGCTGACACTGATGCATTTGAGGTGACTCCAGTGTTCTCTATTTGATTGGCATCATCAAATACCATGACAGGGACCAAACAATCTTGATTGGAGGTGCCTGTGACCTAAAAGATTGTGATACACACCATAATCAAGAGATATGTTTATAATGAGAGATGATACAATAAAAAGAAAGAAGTAAGAGTGACTTACGGTGTATGATGCACACAAGACTGTGTTGGATTGTCCAGGAGCTTGTTCATGAGGTGCTTGATTGTTTGGTAATGAGGCAGATCTCTCTTGAAAGTGGTGGACATGTGCATCCCAGACCACTCTGAGGGATCTTTGGGCAGGTTTGACTATGCAAGACAAATGTTGAGGGGCAGTGGTGGATCCATTATTGGTCTCATGACCGGTGTGGTGAGCTATTTATGGGAATCAATCAAAAAAAAAATTAAATTTATTATTATTATATTTTTTTAAAAAAAAATATCACTCTCAAAATTGACTTGAGTCAAATTCTCAAAACTGATTTGAAAAATTAATACTGTTATAAGACTCATTTATTATTATAAATCATTTTAAGAATAACTTATTTAATATTAGAACTTATTTATTATTAGAATCTATTTCAAGATTCAAGATATCAAGAAAAATCTTTTCAAATTATTATTTCAAATTTAAGTAAAACTTTAAAACAAAAATCATTTTAATTAAGAGAAGAATTAAATTCAAAATCAAGAGGAAAAAAAAATAATAAATACATATGAAGAATCAAACATAGAAAGAAAAGACACGTAGTTACCGTGAGAAGGAATGTCGTTGTTGCGTTTCACCTGTGTTTTATTAATGACATGTTGGATTCGCCTAAAACTGTTTAAGTGTATGTTTCACATACGTTGATGTTGTTGTTTTTACGGGGTCCAATTTGTTTTGCCGCGCTTTGACCCAGGGTCTGATCATCTGTCGTTGCAATGTTGATGAATTCCTCGATGTGACATTGCTCTTTTTACGCTCTATGTCACCCTTTGCGGCATAAAATGACGAGTATTCAATTCCACAATCATATAAGAAGTAGTGTAACCTTAGGCCCTGAAAAATAATTATGAGACGTGTCGTCAGTAGGATACAATAACGATTATGACCCTGATTCATTAATCCATGTAGACCCTGATTACGATCCACACAGAACAATGGAATCACCGGTTTCTTCACTGTACAATCCCTAATGTTGACTATGATCCTGATGCATCATGCGACAAAGACCCTGACCACATCTTGAATTCTCACAGCAGAACAAATTTGTAGACATTCTTAATGGAGAAAGCTGCACTTTAAATATGATCTTTGACACTACATTTATCATCCAGCATTGCTTTTCAATCACAAATACCTTATCAGTATTACAACTAACCTCACATTATATCCAATCAATTTTTTTTTTGCATTATCATCAGATTTGTCTCTCCAAGTAAAATTCATTATGTCCCGCACTGAAAGAAGACAAGCATCACACCCGTGTCGTGTCAGTTACTTGGGGGAATGTGGTGAAGAGGTTAGCATCAACTTCGCAGCTGCTCCGAAAATCAACTAATCACCGTTTAATTCTGACTAGGGTCCTGCCCCTAAGCCAATCAGTACTGGTTTTTTGTCACACCATGCTGCTATCGTGACTGCCGGCATGAACGGAGGCTCTTCTTTTGCTAATGGTTGTTATCTAACGTCTTATGGAAGCCAAGCGGATTCCTTGACTCCTGGGGGTTTGTATGCAATGAATTGCAAGATGATTGGTACTAACGACAAAAATGAAGACCATTTGCACTTTGAGAACGCGAGCCGAATTGATCTTGGAACAGTCGACAGTGTTGGCATCAATGTGACTTCGGAATTGATGGACAAAATTGCGATGACCGCAATGGGAATCATTGTTGCCAAAGACGTAATCCAGGACCCGTTATATAAGGGGAAACAAACAGTTATTGCCACGTTGAAACATACAGACTATGATCCTTTTGTAAGTCTGATCTTTGATATCATTTACAAAGACTGACGAGTATATTGTTTTGTTAGACTCGAATGTCGGTGAGCTGGTGCACCAGGCACTTTATCCCTCCAATGAAAAATATGGAATCTGCCCAAAAGTTGTGTGTTGTTGGAAGGGAAGCGCAATTCACTGGATACATCAAAGATTACAACGCAGAAAAATTCATGTGGGAATGTGAGGTATGCCCTCAAAGTTTCTGTTCCTAACATTCTCGCCGTTATGAAATGTATTCTTCTCCGATAGACAACATCGATTAGCATTACCTCAGGACACTTGACTGAACCTATTCAGACGCCGATCAAAGCTGCTGGAAGGCCCACCGGTGGCCGTGTGCCGCTGTCTGTGTACGTATTTTAACCTATAACTTCGCGTTATTAAATATTTACAAGATTATTTAATACAGTCGTCCGCGAGCAATGCAAGCCATGAGTAGTGATGACAAGATGATCGACCCTTATCACAATAAGGATGATATTGTCACCTCGGGGTCAGACATCGGCAAATCAATCGATTCACTCTTAGAATCTTCAAGTGGGTCAACCACAGAAAGTATCAAGACGCCTACACCCTCTGCGAAACGCACTCGGAGAGAATGAAGCGGTGCACATTCAACGTACTCTCATGATTGTTTCTTCATTCTGTTGCTATTCTGCTTCAACTGTCCTACTGCGATCCTCCGTTGTTATTCTGCTTCCATTGTTCTATTGTGATTCTTCCATTGTTGCTTGAATCGGTTGGCAGAAAACAATGCGTAATTGTATTTCAAGTTTTGTGCATCAACTTTAGTAATGTTGAAAGCAATAGCTCAATTACAACTAGAAAAAGAATTACAAATGTCAAGCCGATACAGAGGAATAAAAGTGAGATCGTGTTTTACGCGGAAAAACGCAAGATACAGTGTAAAGGTACAAAACTTCCTGTCTTCTTATCGAACAGATACTTTGATTCCAAACAAAGCTTAGTCAGTACTCCATCCTGACGATGCGACGGTTTTACGAGAGCCTACATAGAGATGTTGTTAGTGTAAAGCCAAATAGAATGGGACGTCAATGGCGACTCACGAGTCGGACGAGGAACCCATTCACGATTGTGACTACCTCGGAGTGCGTTCGTTATTTTGTCGTCTGTGACTGTTGCAATGCGTTTCCGTTTACGATCCTCTTTAAGTAGATCTGCATGTAAATTGAGTCATGGTGGTTTGTATTGATAATCACAATCTTTTCCTTTCAACACCTTACTTACAAGCTTTCTCAATAGCGTCGAGTTCTTTGATTTCATTTTCAGATAGATTTGAAGGCTCGAGTTCGAGTCCTTCGGATTATAATTCAATGTTGCATTAAGTAGATGTGTGGTATAAAAGGAAAAACTTTGTGTTCTTACCATCGATATTGTCTGGGATTGGAACCTTCGAGAGTTCACTGGGCTGCATATATAGAACATCCAGACTATACTTCTTCCCATTGGTAACGAAGCGCCAATCAGAATATGGTGCGGCCCGCTTGGGTCTAATACCATTGACGGCTTTATTGAAGTTTGTTGTGCATGTTGTTCGATAATGACCAAAGTTGCCACAACGGATGCACTGGTCGAGTCCCGCCCATACACTAGGATGAGCACGATTAGTAATATTGAGCGGGCGGATTTCAGATTGGTCCCGTGGAGATAGTGAATCAAAGTAAGCTTTTTGTTCAGCTGTTAACTCAGGCATCCTACCAATCGGTTGAAGCGTTGATATTGTGAGGCGTTGGAAAAGATTGAAATCAGATGAGTGGGCGGCGTGAGTTGGGTACGACACCACATTTAAATACTTCGCGTTAGTAATCTGAATATTCTCAAGCATATATCCAATATCCGTAATCGGCATAATTGAATATCTATATGCATAACATGATCAAACAATTTGATATCGTGACGTCAGAATGTCAATCAAGGTTGTGATTATACAAGGCCTTCGCGGGGACCACATACGTAAAGCTAAGATATCGGGAACTTACTGAGTGGAATCTTGCAGTGTGAATGTTTCCCGCCCAACCAATGAAGTTATTATTGTAAACTCGAAATATGCATTGAAATGGCGAGATCAAAGAAGATTCTCAAGTAATCAAAATTACACGCATGGAGAAAGTGAGATATATCTATTGACGTACACAAAAAATTGATATTGTGACAACCAAACATGGTAAATGCAAGTATATTGAAAAGATATTTGAGCGAACATTCAAACCATATGATTTTGAATAAGATTCGAATAACCTTCGAGTCACAATTACGTAATACAACATTGTGTAATCGTGGAGTACAATATAACAGTCTCTGCCAGTGTTACCTGGACCAATTACCGAAAAAGGGAAAGCCCACAGCCAATACCATTTCGAGAGGCCACTTAATGCATTGTAAACGTCAGCTGGTAATCAAAGCATTGACTTATCAGAATAACGTCTATAATCAAGCGAACAATATGAATTCTTTATAACAAGATTGCCATTGAAACAGCAAAACGCCGCGCGATTGAAATCTTTCCATTCGAACTCCAGACATGTTATGTGGTCTAACGTGTAAATCATGTTGCAGACGCGACACAATTATAATTATTAGGTAATCAGCGTGAGTTGTATAACAGGGAGAAAGAGACTTATAGGTGAACGAAATAATTGTGATTTGTATATTAAATTGATGCAATAGACTCCCTATGACAGCACTACGAATTCATGACAAAATCACAACAATACATTTTTTGTTGCAACCACCGATCACGGTTTGAAACGAAGAGAGATGAAAATGCAGTCTAATAGCAAGGATTAACAAAAGTTCATGTGCAATGTGTAGTGTTTTTGGCAGTAGTAATGTCGAGAAAGACACAAGACATTCTTTAAACAGTTCCGCTGTTCTGACTTTAAGTTTGGTTACAACGCTTCATGAAGACAATAACATCGATGCGTCTGAATTAGTAACAGTCCAAAATTTCAATCAGGGACGTTATGGTTTGTTTCAGGTAATGATATCATGCGAAATGTTGTTAGGGGTTGATGCATGGACAGAATTATCAGGGTCCTGAGGTTGAACAGTATTCGGAAATGATATAATATTGAATGGTCATGTTTCATAATGTGACCTAGAGTATTGTGTTAACTCCGTTGATTTTTTTTGCATTTAACGATTTTGTTAAAGATCTTTTACCAGGAAATATTTAGTCATAAGTCAACATGCCGAAGGTCGCTGTCCGACATCAGGACGAAAATAGAGAAAAAGTCTTACTGAGACGATTTCGCAACGAAATTCCGCATCGTATAGGAAAAATGGATGAACATTGTGAACACTGCGGGGCGCTTCATTGGCGAAAGGAAATGATAAGAGGACGAGGTGTCGAAGCGCCAGCGCATTATTCAATGTGCTGTAGAGGTGGAAAAGTGAAATTACCTCAGCATTATTTCAATTTCCCACCAGTACCACCACTATTGTATGATTTGTTGACGAAAGACAACCGTGGTAAGTGTTTGTTGCCCGATATAAACATGTTCAATTACTAATCAAGTCAAATTTTAAGATGCCAGAAGTTTCAGAAAACATATCCGAGCATACAATAACGCATTGAGTTTTACATCATTGGGAGTTAAAATTGATTTGTCATTAAATGGAAATGATGGTGGTCGTTGCTTCAAAATAAGAGGACAACTGGTCCATGATATAGGAACACTTATACCACCACCGGGAGGAAACTATCACTTCGCGCAAATTTATACCATGAGCCCAGAAATTCCAGATGAAGCACAGCATCGAGTGAAGGTTTCCGGAGGCGAAACAGATCCTATAATAATGCAACGATTAATGGACTTTATGTACGAACATAATCCATACGCGAAACAATTCAGGATGGCCTACGATGTTATGAAGAAGAATAAAACGACAGCAATCCATCTCAAGACCGTTCAACCTGTTGGTGATGCAACGGTAGGTCACGATATTAGAACTTATGCACGGCCTTCAGCAACTGAAGTTGCAATGGTTATTGGGGATGGGATTGAAATTGGGGGTGCGGATAGAGATATTATTTTGCACTCAACAGATCATTTGTGGAAGAGAATTTCTGATCTCAATACTGGATATTTGCCTTTGCAATACCCAATACTGTTTCCCTTTGGACAGCAGGGCTGGGATGATTATTATCGAATACCTGGCAAAACAGGTATGTCAGTAATTTGAATTTGTGTAGAAACTTTGCTGACATTGAATAAAGGCAAAGCTGCCGAAGTTACATCTCTCGCATGGTTTGCGTATTTGTTGTTTGAACGTAAAAATGAGTTCTCGAATATTGTGGCTTCAAGATACCTGTTTCAAGAGTTTACAACGGATCTTTTTGCGTGTGTGGAACACAGTAGATTAAATTACCTCCGCACACATCAAGAAGAATTGAGAGCAGAATTATACTCAGGAGCAGTTGAGGCGTTGGGCAGAAACGACTTCGCGGTTGGTCGACGAGTGATATTACCGGCATCACACATTGGAGGACCGCGGGCGATGATTCAGTTGTATCATGATGCAATGGCGTTGGTTAGGTACTTTGGACAACCCAGTTTTTTTATCACGATGACAGCTAACGACTATTGGCCTGAGATCCAAGATAATCTCAACTTTGGTCAAACAGCGATGGATCGCCCGGATCTTATGACGCGGGTGTTTAATCTAAAATTAGCCGCATTGCTTGAAGATATCAATGACAAGAACAGGTTTGGGGAGTGCGTATCTCATATATCTACAATCGAATTTCAGAACCGCGGCAGACCGCATTGTCATTTCATTCCAATTCTAACAAGAGAAGCAACACCGCGAACTCCTGATGCTGTTGATTTGATAGTACGTTCTGAAATACCAGACAAAGAAACTGAACCATTATTATACGAGTTGGTCACAAAATTTATGTTGCATGGGCCTTGCCGAGAGGGTAGCTCATGTTGGCGAGGCGATCATTGTCGGTTCGGTTATCCAAAAGAATATGCAGAATCTACCACGATGACGGATGATTCCTATCCAACATATCAACGACGAAATAATGGTGTTACCTTCACAAAGAATGGTTATGTTTATACAAATCGGGATGTGGCACCGTACAACGCGTATTTATTGATGAAATACAATTGTCATATCAACGTGGAGGTAGCAGTCAGCTTTCACGCACTGAAATACTTATATAAATACATAACCAAGGGACATGATCGAGCGTCACTCTCGATGGTCGCGGAAAATGAAATAGAAACATTTGTAAATGGACGTAGTCTAACGGCAACAGAAGGTAAGTTGCTTAATCATCGAATCTCTGTTCAAAACACTGATTCAGATTTCCTAACAGCATGTTGGAGATTGTTCCAATTCGGCATGTCAACGAGATATCCAGCGGTGCAGCGGCTGGAATTACATATGCCACGGGAGAATAATGTCTATTTTGTCACCAATGAAGCGCTGAGACGTCAAATTGCCTCGGGAAGAGCAGCAAGATCGATGTTGACTGAATTCTTTGAGTTATGCAAACACAATGTAACCATTACTATGGGTCCAAATCAGGTGGAAGCGAAAAATTTAACTTATCCAGAGGTTGTCGACTATTTCACTTGGAATAAAATACAAAAGCGATGGATTCCAAGAAAAAACAGAAGTAAAACCATTTCTCGAATTCACTTCGCAAGTTTGTCTCAAGGTGATCGTTATTTTCTGCGGTTGTTGTTGTTTAATGTGAAAGGACCAACATCGTTTGAAAACTTAAGAACAGTCAATGGTAATACACATCAAACTTTCAACAGTGCGGCTGCAGCGTTGGGGTTATTGTTGAGTGATGATCATTTCATTGCGGCGATGAAGGAATGCGCATTGGTTCAGAGCGGACCGCAACTCCGCAGAATGTTTTGTATCATTTTAAAGTTTGGCCCACCAAATGACCCTCATCGCCTTTGGAAAATGTTCGAAACATCGCTTATTGATGATTGCAAATATGCAATGAAACAATACAACAATTCAATTGAACCGTCAGATGAAATGGTTGCGAATCTAGGATTATTTCGAATGCAACAAGCTCTTGAAGAAGTTGGATTAAAACTAGAAACAATTGGAATGAAGAACCCGAATTTAACGCTCCTAGCAGATTATAAAGTTCTACTTGATGTGGAAGATGATGATGGATTCACAGCAGAAGACAGTTACAATTATTTGGAAGATGCAGTTTCCAAAATGAACGTGGAGCAACAAAATTTTTTTTGTTGTTTCAAAGACGCCGTTAGCAAAGAAGAAAGCAAAATGTTTTATCTTGACGGTCCTGGTGGGACAGGCAAAACTTTTGTTTTGAACGCAGTGTTGCATTATTGCAATTATTTAAATCATACAACAATAGCTGTGGCATCATCTGGGATTGCAGCACTATTATTATATAAAGGCACAACAGCGCACTCAGCATTAAAGATACCAATTGGATGTGATAGCCAATCGATGTGTCAATTTTCTCCGAACGATAAAACTGGAAGGCGCTTGAAAGAATGCCGCGTAATCATTTGGGATGAAATTTCGATGCAAAACAAAGAGGATATTCATTGTGTAGATCGCTCATTACGGGAGTTGCGACGTATAGATCTGCCATTTGGAGGCATAACAGTTTTGTTTTGTGGCGATTTCAGACAAACACTGCCAGTCATCCCGAGGGCGTCAACGATACAGCAGGCGGCAGCATCATTCAAGAAATCGTATTTGTGGCCTCTCATCTCAAAATTCGCTCTGTGTATCAACGTACGATTGACAGTGACGAAATCTGCAAATTTTGAAATAAATCAAGCGAATGCTGCATATGCTGAGTGGTTGTTGGATCTGGGTTCAGGAAATTTACAAGAAGAAACAGAAGCGGTCGTTGACATAAGTGATTTGAACGTGAAATGCATAAACTCGAGATTTATATATGATGAAGAAATGGCCAAAAACACGTATAAAGATGCTAATGACATGGTAAAGGCAGAAGCATGGTCGAAGTTGACTACTTATTATGCGGAAAGAGGGCTTATTACGCCTCTCAATCGAACAGTGGGACATATCAACAATGAATTATTAAATATTATTGACGGTCGAACATTCACCTCTAAATCAATCGATGACAATGATCACTCTTCAACTAATGAGCCTTTAGCCCCAGAAGTTTTGAATACATTCGCAGTTCCGAACTTTCCAATGCACAAATTGGATTTTAAAAAAGGAATGCCGCTAATCTTATTACGAAATTTGAATATGAAGCAAGGTTTATGCAATGGAACACGATTATTAGTAACCAACGTTGGCGATTACACCTTATCATGCAAAATAATCACTGGCCCAAAAAGGGGCAACGACATAACTATTACTCGAATCAAGTTACATCACAAGGGAGACGCAAATAGCCCATTGCCTTTTTATCGATTCCAATTCCCTGTAGCTGCTGCATTCTGTATGACCATCAACAAATCACAGGGCCAAAGTCTAGATGAAGTAGTGGTATTTTTACCGAGTCCGGTGTTTTCCCATGGACAGTTGTATGTTGCTTTGTCTAGGTGCACTTGCAGTAGCAGAATCAGTGTTTGTTTGTCTAAAACTGAGGCGTCGAAGAAAACCCACAATATTGTATATAAACAAATTCTGCGTTAATCTCTCAATTTATCATGTTTTGTAGCACCACTTTTGTAAGTAATGATTCTGATTACGATTTTTCCATTGAAACGGAGACCATGTTTTTTATACAAGGTGATCGGGGATATTTTGAAGCTTCGGCGAAACTATTTCTAATTAATAACATCGGGGAACCCTTGACAGCGATAATCTCGAGAACGTTGTAACATGAAATGGTTGCTTAAAAAGAAACAATAATCATTCAACATTGTGATTAATCAATCATTGTTTTACAATTGATATTGAATCACTAATGGACCACAAAAGTTTAATCATCAAAATACGCAATAGGCATAAATTGCGGCGTCGAAACAAATTACTAATTTAACAATGTAGTCACAGTCACAACGACATTTGAAACAGTCTACAAAACAGAGTAAATATTGGAGATGAGGCCCGGAACTTGGGCAGACGTTTTACACCATGTTACTCCAGACTACCCTCTTAATTGGAGGTGGTAATAACACTAGGAATTGGTGGAATGATGGTAAAATGTAGATGAGGTGCACCGCGAGACTGTAATTCAAATGAAAACATGCATACGACAGTTACAGAAGTAGTAACAAAGCGGTGGTATTGTTGATCTATACCATTTTCATGGTACATAGGCGTTTGTATGGTGACGGTGTAAAGAGCACTGTCGTTTAGCAAAATCGTCCTTTGCAGCTAATGACACAGAATCAGTTGCGGTGGGCGTAAAGCATTGAGAAAAAGACGTACAGTGCTGTCGTCGGTTGGTGATGTCATTTGTTATGAAAGAAACAAACGGTTTTCAATATATTGTATACGCAGTGGGTAGATAATGCAACAAGTTGGAAGATTGAAAGATATTCTCTCCGGAAGGATTTCTTTGTTCAATGGCGATTGCTGCAGTGATTGAAGGAAAATGTTGGTGAGAATGAAAAGGGTGATGTGCTTTTGAAAAGGATAGATATACAATGCGGAAATTGTCAGGTAATTTTTGCACAAACAATTTTTGACCAGCGTTTTAGTAGAACATTTCAGAAACCGTGGCATAAGATACGTAGGCAGCAAATTATGTTTGTTCCCGTAATAATTCGGCGGTCACGCTGAAGTGATCACGACTGCCTGGGTGGAAAATACACAATAGGGGTAAAACGTACTGTGTTACCTCAATCTATTGGGACAACAATATTAAAACTTTCGTTGCCACTGTGACACCTTCAAAAAAAGTCCAGCACCAGATTATAAAGTGGTCACTGGAGTGTCCACTAATCCTCATGAATGATATAATTATTATTTTGATCCTGATCTGGTATTGAACTACAACTTATGATCGATCCTTTAGAATATCAATACTTTTAAATTTCGTTAACGTTACAAACATCAATACTGTGGTTTTCAGCAAACAATACCTTTTAACATTATAAAACGACAACTACACAATTCCATGGCATATAAAACTCCAATGACACTATCTATGAATCTCAATGGAATCATGAGAGTTGGGTTGAAGGTAATTTTCAGCTTGATTGAAATTATTGAAACGTTATTTATTTCTGTTTCTTAGGTGAAAACGCCGGAGAACAGCAAATCGATACTGCAAATCCACAGCGCGAAGGCCTGGGTTAACCGGGGCAATTTGGGGGGAATTGAAATGTCTATTGCCGCGAGAAAATACGATCGTCCATTAGAAGAGGGAGCATATTATCGTTTTGACGGTCCTGTCATTTTCCGAGAAGAGACTGGAGAAATAATATTTTTCCCTGTTGAAAATAACAGCATTAATGTGGGAACGGGAACTATTCGACCAATGTCATTAGCGAATAAGCTCATTGTGAACGGCCGCGGGGTGATAACACAACTGGTTCATCAACATAAAGAAGACAAAATTCGTCAATGTTTAATAATAACAGCCTTACATCGGCACTGCGATCCTACAGTGAGTTTTAATATTTATCTCATATCCAATTGCATTGCGCGGTAGTGATGTTCAGTAAAGACTGGAAGGATGCAGAAGTTTTCAACGGATTATACCATTGATGCGATAATGTTATTATCAGTTGAACATGAAATGTTCATGATCGGTCGTTGCTTTGATTTTAAAGGAAATGTTTCAGGCTATTGGAAGTCGGAAAAACGTTTCATTGTCACAGTGAGTACTTGATATTACTCCTGCTTTGATGTTGATAAACGTGGTTGACAGAAACATTAACCATAGGTGACGGATGTAGCAAGGATCCTTTTGTAATCTGGAATCAGGTTCCATTCAAACATCATAACAGTCAAATTTGAAAATTTGAACGGACATTTTTTGGATACTGCATCGTCATTTATTTTGTTATTGTGCGCGGAAAGCATGTCGAGACGAGAAAAAAGGAGTTACGTTGATGTTCTATACATTACAAAGTTTTTGGTGATTTGGAATGAAAATGATGATTTAAGTGGTACCGTGAGGCGGCCGCGCGGGACATGGTGAGACCGCAGCCGATAGGGCGGCTGGCCGCCCCCGTTGTTCTAGTTTAGTATAAAAAAAATTAAAAAATTAAAACCTTTTAGATGAATTTAAAAATTAAGATTCATGATGAAGGATTGAATGATGAAGGATTGAATGATGAAGGATTAGATGAGATGAAAGAACAGATGAGAAAGAGGATGGAAAGGATTGAAGAAAAGAAGAAAGAGAGAATGATGAAGATAAGATAAAAAGAAAGGGTTGTTGAGTTGTTAAAGGCTAAATCAAAAAACCAGAAAGGGTGAAAAGTGGTCAACAGCTAGAATTATCACATTAAAAGTGGTCAACAGCTAGAACTATCACATTAAAAGTGGTCAACAGCTAGAATTATTACATTAGAAGTGGTAAACAGCTATGATTATTACATTAAAAGTGGTCAACAGCTAGAACTATTACATTAGAAGTGGTCAACAGCTAGAACTATTACATTAAAAGTGGTAAACAGCTATGATTATGACATTAGAGGTGGTAAACAGCTATGACTATGACACTAAAAGTGGTCAACAGCTAGAACTATGACATTAAAAGTGGTAAACAGCTATGATTATGACATTAGAAGTGGTAAACAGCTATGATTATGACATTAGAAGTGGTAAACAGCTATGATTATGATATTAAAAGTGGTAAACAGCTAGGAATTATGGGTTATAACATAATATAAGCATAATACATAGCCACTTACACATAAAACTATCATTAAACATCATCTTACATAATAAATCATACATTACATAGTCAACAAATGGGATTTGCAGGTTGGAATTAGATAAAACACAGCAAAAAGCAATGATTTACAATGATTTGAGCTATGTATAACTGATTCACACAGCAAATGAAACAAGAAGAGAATGTGAAAGGGAAGAAGATGATGAATAAACATCATTACACACAGCAGTACACAGCAGTACACATCATTACAAATAATCAAATCACATGTACACAGCAACAACACAGCATGAAGATCATTACAAGTTGGAATACACTAGTAATTAAGGTTGTATATGTGTAATAAAGATGATCAACAGTAAATAAGCCAATCAGGTGGGATTTGTTGGGAGTTGGAAGGATTGAGATGAGTAATAAGTGTGAAAAGAAGAGTTGTTGAAAAGGTTTTTGATTTAATTTTATTTTTTGAAAAACATGTATATAAAGGCCTTCACTTTGTCCCACATTTATATTTCTTTTCTCTCAGCTATGATATAGTGTAGTCATTTTTATCATTATAAATCTACTATACAGTCTTAGTTCACTTAAACTGCCCTTATTTTAAATAATAAGAGAATTTATTTTAGGCCTTATAAGCTACAAGCTTCCTGGAATAACACTATAGCAGTGTTGCTTTATATTGGAATAACACTATAGCAGTGTTGCTTAAATTCTGGAATAACACTATAGCAGTGTTGCTTTAATTTGGAATAACACTATAGCAGTGTTGCTTAAATTCTGGAATAACACTATAGCAGTGTTGCTTTAATTTGGAATAACACTATAGCAGTGTTGCGTAATTGTTGCTTAGGATATTTTTCTCTGTTATCAGGAGACTTTGACAACAAATTACAGGTTGTTGAAGATTCTCAGAAGGGGCAGTCTCAGGCATCTTCTGTAGATTAATTATTTACAGATTATACCCCTTCAAGCACTGTATAGCCCTTGTGGTGCTATAAGTTCCACACCGGGTGACACAAAGGATTTCATTGTTGGCTGTGTGTTCAACATGATTTTATGTGAGTTGTGATCAATCCAGAAGTGAGTTTGAGAAAGCAAAAGTGGAATGGATTGAAGACGGGAAGATGATCAAATAAAATTAAATGTAAGAAGTACAATCTATGATACTTGGGTTCATCAAGAATAATGAACAAACACCTCCCTTTATACCCAAAAAAAGTGGTCCACTCTTGAACAATTGTCCAACCTTGAGTTTGCCGATGTCCAAGTCCTGTGAGATTGACCAGTGGATGTCCACATTAGGGAGGTTCCAAGCTATCATGACGTGGGTATTTGAATGAGGTGTCACCTCAGGTGACTATAAAACAACCAACAGAGACAGAGTGGTGGTTGGCCTAATTGATTTGTCGATTAAACAGATTAGGTGATGGGATGAGGGCTGGTGTTAGTTGATCCCTGGTTTGATACAGTGGCATAGTTTTGTAGCTTTGGTGTAGCAACACAGTAGTCTTAGCCAACAGCAGATAGCGTAGCCCCACACCCTTTGGTACCAAAAGCATAGTGTTCAGGTTTTTGAGCCCCTGGGCACATAAGTGACAGCGCAGGGCGCTGCGTTAACCTGCGCTGCAAGCTTCCAGCTACACTGCAAGCTAGGCTTCTTTTGAGGATAGCAAAGTGCTAAATCTTTTGAGTAAAGTTCCACTCATTGATGTTTAAGAAAGACAAGTTAGGTCATCATAGATATGTTGTGTTAGGACCAAGTGATGTAACTGGTGGGTGGAACACTTGAAGGTCTTGGGGGTGGCTAAAACTCCAATAGCTGTGTAAAGAGCAGAAATGTCATTGAGTCTTGCATTCAATTGTCCAGATACTAGCTTGAAAAGAGGGTCATTAGATGAGCATGACCTACAAGGCCATGCAGGATCAAGACATGACAAATGAGTATAGCCATGGGTGTTTTGATACAAACCAAGGCCATCAAGTCACAATGTTCCTGGAACTATTGTTAAAAGTTTTAAAAAAACTAGAATCATGAGAATTGTATTGGTATGTTAGATTAGACAGAATAGTGGTGATTGCAATATGTCAACTAACCTTAGAAGTGAGGAATTCCCAGATGTAATGTAATTCTTAATCCAGTTTGAATCATAGAAAGTGTCAGTCAGTGATGAATGTATATCATATGCTTTCAAGATGTAGGCGCGTTGTTTTAGCGCCTACATGTGTGTAAATCCATGTAGGAGCTGAAAAAGGGCGCCTACAATTATTTTCCCACGTCACACAGCCTGGAAAAGACATGTAGGTGCTTTTTTAGACCCTACAATTCAACATACACATGTAGGCGCCTGTTTTAGCAGCTAAAACCTATATTTGCAAATGTAGGCGCTAAATACAAGTGCCTATCCATGTAGGCGCTCTTTTTGGGAGCACCTCAAAAGGTGGATTATGGAAGGTGCTTATCAAAATCCTAAAAATTACCATACAAACTTGAGTGAGGAGTCAATGAAGACAGAAAAACTTACTTGCAAACATACATAGATTTGATCAACAATAGTTGATGGGTTAAAAAATTTTGTAATGAGAAACTAAAATGAAGAATGGAGTCTTGATTTGAAATCTGGCTTATATGTAGGGGTGGATTGTGGGTTTTGGCTCACATGAGTATATGTGATTTTACCTCTCAGGCAATTATCTATAATTCAATTAATGTATTATTGATTATAAATTATAAATTATAAATTATTAATTATCAATTATAAATTAGTAATTAAAGGGTGCATAAAGAAGAAATGTGCCAGAAGGCGCAGGACTACAACACCCTCAAGTATGGATTGATGCACCTGGCGCTTGAGACATGTGATGGTTCTTTATGGAATGATCTGTAAGGGTTGGTGTGACAAACAGTTCTCCACTTGACACTGATCAATCACTTTTTGGGTCAGGGGTAGGTACAAAGTCCATAATGTATAGTTCAGGATGTACTGAAAGGAATTTGCAAGGTTGGTGTATGGTGTGAGGCACATGCATTGATTTCAAATTGATTTATTTTTTACAGTCCTATATCTAAATGAATATGTACTCTATTCCATGCCTTACCAAGTGTAAACTGTGCTCATGGACTCAAGCCTTAAGGTGTTTCCTGGCCAAGGAAGGCAAGGACACTATCATGATTTATGGTTGATATTGAGCTATTAAATTCATGTATTCATCATCCCATACTTCTCATTTTGTTCAAGAGTTGTAACTTGTAACATTGCAAAGTATGTATCTAGAATTATTTTGGTGGGCAATGATATCAGTTTGAGGATCTGAATTTGGGTGAGATGAGTGATTTTTGACAAAGAGATGTGTTTCAATCATCTCTAACAAGTTTTAGAGAATCTTGATCTTTTCTTATATCTTTCAATTCTGAGAACCATGAGTAAGGAAATAAGTAAATATATTTTCAATAAATCAATAGATATCTCAGACATAGGATCTCCA
The DNA here is from genome assembly GCA_022264835.1 of Melampsora americana. NCBI lineage: Eukaryota > Fungi > Basidiomycota > Pucciniomycetes > Pucciniales > Melampsoraceae > Melampsora > Melampsora americana. Next base: position 656,873 of record JAIFHY010000001.1, on the reverse strand, counting down.
CATATATCATCAATCTTCTTTGTTTCCCTGCGATTTATCCTACATGGACATTGAGGGATACAACTGAGGAAACCAGAAATTCCATCCATTCCGTATAACTAGAAATAAAGTCTTTCCAGAACTTCAACTCCTCCAAGAACTTTGGACCACAAGATGCACTGGTACACAATCAGAAGGCATAGCATAGGTTCAGTAGGCATTGAATTTTTTCTCAGGCTCATACTCTTCTCAATAGTTGGAAAGCTTTGTTCATTGGAACTGCCAGCGTGTAGGACTCTCAAAGGTCCAATGCAAGAAGTTGAAGGTATCAATCAAATCAAAGCACAACTCATTCCCATAACACATGAACATGAGCCCATGGGTTTCAGAACATTTGCCAATTCAGAGCTCAGTGCACCAATAGAACATCAAGATCAACATGATGAGGTGGATTTCAACAGTGTATTCCAACACACCACAGACAATGATGGGATCAGAGGGAACAATCAACTTTCATTGTATGGATCAGCTCCAAATGACATTATGGGAAGCACTGGAGTTAATTTAGAACCACCACAAATAAGTTTCAATGAACTTCCTTTGGATATTGATACTATGTCTTGGTCTCAAATTTGGCACAAATCATCCTTGAGCACTGAATCAACTGGAAGAAGAGTTTTAGGGCACCATAGTCATATTCCTCCAACAGACAGCTTCACTGAATACAACTCTCCACCTTATGTGTATGAAGAAATGAGCCATATCCCCATTCATATGGCACACCAAACTTTTGATGACATATTTGAAAAAGGCTATTTCAATAGTGAAGAACCAAACCATATTGTACAAGCTTTTACCAATAGCAATGATCAATCTTTGGAACACATATCTCCCAATGGTGTGTTGAGCAGTTCAAATCAAAAAAAATCACCACAGATTGGATTAGACAGAACTGGGTCCTTTGGGGAGTGTGGTTATCAAATAAATTCCAATGAGCCATCCCACCAACATTTTTATGATTCATACCATTCTGACTTTCCTGGGAACTTAAACCCAAAAGAAAGTGAAAGGTTTATTGGCGGCCCGGATTCTGACACCCTCAACAGACCACCGACAATGTCCACATCTCCTACATCACCACCTGTGCTTGATGAAATTTTTAGCCTTCCCCTACACCATGCCATTTTTGATCAGGAGGGGCCCAATACAGTCTTTGAGCATCATAATATTCCTTCCCATTGGCCTCAATCCGGAGTGACTCAATTTAGAGATATTCCACATGGGAAAGAGGGTTCATTTAAAAGTGGCAAGCCAAGCTCACAGCCACCTTACAATGTTAGAGAGAAATATTCTGAGGGGCAAGAAAAAGTATCTTCCAAATCATCCCAAAACTACTTTCAATTAAAAAGAAAAGCATCAGATATTGTCACAACAAATCACAATGAAGCTGCTCACAAAGCCCCCAAGAAAGACAAAAATGGACATCCCAATGATCTGGCATTTGAGATAGGAATCATGAGACTTGTCAAGGAGATGAATGATAAAGTACGCACAAAGCTTGGGGTGCATCGCAGGGATACAGTGCAAACAATTCAAGATGTAGGCATGAACATCATCCAGTCACATGAGGGATTGAATTTGCTGCACCAAAAATGGTGGTCAAGTTGGAAAGATAGAGTTTTACATCTAATTGACTCCTTAGGACATCCAAGTAACTCCATTGCTGTAACCAAGACAAGTTTGATGAGTGCAATAAATAAAGTGGAGCACGGAATTGTGATGGGATTTCTTGGAATTTTGACTTTGATTGAATCCCATATGACTGAGAAACCAGTGATGTTCAACTCACTTGATGAAGGCTTGAAGTTTATTCAAAACTATCTGGATGAGGTTTATTCATTGATGAGTCAAAATTTGGCACAATTGGAAAACAAGTTTGTCAAAATCATTGACAGCTCCTCCAATTCATTGGAATTATTTCTTTCCTTAATTTCAGTTACAGAGAAAAGGTCTTTGAGTTATGTGGTTTATCACAACATTTGGTCCAAGTGGAAGTATGAAAAGTACCCTTCAGCTCCAGAGGTCTCACTTCAAAGCTTCACCAAGGTTCTATGTGGAGTCACTTTTCCACTCATTAAATCAAAACCCAAATCAAATCTTAGTGCAAAAGTGGATGAATCTGGTTTGAAGGTCTCAAGAAGTTCACGGCTTTACTCATATACAAGTAGTATCTCAGATAAAGGTGAGGAATGTATGATGGACTTCAAATATATTTTTCATAACAAGGGTTTGTATTTTGAATTCCTGAGAAAGAGTATGTTGGATAAGCTTTATATGGAGCAGAATAATTTGAATGATTATCAATTGATGAAATGTGAAAGACTTTTGATAAATGCTATCACGGTTGTGAAGCGATCTGTAGTACAAGGGTTCTTTGGAATAATAAAAGGCCTACATGAAAATGATGACTCAGATTGGAACCTTGAACTAATCTTGAAGACAGGTTGGGAATTTTTTCAGCATAATCTTTCTCTGTGGGAAACACTCCATCTGGACAATCTATTCATGGAAACAGGATTGTCTAAATTGGAGAATCAACAAGAAATGAACACAGAGTTGTCATTTTCTGCTGGAACATTTCACATTGCAATGAAGTCATCCCACTCACATAGGCTCTCTATACAGTTTGTTTTGTTCTTGCTGAGAAATTGGGCATATTCACTCCCTGCGGATCAGAAGGATTTCAAACTATTCCAGGCCCAGTTGAAACATCATGCTGGGATTCCCTTTCAACATTGGTTTTGAGTTTTATGTTGTAGAATTTATGTAAATCCCCTTTTGTAGAAGAGGATGCATTTGAAGAACAGAAATAAAACACTTCTTTGCTTTCAAGGAGATTTTTATGTTCTCAAAGCCTTGTGATATATGAAATGAAAAGTGACAGAGATGATCTCAATGCAAAAACCTGGACAGACAGGTTTAAACAAGAGTTTTTAAGAACTTGACAAAGTGAGAAAGACTATAGCTGATCAGAATCTATGCCTTACCAGCAACAGATTAGGTCAAAGTGGTAGGGACAAGATGGAAAAAACACTGAGCTTCCAATTACACACAATGCTCATATTTCTAACTGATTAAGTAAAGATGAAGAAACAAAAATAAAAAAAAAGTCTTTACCTGGGCAGACAAGTTGAAACAAGAGTTTGTAAGAACTCAACAAAGTGAGAAAGACTATGGCTGATAAGAATCTATGCCTTATCATCAAAAGAGCAGGTTAAAGTGGTAGGGAAAAGATGAAAATGAACCAACAACAAAGATCAATGGATGTTAAAGGCTTAGAATCTGACATCCCCAACTGATCACTCAGAGCCACAAGATTCCAATCATCATATGCTCCACCACCACTTTGTGCCAGAGAAGAACTTCTGCACTGTGTGGTATAGGGGAAGCTAGAGAAAGAATGAATCACCACCAATGATGTGAATGAAACCTGAACACTTTTAAGCTGCCCTTACTCAACCTGAACCTTGAAGATGAGCTTCAGAAATAAAAAGTGAGAGAATTCTAACAAGTCAAGAATTGAGTTGAATTCCAATGTGAAGATTTGTATAAATTTCTGTAATCAATTTTGACTAATGTGATACAGAAAAAAAAATGTTAAAAAGAAATGATTGAATAGACAAAAAAAAATCTAATCAAGAAAAGAAAATGAAAGATGAATTAAGATCAAGCTGATTGATTTTCTTCTTCTTGTTTTATATAAACCAAAATTGAATTTATCAATTAAAGAAAGTCATCTTTCAAAAGCTTGAAATCTATTTCTTTTTTTCTTCTTTTTTTTCCCTTCTTCTTCTTTCTTTGATCTTAAATCAAACCTTTAGCTACAGTTAATTCAGCATTCATAATACTACTAGTAGCAGCTCCAATACTAACATTATTAGCTAAGATAATAAATTTGATATCTAAAACTTCACACTATTGAACCCCCGCCCCGACCGAAAAGAACCAAGACAAAAGAAGCTTTCAGAATTCATAAAAAAAAGATGGAAATATAAAGAGAATTCAATGAGAGAGTAAAACAAAAAACTCAAACTCACTTTTCGAATTCGACCGATATTGATGCCAGAACCGTTTTGAAAATATCGATCAAGTCTAGGTTGAGGTCGATCGATTTGATGATGTACAAAGATTGGAATTTGAGGAGCTGAGAAACATTGAAGTAGATTAGCATCAGTTTGATAAGTTTTCAAAACTTGAATGATTTCCTCGATCGAAGGAATCGGTTTATTTTTGAATGAGATGGAGACATCCGATAAATGTCCATCTAAGACCGGTACTCTTGTTGTGGTGACACTGATCTTGATTTGATTTGATTTAGTATGATTCACTTCATTTAATGATTGGTTAAGTTGATCTGATCTTAGATTAATATGAGATCGATCTAATGAAAGGTTTCCTAAGATCTTTTGAGTTTCCCATTGGATCTTTTCTTCTTCACCTTCGATATAAGGTATCACGTTATCTAAGATATCTAAGGATGATACACCAGGATATCCTCCACCAGAGATAGCTTGAAAAGTGGTCATCATCACTCTATCGATCGGTCCAAATGAAGATTCTAATGCTTTTAATGCAATCACCAAACCGGTTGTAGAACAATTCGCATTGGTCACAATGAATCCTTTTTGAATCGGATTTCCACTAGAACTGAGTTGTGATCTTTGATATGGGATTTGATGTAAATGATCTGAATTCACTAATGGAACCACTAATGGACATAATTCATCTCTTCTATAATTCTTTGAATTCGAAAAGACCGCGAAATCTTTTAATCTAAAATTCCATTCTAAAGATTCAAATTCATCCCACCAAATCCATTCAGAAAAAGTTAAAAATTGACACCCCAAAAAAAAACCAAAACACACATTCATTTGAAACTTCTTTTTTTTTTGAGAGAATTCACTTACCGATCTCACCCGCCACATCTGAATCTAAACCACTAAAGATAATCTCACAATCTTTAAATTCATTTGGATCACATTCACTTACAATCAAATCTTGAAATTCATTTGGGATCGGTACAGATTGTTTCCATTTCACTACATCTTGATACTTTTTTTGAGATGATCTATGAGAAGCTCCTAATTGAATTAATTTAAAATTCGGATGATTTGATAATAAAACTAAAAATCTTTGTCCTACTGTACCTATTTAATTGATTTTTTGGGGAAAAAGAAAAAAAAAGAAAGAAAGTAGGTTGAGAATTAATTCTGATGGTGTTTGAAGTTGATTTTGATTCTGTTTTTTTTGAGATCTTTACCTGTTGCGCCTAAGACTCCTACGTTGATGATTCTGTTTGAATTGATGGTCATGTTTGATTTATTGGGATAGATGGTAAAGATGTATAAAGTCAAAATGAAAAAAGGTTGATTTGAAATTAAATAAAGAAAGAACCGAAACGGAAAATTTGGAAATGAGACATGTGATAGATACAGTCAATCCAGTTTAGCTTGGATTTTTTATAATTTTTTTCGAATTTCAACGGTCATACAGGCGGTCATACAGGCTATGTTTAAAAGCATAGCCTTATATTGACCGCCTATTTCGACAGCTGTTGACCGGACCGGTCAACAGCTCCACCACCACCACCACCACCACTATCACCACCACCACCACCACCACCACCACCACCATTCCATTTCATTTCGATCATTTCGATCATTTCGATCGAATCTTTCATTTCGATCGAATCTTTCACTTCGATTCAATCAATCATTTCGATCGAATCTTTCACTTCGATTCAATCAATCATTTCGATTCAATCAATTCAATCATTTCGATTCAATCAATTCAATCGACACTTTTGATCAAATCATTTCAATCAACACTTTTGATTCAATCATTTCAATCAAAATTTTCGATCGAATCTTTTCAATCAAAACTTTCGATCAAATCTTTTCAATCAAATCTTTCGATCGAATCTTTTCAATCAAATCTTTCAATCAAATCTTTCAATCAAATCTTTTCAATCAAATCTTTCGATCGAATCTTTTCAATCAAATCTTTCAATCAAATCTTTCGATCAAATTTCTCGGATCTTTCATTCCAATCACAGTCAATCGATCATTCATTTTGATCGATCAATCACTTCTCCACCATGGGTTTTGTCAAGTATAGTGCACAGGTTAAGGTAATTGCACTCACCAAACACCTATCCGGACAATCCATCAACTCAATCAACTGCGAACTTTTCACATCGATTTCACCTCAATCGTTTTCAAGATGGACTACACTGTATCATCATACTCACGCCGTAATTCGAGATCCCGTCACTTACCAACAAAAAGGCCGTCCCACTCTCTACTCAGACGAAGACCGAGAGTTCATGGCAGAACTCATCGAGGCCGATCCGTGTCTTTTCCTCGACGAGGTCCAAGAAGCAATGTACGATCACACCAACCTACTCGCTTGTCGACAAACGATTGCGAATGACCTTAAGGAACGCCTGGCCCTTACTGTCCACAAAGTCGCCGCTGTGGATCCTAATCAGTCACCTGAACGTAAGGCGGCTTTCTCATCTCAAATCGCTTTGATACCATCCGAGTATCTGGTCTTCTTAGGTCAGTCTTTCTTTTATTTTGTACAAGAAGACATTGAACTGATTCTTCAATGGTTTTCAAATGTGGCAAAGATGAGACTGGGATTCGAATGCAAGACGTCATGAGAACACATGTCAGGTCTAAGCGGGGTGAAAGGCCTAGGTCTTTGAAACGACCAAGACACGGCGATCACTACAGCATGTTGGCTGCGATATGTGAAACTGGTCTTTTGGCTGTCAACGCTAAAATTAACGCTTACCGTCGAAATGAACTGGAGGCTTTCTTGAAGCATGTATTGGTACGTATCATTTCTGTTCCTCTTCAATCTAATTATTTGCAATAAACTGACCATCTCAATTCTACAGCTTCCTGTCATGGCGCCGTATCCAAATGCCAACTCAATTTTGGTTATGGACAACGCCACAATCCATCGTCGTGGCAATGTTCAAGCACTATGCGACGATGCAGGTGTGCTTCTGATTTATCTCCCGCCTTACACACCCGAATTCAATCCTATCAAGCGTGTCTTCAAGATATTCAAGGATAATCTTCGTCGAAATGGACTTTTTGCTCAAGCCAGGGATCGATTTGCCTGTATGAGAAAAGCAATGAGTGACGTATGTACCAGCAATTTTATTAAAAATCTTTATGCAACATGTGGTTACAGACAAAGAAATCCTACGATATAAAGTACCATAGGAACATTAAAAATACAAGTTGTCTCCTCTTTCTCTTTTTCAATTCTCATTCTCAATAAATCAAAAAAAAATGTACAAGTTGTCTTTCTTTTTTGTTTTTTGATTCTCAATCTCAATAAATCAAACAAAAATACATGTTGTTTTTCTTTCTCCTCGTTCAATTTTCAATCTCCATAAATTAAACAAAAATACAAGTTGTTTTTATTTCCTCTTTTTCAATTCTCAATCTCAAGAAATAAAAATTTGTTGAACAATCTGATCATAGCTTAAAAGCTTAAAACATTGAGGAAATTTGAGCATGTGAGACTTTTTAGATGTCAAAGTTTTGAGATAGGAAAAGTTCATCAATACTTGAGAATCTGAAAATTTAATCTTTAAACAGACCCATGTATCCAGATCACTGTATGATGTTCAACTCAAGATTTAATTGTGCTCGGCTGTTTTTTGGATTAACAGTTTTTTCACTTAAAAACAAATTCTTATTACTGAATATACATAGCATGAAAACATAAAAAAAGATTACAAAAGGAGATTGATATTGTACAGTATACTAAGCTACATGTTCATTTGAACTCTGAATTATACAGATTTCAGTTTTGTTCATTTTTTTTGGGCAGGATAAGATTAAAAGCTTGGTTTTAATTTATCTTTAAGAAATTGTCGATATACTGGTGCATTGTCGTGTAGACGAACAGATGCTCCAATACCATACCCCAATACTTGCATCTTCTCAAAGTCGAAGTTGGGTGATAAGAACATTTCGAAGTTAACTACGTCGTGTTGCTTTAATAAAATTCGAGTCTCATGATTGTCTGACCTGATTGAGCAGAAGTCAAGGTACTCTTCAAGCGGTGGAAGAGGTCTTGGCGCTGGTGAGTCACTTTGGCGTTGAGGCGGTTGGATGTTGGGATTGGTGGTGGTGGTGATGGTGTTGCTGAAGGATAGAGACAATCAGTCTCTATATTCATCAGGAGAGATGAATGAAACAAAAGCAAACTTACCTTTGGACATTTGATTTTGACTTTATTGGTAACCAGGTGAAGCCTTCTCGAGTAGGAGGAGTCACAATAGTGACATCTGGTTTCTTGTTTAACTGGCCAAAATAATGATCAAAGGTTAGATATGTTCAAATGTTTGAGGAAAGTGTAAAGTGAAAACTGACTTACCAGATCTTCTGCCCAAATGTCCAACATTGCATGGGTGAGATGCATTGCCATGGTTGGGTCTCGTGGGTTGATACAACCCATACATTGCTTTCCACCGATTGACATGTTGCTATATTTTTTTAAAAGTTGAGTTAGGTAGCTTTGATGGGTTGGAACGACTCCAATGACCTGCATTCAGGAGATCAATGAGTAAAAATCTTGAAAATCCTGAGGGAAAAGGACTTACCGCCATCTCCAACTCATCTGTTTGATCAGAATCCAACGCATTTGGATGATGGACCGCCAAAGCTTGATCGAAACTCATAACCTGTTTGTTGACAAACAAATAGACAAGTTAGTTAGCACAATTCTTGATAGGAAATTGATCAAGATGAATAAGTGAAGCTTGACTTACCTTTGAGGTGGTTCGAGCCTTTCTCTTTGGGTTATCCATGATGAGTCTGAACCCAATCTCCTTACCTTTTCTCTCCAACATGGTTGCTTTGAAAAGATCGAACGACGCTTCATTTGGAATCAATGGTGGTGCCGACTTACCAAACGGGCCACCACCACATACAAATCCTTTGATGGCAAGTTGCCCATGATCATTCGCTATCTTGAGGAGTTGTCCACATGCCCGTTTGTGTCTATCACACGCGGCGAACAAATTCTTCTTTAGATCTTCCAAACTGACCCCATGGACATGAAGTAATACGTTGAAAGGGAAAGGTGGTTCGTAGTCGGCGTAAGTTTGAGGTGTGCCAGATTGTTTCTCAGCATCAGTGAGAGGGTTCAGGATGAAGACACGGAACCACAAAGAAAGTCGATTGGGCTTTTGTTCCAAAGAAGGCGATGCTGGTGCCGGTGCCGAGATCGGAGTAAGTCGCGAGGTGGGACTCGGCGATTGAGTCAGATCTAGATGGACAAGGTGATCTGCGTCAAAAATGAAGAAAAAAAAAGAGATTTAGCAAGAGTGAATTTAGCCACCAAGCGATAAACTTACCAGAATCGTCCTCCACATAATCGATCCGACGTTTGTATGCTTGATTCAAGATCGGATCCCGGTGGTTCGATCCAGAGCCTTGAGGAACCGGTGTTGCTGAGCTTGACACATGACTCTGGACAACCTCGATTTCTGGAACTGTAGTTGAATAAATACAAAGTCAGATGGTTGAAAGTCTTTTAAAACGAGTGAAAGAAAAACTCACCAGGGGGACCAAGACGACAATGAAACGCCTGCGAGCCCAATTCACGCGTAGGGTCCAAATGTATCACTTCAGCATCACGATATTGACGTTTTCCTCCGTATCGGACGTCTTCCCAGTGGTGACCAAGTCTAAAAAAATATTTGAAAAGTGATCAGCAAATGCCAATTTCAAAACCGATTGATTGATAGAGACAACTTACTTGAAGGTATACAACGGGGTGCCATCCCGATCACGCTCAGGGCTTATTCCTTGCGGTCCAGCCAGCCTGGCTTGTTTTGAAGCACTGAAACGAAGAAACATCAGCAGTCATCAAGTCATAACAGTGGGTTTTAAGCTTACCGGTCATCGTTGGCCTTTTTTTCCTCGTCTTGCGTTTTTTTAAATCTCTTCCCGGACATTTTGATTTGATGTTGTGAAATTGATATGAAAGATTCGATCAAAATGATCGAAATGATCGAAATGATCGAAATGAAAGATTCGAAATGAAAGATTCGAAATGAAATGGTGGTGGTGGTGATAGTGGTGGTGGTGGTGGTGGTGGAGCTGTTGACCGGTCCGGTCAACAGCTGTCGAAATAGGCGGTCAATATAAGGCTATGCTTTTAAACATAGCCTGTATGACCGCCTGTATGACCGTTGAAATTCGAAAAAAATTATAAAAAATCCAAGCTAAACTGGATTGACTGTATGTAATGTGTAATATGTATATATGCTTAAAGTGAATTAAATGCTTATACTGAGTTACTCAGTCATTCCACAATCTCATCAAATTCGAAACTTCAATTCTCAATTTAATTCCCAAGAATTTCTCAAAATGAGCTTCATCTTCACTTCATTTTATAAACGAAATCAACTTATCCCTCAACTCTTTCAATCAATTCAACCTTCAAATCCAAGTATGTAAATCCATCAAATCTTCAATCTCAATCCCGATCCAAAAAAAAAAGAAAACCCATCAATACTAAGATCCTTCATGGAATGTTTTGTAGTCACATCTATTCAAATCAGAACAGCAACTAAAAGAGCAGGAGGTTCAACCAAGAATAACAGAGGCTCAGCAGGAAGAAGATTAGGAGTAAAAATCTTTGGAGGTAAAACTTTCCTTTCACAAAATCTTTTTAAATTCCAAAACCCAAATCGGGAAAAAAAATCAAAAACGTGTTGTGATGTTGAATCGAACGTTTTTTTGGGAACAAAATAGGTCAATTTGTAAAAGAAGGTGAAATTATCATTAGACAAAGAGGTCAAAGATTTCATCCAGGTCAAGATGTTTATTTAAGTAAAGATCATACATTACATGCCAAAAGATCAGGTTATGTTAAATTTTATAAAGATCATTCGGGTGAATCGATTGGTTATAGAGCCTTAAGTTTAAGACACCAAGCTCAAAGAAAGTTTGTCGGAGTAGTCGAAGATCGAAATCAGTTTAGTCTCTCTTTCTTTCAAAAAATCTTAAACTAAAGCCTTCATGGAAGTTTGGATTGAATGATTGAGTTTGTGATCTTCTTCTTCCTCCTTTTTCTTTTTTCTAGATCACTTCCTAGAGATTTAAAAAATGAAGGTAGATCTAGACATTTTGGATTAGTCGATTTGAATTCATATTTTAAAACGATTCAAGAAGAAAGTTTAAACGAATTCAAGATTTCGAAATCTGATCTGATCATCCGACCGACTTCTTAAATTGAAAACAAAAAAAAACAGTCTTTATTCAACAGATAGAAGGAAAACCAAGCTTAGTGAACACATTTCGAGTTGTACAAAATCAAAGGAAAGGTAGAGAGAGAAACGGATACAATGTTGGTTTTGATAATGATAAAAGAAAAACAAGTTGGTGAAATTGAGTGTCCTATTGAATCAAATAACTATGAAATGTAAAGATCATGATACAGACTTGATTTATACTCAAACTCTGGTTCGTACACCACAAGAACAGACACACACACACCAAAAAACACAAAGAAGAATCCAAGAAAAAAAGTATACAACTGAACTATTCATAAGCATATTCACACCACTTTTGCCATTTGATGATTAATTTTTCAATGAATCGATCATATGATCCTAAATCAAATTCGAAGACTTCGAGATGAACTTTACCACAATCTTGACATTTGATCGTCTCGATCGGATTTGAATGACTTGATTTTTTCAGGAATGAAGTGCGTTGAATGGATTGTAAATCAGACCAAGCATTTAATTCGATCAAACAAAGTCGTTCCCAACGATGATGAAACTTAAGTCCGGTTTCGGAAATGTTTTCAATTCCGAATTGAGAGGAAGGAGATGAAGGATTCTTTAATGGGAAGACGTTACGAACTATAGGTTCTTTTGATGGACATTGCCATTTCCATTGAGTTAACCTTCGTCTTGGTGCAATCGATCTTCCAACTTTAATTAAACTTGTATTAGGATATTGTGAAACGGTTTGGGTGGTTTTGGGAATCATCTCATAACAATAAATGTAACCTGATTGAGTCTTATCGAGTTGGGTGATCGGCTTCATCATTTCGTTTCTTAAAAGGATTTTAGTTTGATCTGGTAATTCATCTGAGATCCAACCTGTTTCTTAAGAGAATGTGAATATGAGAGGATATGATCAGATTGAAGAATGAATGGAATGCTTACCTTTGAATTGAATACATTTACCATTTGGAAGAAAAGCACCCGGTTGATTTAGATTCAGTTTAGAATGTTGAAAACAAAACTTGGGTATGATTAATTCATCTCCTTCTTCTTCTTGATCTTGATGATTTAAATCAAATAAGTTTTCTAATTGATTTAAGGCTCTATGAGTTAAATTTGAATTTGAAGTTGATGGTTTGGATGGAGTGTTTGAATGTTTCATCGGTTTACGTGAACATGGTTTTCCTTCTCTTGTAGTTCCTTGACATCTTTCGTTTGAATCTGTATCATTGATGGGTGTTCGGTTGGGGGTTCGATTGGGTGTTCGATTGGGTGTGATTGTTGATTGGATTGGCTCAGCTGCTTGAATTGGTTTGGTTAGATTGGAGTGTGAGTTTTGCTTTGGATAAACATTCGTTGCTGTTGGCTTTGTTGATGGCTTTGTTGATGGCTTTGTTGATGGCTTTGTTGATGGTGTTGTTGATGGCTGTGTTGATGGCTTTGTTAATGGTGTTGCTGTTGGCTTTGTTGATGGTGTGGTTAATGGTGTGGTTAATGGCTTTGTTGATGGCTGTGTTGATGGCTTTGTGATCGGTGTGGTGAATGGTTTGGTATGAGTGATGATGATAGAGTGATGTGAGTTTGAGTTTGAGTTTGAATTGGAATTGGATGGGATCGGTTTGATTAAAATCGGTTTTCTTTGATTTCCTTCGAATCGCTCAGTTGATTTCCAGATCTTTGATTTTGATTTTCTTTGATTTTCCGAATTAAAGATTGAAAGTTTAATGAATTTGGTTTTGATTTGATCGAGAATTGAATCAAGACTTGAATCGGATTCTTTCTTCGGATTTGAAGTTGGATTGAGATCGGTCATCTTCAATTCAATGTTTCTAGAAATTGGTTTTGTTTTGTTTTTCTAATGATCAAGGATGATGAAAGTCTGGTCAAAGTGAACGGATGAACTCCTCAAATTCTTCGATCCTTTTTAAAGAAGAATTGTTTAGTAAAGCAGCACAGCATCAATTCTAGTACAAACCTTTGTACCAATTTAAGATCACCATTTGGATTTCACTTCACTTCAAATTCAAATTCAAATTCAAATTATGTACAAAACAAACACATTCATACTCCACATCGTACTCAGCATCCCAATGGCTACATACCCTTTGATCTCCATTCTTCAGTCTTTCATCAGAAGCATGCTCATCTGATCTTCAACAAGCTTTTGAGCAAGTCATCCATAAAGGCCTTTCCTTCTCTTTGATTTCATTCATCTCTGAGATGATTGATCTATAGGACGTAGAACAAAGCCGCATAGTGAAGTCTGCACTTTTCTTAAAGGCTGAGCTCCACATTGGAATAGTAATACAAGTCTCAGACTGATCAGATATGTACTGATATGTTTTCCCTCGAGTCAAACCAAAGATCTCAATGACTCAAGTGTAGATCAAAATCAATTCATTTTGATCCCTTATGATGCTTTTCAGTCTGTTTTATCTTATAATGGGTTAGTTGAGCTAAAGAGAAATTTAGAGTAAACTGGTGATGAGGTCAACTAAGATTGATAAACCTTACTGGGAAGATTCAAGGATGATTTAAAACCAATTCATTCGCTTGAAACTTTCTGGACACTATAAAGAAAAACGTCTCAAAGAAAGATTCAATAGACAACTCATCCGATTAAATCACATTGGAATTGATTTATAATCTCATCAAAGGTTTCTATTTACTTAGAGATCACTACATAAGCATGACAAGAAGAGAAACTGTAAAGTGATCAATGGACTGGTTCATGTATTTTTTTTTGATAGTCAAGATGTTCAAAAATGAAAAAGATTTTAATCAAACAACAATTCATGTATAACTTAAAGAACATTCACTCAAATCTTTATAATTTTAAAATGTACATATCTAAATCTTGAACAGAAAGGATAAAACAAGCTTTCATCACTTTGATCACTTTGAATTCACTTCTACTCTACTTTGAACATTAATCTTACCAGAAGTGAGATTATAAATCCAACCATTAATCATAATCGAATGATCTTCTTTCATCTTAGATTGAATGATGTCAGATTTCCTTATATTTTCAACTTGTCTTTCTACATTCAATGAAACTAATTGACTTAATTGAATTGATTTTTCTTCTTTGGTGATCATCAAATTCGGGTTTGATTTAATGATGGATTTTAACATTTCAATGGCTAATTCTTTTATCGGTGAAATCCAATGTGAAATTGATTCTTCTCCTACTTTGTTTTGGTTTTGATTTTGGTTTTGATTTTGGTTTTGATTTTGATTTTGATTTTGATTTGATAAAGTTAGATTAGTTGGAATTTTTAAATCTGTGTATGCTGCTTCTAAAGCACTTGTACAAGCTCCACAACCTTTGGAAAGAAGATGGATTGAATGATGATCAGTTTGAAGTTTTCTGATTACTTTAAAAAGTTCAACTTTTCATACCTTCATGTCCTACTACTATAACATCAGTAATATTGAGATGATTAATAGCGTATGCCATTCCAGAAACGGTTTCATCATTCTTTGGATCATAAATATTCCCAACGTTCCTCTAGAAGGACAAAACATCAAATGTTTTGGATTCAATGAGAAAATCAGTCAAATTTCAATCGCATTACAAGAGAGACTGAAAATCAAGTAGAGAATTGATTTTAATCAACTGAACTTGTACAAAGATTTCACCTATCTTAGCTTGAACTATTAAAGATTCAGATACTCTTGAATCAGAACAACCGATCCAAAATAGCTTTGGATGTTGTTCAGTTGAAGTCTTTAATAATGTCATATGATCTATATGTTGAGTAAAGTTAAGATTGTGATCTAAGAATTCTTGATTTAATGCTTCATGAGCATTCGATCTTGGTTTGAATGGCATCGCATTCAAACAAGTATGAATTGATGGTAATAAAATCCATAGGAAGTATATTATCTTTAATGAGTTCATTGACGTTTTTTGGGTGATCATGAAAGACTTTTTAGTGAGCTTTTCTTTCTTTGTAGCTCGAGAAGCTTGAAGTTTCTAGATCAAATCTACCATGTCGTCCCCTCAGCCTAGTTTTTCAGAGCCCAACGAAAAACCAGAAGACAAACCTATAGCTGTCAAACAATGGTCCGTCCGAAACTCTCCTTTGTACTCTTCTTTTTCTTCTTCCTTGAGGAGAGGCTTGATTCTATCGGAGAGATAAGAAGCACAACCTCTTCAGAGGTTTTGTATACTGAAAGCTAAGATGGTTGTATTTTCTGAACAAGTTTTTAACACAGTGGAAAGCGAAGTCAAGAAAATAATTATGCCCAAGTTTTTGATACGCAAACCCTTTAAGTGCTCTTTATAATTGCAATGAATAGTATTGTTTATTTATAATTTATCACTTTGTTATCAATAATCTTCCTATCCGCTTGCAGTCTCTCAAGTTCATTGAATTCTGCAACGGAGGTATTAAAGTTTAGAACCTTATAACCATAAAACTTTGTTCTGAACCAGTGAGTTTGTACTTGCACCGAGAATTCAAAAAAATTGGTATCCTGCATCTTTGATCAGTTATCCCCAAATTCACAAACAATTCACATCAAGAGGAGAATAGGCTTGAAGATTCAATAAAAGATAGGTTGATGAGCCTATAACTCAAAATTTTGGTTGTGAACCAATAAGGTTGTACTTGCACCGAGAATTCAAAAATCGTTTCCTCCATAGTTGAGTTCTTGTGCCAAATTCACAAACAATTCACATCAAGAGGAGAAAAGGCTTGAAGATTGAATTTACATAGATACATTAGAGGTCCTCATTCTTATTGCGTGGAAGACCTATGTATGTAGAAACCTACGGTCGATCACTGTTGAAGAATAGATGGATAAAATTTTAACAATCACTTCTTGGTCTTGGTTCCGTGAAATTACTTTGAATTTCAATTGGATTGCCTTCAACGATTTTCCCGAGGACGGAAGAGCCACCATGAAATTACTACTCCCAAACTTACTATGATAAGGAGGAAGATCGGCTTCAAGATTTTTTGTTTGTCTTTGGATGTTTCGAAAAAGTGCTCGTCATCAAAGTTATCCAGGCTTATCAAAGAATCTCATCACGGCAACTACGATAGTTCGATCTACGACGTGCGAAGGGCCCGAGATCCAATCGTCCTTGATGTTAAACACCCTCTTGTCTGGTCACCACAGATGTCCATCACTGTCCACCACGCAGAAAATTGTGGTACATTCTCAATTTGGTCCTGAACCGTCTGGACCTATCAGGTGGATCTTTTGAACAATTTGTCTTCCAAAGATCGCTTACTTGCAGGTATATTTTGCAGTGTATATCAGACATCAGTCTTGCTTAGATTTACGGGATTTGTTTAGCTTAACAAAGTGGATTGTTTAACTCATAGTATGACCTTTTCTTTTTCATCCATGCCTGCTTTTTTCTTTTGATCTGATTAGCTGGACAGGGACTGGTGAGCTGTCTTTTTCTAGTGTTTCTTCTGTGTCCTTCCCAATACATTCCCCTATTCGATACTTCGATTCTTTCTTGAGGATTTTTTGATCTGTTGGTTTTCAGGTCTAGGGTACTCTGTATGTTATGCTCAATTGAAGTGAGTACCATGATATAACTTTAGCCCTCCTTTGAACAGACATTATCACACACCCCACCACTCTGCTTAGAAATATCTCTTGGGAGGAGTGTGTGCTTTGAAATAGACTCAGATGTGTGAAAGGTCTACGGTAACAAGTGAAATTGATAAGACTGAGATGATTAAAAGATCAAAAATATAAACAATGATAGTCAAGTCTGAAATTTTTGTGGCAGAAACAAGAACAATCAGTGAAGACAATCATTTTGTGTTTGTCACGGAATCAAAATCCCAACTGGGCCTAGAAAAACCAAACAAAAATATGTGAAAAGGAAATTATCACAAGGTTCGAAGAATGAAAGTCACAGCATGTAACACACCAGCATAGAAGTGCCTTTACTTAGCCAATAACAATGCTAAGCATCACGCCAGTTCTCCTATTTTTGACCTCCAAGTACACAGAGCAAGACTCAAGATATTTTCATCAAATGCTTGAAGCAAACCTCACTCACGTTCTGTAAGCTATACCCTTGTCATAGTACCAAAATCAATAGGTGTTGACTGGGAATTTTAAGAGTCAATCACAAAGACACGAAATATGTCGTAAGTATAAATAATGTAAAGAAAGGTTTGAATGGATGAAAATGCTATTTTGCAAACACATATGTCATAGTAAACAAAGCAAAAAAATGAGCGAAATGAGGTTGAGAGAAGAGAGCATTTAAGCGGAAAGGAGAAAACTAGTAAACTCACCTATGAGTCAATCACGAAGACACAAAACACGTCGTAAGTATAAGTGATGTAAAGAAAGGTTTGAATGTATGAAGATCAAATGCATTGGGACTCATAGGTGAAATTTATAGA
Organism: Melampsora americana; assembly: GCA_022264835.1. NCBI lineage: Eukaryota > Fungi > Basidiomycota > Pucciniomycetes > Pucciniales > Melampsoraceae > Melampsora > Melampsora americana. Next base: position 639,176 of record JAIFHY010000001.1, on the reverse strand, counting down.
GAAAAAGACACCACTGAGCTAAGAGCTAAGAGACGCGCACACAAATAGAAAGACAAAACCATGACACGAATTCCAAATAATGAGCAGGAAGACAAATGATGGAATAACGCTGATAAAATAAAATTATGAAATAACATATGATATCATAATTTTGTGAGATCACAATACGCGACATTTAAGATCAACCACATCTGTTCGTCACAAAGCAACAAATTTGAGTAGAATTTCAGCTATTCTCTGGATATTGGGAATTGAGGTCAGAAACATTGAGTAAACATCGAGGCTTTCTTCACATTATCCTCGATTCGAAAAAAGATTTCCTGTGAACCGATTCACCAAATAGGAGAACACGCTTGTATTTTGCTCAAGGTTATATCTGGCCCTTTTCTCAAGGCATACCTTTGCTTTAGATCTCGTATTTGAATCAATCCCCTTGAATACAGATTTCCAATTTAATGTTTCAAGATCTTTCAGAGTCAATCTTTTGAATTTTGTCAATTCTAACATATTTCCAACCCTGGAGGCCACTATACCCATCTTTCCCAATTGAACACCTTCATCGTTCCACATCAAAAAATCACCAAGGCTCCACCATGGAGATTCAGATGGTAATTGGAGATTTTGCAAAATTTTAGAACCTTTGATGATTTCAAAGTCACTTCTCATGATTAAACTCTTCATTCTTTCTTGGTATTCGTACTTAAGGGTCGGGTGTTGAAGAAACCACTCTCTCTCAGGGGATTCACCCCACGATCTTGCATGGATTGGATATACTTCTGGGTCAGTCTTCCGGGTGAGCATTGTTCCATACATGAGGATTGCTGTAGTCTTAGGTCCGTTAGGTGCAAATCCTAAAGATTGAGGCTGTCCGAAGCGTAACAAGTCTCCAATTTGAAGTAAGTTAAGGACATTGAGGCCTTGCCATCTTGCATCTTGTAGTTCATCCTCTCCCCACCATTTGATATTGATGTCTCTTTGGCGCATGTAATTTATTAAGTCCACCCGCTTCCTCAATTCTGAATCTCCCAGCACCTTAGTCAAGGCAAATTTTTCCGGTTTTGACAATAGTGCTACATCCAAAGTCATTTTGACCCTGGTGTCATGTGCTGGATCTATGTGAGTGAGGGTTGGGCAGAGTTCTTGAATTCGAAAAAGCTCGTTCCATCTACTTTTCGTTGTGGCATCAAGACTTTTCTGGATCTTATCGTATCGTACCCGAATGTCGTAATACTGTAGTTGATGAGACAAAACTTGAAACCTACGCTCAAGCTCTTCTTCTGAAGCTCTTGATTGGCTTTCAACCCAGGTGCGAATAGCTTCCCAATCAGTGTTGTCTCTGGCTCTGAGTGTATCATAATCCTTTTGCTGAAGGTCTATTCGGAGGAACTCGCGATCATCATCTATCTGAAGACTTTTGGCTACTGCATCCAGTGCACCGTCTTCCAATAAGTCTTTGTGATTCTCGACTACATTGATATCCGCAGATGTGACACCTGTAGATATGAGGAGATTCTTTTTTCTCTTTCTTCGACTAGGATTTGTTCGGACACGTGGGGAATTCGCGATTGAGCTCGAACTTTCGCCGTCGCCAATCGCAGCATCGGGCTCGAGAACTTCTCGGCGTTCAGATCTGTCGATATCCTTAGTTGCCTCTGAAGTTACTTCAACTTGGCTTTCATCACGCTCATTTTTCCCTAGCCATCGCCAAGGAGTGAACTTCTTGAGCGATTCCAGAAAGCGGGAGGTTGACGAAGGAAGGGAAGGTAGATATCCAAGGGGGGTTTTTACTCGCAAGTGAGAAATCATCGGGGCTACATTTGACCAGAAATCACGTCCTACTGTAGGCGATTCGACTGAAGTGGACGCTTGTGCATCTAGCTTAATATCTTTCCCCTTGTCCATTGTGATAGGCCGAGTCTTGGATAGTCCAGACTTAGACGTAAGCTTGTCCTTCTGAGGCAAAATGCTTGGATCTGCGAAGTTCAAGTCTTCTAAAGAGGATTCAGTGGCTTTCTTTCGACTTTTGGGAACATACTCTGGTATATAAAGCTTGGACGCTCTGGAGGAAAGGAAGACCGTAATCTTTAAGTAACTTATTGTCAAGGTGTACAATTGCCAGCGGGTTGCTTCACTTACTTCCTCACCCGCCGCTGCGAAACTCTGGCATTGACCGGATTGATACTTGATTTTAACTTTTCTTGATTAATGACACCACTTTCAAGGAGTGTGTCTATTCCAGAAGACTCAGAGGTACTTGAAGAGTCTATGGAATTTTCGAGTGACGAGTACAAATGAGCGCCTGAACTTTCCTCTCTTGCGTCCTCAAATCTCTTAGACCGCTCTGTTTGGACCCGCAAGGTATCGAATGCGGCTATCATATCAGATTTTCTATCTTCATTTGTTGTGATAACACTCCGTACAGAATCTGAGTTTCTAGGCCTTTGGCTTAATTCTCGACCAACAGGAGTAGCTGGAGTAGATGACTTTGCGAGGTTTTTCAGTTTTTCGGGATTCTTTGCCTTAGCCAAGAAGTTCGAAGACGAAAGTCCTTGTCCAAAAAATTGCTTGCCCCCCGAATTAGCAATCGATGCGCTTGACTGCTCGTACAAGGAAAGTGGCACGCTGACACGATCATTCGAATTGATGACATCCTTCGGAGCGGGATCAAGCTTCGAGCCCTTCACATCCAGGACGGGTACCTCGTCAAGCACAGAATGTTGGTCTTGGTGCTTTGATGAAGCGCCTTGAGCTGATTCTGGTTCCCTTTCAAATTCTGTACCTTCATGATGAGAAGATGCCTCGCTAGAGACCACACGTTGTGACGAATGGTCCTCATACGGGCCTATCGTGGATTGCCTACCGGCCGTGGATGAGTGCCACTTGGAACCTGTATTGTCTTCAGAAGTTAGGAAAAGATTTGGAGGTTTCACATCCAAGACAGGTGCATGTTCAAGTTCAAAGGGTCGGCCTTGAGCTTCTTTTGCTTCTTTTGGCTCCCTTTCGACCTCTATCTTTTCTTTGTGAGAAGATTCTTCACTAGGAATCAAATCTTGCAACAACTGGTCACGAGGGCCGGTGGTGTGTTCTGACAGGCCTTGATCGTGAGCTGGTGCAAGGTGCAAAGAATTCGTGGGGGTTTTGGCTCGTGGAGAATCTATATTGACCAGATGCTCTCCAATGAGTATCTCTTTTGCTAATGAAGTCTCTGTCTCTCCAAATCCGACTTGCTCAAAACTGGGATTTGGAGCCTTGTCAGCAAGTATGTGTGAAGAGACAAACTCTTTAAATTTTTCAAGATTACGTACCGTGCCGATTTTTGTTCTTGCAGCCGATCTGAAGGTTTCGAGGATTTCTTCCCAACAGCGACGGGCTTTTGCTCTGTTTTCTGAGAAGAGGAGCCACTCGGGGTTGACTCCAACAAGTTCTTGATCTTTCTCAACTTTTTTTTCGATCTCTTCCCCTGAAGTGAAGTTGGTGGGGCCTTACGATTTGTATCACCCAATTCCAGCGTTGAGGATTGGGGTATCTCATCTGGAGGCGCATCTTTACTTCTCATACCGAAATCATCATCAAGTCTTTGGTTTTCTCTGTGGAAAACCGCGCTCTTTGTTTTTCGCGTAGCAGGATAATCGACTGGGTAAAAGGGAGGTGCATCCGGGTTCAACAAGAATGACGTGAACGGGGAGCCATTTGTAGCAGGGTTTTCAATGTCTGGGACAGAATGAACGAGGTGAGAAATGTGAGGTTCACTACTTGTCCCTGGGTGATCGAGTATGTGCGGGTAAAGTGAATTCGGGTAGGACGAGTACGGGTAAGGTGAGATGTGGTGATAAGGTAAGATGAAAAGTGATGGCACGTCAGGTACGTGATGAATGCTGTCAGGTTGATGAGGAAAGTCGATCTGGTGTCCGAGATGTAAATAATGAGACCATTCTTCAGTTATCGAAGATTCAAAAACCTGATTCCACGGAATTATGTGTGCTGGCGGCATCCCAAATGACGAAGCCGGATGAAAGGTAGCTGATATGGCATCTGCTGGGCTTGGATGCAGGACTGGCGCTGGCCCAAGTTGATATATTGGGACGAGAATATCGTGCTCTGGATGTGAGGGTGGCTGAAGGACCGGACGCCCAATTTGATAGGCCGACAGAGGGACACTTGGTTCTGAGTGTGGTTCATGTGATAGTGAGGCCTCAATAATTGGGATGGATCCGGTAAGTAAGTTTTGATGCGAGACAAGCGATGGGGTTTCTTCTGCATCTTCTGCGCTTGTGTATCCAGACACCGGATCTGAGGCAGGCAAGGAAGAGGCAAGCAAATGCTCAGACGTAGAAACCAATTTGGGTTCATCTAATAGCGCCGAAAAGACATTTCCATAGATGCTTGCAGCGGTGACAAGCATCCAGATCGGCGAGTTCCTCATGCCTATAGGAGATTCTGCAAGTGAAGAAAGACGACGCGTAATTAAATACCAATATCATCTATTCGATATGGAAAGCAAACCTGACGCTCACATGTGATTCTGAAAGGCTGTCAAGCAGCTCGAATATACTATCCTCGAAGGTAATGTTTCTTTGAAGGAGCTCTGAAAAGCGGAATTGCTCATTTCCGTACATTTTGCTCGCAAGTTTCTGGTTCGTACCATCTCCAGGTTAGGTGTTTGTTTCATGTTCTGATCCCGCAGGTAGTATGTCAAGGGTGAAACTGGATGATTTTTATTTGCTACGGTTCATCCCTTACCATTTCCTCCCGCATGTTTGCATATGATCCTAGTCTCAGACAATCACCTTACGTGTCATTTTTTGAAAGTGCTTTTGTGTGTCATTCATGGTACCCAAAGGTGGGGGTGCTCGAGTTTCCGAGTTTCCAATCATTTTTGACGAGGAGAAAAGCAGATACTCTATTGTGTCACATACTATACCACAAAGCAGCCAGCTTGGAATCAGATACCAAAGATCTGGCATGTCAGACGCCGATATCTGAAGGTTGAATCTGAAAGCTATTCGATTAACAAGATCACCTAGATCTCAGATCACCCAGCTTAATCGCGAGTCCAAAAACCGAGCGACTATCAATTCGATCGAACTTGAAGGGTTTCACTCGAGTTAAGATGAACAGCACCCGAAGAGCAGGTGAGGAAGTCACCGCGCAGGCTGCAAAAGCTGCAATACGCCCAGTGCCCAAAAACTAACTGTGAGTAGACGAGCCCCCGCGGTCAATGTCATTTGAAAGCGCAGTCCATTGATTTTTCACCTTCACTGCTGGACTTCGCACTCTGTGATACGCGCGGCTAGCCTCTGCTGGACTTTACCTTCTCAAGAATGCTTCCCTTGGCAAAGGATCACAATGCAGGAGTAACCAGTTAGCGAATGATTTGTGAAGCGTAACACAGGATTGTTGTTCATAATTGATTCCATCAATATGAAACGAGGTAAACTTTTCTCGTCAACTGTTTGATTATCGTATCACGTTACTGTTGGGAGCGTTCGGATGATGGGCGCGAGTAAAAAAGCAGGGCGCGGCCTTTGGATTCAGTGTACGCCTGGGCATGGGTTTTGAGCCTTCGGAAGCTATGTCGGTAGCGGGGGCGCTGAGGTGTGTCCCAGTTGTCAAGAAAGTGAAAAAAGAATCACACAGAGACCAATAGTTTGACAATGTTGGTATTTCTGGTATTTCCTCATTCTGAATGTAAACTGGAATTGTATCAGCAAAGATTATTGGTAGTTGGAATGTGGTTTTAACTATCGAGGCGGGCAAAGTTGGCTTTTTAGGGATTACGTAGGAAGTTCTTACTAATAGGGGGGCTCAGGTCAAGACTTTTACGGTGTTTCCTTGAAAAATTGGGGAAGGTTTTTTACACAACCGTGTTGTAAAGACTTTTCCCAATTCGTAAAAAAGTACTTTAAAAATCTTGACTTGAGCCTAGACAAAGTTTTCAACTTTCTCAAATTTCAGTGGGAAAATCAATTTTCTTTGGATACTTTCTCTTTTGTCAAATCGGACACTTCACAGATCTTTTGCTGAGCAGCAAACTTACGCAAATTTGCTGCTTAAAAAAATTGGGATGTCCTAAAACCTTTCCAAATTTCATAAAATTTTGCGTAAATTTTATGGAATTGGGAAAAGTTTTTTACGCTCATAGCAGCAAAAATTTTTGACTTGAGCCCCCATAATCACAGTACAAATTGACCTTTACGCGAGGTCATGTGGACCACTTTTATGCTTTATGCTTAAAAAACACGATGACAGCGCGGACAAGTGCTTATATATAAGTAAAGTTGATCTAAAATAAAAAAACAGGCTCTGAAACAAAGGTACAAGAGATCTAAAACATTCAAGAAGAGTCCAAGACCTGTGAATTTTGTAAAGAAAAAAACAAAAACAAAAACCAAGACCAATAATTTTCATGAAAAAGAATGAAAAAAGAATGGAAAAAAGAATGGAAAAAGAATGAGAGAGGAGAGAGAAGAGAGAAATCACCTGAACTCACCTGGAACACCTTGTTTCCTTCTTTCCTGTTCAATTGGTTCATAACACCATGCCTCAAGTCTCCAAACGTATACGAACCATCCGTGATCTCACGCTAGCCTGTGTGTGGGAACACCCAGAGTCAATGAATGACTATGCAATGTACAATGGCGAGGAGCCAGACTTCCCTACTGATGGCCAGCTCTTATATCCTGATGATCCAGAAGAGGCCGAGCTCTACGATCAGCATTTCAGTTGAGAAAACAAACTAGCTGAATTACTTACTAGGGTCAGCAAAAACTTGCAAGATGGGGCTTTTCTAATCCTCTGCTTGGAAGATCCAAGAATCTCTAAATCATTTCTTGGAGAATCCAAAGCAAGCTCTGAAGACATGAGTTCTGGTTGCTTACGAGTTTTCTTCTTTGAAGAGTTCTTGCAGGCTGGCTGTTTATCCATGGCTTCTTTGGTTTGATTGTTGGATTCAAGCTCTGCAATTGGCTCATTATTGGCTGGGACAAGGGGAACTTTATTTGTAGTTGCAGATGATGGGTTGTTGAGATCAGTGAGTTCAGTTTTAGCAGTATTTTCAGCAAAGCAAAGGTTTTGTAATGGGTTGTAGTTTTTGTTGTTGTTTGGAAAGAGGCTGACATTGGTAGTTGGAGAAACATTTGCTGGAACCATGTTGTACAAGTTGTTGTTTGTAAAGAGGCTGACGTCAGTAGTTGCAGAAATGTTTGCTGGAACCATGTTGTACAAGTTTTCAAAGCCAGCAGGAGGCACTATTGGGGAGGTAAGGGAGGGAGATTGTATTTGTGCGGAAACAAATCAAACGCCTGTTGAGATGCAGCATCTAAATTCTTTATTTGGAAATTGAGACGTGTCTGTTCCTTGTCTAGTTCTAGCTGGATAGTATTGTAACTCATCTTGAAGTTGTTGATGATGAGCAACCAATTGGTTTAATGTAATGGTCTGGGGGCTAAGAGGTGGCAAGTGATTTTCTGGGCTGGAATTACAAGCTGGTTGTTTAGGAGGTATTCCTTGGAATCCAATATGTGAGTTGTTGCATAGCCAGAGAATTTGGGAGGTGATGGAGGCTTGTGTAAGGCTCTAGCTAGAGAACCTTCACTGGGACTACGGTCACAGTTCGCACAGTGGTTTCCAATCCATGTTTCTGAAATCTCTAAGAGGAGAGACCACGTAGGAAAGGCCTAAGGGAATCCTGGCCCACCTCGTGGTCTTCTTTTTGTCAATTTAATTCCGCTAGGAATTGATGCCTATTGCACCCTTGCTTCCTTTAGGAAGTGAGGTGTGCGTGGCTAAGGGTGTATAAAAATGCCTAGCGCATTGATTACACAAAGGGCTGTGCTCTCCTAGAGAACCAGCCTGGTGCTTGTAGAAGTCCGCGCGGGGATGGGTTGAGACACTTTAAACCCACTTCAGGGAAAAAAGGGTCCATAGAGCCGAGACCCTGCTAAAGGGTCTCAACCCCAACCTCGTGTGGATCATGAGTTCACTAAAGGTTTATGAACATTACACCCAAAGCACTGCATCGGTACAAGCGTGATACACAGAAACTGAGAAAGAAAAACTACCGCGGGCCTTGTAGGCAAGATACAAGCCGGGCGACGCGTGGCCTACGCGAGACCTATCTGCGAAGCTCCCGCGCCAGTTTGCTGGTTGCTGATGCGGTGGCCGCGTCATAGTCCTTGACGTATAGCTTGTAGAATGAAGATTTCCAGCGTCCTGACCGACGCAGAGACCTTATCGAGCATCCCAAGTGGGCCCGTAGGGAAGCTCCCCCTATGCAAAAACTATGCCCTGACCACACTGTTTTCCCTATTGGCTTGTACCTCCGTAATAAATTCAGCACGTTGTCCCTTGGCAGCGGGCCGGAGAGGTCGTCGTTGGGAAACAGTGGGTCGGTAGGTAAACCTGGGGTTTTCCGTATAATGGTTTCGAGCACGGCCACTGGGGCTAAGATGTTTGGCTGGCGTGATAGACGCAGGTACTGCAATTTGCCAGGTCCTGCTGTCTTAGCCAGACGTAGTTTGATCGTCGCGTGAGAGTGGTCGCTGTTGAAGATCAAATCCTTCCGGCGAATGAAATTGTCGGGCTGATTGTTATTGAGTGTCAGTTCTCCCAACCTCGCCATTCCCCAAAAGGCCACCAGGACCACACCCTTCATTACGATACCTGACGTCGTGTCTGGGCTTAATTTGGTTGCAAGCAGCCTGATATCCATAAGTGTGAGGCCCACTTGACGGTTCACGCATTTTTTCTCCGTCTTCGTGGCTGCCTTCAACAGCAGGCGGATCTTGTCTAAGTCGACGTTCGGGAAACACATGTTGTGGAGCGTATGCCACATACGAATACCAGTGAGGTACTTCTTTGTTGTTTTGCTCAATACGACATCTCCATCGTCGTTGGTACTGCACCACAAGATGAAACGGTAGATTGTAGATGACGTTGCTGGGAATTCGTAAGTATTTGCCTGCGCCGAAAACTTGAAGTAACGATTGACTGCCGCCGCGTAATGACGAACTGTTGAAGCCGCCCAGCCATGTTCTAAGATGAACTTGCTAGCTTTGTCTAGCCTGCCTCGCTTCCCTGGGGCTCTCAATCTCAGGACATCTTTTGCCTGCATTACAACTGAAGGAAGAAACGAGGATAATATTGCTTTTATTTTAAAAATGGACAATTTAGAGTACGATGTAGTTTAATATAAGCGTGTGAAGGTTTATAACGTTTGTGGAATCACTTGTCTAATTAGAGTGGTCAAGTTGGGAGGTATTTCCACGGCTATCATCCTCTTTATATCTTTTGAGGTGTCTAAACCCCTAGACAATCTATCCGCTTCATTGTCTACCGAAATCACCCTGACCAGGCTAACATCACAATCGTGGCCAATTAATACATCTTGAATCTTCTTCCATTCATTATTCACCCAGAAGTCCTTCGACTTTCTGTTCCTAGCTGCACCTTTGGTTGTAGTATTGTCAGTTAAACATGAGAACTTACATCCAGCCACTTCTGTCGTGGCAATCAGCATCAGCAGTCCTAGCCTGATTGCAACGGTTTCGGCCCATGCAATTGATCTTTTTGGTCCCTCTTCTGGTTCTGACCATCCTGGGATCCATTGAAATTGGGCCCAAAACTTCCCTATTATCACACCAATACCATAAGTTGATGACGCATCTCCTACCCATCCTACATTTTTGATTGTGTGGTCAGGGACCAGCCTGGTTGGTTTCAAGGAATCCAGGCATGACTTCCAATAAGTTAAATCTTCTTTTACACCCGGTGGCATTTTCCTCATTCCTGGGCTTCTCCAAACAGCAACCCACTTGAAATTCTCTGTTAAGTAAGCTTTCAATTGTGGTAAGATCAGAGTCAAGTGGCTTAACTTTCCGTTAAACTTTTCTACTTCATTTCTCTTGAATTCTCCTTTTTCCAGAAACTCTTTCAATTCGACCTTTCTCTTTTGTAATTTCTTTTCTGGTAATGTCACTGTCTTCATTTCTGCATTCCATAAGAAGCCAATGAATTTTTGTTCCTTTGCAAATTCTGAGTATTTCGTCACGTTCGTTTTTACTCCCAACTTTTCGCTGGCTTCTACTATATCTATCATAGATACTGTATCTGAAGATGATTTGATCATTAGATTATTGTCTACCCACCTGAAACATTCTAATAAACTGAATTTCTTTTTCATCAAATCTTCCCATCCATCCGCAGGGCCTCCGAACGATCCACATCCTGCTACTCCTCCAAATGCTATTCTTAAATCCATGTAAATGAGTCCGTTGAAATCTCTTATCGCCAGGTAAGGCCATTGAGATGGGTGTGTCGGAATTTGACGATAAGCTCCTTCCCAGTCAAAAATTCCAAGCTCAACATCTTCTTTCAAGTTCCTGAAGAACTTTGCAACTACTTTGAAGTCGTCCCAAGTCGTTTTAAACTCATCTTTATCAACAAATGAGTTTACTGAAGGAATGTCTTTTTCCCACCTAGGAAAAGACATGTCGTTTATTGGGCGAAATGTCCCATCTCCATTTTCAACTGCTCCTAGTGGACTCGTCCTGAAGAAACCAATATTATCATAAACTTCTTTCTCTGTGAAAGGTCCTACCATTCTTCCTGCTGCTACTTCCTTGAGTATGTTCTGTTCCATTTTCTCTCTTGCATCTAACGCTGATTTATGATTTGGTGGAGAAAACCATTTTTGCTCTCCTACCTTATGCTTTGGTATTCCTTGATGGAATCCTTCAGCAAACCCTTCTATTAAATATGAATACTTCGTCAGTAGTCCATAATTCTCTAACTACCTTTCCCACGTTTTGATATTCATCTCACATTTTACCCGTGAAGGCCATATCTCCAATCTGTTGTAGATTTTCTTATGTTTAATTTTCTCTGACTCAGCATTTTCATCTTTCCTTTTGTAAGGAATCAAATTTTCTATTTCATTTCTTCACAAATTCAAAGCGTAATACAAAAGAATCACAATGTTATACATATCTACTATCGTCTCATTCACTTTACAAGCCTTTAATTATGCTTACAATTTGTCTCTCGACGTGGATTGTCTCTGTTCTGCTGTCTCAAACTTATTCTTCTGATAATTTTCGTCGTAATTCTTTCCCTTGTAATTTGGATTTGGGTTTTGGTTCCTCTTCCCTTTCTCTTCTTTGTTGTAAGGTGATGGTGATCTGTTAAAATTCTTTCCTTGGTTGTTTCTTCTATTTCCGATATAATTCTTCCCAGTCTTCTTCTGGTATCCTGGGACTCGCAGGTTCGAATTGTCTTCGTCATCATCTATGTCTAAGTCGACCGAGTTGTGGTTTTTCCCAGCTGGATAGCGATTTCCTGTTATTGGACTGTATCGCTCTCTTTCATGACCTTTTGCGTAAGCTATGGAACGTTTTACTCAGTCATGTACTTCTTATACTTATGGAGTTATTTGCTTACGGTTATCATATTTCTCTATTCTGCCGTCTCTTAGCAAATTAGTCCTGGCTAAAGCATCTTCTAAGAACTCTTCCCTCACTACTGAAGGGTCTCCAGGGGCGCCATTTACGTGGTTGCATAGTACGTCTGTTCTGACTGCTATATCATACCTGAATGCAGCTACCCATCCGTGTCTTACACTCAGTTTTTGCACGTATTCGAAATGTTCTTTCAAATCTCTTGCGAAGTCTTCATGTCTATAATGCTTATCGAGGTATTTTACCATCAATTGTCTCGCTCGAGTCCATTCTGCAAAGGATAAATACCATTCACTTCTTGGTATTTGCCCGCTGATCTTGTCTTTCTTTTTTGAAGTATTACTTCCTGCTACTGTAGAATCTAGTTCAATCCATTCTTCATTAAATATGGTCAAAGGTAGATGGTAATCTAATTTCTTTAAGTGATTATCCCAGAATTCTGTAAACGCTCTCAAGCCTGACCTAGAGGTACTTCCTTTCTTGTAGTTCTTTAATGGGTTTACTTCATTGTTTTGATTTTCTTGTTTCTCTCTTATTTCCTCTTTTCCTCCCATAGAATTCAATATTAAAGCTAATAGCTTTTCATCTCCATTAGCTAAAGCTTCTTTTGCCTGTTCGATCAAATATTCTTATTAAGAAAAATTTATTGATTTGTCAGTTTCTGTCATTAATTCGACTATTCCAATTGGTGAAGATTATATGTTAACTTGACTTCAAGTTTTTTTTTTTTTTCTCGCGTGTATGGATTTCCGCTTGAGATTATCATGGCGGAATATATCACGCTTGATTGTACAGAATAGATCACGTATGTTATCGCGGAATAGATCACGCTTGATAATGGAGTGCAACACTCTACTTGTGGTGTATTTTTGCGTGGTCTTTATTTTCCGGATGATGAAACAAAGAGATGAAAGAAATGAGGATAATATAGTTGAATTTTTACCAACTTGATTTCAATGCCTCCTTGTCAACTATCTTGTCTGTCATGCCAGACGACGTGCCGTCTGAATCACTCGATGATAGCACGATGTCCTTCTTTTTGTTTCTCATCTCCTCCTCACTCTGATGTTCTTCTTCTTCTGAGTCTTTTCCGATCTCTTTTGATAGGTCTTCTTCATCTTCTTTGTTCCTTCTCTCTGTTTCTTCAATGGTCGTTTCTATTTGGAAATCGTCTGTGAATTCTATCTCTTCTGAGTTTGGTGGTGTAGGTTCTGGTTCGAATTCGGGTACTAAACCCTTATTTCTTCTACTCGTCCTCATCGTAGTTATGTTTTGGTTCAAAAAATAGTAGATATCAAACCCAGAATCTCCGCGGAGGCTTAGAGATGAGAGCGAGGAGAATAGAGAGGGAGAGAAGATGGATTGATTTCTTAGTGGAGGGAAATCAATCTGGTCTTTCTCTTTGTTCCGCTCTCAAGATGTTTAAGGCATTCAGGGCCGATTGGGATCACAACGGCCCATCTCTTTGTCTCACATCTCATGTTAAATGAATTTCATTTGGCAAACCAAATGAAATTCATTTAGTTTCCTCCTTGGGATGTCTGCGACATGGACTGAGGATACTTCTTGTCCCTGCGTCGCATCTTATAACCACTGGAAACTATCTAGAACTCGATTTTAATTACCAATCCACTAGCTAGCTCCAGTCGGGGTTTGTCAGGAAAAGGAGAACCCGCAACAATCAGAAAACAATCATAAAAGAAAAAGAGAACATAAAGAACTAGAGTGTGATCTTACCTAGCTCCAGTCAGGGTTCGTGAGGAAAAGGAGAACCCGGCATGGAGCTAGATGACTAAGCTATAATAACTAATGTACTTCTGTAAACCCATCATACTACATGTAACTCCTTACATCCCTCCCCTCCTAAAAATTGAACTAATTAAATGAAACTAAGAAGGAATAAAGGAAAATTCCACCATTTTATCCATAATAATGTTCCCCTTAAGAGAGAAGAATACACAAAAACAGAAAAAGGAAGAAATAAATGGCATGACTCGCCCCTAAAAATAATGTTGAGTAAGAAACGCAATTGAAATTCTAAAGAGAGAAAGAAAAAGAAAAAAAGAAGGAAGTAATTATAAAAGGAAAATAAGCACTAATTCTAACTGAATGAGTTGTTGAGTATTGTCGACTCAAAATGTTGACCTTGCATTCATGCAACCCTGTCCTTGTTATTCGTTTTTGTAATGTACTGAAATTGAAAACAAAGATTGTGCGGTGCTCACAGAATGGCCAAGGTGATGTTTTATACTCCATTTTTGATGTGAGGGAGGGGAAACGGGATGTAGTAGCCTTTGGCGGTGCATACTATATGGTGGGAACTTACTTTTGGACTCCCAATTTTCGCAGAACCCCTTCCCTATCTCCTGGTTTGTCTTCAAACTTGTACTTCTTGAGCTTTGAGATGTGAAAAACATTGTGTGTGTTATCATCGTCATTCAACTTCAGTTTGAAGTTTTGTCCATCATTCAAGCATTGAGTGGCCCTGTACGGTCCATTGTAACGAGGTCATAGTTTGCTGATTGGTCGTCCTGCCCCACCAACGACTTGTTGTCGATCCTTGCTGTCCACTAGAACAAAATCCCCTTCTTTCAATTGCTCCCCGGGTTGTCTTCGATTGTTGTAGTGTACAGCTTGTTTGATTTGACTAGTCCACAATTTATCCCTGAACTCAGCCCACATAGATTGACGCTTTGCTAACCAAGCGTTGACGTCTTGTATTGGACTGTCCAATTCCAAAAGGGAAAAAAGACATGGTTTTCTTCCGTAGACAAATTCAGGAGAGATCCCGGTAGCAACGTTAACCGCCGAATTGATGGCAAATTCTACTGCCGGTAAGCTTTCAAACCATTGTCCGTGTCGGTTCGAAACTAGTTGACGTAAGATTTGGACGATGGTTTTGTTTGTCTTCTCGCTACGGCCATTGCTCTGCGGGTGATAGGCGGTGGTGAGGTTGACCTTAACTTGTAGAAGACGGTTTAGTTCTTGCCAAAAACTGGAGGTCCAGATCTTGTCTCTATCCCCAATCATGCTACGTGGCGCACCAAATATTGCCAACCACGAAGCAAACACGCTGAGCCGTTTTCTCCGCGCTATCCGTTTGGCAGGTGGGAATGGCACAAACAAAGCCCGTCAATCGACACGTAATTGATAGAATCATATCGTAACCTCGGATCTTGGGGAATGGGCCAATAAAGTCCAGCGCAATATCTTCCATGGGTTGTGTTGGCACCAATGTTGATTGGAGTCTGCCTGAGGGAAGTGATGTTTGGCCTTTTGTAAGTTGACACTTATCACATTTTGCTACAAATTGCTTAACGTCCCCTGATAAATCTGGCCAAAAAAATTTGGTACGCAACTGAAGTAAAGTCTTCAAGACACCTAAATGGCCCAACGCATTATGAGTCTGATCAATCAGATCGCGTTGTAGATTACCTACGTTCGGTATGACTAGACAGTTTTCAATAAACATCAAGCCATCCCTGACCTCTGTTCCTTGACGCAGGGGCAATTTCGACGCTAAGCGAGAACAAAACGTGATTTGAGCCTTCGTGTTCTTGTCTAACGTGTTAGTGATACTACAACATGCAACATCTTCAATTCTAGACAATGCATCGGCAACCGTGTTGTCTTCACCTTTCAAGTACTTGAAGTTCAGGTCAAACTGCGATAGCGTTTCTAGCCATCGTGCTTTTTGTTGGCTAAGGTTCCTTTGTGTCAGTAGGTGTGTGAGCAAATGATGGTCGGTCATGACGTTGATTTTCATTCCCAACAGAAGCAATTTCCACTTCTGGAGCGCGTTCACGACTGCTAGTAATTCCTGCTCGTGTACCGGGTAATTGCGTTTGGCAGGCGCCATTGTCCGACTTTTGTAGGCAATAGGAGATGATTTATCCCATTCCTGACCTTGGAACAAAGCTGCGCCTAGCCCGTGACAACTGGCATCAGTGAATAGCCAAACAGGGTTGTCTGAATTGTAGTCAAGAGTCTTCAAGACGGGTAAAGTTGTCATGATGCGCTTTATGTTTTCAAAAGCGTCATCTTCAGCCTTGCCCCATTTGAAACTTTTGTCTTTTTGTTTGGTGCTGGTCAGAGGCAAAATGGTTCCTAAATAGTGAGACAACCCATCAACAAACTTCTTTAGGAATTGCACAGTACCAAGGAAGCGTAAGAGTTGCTTTTGAGAGGTTGGTGTTTTCCATTTGGAAATTTTTTTGACCTTGGCCTCATCTGGACATATTCCATCAGCACTGATTTCGTGCCCTAAGAAGTTGATGCGCCTTCAAAAAAGTTTGCTCTTTGACGGAGAACAATAGAGTCTTGCTGCTTTCAACCGCTCCAGTACTTGCGGCACGTGTTCCTCATGTTCTTCTATTGTGTCTGAAAAAACAACAATGTCATCTATGTAAGCCACACAGGCTCTACCAATGAGATCACCCAACGCTTCTTCAACACGGCTTTGATGTGTTGCCGGTCCATTTGTGAGCCCCATAGGCATCACCGTCCATTCAAACATTCCAAAGGGCGTCTTGACAGCGGTTAATTGAATATCCTCTTCTCTCATCTTGGTTTGGAAGAGTGAATTAATTTGATCAATGATGGAGAAGACCTTGCCTTTCCCCACCAATCGTACTGCCTCATCCACATTGGGTAACGGCAATTGGTCTTTGACAGTATATTTATTTAACATCCTGTAGTCACAGACCCATTGTGGTAATGCTGTAGGATCTTTTTTTGGAATAATCATAGACGGTGAGGCGTATTGACTTGTGGAGCATCGAATTTGTCCTGCAGCCAGATGCTGTTCCACAAGTTTTCCCCATGCATCCAAGTATTTTGCTGGGTAAGCATACTGCTTCTCATTGATGATCACGATAGGATCAGTCAATATGATTTTGTGGCGGATTGTCGATGATCCATTTTGCCCTTCAGGCGCAATGAAATCATCTTCTTCTTTGGTATCCACTCTAGGCAACTCATCTGGGAAAAGGTCCAAAAATTCTTTTAGCATTTGTTCTTCTCTGTTGGACAAGTCTCGGGATTCATCAATCTTTTTCAGATTCTCAACAACACACGCGATCAAGGCTGCGTTAACTTCTTCTCTGAGCCGATTCATTGCATTTTCTTCCCTCAATATTGTCTTGGTTGCTACATGCGTCACAGTTTGATCATGTAGAGTAACGTCTAAGTGGAACTTCTCAAGGAAGGGAGTACCTAGAATCACATTGAATTTATCCCCTAGAGGTGCCAAATGTAGCACCAAAACGCACTGCCGGTTTGTAAGCTGCGACGTTCGCAAAACAGAACTCTTTGAAAAAAAATGATTTACTATCATTGTCCTCAATTGCTAAGCGTGCTTCAATTGGTGCCACGAGCGGTCGTCACGGGATTTGCGCCTTCTTGGCTAGATGGTCCGACATCAAGTTTGTTTCTGCGGCTGAGTCAATTAAAGCGCAAACAATTACACCATTAATTTTCAGCTTTAGAATGAGAGATTTGGTCCGTTGAGAAGAAAGTCCAGTGCACCCTTCATCCTCTTTCTCCTCAGCCATATGTGCTACCAAAACCCGGTCAGCTTCTTCATAACAAGCAATTTCTTGAGCAAAGAGAGAAGATTGTTCATGGTTGTTGTCCCTTTGAGTGATACTAGCAACTAATGTAGGTGTTTGTACTGGCCGTCCCGCTGGTTTGGAAGTTGGTGCTCCAGGAGGTCCGACCAATTTGGGTTGAGCATTAACAGCTGGTTGCACCCAGGGACTGATCCCTACTTCCTGGCGCCGTATTGGTTGAGGTCCCAGGTTGAATGACTCCGGCACAGTGACAAAAGCCCCTCTAGCAGGACCTCGGCATTGAGCGTTTCCACACTGAGTACGACAATCTCCGCATAACCCTTTATGAAGCATGTACTGATGATAGCGGCACGCACTGTTAGCCTGTTGTTCAGCTGTACGAGTATCTGGTGTAGAGTTGTTGGATGTAAAAACAGGGCAATTTGTTGATTGTTGGTTGTATTCGTTTGTGCCTTGTCTAAAACGTTGTTGTGGAATTAAGTTACTAGCCTGAATCACATCCCATATGTTGCTTGCTGCTGAGATAAATGGTAACATCTTGAAATTTACAACTTGAAGTAGTCCACGATCCTTCACCCAACGCTGAAACACGTCTGGCGCTCCCCACATGATGTATTCCGCCATATTACGAGGTGAGAGTGAGGTTTTAACTTGAACCATATTGTATAAATCACAAGCTCTTCCAACATACGCTTTGAAATCTTCGTTCACGCCCATCTTCAATTGCCTAATTGCCTTCTCCGTATCTTCTAACCAACCCGTAGGTAAGGTTTCAACAGCCAATTCACTCATCATTTCCTCCCAAGTCAATTCCTTGAGATCTGACGCCGAATTCACAAACCAAGCTCCAGCTCAAGCCTCTACTAATACCAATCCTAAGATAATTCGACGATCATTGTCACTGGTGATGTTCTTTAGGGTGAAGTACTGTTTGATGAGTCTATGCCAGTTGAATAGAGCGGCAGGGTTCTTGCTTAGTCCGGTGAAGACTTCAGATATTTTGATGTCGCTGGCTGAATTATTCTTGACATTCAAGTGACTTTGAACTACTGTAGTGATTTCAGGCGTAGGTTGTTCTTCTTGAGCTAAGTTTGGTGTTGGTAAAGTTCCGGATTCTTGCTGTACATCCTGAATAGAGACTCGTCTCAAATTATCATGTAGTTGTTTGGTCTCAGTTTGGGATGGTACGACGTTAATTGGTCTGTCAATAGGTTCAAGCGGAGTAGGTTGTGGTTTTGAGGGTAATGCCAGTGCTGCTTCAACTCCTCTGGTCTCGTTGTTGGCACTAAATTGACCAGCACGCGGGCCCATCGGAGTCGGAGTCAATTGAGTGTTCTGTCGACATTGAATCAGTAGAAAAGGGTTTTGGGAACCCCCGCTATTACCAGTCCCAGGAGATTGGGCAGTGACAAGTTGTGAGATAGTCGCTTCGAGGGCATCAATACGACGTCAATCTGCAGCCGTCGCGTCCGCTTGAGCTTGGAACGATTGGTTTTCAGCCTCCAGTTGCTTCATATGCTCATGGAGGGCTTCGATAATCTCGTCCTTGGATGGCCTGCCTTCGGGATCTTTACCTTTGACGGTTGTCGCGTCCGAGGATCCTCCTTGTGATTTTGGCATAGGTGTGAAAATGAAACTACCGGGGGCGTGAGGAGTGGTTGCCAGAGCTGTGTCGAAGAATTCACGAACAATTGAAACGTCCGGGGTGTTTGTTGGCTCTGAGTCTACTAGTGAATGTGAAGAAGTTGGGTATATGGTACAAATGGTTTTTTCGGGCATGCAAGTCTTGATACTTTCAGGTTTCCAATGGTAGTTAGGCGGAGGTAGAGCTGGGGGAGATTCAATTTGAGTGTTTTGTTGTTGGCGTAAAAAGTTCTCAGGGTCAATAGAAAAATTGGTAGGCAAGTTGAATGGCATAGGGTTCGTTGATGATTGTCAAGGTTTGTCAAGGTGTCAAGAAGGATTTTCAAGCAGAAAAAGTGGAGTAATAGATAAAAAGAGTGTAAGGTTCTAGCTAGAGAACCTTCACTGGGACTACGGTCACAGTTCGCACGGTGGTTTCCAACCACTGGAAACTATCTAGAACTTGATTTTAATTACCAATCCGCTAGCTAGCTCCAGTCGGGGTTTGTCAGGAAAAGGAGAACCCGCAACAATCAGAAAACAATCATAAAAGAAAAAGAGAACATAAAGAACTAGAGTGTGATCTTACCTAGCTCCAGTTGGGGTTTGTGAGGAAAAGGAGAACCCGGCATGGAGCTAGATGACTAAGCTATAATAACTAATGTACTTCTGTAAACCCATCATACTACATGTAACTCCTTACAGCTTGTGGTCTGATTTGTTGGGTGAAATTCCACTGTCGAAAATCGCAAAGGCCTCAACATTTGCCTTGTCTTTGAACAGTGCGTCCATCTCTGCAAAGAAAGGGCACTTGCATTGCACAAGCTTATTGATGCTGTCAACCCCTTTTGCACAATTAGCGTCACTCAACCCAGATCCAGTTCCATTCTTGAACAACTTGGCTTTGTGGTATGAATTCTTAAATCTAACTAGACACTGTTTGAGAGTTCTTCCATTGAGTCTCATAGGCTGAGCACGAGGGGATCTTGATTGGGAGAATATTTGATTATGCTTGTTATAATCTTTGTTGATCTTGTCTGCTAACTGGTTTAAGGTGGTTGACGGAGCCATAGCCTGCCTGGAGACCTTTGTTCAACCTCCACTACCAAAGATTGCATTACGGTTCTTTTGCACAGACAGGAAGGCAACAATGGTTTGGTAGTTGGGTAATTGCAAGGCAATGCCGTTTGTTGTTGTTTCAGAAGTGAGTCTTGGTTGCAAAGCCATTTCTTGAGATCTTGATGGAGCTGCTTAAGAGGTTGACATTGCTGGCGTTGTTTGAGGGGTTGCTGTTGCGTTTGTCAAAGTCAAAAGTGAAGTGGTGGAAGGTTCAGTCTGCAAACATTCTCCTTCTTCAGCAGCCAAGAGAGATTGTCTGAGTTCAGCTCTAGTCATCTTGCCCTTTGTGGTTTGACCACATAAAGCAGCATGCATAGCAATATGGGCCTTGGTCCAACAAGGCTTTCTTGGCTAGAACATACAGAATGGGAGAAAAAAAGCTGATCAGCCCATAGCAACAACCAAAGAGAAGTATAGAGATGTACCACACCACTTTTTGTAAGTGCAGAGGTTTTCTTTGGTGGTAATTTACACTGAGAGTAGATCCAAAGACAAGATAGATGTGCTGACCTTGAAGCAAGATGGGTTAAAAGATCTATGAGCTGAGAGATTGAGTAAAAATGAGTTAGACTGATAACAAATAGAGAGGTCTGATAAGCTAATAACAAGATGAGTTGATGAATTGAAGAGAGTTCTGATAACCTGATAACAAAAAACTTGATAAACTTGATGGTAAAAGTTCTGATAAACTAATAAAAAAATGACTTGATGAATTGAAATAACTTCTGATGATAAATTGAAATGACAACTGATGAACTAATAACAAAACAACTTGATGAACTGGGAAACCTGATGATACAGGTTGAGCTGAATAAGAAGACTTGAGATTGACTGAAAGCAAGATGATTTGATAGATTGTGAAGACTTTGAATAGACCAATAAGGAGATGAGTTGAGAACAAGAAAAGCAAGATGGTTTATAGCAAAGAGTGGATGAGAGTGTTGTTTCTGTCCTTTGCGTCAAAAGAGTAGTTCTTGATATCAATCAGAAAGAAGTTTGCTTGCTGATTTGCTTGCTGATTTGAATGACTTTATATCAGTCATATCCTCTCCAATCAATTGCATGGAAAGGCCTTCCTATCTCCGTGGGAATTTGCTGGTGGATCCTCTGATGGATATCAGGTGAGTACCAAACTAAGATAGATATCAATCAATGATGTTGATGGATGGGTTGCTGAAAGGTGTTGTCAAAACAAGGTGGTATCACCAGTCACACCATAAGGTGGGCTTCTTGGCACTGACCCATCAGTCTTCAAAAGCAAAATTTTGAATATCAGGCTTCAGAAGCTCACAGCCCAGACAATTACCCGGCAAGAGGGGTTTGGGGTTTTATTCTGGTCTGAAACTAGTGGTTTCCATACAAAAAATGTTGTTGAAGACAAAATCAGAACTAAATTGTCTGGGTCTTTTTTTACCAAGACGGTTGGAAGCCGCATATATACCTTTGGTAAACCAGTTCAACGTCTTGTCACAAAGGAACAAAGACGTTTTATTTAAAAGCAGTTTTTTTGGAGGAGAAATAAAAGTAGACTTGCTTGGAATTATAAGCCTCGACTTATAATTTATTATGATTTAGGTTCTGCAAGCAGTACCTAAAACTGATTTTAGGTAAAATTATTTTCAACTTGAACCCTCCTATTAGGGGGGCTCAAGTCAAAAGTTTTACGGTCTTTTCTTAAAAAATTGGGAAGAGTTTTTTACGGTACTGCGCCGTAAAAAGTTTTCCCAATTCATAAAAAAAGACCGTAAATTATTTGATCTTTTATTCAATGAACGAGACGAGATGAAGACTTTACTTCAAAGAGAGTCAACTTCATCTCCTTTCACCACCCAACGGACCACCTCAGATCTCTTTTTGAGAAGAAAATTTACGCAAATTTGCGTAAATTTGCTGCTCAAAAAGAATTGGGAGTTGTAAAACTTTTCCCAATTCCATAAAATTTTGCGTAAATTTTACGGAATTGGGAAAACTTTTTTACGCTACAAGTAGCAAAAAATCTTAACTTGAGCCCCCCTATTGTAAGGTCTTCTTTACCCCCATCCCTTTAAAATCTATAACCCTTGTATCACCCATTACAATTATCAACCATTTTATCAAATCTATTTAGGTTAATTGATAATTGGTTTATTAACGTAAAGGTTTTTGTTCTCACCCACATTCCCATTTCATTATAGGAATTTGTTATCTTAATTGTAGCATTTTTTAGTGGCTGCCCCATTGGGCCTTGGTGATTTTTAGTTCTCTTTTCGGCAATTTTGAGTCAGACTCCTCAGGGCGGTCCTGCGTTACTTAGCAGTCTTCATTAAAAACTTTAGCATAACTCTGCCTAAAGTTCCTACGTGCCAATACAATCTTGAAGAAAACATGAAGGGACAAGATAGTTGACAGAAACACCCTGATGTTAAGAAAATTCATGCTGATTATCTACTCCGGTATATGATCATGAACCATTGTCAACATTATAAGATATTCCATAGAAAGCATACAAAGGGGACATGAGGTCGAGGACAAATAACAATGCACAGGAGACATTGATACATAATTCAAAACATGATAGGCTGAATAAGGGCTGTAGGGTTGTTCAAGACTCTGGTTTCATCATGAATGATCGATTATGTTGGAGGCACAGCTGGTGAAGATTGAAATCGTCTGATGGCTGCCAATCCAGAGATTGAAGCTCTTGCTTATCCCTTTACCGACGTGTATGCCGCTTTTTGCGGTATCATATCATTGGACACTATCGCCGCTGTCTTAGATGCCGTCAACTCCGTGATTTAGTGGACTACGCCCGTCCCTCATGAAACCCAGCAAGCCTTTGATCATGGGGTTTTCACCTGGTAGACCCGTAGTTGAGCTCGGTTGAAGATCCTTGTTGTTGTCATCTACTTCGACTCTCATTTTCCATTCCCAGACCTCCTCCCCTTCTGGTCCAACTTCGCGAGCGGATTGAGAATCAGTTTCGATGTGACTATGTTGTTTGTAACGAACTTTATGGAGCGCTGTGCGGCAATTTGCGATATGTTCCTCGTGAAGTGACGTGAGGTGCTTGACATGCTTCAATAGCGAAGGCACGGTCGGTGGGCTGGGATCTGTCGGAGGTGGCGGTGGGAGCAAGTCCAGAAGCTCTTGTTCCACATTTTCGATCTCAGGAGCCTGATGAAAGATTCACGTATTGATGAGGTCTATGCCAACAAAGCTCCAAGAGATCTGATATACGCACAAGCTTCGTCCGCGTCAGTACGCCGACAATCCATTCTTTGCCATCTTCTAGGCCTTCCAAACCACGAGGCACAACTGCGAGGTTTCCGATCAGACTGCGTTTGCTGGGCCCATCCTCCCACTTTGAGCGCTCCTCACGTTCAGCTCGAACTTGCGGGAGTTCGAAGCGATTGATAGGTTTAGCGGCCGCTGGGGTATTGATTGCTTGTGACAATGCCTCGGTATGATTGAGGAGGATGAGAAACTTGGATATGAGAGTTGGGTAAGTGAGTGAAGTTGAAGTGTGGGGTGCAGATTCTAGTTGGAAACGAAACGTCTAATTTGCAATGCCTCAACATCAGAGTTCGGCTAGGTCTTCATGCGTATGGTCAAAGGAGCTCATCTCACCGTGACAGCTTCGATCAATTGGACAAGTTTTGAACGGATGGTATCGAAAGTGTCCAAAGGAAGTTTACGCAATTCATCCAAGTCATTTTGAGTCAGACAGGCCGTAGTGGATGGTACTTGCTGAGCTTCGGAAGTATCTTTGGTCAGACCGGGTGCGAGTGCTGGTGAAGGAGATATGGGTTGGCTCATACCGAATTTCTGAGGATTACTTAATCAACCTTTCCTTTGTAGTGTACATCCCGCGCTGGAACAGCTTGGTTGCCGCACGAGGTCATCTACCGGCCCGATCGTGTCAAGCTCGCGGCCCCGGTGCTGAAGCAGCACACGCGGCCGGTGCGTAAAAGCCTCCCCAAAAGGATCGCACGAGGGGCCAGCGATAGCGGCGAACCCGGTCGCAACCGCTCTACAACGTAATTTACGTAAGTCTCTCAAACTCCATCTCGGAACAATCGTCGTTTCCCTCTTACATAAGTTTCTTTGAATGTTTTGCGAGGACGTTGGCACTGTCTATAACATACATAATCATGACGCAAATCGGTAGAAATCTAGAGCAACAGTCATGTCGAAATCCTGAAATTCGTGAAGATACATATAATGCAGTGCTGTATCAGAAGCCTGCTGTTGAGTCGCGTTCATCATGCAGGAGCTGTATTGGCTCTAATTTGACGTGAACCTTGACCAAAAACAAAACAAAAAAATCGGACAGAACATTAATTTCTACAATAGGCCCAGCAAGACAACGACTGAAGATAACCATGATCTCATCAAAGCGTCACAGTTGTCGCTTATTCGCATGGGTTTTCCGCTGTTTTCCGCCCGTATCTCGAGTTAAGCGAGCGGGACTAGTCACATTTGAAATAATTGAGCTTATATATCTCAAACGCTAAAGTTCAAAGGAAACGCGGCAGCACACAGCCCAGGGCTACCACCGAGTCTAACATAGAAGTAACTCATGATGCAAGATCGCGCGGTGCGCTGACATAAACTTCTTGCTGGAGTTTGACAGTCGTCACCTGTTAGATGTTAGTGGAGGCTGATATTATGACGTGCAAGAAAGCTTGATGAAAAGGGTAGGATTCTATGGATTTTAAACAAACTTCATGAGCTGGAGTAGCAAAAGGGGTAACGGTTTTCCATAAAACCTGGTGTACCCTGGCTTGCCCGCCTAACCTCCCTATAACAATTCATCTCCAGCACTTTGCACCCATTAAATCAGTATCATCCATCATTTTCAACTATTTCTCCCCTGTACCCTTTTACTGCCTAGGCTCCAAAATTCTATCATGAAAGACGACATATCTATTAAAAGCAGAAGTGTCTCGGGCACGAGTTCCTCTGGCGAGTCGGTCGTATTGCATACTCCAGTAGATGACATCTCAATGTACAAGACTGCCATTGCAGAAGACCATGGCCACAACCAAGGTTGTCCTCCGCTTCTGGACCATGTTTCGCGGCTTCATACCGCCGATATGGCAGAGGTCGGTTACAATCTCGATTACTTGACAGCCAGTCAGACTCCCCAAGCCATTCGTCAGCGCGAAACGGACCGACGAATCGTAACAAACGGATCTGACTTCCCTCGCAAACCTTCGTATGGGAATTGCGTGATCAGATTCAAGAGATCGACTAGAAAATTTTGGGCGTGAGTATTTGATGAAATCTGCACACGAGATAAGTGCAATCACTGATGATCTTGACCATCAATCTTTGCGCACAGCGAGTTCTTTGGAACAGCTATTTTGGTCCTCTTCGGTCAGTATCTGTCTTTCGCGAGCTCGTAGTCATGAAATGCAACTCAATTCGCGCTTTATAGGTACGGCTGTCAATAATCAAGTTGCACTTGGGGGATCAACACTAGTGTCCAGCACGCCAACAGGCTCTTTTGTTTCGGTTGCAGTAAGCATTGTCATTTTTGAAGTTAGCTCATAGATATGTGTTGATCATTTCACGTACGTGTGTAGTTCGGATGGGGGTTGGCTGTGTGAGTGAACACCGTCAGCAATTACGAATCCTTACATCGCTTTTTCGCTGAACATATTTTTCTCATGGCCACAATCAGGATGCTAGGTGTTGTCTTGTCTGCTGGCCTGAGCGGTGGTCACCTCAATCCTGCTGTCACATTAGCACTTGCCATCTTCAGAGGATTGTCAGTATTTAAATGTCGCTTGACGTGCACAATTCAGGTCAAAGCTGACTTTCAGCTTATTTCCTCCCCTCGTTCGAATTTGATGACAAAGTTCTTGGGCAATGGTGTAAGTTTTTAGCCAGTATTCACCCATATATATATCATCACATGCGCAGGTGGTAATAATACGTACACTTCGATATTCTTCCACAGGCCACTCTATTGGCTGGCTCAGTTCACTGGCGCTACGTTTGGAGCCGCGTCAGCTATTTGCCTACATCATGATTTTGAAAATTATCCTACTGAATCTTGGTTATTCTGTTTCACGCGCTTGTCTTTCCACTGCCGATAACTTGCGGCTTACAGACTGGTCTGTAAGTGCACCTTTTGTTCATGTACTCTCTAATCAAATCGTTGATCATGCTCCAACAGATTGGAATTACTCGCGTGCGATCAGCCTCGTCGAGGGTGGTTCTGGGATACGAACAATAAGTGGGACCGGGGGCTTATTTTTCACTAGTTGAGCACATGATTACTGTACCCGCGGCTTTATGCGCCCAGCTGACGATCTTCAACTTCAGATCCGTAAGCAATGACGGCGTTACTTGACTTATGAATACCACAAAGCGCGCGGACTTCGAACTGACCAGTCGAACATGTCACCCACAATAGCCTGCCATACGTTTCGAACTTTAATTGTTTCTACAACGAGATGCTGATGACTGCGATTCTCATGTTGTTCATGTGCGTTTCCTCATAAACATTTGAACATCATGGTGATTACCTAACAATTTTCGTCCCTTAAACAGCCTCGCTGTTGGTGACAATGGAAACGTTGCTCCTGTCAAAGGCCTTGGTCCCTTTTTTATACTTTGGGTCGTCTTCGGCTTGGCATCGTCGTTGGGAATGCAGGTCAGACCTTCAGATCATCCCCAAGCACACCGTACTTTTTCTTGAACCGCTCACGCGCATACACTGTTTTTCGCCCATAGACATCCTTCGCTCTCAATCCGGCTCGGTATGTTTTCCTTTCTCTACGTGATGGTCCTCGCTTAGGTTTCCTGACCTCAACATTGTTTCCTTCGTTCAACAGTGATATTGGCCCCAGGATATTGACATGGTTAGCGGGCTACGGAAATTCAGTCTGGACGTTCCGAAGTTGGTAAGTAATGCCCCTTTGGAATCAACCGAGTTCTCGATATTTATACTTGACTTGCACTGTGGGCTACCAGCTATTTCTTAACTGTCGCTACTTTGGGACCCATATTGTAAGTCTTATGGTTCTCTCATTCAAAAGTCCCTTAACTCACTGCCGTGGTATATGCCTTCATGTATCACTTTCAGCGGCGCAATAATCGGATGCATCATCTATGATCTCTTCCTTGGCACCGAAGAGGTTCCAGATTGCCTCTTACACGGACATTCACGTTCGCCATACAACTGGCGTAAGATCCAGCCTAGTACCACCGTCGCAGACCCCGAGAAATATTTAACACAATTGAATAAGAAAAGAAGTGCAGGAGCTGGTCTAAGCCGAATGAAACAAGTAAACACTGGAAAAACTAGTTCACATCGATATGTGTCACTTAATGCTGCATAAGCAATCTTTTGATTCGTACTTTATTTTGATTGCATATGTATTTAGTTTCAACTTTCTCATTTTGGCGCGTTCTTGGATCGTTTGTTATCTCTGGAACATACCATTTCAAGTCTCTGATTCCACATTTTGCCAGGCCAAAAATGAGTTTGGATGAGGGAAGCTCTACCCGTTAAGCTCGAAGTCCCGCCTTGTCCATGTTACCTGAATTACGAGGTCTTCGCGCTTCATACAGCAGGAATGTCGTGTGTCAATATCAGGGTCATCAGCTGTTGGGCTTCTGCTGGTGCTCTTGATTTATATATTTGTGAGAATCCCATGATAGTGAAGGACTCTCTGGGAAATCATACATCCATCTGTACTTAGAGCAGCGCCACCGTTTGATGTAAATAGTGGAATACAGCCGTTTTACAATTGGCGTGAGAAAAAGTCCGAGCCACCGGACCTTGTAAACAGGCTGTATGGCCCTGTATGCTTTACTCGGTGAGTCAAAATCTCACTTTCCCTCAGAGCAATGCTCGGTTGAGCAAAACCGAAATAGTGCCCAATCGGGCTATATCGTACGACTTTTCACCCCGATTCGACACCAACAAACCCTTCCGTCCATCCATATCCCAGAAGCTCAGCTCGATCGCACCGCAAATCAGCTTTCGATCAATGCACGATCGAAACAAGCTTGAACCTCACAAAAGAATGCCTTCTTTCTTTTGGAAGCGTTCCAGGTATGTTGCTTTCATTTCTTTGCGAAAGCCATTTCCAGCCTGATCAACTGACCGTCATACCTATTTTATACTTGGATGTTGTCAGATTACAGCCAATAAATCCCATTGTAGTCAATCAATCGCTTCTTCCTACGCTTTTGGGTCTTTTCGGTGATTCAATCAATAATTTGGTAAGTCCGCCTTTGACTATTTCGTATATAAATGGCACCAAATCATCAACCAGACTGACTTTCTTCTCATCGCATCTTTTTCACGTTTCTTTCTGCCGTTCTATCGATACCATATTACCTTCACATTTACTTAAATTTCTTTGTTATTATCGTTCTTCCGCTTCATTTCATCTACCGCTTCATGTCTTCAACACACCTGACTGCCGGATCATTCCGCCTGTCCTCCCCAAAAGGCCACTGTAAATAACGGGTCCAATATGTGGTGGAATGAAGTTCGACCCGATCAATCGTATGTTGGCAATGGTCCACCTGGTCGCCATGTTAGTCATTTCAATAGTAAGTGGGATTTGTATTTAATCGACTTACTTCTCATCACGATAAAACTAATCTTTTTTTATCTTCCAGGATTGTCCGAAGACAATTGGCATAACGATCATTGGGCCCCTCCATTGTACCCTGGAAGTCCTGCAATACCACAACCACCACAACCCACCCCACCCAATCCCACCGCTCCAAAGGTTCCAACCCCTCCTGTCACCAATCTCAAGCGTAAATCAGCCGCGTCCCAAATGGCCACTTCGATTACCATTGCCTCGACTTGTTCTTGAAATGTTCTCGACACAGAACAACTCTAGATCCTCAATGGGTATCTAGGTAAGACTTCGTCGCTGGAAAAACCTGTAGTACTGAGAGGAGCACTGAGGGCAACAGGCTCGGCGTAAGACTACAGCTTTTCCGCTAGTCACGTCGAGAACAGATGATACTGACCTGAGGGCAACAGGCTCGGCGTAAGACTACAGCTTTTCCGCTAGTCACGTCGAGAACAGATGATACTGACCTGCGAGCTCGTAAGGAATTGAGAGCGCGCGTTAGATGAAGGTATTAGAACAGACACAAAGTGATTTAATTGATTCTTTTCGACCAGAAGCTAACCTGAGGGCAACAGGCTCGGCGTAAGACTACAGCTTTTCCGCTAGTCACGTCGAGAACAGATGATACTGACCTAAAACAACACAGAAATAAAAAGAAAGAGAAAAATAGACAATTAAACAATGACCGCGATTTGACAAAGATCAGGAAAAGCTTCTACCTGCGAGCTCGTAAGGAATTGAGAGCGCGCGTTAGATGAAGGTATTAGAACAGACACAAAGTGATTTAATCTGAGTTTTGTAGTAGCAAGTATCAGTGTTGAGTAATAAAATGAAATGATAAAGTTAATGGAAATATAACTCACTGATTCTTTTCGACAAGAAAAGAATCAGAAAAGAGTAAAAAGAGGAACAACAAAAGAGACCATATAACCCCCAACATTTTCCCAAATACCCCTGGACTCGATTGTCCACATCAATACACCTTAGTACAACCCGCATCACATACTAGCTAACACTTGCCTGCATTTAATACATTCTTCAACTGCATCCATCTTTATTTCCTTTATGGGATTATGATCTTTGACTACCTACTTAGATACTATCGTAACACACCCCCTCAAAGAGCATCAGCCCAGAAATCTCAATCCCAAGCTTTTCCTCAAATTTGAAAATTGTTCTTTAGGTAACTGTTTTGTTAATAGATCAGCAACCATCAGGTGTGTCGGACAATGTTTGATGGTCATGTCACCTTTCTTAACCACTTCCCTTATCCAATGATATTGAATTTCAATGTGTTTTGTTCTTGCATGAAATATTGATTTTGAAGTTAAATGAATTGCTCCTAAATTGTCACTATGCAACACTGTAGGATTTTGATCTTTGAAACCAAATCTAGCCAGCATATTCCTCAACCACAACAACTCCTGACCAGCTTCAGTAATTGCTCTGTACTCCGCTTCAGTAGACGAAAGCGCCACAGTTGGCTGAAGACGACTCCTCCATGAAATAGGACCGCCAGCCAACACAAAAATGTATCCAGTAGTTGACCTTCTAGTATTAACATCCCCTGCCCAATCGGCATCACAATGAGACAAAGGACACTCAAAGCTTCTTTGACCACTGACAACTTCTGATTTGTCTCCAGTATAAACAATACCGATGTTGATTGTATGACTCAGATACCGTAAGACGTGCATAGCTGAATCCCAGTGAATTTTGCTTGGATTTTCAAGGTGCTGAGAAAGAACTCCAACTGCATGCGCCATATCTGGACGAGTACACTGTGCAAGATACATCAGTGACCCCACCACACTTCTGTACGGAAGTTCAGTTTTAGCAAATTCCTTAGCTTCTTCTTCGGTCGATTTCAAAAGCTTGACGTTAGGAGACAAGGGAGTGACAGCTGGCTTAGCGTCAGTCATGGAAAATCTCTTGAGAACGGTCATTGCATATTGTTGTTGTGACATAGAGTAAATTGAATGACCAATTCGATTAATTTGAATTCCAACAACTGTGTGAGCAATGCCTAAATCTTCCATTTCCCATTTTGAAGCAATTTGAGTCTTGAATGTATCAATATCATTACCAGTGATAGCCAAATCATCTACATGTACATAAACCGCTGTGAACAGATTCCCAACTGAGCGAATGTAGATGCAATGGTCGATTTCACATTGCTCAAAACCAACTTCAATAAGAAAGCCTTCAACATCATCTTGCCAGATCTTTGGTGATTGTTTGAAACCATACAACGACCTCCTCATTCTCCAGACTTTCCCCGCAGTCGACTCATCACGATACCCTTCAGGTATTTCAACATACAATTCTTCTTCTAAAATTCCATTCAAAAATGCCGTCACGGCATCCATCTGATGAATTTCCCAACCATTAATTGCCGCAATTGCCACAAGAATACGCAGAGATCCTGGCTTTCCAGTGGGTGCAAAAGTTTCACCATAGTCTTGTCCTGGCACCTGAGTGTTACCCATAGCGACAAAACGTGCCTTGTACTTAATACTTCCATCAACCAAAATCTTCTTCCGGAAGACCCACAGGCCTCGAATCACGTTACGGTTCTTAGGACGATCTACTAATTCCCAAACCTCCTTGTCTCTAAGTGAGTTGAATTCTTTGTCGCAAGCCGCCTTCCAAAGCTTCGCATCAACTGACGCCATAGCTCTCTTATACGATTTAGGATCGGGAGTTCCCATGATAACCGCCACGCTACAGTCAGGAGGCAGACAAGCAAATAGAGATTCGGTGATAAATTCCTCCTCAAATTCAGCACCTGAGCACATCCCACTTAGATTATTGTGTAGCTTCTTCGAGGCTCGGTTTGACCGTCGTGGAACTTCTACAGGTTTTGGAATTGGCTGAGCAGAGGAGACAGGTTCTTGAGGAGTAGAATTAGGATCAGATTGATTGTTCAACGGGGAATCGATAACAGGAGAAGGATCCGATTTTGAGGGTTCGTCAGACAATTCATCCTCATCATCAAAGAATTCCACCTTCACAGTGTGCTTTTCAGGCTCAGAAACATGAGGTGAATGGATAGATTTAAAAGGGAAAATTTCTTCGTTAAAAGTCGCATGATGTGTGATATAAACTTTTCTCGACGATAAGTCAAATATTTTGTAATTAAAATTATCATCCTCAAAGCCCAACAAAACACCTTCTGAGCTGACTGGTGAGAATTTAGAATCGCGAAGTTCTTTTCGAATTAGTCCAAACGCCTGACATCCGAAAACACGGATGTGATTCACAGAAGGTTTTCTGAAATTCCACATTTCAAACGGAGTCTTTCCTCCCTCCAGAGCCGCAGTAACGCAACGATTTGTCAGGAAGACGGCAGCACCACACGCGTAGTACCAAAACCGTAAAGGTAAAGAGGACTCCAACATCATCGAACGTGCCCTGGTAACGACAATCCGCATACCTCGTTCGGAAACACCGTTTTCCTCAGGTGCATAACCCGAGGTCAGGTGAAGAGTAATTCCAAGCTCTCTAAGCCTGGGACCAAGTAAAGAATTGAGAAATTCTGTACCACGGTCAAGCGTAAATTGTTTGAGGGTACATCCAGTTTGTCTTTCGGCAACAGCAATGTACGCCATGAAAGCGTCGTACACTTCCTCCTTGGATTTGTCATGTAAGGGAAAGATATGGCGAAAAGCTGAGTAATCGTCACAGAACAAAATAAAATAATTTTCATTGTTAAGTCCAGTGGTCCGGATAATCCCGCTCAAATCAACATGAACATTATCTAAGAAGGTACGAGCACGAGGCCGGGTTTTGTTGTGGGGTAATTTTGTATTTTTAGACAATGAACAAATGTCACAATTTAGATTCTCCTCTAGATAGTCAAATTCCTCCACACTTTCTTGTTTTGCCATAAGCTTGAGGTATTTGCTGCTTACATGGCCTAAACGACGGTGTTGGAGAGATGACGAGACTTCAGTGACCAAGGCTGAGGTTGAGGATGAGTGGGATCCACTCACAGGTTGGAGTAAGATGAACATAAGGTTATTATCGGAAATGAAACCGTTAAAGATTGCGAGATCATTCAACACTAATGAAAAATTCTTTGAGTCGTGGAATAGTTCTCTAACACCTAGTTTCTTGAGTAAACCACCAGCTACTAAATTTCTTGACAATTCTGGGACGTATAGACAGTTCTTTAATTCGAAAACCGATTCGTCACCTGCTAGCAACTTCGTAACTCCACGGCTATGAACAGCCAACGACACGTCACCACCAGCTAATTTAAGGCGTTTACTGGCGTCATCGATTTTCACGAGCGTGTTCTGATCAAAAAACTTCACATCTCTGAACATGTGATGAGTCGCACCGGTGTCATGGAGTGCCCAGTCTTGGGAAGAAGAGAGAGCAGCCGAAACAGAGGCGTCGATAACCGTGTCTTCAACAAATTCGGAAGGTGAAGCGGAAGGTTGAGTAACATCCTCTAAGTTGTCATCGAATTCAACGTTGAGGGAAAGAAAAGCCATACTGGCAGAAGCATTATTAACGCTCGAGTCAAAGACCTTCTTTACTCCTCGAACTGAAGAGGCTTGAGAGCTAGGAGCAGGTGTAGTAGAAGTTCCACCCCCTGTTTTTCCTCGAATCTTAGCCAGAAAAGCTAGTCGTTTATCTGCGTTTTCCGGTTTAGACCAGCAGTTTTTGGCTAGGTGTGGACCAAAGCATTCATCGGGAGTACACTCTCCGGAAAACTTCTTGCCTGGTCGAACTGAAGCGGCATTGACTTCTCTAATTGCTGAGCAGGTCCAACCATGGCGCTCTTCGTATTTTCGAAGATAAGATCCGACTCCTTCACGAGTTAGAGGAACTACCGTGTTGTGTATGTATTCCTTAGTCTCGATAGACAAAGTAGGAATTGCACCTAGCAACATCCTCGCGGATTGAGCATCGGATAGTTCACCCTTAAGTCGATAGAACTCTCGAATTAGATTTTCGAACTTGTCCACAAAGGATGAAAGAGTATCGGATTTGACGATTTGACAGGAGTAAAGAGTCCTAGTCACGGCTTCTAACTTGTCTTCAGAGATGCGATTATGATATTCTTTTAGATAAGACCAGCATAGAAATGGATCATACAGAAGTTCGGAAGGATCTTTGGGATCGGTTAGTCGATTTCTTGTTCTGACTTTGTTAACTGAGTCTAATCTATTTAAGATATATGTGGTTAGGTTGAAACGTGTTTTCTCATGTTCTTCAGCTGAAAGTGATTGTTTTCGATAATTTTCAGTCTTCACGTAATGATGAAGCTCGAGAGATCTAAAGACTTCCATAAGAGATTGACTCCACTCAGTGTAGTTCTCGTCTGTCAGATCATCTGACACTTTGTATTTACTCAATGCATTAGTCATAATTTGGGAGTATTTCTGAATCGAATCACCGAAAACTCTGGACTCGGTATTTTCAGCCATGTTTGAAGAGGGAGATAAGGAAGATTCCTGAGTAGCAGAAGCACCAGGTTGTACGTCGGAAGACAAGGACTCAGAGGGTCCTGATTGAATGTCAGATGACAGGAACTCGGATTGAGATTGTGTGACCGTTCCAAAAGAATCGGCAGAACTGGAGTTGCTTGAACCTCCGGTTAAAGTAGAGTTATCAATGGAATCGTCGACAGATGAGAAGTCGAAGTTTTCGTAACTCATACAAGCAAAGACTGGTCGAATAGATCGCAAACTCTCGCTACCATGAAATGTTCTCGACACAGAACAACTCTAGATCCTCAATGGGTATCTAGGTAAGACTTCGTCGCTGGAAAAACCTGTAGTACTGAGAGGAGCACTGAGGGCAACAGGCTCGGCGTAAGACTACAGCTTTTCCGCTAGTCACGTCGAGAACAGATGATACTGACCTGAGGGCAACAGGCTCGGCGTAAGACTACAGCTTTTCCGCTAGTCACGTCGAGAACAGATGATACTGACCTGCGAGCTCGTAAGGAATTGAGAGCGCGCGTTAGATGAAGGTATTAGAACAGACACAAAGTGATTTAATTGATTCTTTTCGACCAGAAGCTAACCTGAGGGCAACAGGCTCGGCGTAAGACTACAGCTTTTCCGCTAGTCACGTCGAGAACAGATGATACTGACCTAAAACAACACAGAAATAAAAAGAAAGAGAAAAATAGACAATTAAACAATGACCGCGATTTGACAAAGATCAGGAAAAGCTTCTACCTGCGAGCTCGTAAGGAATTGAGAGCGCGCGTTAGATGAAGGTATTAGAACAGACACAAAGTGATTTAATCTGAGTTTTGTAGTAGCAAGTATCAGTGTTGAGTAATAAAATGAAATGATAAAGTTAATGGAAATATAACTCACTGATTCTTTTCGACAAGAAAAGAATCAGAAAAGAGTAAAAAGAGGAACAACAAAAGAGACCATATAACCCCCAACATTTTCCCAAATACCCCTGGACTCGATTGTCCACATCAATACACCTTAGTACAACCCGCATCACATACTAGCTAACACTTGCCTGCATTTAATACATTCTTCAACTGCATCCATCTTTATTTCCTTTATGGGATTATGATCTTTGACTACCTACTTAGATACTATCGTAACAGTTCTTCAACGCCTTCAGCCGGTCGTAAGAGCAATTTCACCGAAGACAAGGATCTGCAGTTGTGCCAGTCTTGGTTGACTGTATCACAAGATTCCGTGATCGGCAACGGTCAGACACGAGACGCCCTTTGGGAGCGAATCACGACCGATTTTCAAACAAACATGAAGGACATCCTGGCTAAGAAGAAGACACCGGATCTATACGTTGAGCAACAACTGGGCTCTCTGCAGGCACGTTGGGGTCCTCTCAACAAGGCGGTTAATAAGTACGTTGGGTATCTCTCCAAATGCAAGAATTTCCACGGCAGTGGAAAGTCTGCAGTCGACATAGCGGCGGACGCCCACCAGATGTATTTCGAACGTGAAAATCAACCATTCAAATTCGTCAGATGCCATGCGTTCCTGGCGACCGCGCCGAAGTGGCACGACTACAACTTGTCTCGATCGGCGCCTCCAAACCGATGTCCTTCGATCCTTTCAATACAATCCACACCCGGACTCACGGACAACGACTCGGACATTGAGATCGTGACTAACTCCGACAATCGACCGATGGGCAATAAGGCTGCCAAGCGAGCTCGTCAAATGGATTCTTACCTCGCACAACTGACGGAGCACACACGATCAATTGCACAATCAAGCGCGTCGATGGCGTTGGATTCGCGTGTCCAAAGTTCAGCCGTTGACTTCCTCACTGACGATGTAGTACTCAAGACTGACACCTCAACTCTCAAAGGAGCCATCAAAGTATATTATGAGAAAAAGCAAGCGGAGATATTGAAGAAGCAAGAGGGAAAGTTAGGTGCTCCCGAGAAGGAGTAGGTTTTGTTGTAGTTGTGGTTATTGTTTCTTTGGTATACTTGATCCTGGCGATTCTGTATGTGGCTGGTATTCCTTTTTTTATTCCTTCACTATTTTCCTCTCGAATTTTATATTTTATCCTTGATTGTCTTGTCTGTTTCTTTTCTTATGTCGTGGCCCCAAAAAAATTATGTTTCAATGTAAGTATTGTGCTATAATTTGGTATGAAATGATATATATATATATATACACGTATATAACTGAGACTTATATACACGCATCAAACTGTGAGGTGAGATGAACAAACTCTGTGAGAAGTACATTCAACCACCAGGATATCCATTACTTATCTTTACGCTTTCCTATTCAAAAAACATCTTACAATTCAATGTTATAATTAGAATCTTTTCGCTCTAAGAGATTCAATGTGAATCTTTTCGCATCTGTTTGCTCTAAGATTCAATCAACGGTCTTTATCTCCTTTCAGCGGATTGAGGACTTATGTGAATCAGGTGATTTATTTCCATCAATCAACGGATACCTTTACATTATAAACTGGTGAAAGATTTATAACAATTAAAACAAAACATTTGAGAAATAAAACCTCAATGCCAATCGAACAACTTTTAATAATAATCAAACATAAAATCACAGACTGAACAAACTTCTCTTTCCAAAATCAACTTATGACGTTCTACTCAGCTTCACCACGTAAGTTCCATAGATGTTCGATCAAGTCCTTTTGGAGTTGATTATGAACTGCTGGGTTTTTGATCTCGCGTTGCATGGCCCTATACGGAGCCATGTCTTGTTCGGGACGAATAACTTGTGCAAGTTCAACCAGTGGTATGACCTCTTGCAAGCCCTCAGCCCGCTCCTCCTCCACAACCATGTTGTGGAGGATCACACAGGCCTTCATGATGATGGCCAAAACCTTCGGGTTCCACATACGCGCCGGGCCAGCCACGATCACAAAACGTGCTTGTAGGATTCCGAAGGCACATTCAACATCTTTCCTAATGGCTTCTTGCCTTTTGGCAAAATGCTGATAGATGCCGGTAAGTCATTTTATGATCACATAGAATTTGAGAATCAAGGAAAAAACCACTAACTTTCTTTTTCTGTTCCTGTGGACGTGATATAGATTGGACAATAGTGGCCCACTTTGGATAAATCCCGTCAGCAAGATAATAGCCGTTGATTTCGAAATTACACGCTGGAGCTTCTCCTCTGGCCAGTCGATCAAAAAGCAACGAGTGATTTAAGACATTGAGGTCATTTAGAGACCCCGGAAGACCAAAGAAAGCATGCCAGATCCATCGATCGTGGGATGCAACCGCCTCTAATATAATAGTAGGGCCACCTTCCTCGCCTTTGTATTGCCCGCTGTGAGCTTTGGGGCAGTTCTTCCATCTCCAGTGCATGCAGTCCAGAGATCCCAGCATACCCGGGAAACCTCGAGCGGCGTTTATCGCCAGTAATCTTTGTGTATCTTCGGCGTTGGGTTGTCGGAGGTACTCTTTTCCAAACTTTTTGACGACAGCGGCACAGAACCGCTTAACACTTTCTAGCGTGGTCGACTCTGCTATACGGAGGTTTTCGTCGTTCATGTCCGCAGGTGTTCCATAAGCGAGCATCCTGATGGCCAAAGTGCATTTCTGCAGAGCACTTAGACCCAACTTGCCGCAAGCGTCTCTCTTCTGGCGGAAATAGTCGTCCTGCGCGGTGACACCATTGACAACTTGACCCCATAGTGTGCGTCCCATTCGAAAGCGACGTCAAAACATTTCGTCGGTGTATTTTGGGTTTGCACCATTTGCACCAAAATAATCGGCTATTAACTTTACATGACCTTCTTCGCGATCCCGCTCAATGTTGGTAGCCTTCCCCGGTTTTGAACCGCCGCCTTTCTTGCTCGTATGGGCTTGGGACTCGATGACATGGCGAGCAACGCCAGCGGTGACTTGGCCAGCATTGGCAACCATCCGCATGCGATTAGATGACTGGCCTACGATGCCGATAAGATCATTGAGAGCTAAAGGATGGGATTGAGTAGGTGGCATTATGTGAAAGATTGGAACGGAGAACTTTTGGAACGGAAAAATGTGACTACAGGGGTTGTTCAAGATTGGAACAAGCCCTTCGATTGCTATTCGCCGATCTAATCTATGACGTGATTCATTTCTCATGTCTGGACTAGATCGTCCAATTTTTCATCTCACTTTCTTAATTTTGCAAAGCCTCGGTTTTGCCATTTTTTAACAAACAGGCGGGAGACTCGTCATACATGCTCTCGCCTGTCAACTGTCATTTGTACATGATCCCGATGGGGTCTTGTTTTACATCAAACGGTGGCGCTGCTCTTACATCGTGATACAAGCCCGTTGTCTATACGTGACCCTTGTATGTTTACGTGTATGTAATCATTTTCAATCATGATTCATCCACTCTGGAGTTGTAGACTCCTCGGTCTGTTCTACCACGCGTAGAACACTGTGCCATTACCACAGTACAGCATCTTACTGTTGTAGAACTCCTACGCAGTCAAGCGTAGGCTGAGCCGGAGAGGGGAAGAATCACAACTTGTGAGAGTTGTAAAACTACAGGTGCGTGAAGCTGCCCTCTGCCTTTGAAATTGCTTTTGAGAAAGATGAGACCACACTAATTTTTCTTCTTTTGTCTTTTAAGGTTTCCCGTAACTTGATGAGACTTGCACAGTTGCTCCCGCAGCACTGCGCAGAGTCTGTCGCTATTATGTACAACCCTATACGAGGTTGTAGCAAGAAGTTACATATAAATTTTGATGTATACACAGTTTTGGCTGCTTGTGTAACAAATTACAGGTCAAAAAAATGAATTTCAGAACCCGGACTCGACCCGGCCTCGACTTGAATCAAGAGGCACGAGTTGTTGTTTTTAGAAATGCTCTAAATTTGACGACCCCACGACTGTTTCCTGACCCAGCTCAGCGACTTCTTCTCTTCCCTCGACTATCACACTTTACTCACTACTTCTTTACTACAACCAACTCCACTAATACAACAAATTTAACACTTTTTTTAAAAAAAACTAAGTACGTATCCTTCTTTCTTTTCTAAAAAAAACTCTTATAAAGTTTTACTAACTAAAAAAAAATCTTTCTTTTCCTTACTTTTTAGGACTACTCGATACAATATTCCGTTGAGTTCTGAAACTCCAATACACTAAAAAAAACGGATAAAAAACTGATGGACACTTCTTTTAAGAGACTAACACTCCCCCTATTGATTCATAAAAAAGAAAATCCCCCTCCTCTTTTCTCTTTCCTCTCCATCCCCCTCCTTTTATATTTTTTTTTATCTCTACTCGACACACAGCTTATTCTTTTATTTTGTTCTCTTCCGATCGGATCTTCGCTCTACTCTGGGTTTCCGGCGGTCTATTTGGTCTCTGCTCTTTCCTATGTAAGTATTTATTCCATCTCTCTGATCTCTTTCCCTCCCTTTACTGATTCGATTTGATTATATCTCAGCCTCGGCCTCCACTTTCTCTGATTCTCATGATGTAAGCAATATCTCTACTTATTCTTTACTTTCTTCTTGTCTTTCGTACTAATTCTTTCTCCACTTTCTTTCTTCATTTTCCTTTCAGGTTCTCTCACCAGCTTTTAATCTATCCAGCAACCATCTTCTTTAGGTAAGTCTCTTTATGTTTGTTTTGATTGTTCTTGAACTGACTTTCTCTCTTCTTTTTGTGTGTATTCTTTAGAATCTTTCATTTGATACAAACAACTTCACACCTCCACTTCGATCTCCACTCTTCCTCTTTACCTTCACCTGTTCGCTCCGATTCAAACTTGTAATCTTTTAGGTAAGTCATTTCTGTCTTTTCTCGTCATCCATTTTATTGATTATTTTGATTTTTTTTATTTGTCATTAACATCTTCTAGTTGTCAGGTCAGGATCCCAGGTCCGATTGGTCTTCCCCTTTTTTTTTTGAGCACCTCCACTTTCCAATTCTAGCACCCCACTTATTATTCGATCTCAACTCTCTTCTTTACTTTCATCACCTTCGTTTCTAAGTTTAAAGTAAGTCTTCTTCTTTTCAAGTATGTTCTCTCATCTTTTCCTTCTATTTGTCTTGTTTGTACTGACTTGAATTTCTTTGTTTTGGTATTGTTTAGATTTTGATTGTCCTACCGCTCCGACCGATTCGCTATCAACTGAACACCTCCACTTCGATCTCAATCCTCCTCTTTCATTCAATCGTCTCAATTTTTTGTATTAGGTGAGTCTTTTCTATTCTCCTAGGTTTGTTCTTTGCAATCTTCTCTCCTCCTCTCTCTCTCTGTTTTGCTCCGACCGATTCGATTTCAGTCTTTCATCTTTTAGGTAAGTAGTTCATTCTTCTGTATCATCTTTTTCATCTTTCTTCTTCCTCCTCTAATAGTTTCTGTAATAACTCATCTTTGTTCTAATTTGTCTTGATTTGTTTAGTTTCATTTTGTTTTTCTTTTGCTTGATAGGTTCACATCCCAGCTTCGATCGATTTCAATGCCTCCATTCCAACTTCCACCATTCTATCTTTACTTTCACCTGTTCGGTCCGACCGATCCGAATTTGGAATCTTTATGTAAGTCCTTTCTGTTCTCCTTCTAATTAATCTTTTTTTTTAAATCGATTAAATTTGCTTATTTTATTTGTCATTTATCATTTTCTAGTTGTTAGGTCAGGATCCCGGCTCCTATCGATCTTTCCTTCTTCCGAGCACCTCCACTTTCTCTTAACTCTCCACTCTTCCACCCTCCTCTTTTCGCTCCGACCAATTCAAATCTGTAATCTTTAGGTAAGTCAATCTCAACTCTTCCCTCTTCTTATCTCTCTGATCTATCTCTCTAATTGTTTCTTCTTTCTGACAGTCTGTTAGTTTACGATCCGCCAGTTCCGATCGATCTTCCCCTCTTTCGAGCTCCTCCACTTTTCAATCGACCTCCACTTTCAATTCTACTTATCTTTCTTCTCTTTATCTAATTATTTTGGTACTAAGTCATCTTTACTCTTATTTGTCTTTTCCTAATTTTAATTTAGTTGTTGTTTGTTTTGTTTGTTAGTGTGTTTGTTTTAATATGTAATGATGAAATAAATAAATAAATAAACTTTTTAAATGAACAGATCCAAGAGAGCATCCTCTGAAAGATGATTAGAGGTGTTGAACACAGAGAGCTCGAGCAAAGACTGTAAAGAACAGTCTTTGCTCTGGTGAGTATAAGTAGGGAAGAAGGGGATGATGGATCTGATCACAACACCGTGCGTGTTCGCCGCGCCCTTGTAGAGGGGCTTATGATATAGGCCCCGAGTTTGGTTTGAGACCGGCAGGAATTTTGAGCATTTTTGCTCAAAACCCCATTTTGGGGGTTTTAAACTTTGTGCAACCTCACAAGAGATTGAGAAGAGCTTCTTCAAGATCTTCCGTGTCTTCTCGTAGCGGTTTTATCCTGTCACCAATTGTAAATTGTGAGAAAATTGGCTTCCAAGATTGTGTGATGTCAAAGGGGTCAAGCACCAAATTTGATGAAATTCAATTGAGACGCGGGTCTGACTTACTAAATCATAATAAGACCTTGATTCACAATAGCTCAAATGACACGCTTTGCTCAAGGAAAGTGGTGCTGAAAGTGGTACAAGCTTATGTACAAGGCTTCTACAGAGCTCTCCTCAACTTTTTGTGAGCTTGCACAATTTCTAGAACACCCAAAATGGGGTTTTGAGCAAAAGTTCTTGAAATTCCTGCTGGTCTCAGGCCAAACTTGGGGCCTATGTCATAAGCCCCTCTATAAGGGCGTGGCAAATTCTGTAGTACTGATAGCACAGCAGGTATTATACGGTGCTTGAAAGGGTATAGTCAAACCATTGACCAATCATTTCATCACGAGATGAATGAAGATCCATCTGAAGAACGCCACTATGCCTGCCCACTTGGAACCCAGAGCTAGCAGACATTTGAGGAAATGTCCATTGAAGCTTGTTTGGGCCTGGATAGTCATGCATTTCCCTTGATGCACACTCAGGTAAGCTTTTCTCCTTATCTGATTTGAGTAGCCACTTAGCATTGATGTATGCTCTAAGGTATTTGGAGATAACAACCGCCACCTGTCCCAAACAATCTCCCAAGCTTGCATCTTGATGGAATTATCTGCATTACAAAAGCAAATACAAACCATTACCAACAATCTAGCTACAATCACGGACATTGTCCAAACAATTGCCACTAACCCATAACCCCAAAGTCAACCAAACCAATTGATCAGTGTGAATTACCCTCCTGTAGATGAACCTTGGAAATCAAGTGACAAACTCTTGGTATGAATTCCATCCCTTCTTTTAAAACTGATACTGACTTTAAATTTACAGGATATAATGAATCCGCTGGCCCTTAGACTCATGGAATCACCGGAACTTCAAGCATACATGGCTTCTTGGAACACACCAGAGGGGTACCTCCCTCACTCATTGTTCAATACAATCAAAGTGAGTCACTTACTCACCTTAAGGTTGTGTATCAAATGTTAATCTGCGCAATCTGATTTATGCATCTCAACATTGCAAAGGAAGGCCCTCAATTTACATCAAAGTACTTTCCACCTCAACACTTGGGTGTAGAGGAGGCCTCCAGCACCCAAAATACTACACAGCAATCAGAGTTTGTGTGAAGCATGCAAGGGAAAAGATACACAATGTTGTAAGTTACGTCCTTTACTTTTGTCATACTGATTAGTTCAAAATCACCAATTCAACCTATTTATTCATGATACAGCTCTTGGCCAGTATCCATGTCCCCACAAAGGGGGACCATTCTCATTCCTGTTCCAAACCTCGTGGACCTTGTTCAACAAGGAAGTACATTTGTACTTTCCTTTACAACATAATAGGGTGATTAACAAATTGC
Organism: Melampsora americana; assembly: GCA_022264835.1. Classification (NCBI taxonomy): domain Eukaryota; kingdom Fungi; phylum Basidiomycota; class Pucciniomycetes; order Pucciniales; family Melampsoraceae; genus Melampsora; species Melampsora americana. The sequence continues at coordinate 596,505 of JAIFHY010000001.1, read as the reverse complement.
CACCCAATGTTAGGTTTGTGTCAAATGTTGGAGTGTCAGGCCAAATTGTGGGGCCAAGGCCGTGTGGGAAGTAACTGATCTGACTAAGTGAGCTCAAATTGCTCATCTTGTAAGTCAAATCAAACTCTCTCAACCTTACAATCAAATAACTCACATGCCTTTTTTTCCAGCTTCAGGAAGCGGCAAGAATTGTGTTTTAAGGTGGCCAAGGTAGTGAATTGATCTGGGCTTGCGTGGATAACCAGCTCTTGCAGCTTTAATTGACTCACAACAAAGACTATGTCATTGCATAAGTACATTCACAAAATGGCTTAAGAATTGGGTTTGCTGACTTTTTGTTGAAACATAGCTTTTACAACATTGTGTGTGAGGAAGACCAAAGGTACTTCAATGGTTGTACTTTTCTTCAAGAACTCAAGGATAAACAACTCACTCTCAATCTTCCGTTGCACAAGGCCATCCTGGCGCGCATGCCTAGGGGCGGGCACATTGGGAATGGCTCAGCAAGTAGCTCGGGAATTGTGATTGAGTAAATTAACCAAGTGTTAGATATCACGTCTATTTGTTGACTTTGTTGTAGTTTCTGCTCTTGTCTTGCTTGCAATGGAATACATCACTTCTTTTACCAAATGAGCCTCGATTAGCGGTATTTATTGATGCTGAGCAAATGGTTGGGAAATTTCAGCCCCGGTCTCTTGGGGCCAAATGTTTCTAGACCGTCTGAAGTCGCTTGAAAAGCGCCCAGGAGTTGCCTGCAAGCCAGCCTGCAGACAGGCACGTTTGACGCCTAGCAGATGTCAAACGTATGGTTTATCTTCAGACCGGCGATTGCTGCAGAGGGTTTGGCCGCCCTCAGACAGCCAAACTGGGTAGCCTTCAGGCCATCCAAACCCTCCCGTGGTGTATGAACACAGGCCCAACAAAGTGAGATACAGTGCTATACATATGCGTGCCCCAACAGCACTCTTTTGTGTTTTTTTTTGAGGTGAGTGACCAGAAAGGGGATTTTTTGACTCATAAATTCCAAGACCAGGTCATGTGGGTGACTAGGGGGGGATTATTTGGGATTATTTGAAATCTGACCAGAGAGATGGGTTTTTTTGGTCACCCACATCTATAGGAGAATTTTTGGGTCCTGTTACAGGTAGATCGGGAGGAGGATTGGAGTTCAGACAACTGCTCGCCCGGGCGATCGTTCCCCGCACCACATGCTCAGAACAGCATCTGGGCTCAATTTCATTTCTGCACAAGAATTCATTTCAAACGATAAAAACCCTTTACTACTAAGGTGAAGACAGTTGATATCGGATTCCATCTGGCCTACTAAATGTTTGATTGCCGATGAGTCCAGTCTTGACCAAACGAGTATAACGACGCGATTACAGATTTTAGGAGGGGGAAACTGAAGAAGGATTCAAACGACTAATAGAAAACCGAGGCTATGGTCTTGATATTATTTTTTCGATACCATATGTACCAATCAAGATTCCTCTACAGTGACATCACAAATACAAGCGGGGTCAAACAAAAACCAAAAAAAAGCAAAACACAGATGGGGGTTAGGGAGTCTTCTCAATCACTTTCGTCAGCATTTTTGATGTTACCAGAACTACTGGTACCTAGATGAGTCTCATGAGCAGGGGGAAGTCCTCGCAGGCGTCGAATGAATCCGGAGGCGTTAGGGTTATGCAAAGGGCTCTCGACACCATCGGTTCCAATGCAGCAATCGTAGATGAAGCACCCCACAAAGGTTCCGCTGTTCGAAAAACGAAAATTAACTTCCATCTCCTGTGGTCAAGATAAGACCGGAGGTGCATATAAAAACCTTACCACACAGGTGCCAAGGTTGCACACCAGAACCAGTAGCTATAAAGAACGCGAAACACGATTCTTGCTGTTAGCACGTCCGCAGCACGCCTATCATATGCCACACGTACCCTGATCTGATTCGCCAAACCTCACTTCCGTAGCCGGCAGCCCAAGTGACTAGCCGAGGTCCGATGTCCCTAAATACAACAATAGCTTTTAATACGACATTCTAGATCGAAGGAGTGAGCCAACTCACCGGGCTGGGTTCAAAGCAAAGGAGGTCTAATCGTCATACACCTCATAAGCTTTCGGTACCTAGCGCCAAGTCAGCTTAAATCAATACTCACCTGCATTCCCCTATTTGAAGAGAAGGTCGTTAGTTGGCGTAGGATGTAACCGCATCAAATTTTGGAACTCACAGAGTAGCCGCCAGGGCGAAAACCACCCAAAGTATGATGAAAGGACTGATCCCCTTTGGTGGGGCCATGTTCCCGGCATCTCCGGTAGCGACACTGGCAGTGGTCAATGATGTCAGTCAGAGGGCCTCTAAATCGATCTGAACTTTCTACTCACATAAACATCATCAAGATCGCGGTCATCAAAAACTCATTGAAGAAACACCCAAGGTTGGACATATAGGGAAGACTGTCTCGGTTGCGTCCAATCAGATAAACCACTCGCAAATCCATGGCAGTCAATGGTGAGAACTCACGGATCTAAAAGGTAGGAGAATTTTAGTAAGCTTTGAGGCAGATACAATTGTGACCCGTAAGTAAAACTTACTCGTGAAGTATAGGCCACCGGTTTTACCAATTGTGCGGATGTGGGGACCTCCCTCAAACAAAGAGATGGCCCGGGAATAATTCAAGTCTTCAATCATGCCATGGAAAAAGTTAGTATACGAGAGCCATTAACATATAGTATATTGTATACTACTCACACGTGAGTCTAGAATGAGGGGTTGCATAAACCCGTCAGAACGCGTTGCTAAAGGCCTGTTGAAATCTAGAGATGAAGGTTGCGTACCCTGCTCCAAAGAAGGCGCCAGTGAATTGGGCAAGCCAGTAAAGGGGTCTACACGAAATATTGATCGGTAAGGACTCGCAGGACGCCTTCAGAACCTCCAAATGAGATCAATGAAAAATCCCTTACACTTTTTTCCAAGAGCTTTACCGCAAAACGGTGCATATGTTAGTCGTGACATTAATTGTTGATATGCTTGTAGTACACCACTCACAATCCTCTCAGTAAAGCCAATGTCAGGGTGAACTGCGGGATTGATCTGATAAGAGCAACTCTTATCAGATAATTGGTCTGATGCAGGAAATGCCGTGTAGCGAAGTCTCAATCAAGTAAAAAACCGAGTACTGACGTGTCCACCACTGATACCTCCAGATACAACAACACCAAGCATACTAAGAAAGAGCACCATAAAAGGTCAACGCTCTCACTCTGCTACTTCGATCGAGTTTTATTTCACCTACACAGCTACTCCCCATCCGAACTGAGAGAACACGAAGAAAGTCAGACACTATGGAGACTAAATATAACTCTCATGTTTGAACTCACCGATACGGTAGTCCAACTACCTCTTTCACCCGGGGCAACATTGGTAGACCCACCAAGAGTCACTTGATGGTTGACGGCCGTACCTAGATTATTCATCATGAGTCGCGTCGGTCATGTTAGCAATCTCAAAGTGAGACGATATGGAATGAAATCCCTCACCGAAGAGAACCAATACTGCGGTTCCAAAGAACTCTCTATATCCGAGGCATTGGAAAAGCCGATCATGGTAGGTAAACTTCCTATTAATGAGTATCAATCCAGAACTACAGAACTTACGCCCAGAATTCACGTGTCCGGCTACGGAACCTCGATATCCCAGTCTCTTTTCGACGGGCTTGGACGGCCGGGAAGCGAGAGTCTAGCGCAGGCATGACCGACATACCAGGCGTGTTCGATTGATAATCATATTGCTCGCCGCGGTTGCCTTCTAGGTCGCGAATCTTGTCGGCGGAGGATCTTCGATTTTGTACGCCGGAATCTTGGTGGGAAGCCATTGCTATGGGAGTCTTGGATTCTAATAAGGAACTAAAGCTATTGTAAAAGGTACGGAGATGTAGAAACACTGAAGGGGTTTATAAATCTTTCCAGGACTAAAATGAAAAAATAATCTGAGGTGCCTAGATATGAGCAAAGCTACAACAGGTCTTGCGATGACAATTCCGGAAGATGTGGAGACGATAGAAGGGAGGGGAACGCTTCCCGTCGCAATTTTTTCTGATTTTTTCTCGCGAAGGGGGGAGTGACGATTCTTGAGAACGAGCGGGAGCCAGTGCGGAACTTATATGGAGGTAGGAGCCCAAATGTTGTTTTCAGAACGCCCCTTTTCATGTTATACTTTAAGTGAGTTCCTCTGGGAGACTGAGGTCAACCCCATATCAAAGACTCGCTTCGCCCTTTCAAGATTCTCCATCATCATGTTGATAGATTACATACATAGTCAGTAGATCCCTTATTGCATCATCAATCAACAGGCTACACAACGGGTTAATGTAGAGTATTTACGCTACGGAATTTTTGAGTTGGTAATGGTGATGACTATCAAGTCCCCGCAGAGAAACCGGAACCACCCAGTGTAGTGTTGGGGTGTGTCTGATAGTGTAGCTATGGTAGGTGACCAAGGGGCAACAGGGTGGGGCAAGGCAGGGAGAGGGAAGCGGTAGGCGCGTAATATAGATCGACAAACAAACAAAACAATACCCTGATACTGTAATATCTAACTCCCGAAATTCGATCATCGTCTTTCTACCGGACTTAATACAAAGGTAATAATCGTACTATCTTAGACTTGCGGTGGAGTTGAAGCGCGAACAGTTTAGAGAAACTGACTTGGAAAATCCTACGAATGATCAAAACAATTGCGTCAAACCCTTGGGACCACTGAAAGCAAATCTCCGGTCGCCGAAGCTTATGGTTTCTGGGTTGATGTCCATCCTCACTCGTCTTTGCCTGAGTCTGGGAAATGGCCTGATGTATTAATGTGAGTCAATGGTGTATTGTGCATCAGGTGAGGATTTGTTTACATACAATATGGTGGCCAATCGTCTCATTGCTCAGACTCAAAGTTTCAACTGAAGTCTCATTGTTGGGAGAAGAGAGGATGATCGTGAAATAGTTCGATCAAGGTAGACTTGGTTTTGCGTGTGCCAAGTCAGCCAATATCCTGCTTATCTGGAGGAGAGGACATCGTATTGAAGACGACAATGGTGTATCGAAAACAGAGCGGGACTTGAAGGGTCTCATAGATTGAGTGCAACGTCTGCTTCATTTTGAGACTGCCTGCAGATACCTCACTTCGCAGAAAGAATCTTGAGAAGACCTCGCACGGCGTCTCTAGATGGGCTCACTTGTGATTTGTATGTATTACTCCAAAGGTGATTGATTGGGTGTTCGAGGCGTGCATGTAAGGCATCTTTCGCAAGATGAGATATTCATTTACAATGTCCGAATTCCGGCAGTGTGCGCCGATAGCAAGATAACGACTTGAGATCTAGAATTCGAATTTTGGATTTCTAACTGAGATCTCACGCGAGCGACGGTCATGGATGTAATCCTGTGTGATCCTATTCGCTAATGTCAGTGCGTCAGAGTATCTTCAGGCGCAATCTCAAGTCGCTGCTGAGCGCTGCTGGCTGGAGGATGATAACTAGGTCAAACTTTGGATTTCGACTTTGATAGGTCTCAGTTCATCTTCAGCGGCACAGTTTCGCGCGAGCAATGAAAGATCAACACTTGGTGATGGAATCACGGTGGAACACTGAGGATCATATGACTTGACGAAAATCAAGATGCTTGAAGTTGATAAAATACTTGAGGATAACACGGCAAGTTCAATCCCGATATGCCATGCTAGCAGGCTTTGAGATACAAATCCAGCCTCATCCACGGACCACCATTGCCTTGCAGCTTCGTGGCGCAATCAAGAGGTTAACTGTACATCCATATTTAGACACCCAAGCGAGAGTCTAAGTGACTGGTGCGGTTCATGGATGATCTTTGATTAATTGCACATAGTAATTGTCGTTTATTACCCCTGACATGTGCGCTTCTTGACTGTTGCATATACGTGAGATTGACTTTAGTTTGGCTCCGATATGTTCTCAAATTTCGCTCAAGCGATATCACAAGAGACTATCATTGATTGGACTTTTGATCCGCTTCGCATCATGCCTCGAGTCTTGGTGAAAAGAGGAAATTAGCATGTGTGATCGGTATCAATTATGTAGTAACCTTCTTTTTCGGCTGCCCAGATGGAGCTGGCAAAACGGAGAGGATACTAAACAAGAAGGGTCTAAATGACAGGTAACTTGAAGACTGAGTCTGTTATCGCATACATTGATCCAATCTAGCTTTCCTTTGCGCTCAACTTCCAGTCGTGATTACGCACATTTATCTTGCTACATACGTAGGTCCAGTGCTGCAAATGTATGTCTTAATTGCAAAGACTGTCTTAAAAAGAACGAGAGCATGTGAGGATCGCAGGAGATTGGGAATGGGATGGGAATGGGAACAGTCTTCTTGCCCTGTATGGCCCAACCGTGTACAACCCAACAGGCGTACCGAAGCATAAAGAGACCAAATCAGATTTTATCGATCGGATTGTGAGGTGACCTCCTTGCTGAGAGGTCCCTGAAGCTTCCCATCGAATCAAGGTACTATGGCCTCCATCCATGTGAGGATCAAATTTTTGTCAGAAGTTGACAAACATTCCTCCCTCAGCCCCCCAAAAGTCTTACATCACGCAGTTTCATGTTAAGCTTGTTGACACACTTCCACAACCTGCTTTCAACCAATCTACTGTCCTCACCTGTCCGGAGTGCCCTTCACAATTGAAGTATGTGCAACCATACATAAGATCTAGGACACAAGACCAATTGACCCATTTGATAGCGTGGCGGGAAGCGTGATTGATGGTGGAAAGGACATATGAAGCTCGCGGTGACACTGACAGTCTCCTTTTCAATACTCGCTTCACCCGTTATTTGATGATTGGATACTTTTTCAATCAACTTTATCCAACTCACTCACTGGGTTGTTCATTTCTTTTGTTCAATCTTTTGCTCACTAATCTCATTGTTCACACCTTTTAGTCGAGAGGTCAGATGTCCATAGTTGGTAAGAGTGTATGCAGTTTGCTCTTGAACTGCTCCGAGCGTCTACAAAGGTTTTCGAACACCATGAGTGGCATTAGGAATCCAGGGGAAGCCCAACGCTGTACAGCCTCATACAACCAAGCTCTGTACAGTATGTACACTCATTCCCATTCCCATCCCATTCCCAATCTCCTGCGATCCTCAAGTACTCTGAAAAGAACTGCTGCAGGTTTTCGGAGTTGCTTGCCGGGATAGACATTCGAGCGGCTTCTGAGTCATCTTCCAACTTTCAAACCCCCAATCGACTTGGGTGAGCGGGTCTCATGAGGCCTTAGTCTTTCACTATGTCAAATGCATACAACTTCCTCAAAGCTTGTTTCACTTCTTGATGCCTATTGACGTATCTGCTCACGTAACGGGTAATGGCGTGGATGGCCGCTTGAAATTGTCGAGTGGGAATGCTATACCCCAGGCGCGTGGCGCGTATATGTACGGTCCGTCGCAATGAAGCAGGAGGCAGTGAGTCACAAGTTTCAGCGCAATAGGCCAAGCCGCTCGAACAGAATGCTCACCGCCGTGAGTCTTCCGGAATCACAAATAGTAATCTCGGTTCTTTCCGGCACGGCAGGGGCTCACCTTGCAGACCGATCTGTTCCAGCTGATGAACTCAAGATATGCTTCGTTTGGCTCGTCCTCATGCACGTGGTCTATCTTCATGCTCTTGTTCGTGTTGAATTGCGTTAAGATGTACACATACAAACATACAAATAGGCCAAGATCCCCTCCTGAGCCTAACTTAACTAAGTCCCATCGTTAAGTTGGCTCCTGACCTAGAATGTTTCTGTTCAAAGTTCAAAGGTACAGGGTCAACTCTCCTCTATCTTATGCCTCATAATCTTGATGACTTGGATCGTGAGCTTGAAGCTATGTTGTCTTCTTAATTGCTCAGCTCTGTCTCGTCAACACGTGACTGAGCGTGTCTTCTTTACCTATTTCAAAGGTCATCGATGTGACATTCTTACAATTGTTTGTATATTTCCCAGAATACCTCTTCTCTTGGACTTCCTCTCCTTGTATGGTCAGGGGCTATTTATTCGCTTCAGTGTATAAATTCAATGACTCTATCATAGAGATATCAAAGCGTCCAGCTTACAACATGGAGAGTCATTTGAAAGGATCAAAAGAGAGTATCTGAGGTCTGAAGACCACAAGTAGTTGAATCAGGTCATGTTATGAATGCTAGACGAGGGCTGATATGATGAGAGGCAAGCTTTTTGAGTCACCGTCACCTGCCTGAAAGTTGTCTAGTTCTTAGTGCACCTCACAATGACGGTGAACAAGAGGTCTCTCCTATTTCGATTACGGCCACGAACAACTTGCCGTAGTCGGTACATCTACCCAGCTACACATATCGCAAGTTCTGCACTTGGATATACTTGGATCATGCGATCAAGTCAGTTGGAAAGCACGCAATAGCCACTACGAACAGGCGGGGAGGGCGATGAGGAACTCGTGGATGTGATGAAGCTGATTTAAGCAGGGTGTATGCTAAAGCCGGGATTAAAAATTAGGGACATGTATAACACAGGAGCTGTGTTGTATGAAAGTGAGTCGAAGTTTGATTCCCGAGGGATCGTTAACATAAACTGTACCACAATTTTCACCGCACACGAGTCTCATTGAAGTGACCGTATCAACAAACGACTATCCTGTCAAGATGCCAACCTATGGTGGAGGTCAGTTTGTTATCCTCTTCTGAAGCCCGATCGAATCTGATATTGAACATACCTCGAATTCCACTTTTGATTGGCGCGTTTATGGATCAGACGAAGTATCGGCTGTAGTCTTAGACATGGGCAGCAGTACCACACGAGCTGGGTATGTCTCAGCACCGCAGTTCAATACAACGTACGCGTCAAGTCGTTTGATAGTCAATTTAACTCACACAAGCCTTGGAATTCAGTTACGCAGGCGAAGACACGCCTAAGGTAGGTGATACCCACTTCCTACGGCTTTCGATTAGGATCTGGCGAGGGCGAACCTGCTCATCGAGATCCTAAATACTTCTTCGGGGACTTTGGCCCCACGGTCTGGAGAGCGGGAATGGAAGTCCGCAATCCGATGACCGATTCGATTGTAGAAGACTGGAATGCAGCCGAGAAGCTCATGCATTTCGTCCTCGATCGCGAAATGCGATTATCACTGCCAGGTAAGCAGCCTCGAATCGGAACTCACAACGCTAAGATTGATCTTAATCAGGCTAAAGTCTGACATTTGTGGACGCGATCAAAAAGGTGCTGAGCTAGAACCGGATGAGAGACGTGGAATTCTGACTGAACATCCCTTGTTGGTTACGGAGGCATCATGGAACTCCAAAGAGAATCGAGAACGTATGATTGAATTAGCATTCGAAGAATTCGACACCCCGGCATATTACTCCGTTGATCGCTCGGTGATGTGCGCGTACGTACCCAGCCTGCAACGGGTCAACGATAGATCACATCCTACAGTACTCAACACAACTTACTCAACCTCTCCTCTTGTTAGATTTGCTGCCGGAAAAGGCTCAGCGCTTGTGGTAGATATCGGCGAGGATCTAACAACTGTCACTCCAGTTTGCGATGGATTTGTGCTTCGTAAAGGTGATTTCATCATCAATAGACTTCGAAGCTTGTCATCCTGTAATCACAGTTACCGTCACGCTCATCTGAATTATTTAAATGTGAATAGGTATCCAGAAATCTACCTATCGCAGGAGGCTTACTGTCATCACTTCTACTCTCAACAATGCAATCCGAGTCAACCACCCCAATCTTACCCCAGTATCTTATCGCATCGAAACCTGTCCTTCCTTCTGCACCTATCACGGTGTCCTAGTGAGGATGGACCTGAAGCCCAGGCGAACGCTACTGCTGATCAAATTCCAGCTGGGGTTATCTTGCGCGAAGAACGTATGCCAGGAAAACCCGACTCGACCACTACTCCAACCTATGCCAAATATCAGGAATTGCGTATCATGCACGACCTCAAGGAATCTATATGCGAAGTCTTACCCCGATCATGGGACGAAGAGTCAGTTTTCTGCCTTTTTGCATTGTCAACCACTGGTTAGGCGTTGATCATTGAAAATGGATTGACTCTATCGATCACGTCTTAATAGAATTGTAGCCACTCTTCCAATCAGATCATTTCGAGCTTCCTACCGGACAACTTCGACTATTTGGCCGACCGCGTTGTACGATACCTGAAGTTTTCTTCAACCCAACCTTTATACCATCAGAGTTTACGTCACAAACGAAAGTAAAGAATCCAGCATCTACAATTCCAACACCTGATTTATCAGCAGCCATTTCATTACCCAAGATGATTTTGAAATCTATCACAAGTTGTGACACGGATGTTCAAGCGATTCTTAGCTCTAATATAGTTATCACAGGTGGCTTGTAGTTTATTACCAGGTTTATTGGATCGACTCGACTGGGAACTCAAAGCTCAAATGCCCGGAATCAAGTTTAAGATCACAGCGGCTGGGAATATAGCTGAGCGACGTTTCGGAAGTTGGTTGGGAGGAAGTATTTTGACTAGCCTGGGATCTTTTCATCAGCTATGGGTAGGCAAAGATGAAGTAAGTGCAACCACTTGGCAATTTTTGACCTGAGATCTGCATCGAGTCACAATGAGTTGTTAATACCCTTCTGTTTTATAGTATAAAGAACAAGGACGTTCAGTGATCCATCGTAGGTGCAAGTAGGATGTCCTGGATTTAGAAATCGAGAGCAGAATAAAGGCAATATCCAAAAATTCTTCTGTGAGGCTTCACGCCAGATTGACATGTATGTAATGTATCAATAAATCATACGTCGGCTTGTATGGCACAATACACTGACAGAATAGATCACTTGATCACTTGACTGAAGCCTTGGCCGGAATATAGGTGTTGCTTGCCTATAAAAGGTTTGCCTGGCCTTTATCTTGATTTCAGTTCATAGTGCTATGGATCAGACTTGAGCGTGGTCTGCATCTTGCTAACTTCAGACTGCCTAATGTAACAAACTGAGATATATGAGAGCTTAGATATGCTGTCATGCTGAGAATCCAGATTTTGAATAGCTCAGCCAAGATTACGAAGAGCTCAAATGGTCACTATATAGACACCGTCATACATATCTTCATCTCGGGGTACCTTGAATGTACCCCAATAGGTGGATAGCTAATGCACTCACGAACCAAAATATATCATATCAATTCACTCAGTGGTAAGGCTCTGAACAATCTACATATCTATGTTCAACAGCATAGTGTCTTATATGGTAAAGTTCCTCGACCATACTTGAATATCACTATTGAACTGGGTCTTTACAGAATGGTCACAATTGCTTGAGATCCAATCGGATTCATACACTACTGCTTCAATTCAGAAAATTTAGTTACACATGTTGAAAAGATCATTCATTCATTCATTCATCCACGACATTTGCAGAAACTTTTGCTCTCTCCTTGATGCAGTGGAAAAGGTTGTGAGTTTCATTGATCAAAGATACCATACAGAAGCTTTCATGACTGTTGAAGAACTTTTGATACTCAAAAGAGTATCATTTTGTAAAATGGATCCATAATAATGATGTTTCCTTTCTGTTTTGGCCTGATCTAGGTTTTTGAGGCATCATGTTTACCTTCTGTTCACAGATAAAAAGACTCCATCAGTGATTTTGTAAATGGAATTCAAGGTCCTTGCAATCTGAATATGTCCGCTGATTTTGTGCATTGACTGAATTTCACTCAATGATATCTTTCCAATCATCTTTTCCACTTGGTTCAGAATGACAAAAACAAACAAACAACTGCTAATTACATCTCTTTCAAGATAAAGACTTCTAGACGTTATTCAAAGAAGTGGTATGTTTATCTCTCCTGGTTGGAAGTGAAAAAGACAATGTGTTCCAATTTCCTTGAACATCAGATCACATAACATTGATGATTTTCACAAGCTCCAGTGATTCCTCATCATACTCTTGCCATTTGATGTTGAATGGCATGGAGGGAAGGTCTTGGCCAAAAATATAGCTGGTATTGAAATTATGATATCTCTGCCAAAAGACAGATATTCTTATTATTATTATTCTTATCAAATCAAATGTATGCATGCATTTAGGCCATAGTATAAGATCACCCACTATGGTAGAAGTGTTTTATTGTAATTTTTGTGGTCCCAACCACAAGATTTGATCATGCGTGTAGTAACTAAGTTGTTAAATGTATGAAATCCACTACTCTTTACTGGAAAGACAAATCAATGTTCCTTCGAAGTCTTTGAGTGACACTGATGAAATATCTCTAAATAGTGTCTTTCTATCATCTTCTTTATATAATTATATAATCTTAATTTTCTATTTTTCTCTTCTTATCAATTGAACATTTCAACAACTTGAGATCAAAGAGATAGTTTTCTCTGCTTCCAACCACAAGACTTATCCTTGGCTAGTGTGGGCACCTTCAACATCCATGGTCTTGAAGTGAGACCACACCCATGAGAGCTTGCCAATGGCCGCCTCAGAGCCCATCTTTGAAGCTTCTGAACCTGTATTGGAAGTCAAGAGACGTCTGGATGGAGCAAGTAGTGATGAGAGAGTGATAGATGGGAATGCTAATTGAGAAAAGGGCAATTTGTTTCTTTCTTCACTTGTTTGTTCTTTTGTTTCTTTCCTCATCTGTTTGTTTGTTTGTTTATTTTTTGTTCTTCCATGTCCTTATTGATTCATTTGTGATGTACACAGTGTCTAATATGTTTTGCAATATGATTAGAGGATTAATAAATTCATGAACCCACTCTGGGATCTCCACAGGCCCGTGTATTGTCCTTTGGCCGTGTCCTTAGTAATGACACGGACCATTATTTGTATTTTTTCTCTTGAACACAATTGTAGCAGGCTGATTGCTTCAGAAAACTTCAGTAATAATCCCACATGATTTTATCCTTGTGCTACAGCAAGCATGACATTGCCAACAAGTGTTGTGATTTATTGCTGATCATAATACAAAAACACAAAACAGCAAGACCAATACAGCTCAGTGCATCAATCAGATTTCTGATGAATGCACAGAAATAGAGCTCAATTTTAAACTCTTCTGTACTTTCTGTGTCAATACTGGGTTCATAGTAACAACATGGAGGTTTTTGTTACTGTGGTACTTGAAGATTCCATACTTGTTCTTTTCTCATTTTGAAACTTTTTTTGGTAATTTGAACATCATGTGTTTAAATTTATTCAACTCTACCACAATTTGTTCAAAACATTTCATCTCAATTATGACTGGAATTGATCAATGTCCAGGGGAGTGCAGAAACCACCTTTTTAGTATCTGCACGGACCCAAATGATTTTAGAAGACATGATAGTTATTGATTTTTTTTAAATCAAAAAAACAAGTGATTTTATGCCTTTTTTAGCAAAAAACATCCCAAAAATGTTGAGAGTTGACTAAAACATAAAAGTGTAAAGAGTGGAGTGTGATCACAAAGTTCTTGAGAAACCCAGTAAAACACTCCCTTATATATAAGCATGTTTTATGCTTGTACTTTGTGAAACTCTGTGCAGATCCCAGTGTGATTACTAATCCTCTACAATTATGATAATAATTGTTCTTTCTGAAAAGCTACAAAAAGACACCCTTTGCCTGTCTCTGCCCAATGGTTTCTGAATGGCTCCTTTTGCCAATTTTGAATGCTGAACCGGGTGACCCAATGAGGTTTCAAGTGTCCCAGCTATTTTTTTGGGTGCCAAACCAAGGGGACCAGCATCTGGAAAATGATTGATGGAAATTGGGTTGTTCACTGCCTGCCAGAAGCCTGCCGCATAGTTGGCCGCTGGGACCTGCTGAAAGGCTGTCTTTAGTTGGACCCCACAGGCCGCCAGCTTGCAGTCAGGGCTGACCCGTGGTGTAGGGTTGGTTTTGGCCAGCGTCAGAAGGCTTCGGGCCTACCGGGTCACAGCCCAAACTTGACTAAGTTCCAATTGAGTTTATGTGTGTAAATATCAAAGTAAAGTATGATGTATTAGAGCATCTCCTATCGTTCAGTATATTTTTGAGTAAATATACTGTACGTACCAATTCGGTACGGTATCCATCAATACAGAATGGCGTGATTCCACTATCGTTTGGGATATTTAGGGTTCTGTACGTACCGAATGTACAGAACCCTAAATATCCCGCTATCGTGAAAATTTTTTGTTAGATTACGGAACAGCTGGAACAGCGAGAGAAGTAGATCAAGGAAAGGTGAGACTCTTTGTTATTGCACATATAAGAAGAGAGAGAAGAAAACAATGATAACTACTGCCTACCTGGAACAGCGAGAGAAGTAGATCAAGGAAAGGTGAGGAAAAAGGCCACCTTTCCTTAGCTGTTCCAGTCGGGTTATATAGTGAAATTAACAAGAAGAAGTATCACATGACAGAAATGTTGCAAAGCACACAAAATATGAAATAACGCGTAAGTAATGAAATATATGAAATGAGCGTATATGAAATGTAGATATGAGATGTTGTCAGCGTAGGTCATTGGTTATTATTAGTCACGCAGGACTGTATAGAGTAAAAGCGCTGGACTATCTCAACACCCCCCCTTGCGTGCAACATACTTAAAAAAAAGGAAAAAGAAAACAAAACAAATAACAACAGAGAGCAACGCGAGCTTAAGTGAAACTCAAACAATACCAAAACGCTCCCGGTGAGATTGAAGTAGGACGCGACCAAGAGGTTTGGTCAGCATGTCCGCAAGCATGTCTTTTGAAGAGACATGATGAATTGATATAGAGTTATCTGCAACACATTCTCAAACAAAGTGGTATCGAGTGTGTATATGCTTGGTTCGGGAATGATGTTGAGGATTTTTCGCAAGAGCTTCAGCGCCCTCGTTGTCGACATGAAGCAGAATCAAAGACGGAGGACGAAGGTGAAGTTCGGCAAGAAGGTTTCGAAGCCACAAACCCTCACGACATGAGTCGGAGAGAGCTTTGTACTCGGCCTCCGTGCTGGAGAGTGAAACAGTAGCTTGCTTACGAGTCCTCCATGAGATAGGACCGCTGCCCCATAGATAGGAGTAGCCGGTGGTAGAACGGCGATCATGTCTGTCCTCGGCCCAGTCAGAGTCAGAGTAACCGGAGACAGACGGGTCGCCGCCGAGAGTGAGTGAGAGGTGTGAGGTCGAAACGAGATATTTGAGAACACAAAGACCGGCATCCCAGTGAGATTCAGACGGGTCACGGAGAAACTGCGAAAGGCGGCTGACTGCAAAAGAAATGTCCGCACGAGTGCACTGAGCCACCCAGAGAAGTGCACCAATAAGACTTTGATAATGACCAGGAGACACATTTTCAGACGAGGTACGAGGAACAAGATCTTTAAAGAACGCATCAGTTGATGTCTGAACAGCATGGCGAGAGGAGGGAGAGGACAGAAACTTTTCTCCAAGTTCTTTGATATAGTGGGCCTGGTTGATAAAGACCGGATTCTTGGAGAGATCTCGACGAATGTCGAGCAAGAGGAAGTGATGAAGTTCGTGATTGGAGGAAATTTCGAAATGAGACGATAAGCGAGAGATAAAGGAGTTTACAAACCCATCTGGTCCAATCACCAAAAGATCATCCACATGAATGGTAATCAAACCCACGAGCTTCTTGCCCTTGAGTTCAAAGTAAAGAGTCGGGTCATGCTTGGACTGAGTGAGACCGAGAGCAAGAAGAACACCATGGAGCTCCTTGTTCCATTGGCGTGGAGATTGCTTGAGGCCGTATATAGATTGAGAAACTTCACAGACCCAATCGGGGTGATTGGGGTCCTCATAACCCGGTGGTTGACTCATGTAGACAGGCTCGTCGAGAAAACCATTCAGAAACGCGGTTTTGATATCGACTTGTCGACCACTACAGCGCCGCGTGGCCATCAACAAGAGAACAAGTCTCAGAGTCTCGAGACGAGTTGTTGGGGCAAAGACTTCATCATAGTCTATGCCCTCGATTTGAGAATACCCCATAGCAACCTGTCGGGCTTTCAGCTTCAGAATGGAATTGTCGACACGGCGCTTTATTTTGAAAACCCATTTGGAACGGATGATTTTTCGCTTTTGCGGTCGAGGTACTAGCTTCCAGGTGTCCATACTGATGAGAGAAGCAAACTCAGCATCTGCCGCTTTAAGCCATTTGTCCTTGTTGGGGGAGCATTGTAGTTGCTTCCACGTCTTTGGAGTGTCATCAACAACCTCACCAGATGGAGAAGCCAAGTTCACAAAATTCCCAAGACGCTTGGGAGCTGTTTGAGTACGGCCTGAACGTCGAGGAGCTGGAGGAGTACGAGACTGTGAGGACTTGTCAGAGGTAGTGACCACAGGCTGATCCGATGCCTCAGGTGAGAACCCTAGATCGGGCAATATAGTCATGGGAGCATCGAGACCCCTGATTCGAGGTGGATTATCGACTACGCCCGGCACCTTAGATCCGGAGGGTGGTCAATTAGGGGGAGGTGACGCACGACTTTGAGGTATTATCTTTGCTGGCGGTTGAGGCCTGGGAGCAGGTGCAATGATTGAGGCGGGTAGTTGAGGTCCGGAGACAGGCGTAGGAGTTTGTTGAGTAGAAGAAAGAGGAGGGAAATTGTCTGGAGATAAATTGGGAGGACATGGAGAGAGAAAAGGGGAAGGCTTGCTGATTGGAAACAATGATGCTCTTTGTGGAGGAGTTTCTGGATTTCCACGACCCACAGGCTCACGAGGAGGGCTAGTTGGAAGCTGAGCAAAGCTGGATGGAGATAAAGGTTGCCTAGACGGATTATGAATTGATATTGATAGGCGACGATGTTTGAGTGATGGTTTTGGAGGTTTGAGCACAGGCCACGGAATATCGGTCTGACTGTGCAAGATATTCGAGGAGACAACCTTCTGAAGAGAGGGAAATACAGTATCATTAAAAAGGACATCACAAGTTTTAACAATCTTTGATCGCTTGAGATCCCAAACATTGTACCCGTTCCCATCCGAGAGGTAGGAGAGAAACACCGCCCTGGCTCCCTTGGGATCCAACTTTTGTCGATTAGCTTCAGGTATTTTGTAGTAAACCTTGCATCCAAAAGGATGAGTCTTCAGCATGTTGATGGGAGGAATGGAAACTAGCGAGCAGGGAGAGTGAAACCTAGCTGGAGTGTGGCATGGGATGGAGTTGAGAGAGTGGGCAAGATAGCGAAGAGCGTCTACCCAGTACAATTTAGACAAACCAGAGCTTGATAGTGAGCATCTGATATGGTTGCTTACAGTTCGATTAGTTCTTTCGGAAACCCCGTTGAGCTCTGGAGAATGAGGTGGACCAGGGTTGTGTTCAATACCTGAGTCTGAAAGGTACTTCTTGAATTCATTTGACAGATACTCTCCACCATTATCCGTTCTTAGTTTCTTAATGGAGCAGTTCAGGTGACGTTCGAACTTAACACGAAAGGCTTTAAAGCAAGAAAAAGTATCACTCTTCGATTTCATGGGGTAGATGATAGTAAATTTAGAAAAGTCATCTATAAAAGTAACAAAGTATTTAAAGCCTTCACGCGAAGAGACCTCAAAACTACAGACATCGGAGTGGATAAGCTCTCCTACAGCACTTGCACGATAACCATATCTTGATTTGAAGGAATGGCGCGCCATCTTGGATTCAACACACACATTACAACGTTGCACCTCGATTTCGTTCATTGTACTTGGGCGAATAGAGCAGGATTTGAGAAGGGATTTCAGCGGTTTCAAGCCTATATGACCAAGTTTGTTGTGCCAATCCAGAAGAGAGAGATCAGTTTTTCCGCTTGAGGTTGATGCTGAGTGAGAGGCTTCTACCTTAGATGGGAGATAATATAAGTTTCCATTACGGTAACCAGTCCCAACTGGTGGGATCTTCAGATCCAAACCGTCTGAATGATAGAAAGAGCAGGATTTGCTGTCAAAAACAACAACAAGGCCCTCATCACAAAGAGAAGAAACGGAGAGGAGCGGTTCATGAAGGTCCGGAACTAGAAGGGAACGATGATCATGTTTGATCCCATCCATCATTAGAGTAGCAGTACCCAAATGAGTGGCCTTGATGGAGGATGAATCTGCGAGTTGAATTGATTTGTTGGTGGGTTGTAGCTTTACTAAGTCGTGGCGATGAGGAGTCATTGTCAAGGAGCAACCGGAATCAATGTTCCAGTCACTGACTGAGGTTGCATGAGCTGAGACAACTTTAGCTGAACTGCTTGAGACGACCCCGTCATCCATAACATAATCGTCATCATCACTGAAGTCTAGGGTTACAACTGAAGTTTTGCCGGCTTTGGTGGTAGAACGAGAAGATTTGGATGTGTGTCTACCTCCTCTGTTAGAGTTGGAAGCACCGCGTGAAGAGGAGGAAGAGGATCGCTGCTCCTTTTCCGAGCGACAAATCCAGCAGTTTTGTACTTCGTGGTTGGTACGTTCGCAATACGTGCAGAACTTGCTGTTTCGTTTAGCTGGTTGATTGGTACGGTCATTGATGTTTTCTCGAGCAGCCAGAACTTCAGAGGCGGTGGTGAGATTGGCAGATGTCTTACGACGAGTAGCTTCGTTGTGTATGGCTTGTATGACGGTGGCCGAGTCAAGTGAGGTCTTTTGCATCAGAGGGGTGATGACTGGTAGCCAATCGGAGGGAAGAGACGTCATGATAGACGTAGAGAAGATCTTGTCAACAGTAAGAGGCAATTCGGCGGTGATGAGTGAGTCAAGACTTTCAAAGATTTTATGAAGGTTGTTGATGTGTAATTTGACATCGTCACCTTCCATCCTTGTGGTGATGAGTCGATGTAGGAGATGCATCCGCCCACCTGACGTAGAGTCCTCATGGGCTAGTTGAAGAGCAGACCACATTGCCGCCGCATCCCGGCGATGTGGTTTGAGGTACTTGAGGTTACCATCCTCAACAGTTTGCGCGAGAATGGAACATGCCTTAGTGTTGTCTTCAGTCCAACCATTGGGGCGGTCCTTCACTGGGATAGGATTGAGAACATAAGAGAGCTTGACCGCTTCCAGAGCTAGTTCTACCTTGAATTCCCAGTCAAGGTAGTTGGAGGTTTCGCCAGGTGGCTTGAGAGAAGTGATACCGGACAGCCGGATTTTGTTTGTGTCAGTCGAGACAGACATTTGAATAGAGAAACTGAATTCTTCGGACCTTTCCGAGGCGAAGAAAAAAAAGAAAACTAGATGAGAGTTGGTTTATTTGAAGGATCTGTTGGCTCAGGCGGTAGCCGATGGGCTCATAACCTGTTAGATTACGGAACAGCTGGAACAGCGAGAGAAGTAGATCAAGGAAAGGTGAGACTCTTTGTTATTGCACATATAAGAAGAGAGAGAAGAAAACAATGATAACTACTGCCTACCTGGAACAGCGAGAGAAGTAGATCAAGGAAAGGTGAGGAAAAAGGCCACCTTTCCTTAGCTGTTCCAGTCGGGTTATATAGTGAAATTAACAAGAAGAAGTATCACATGACAGAAATGTTGCAAAGCACACAAAATATGAAATAACGCGTAAGTAATGAAATATATGAAATGAGCGTATATGAAATGTAGATATGAGATGTTGTCAGCGTAGGTCATTGGTTATTATTAGTCACGCAGGACTGTATAGAGTAAAAGCGCTGGACTATCTCAACATTTTTCACTTCTGTAAATCTTTGGCAAATTCCAAACTTTATCTTCTCAAACCTTTGTCGAACTCAATTTCATTTTTCAAACTCAATTTCTTCGTTATGGCTGCTGACAACGACCCAATATACGACATGCAGATCAATGATCTATTGTCGAATACGCTCATATGTAATCACCTCCGTCGTCTGCAAGAATTCGCAGCAGACGACGTTGGGGATGAGGATTTCCTGGCGCTAGAATTGCCAGATGACCAGATGACCTATATACAAAAGAATCAGCGAAGACGCATCAAACGGGACAGAGCGGAGGCTCATGCACGTCTCATGACAGATTATTTTGATGACAATCCCCAATGGGCTGTAGAATTTGATCGTCGTTTCAGAATGTCCAAAGAGATGTTTTTGGATATCTGTGCCAAACTTGAAGCGCATGACATCTTTTGGGTTCAAAGATATGTCAGTACTTCTTATCAAATGGAATGGTTTTTGAGATTCCAATGTTTTCTTTTTTTTACTCTTCAATCTGGTGTGTCTGGTAGGATTGCTGCCTTCAGCTGGGTTTATCAACTATCCAAAAAGCAACTTCTGCAATACGACAATTGGCTTATGGAATTTCAGCGGATTTGATAGACAAATATGTGGAAATTGGCGAGACCACAGCAAACTTGTGTATGAAGAAGTTCGTACAAGGGGTTATTGAAATCTATGGACCCAAATTTCTCCGTCCACCAAACGAAGACGAGCTGGAAAAGATCACAAAAGAGTATGAAATGCGTGGATTTCCAGGTTGCAAAGGTTCAATCGATGGAATGCACTGGGTTTGGAAAAATTGTCCTTCAGGTTGGGCCAGTTCGTTTCAAGGGAAAGAGAGAAAGACGACGATAGTTCTTGAAGCGGTGGCGTCCAAAAGTACTCGGATTTGGCATGCATTTTTTGGAACTCCTGGCTCTTTGAATGATATTAATGTTCTCAATGAAAGCCCTCTCTTTGACCAATTTTTAAGTGGTAGGTCTTTCTTCTAATTTGTAATGATTTGATTTTACCACACTGATTCTTTTGATTAGGAACGGATGAGAGGTTGAACTTTACAGTAAACAATAACACTTACTCACGAGGGTATTACCTTGCCGATGGCATTTACCCCACCTGGCCAGTTTTGATCAAGACCATCAATAATCCACAAGATGATGCTTCAGCATATTATGCAAAGTTACAAGAAGCGGCTCGAAAGGACATTGAAAGAGCTTTTGGCGGACTCCAATCTCGATGGCATATTCTTGCAATCCCTTGTCGACTTTGGTCATTGCATGATATACGTCAAATTATGTATGCTTGCATTATTATGCACAACATGATTGTTGAAGATAGGGAGGTGGTTGATCCCAAAGTTACTGATTTTCCCACCAACACAACCATAATACCCAATCACCGTGATCCACGCATTTGGCCAACACCCACTGAGATGGTTTCAAATCATCTGGATTTACAAGATGCTGAGATACACCATCGTCTGATGCATGATCTCAAAGTGCAACTTTGGCTAGCACGTGGTGAGGCAAGAAACTTGATAGAAGATTGATATCATATTGCAAAATTTATATAATATATTGCAATATTTATAAACCATATTCATGTCTATAAAAACTACTAGAGACACAAGTTGAAATAAAGAAATGAAAAGAAATTTGAATATTTTGAGAGAAGAAATAAAAAATTTACAACTTCTGTTTTATTTGATGAGAAATGAAATTTAGAATAAAAATTTCCCCATCACAAACTCATGAACTTCTTGATGGTTGACTTCATTGATGACTTCATTGTTCAGTTGATTCTACTGGATCACTGTCTGGATTGGGTAATACATGAGTCAACTTGATCAATTCCAAAAGAAAATTCATTAAAATCAGGACTTACTAGATGAAGGTGTGTATTTCTCTTTAAGTCTTTGTTGCATCATCTGTAACACTTCCTTTGCAAGATCAGTCTGACAACTTTCCTCACTTGTCTGCAAAACTTTGAGGTCATTTACTTGCACCAGGCTCGCTTTGGCTTCAGCATCAGCTTTAGCCATCTTCTTGACCAATGCATTACTTTCTTCAAGAGCCATAACCTTCCTTTCAGCTAATTCAATACTGATCTTAAATTGTTTATCACGGGCATCCTTGACATCTTGACTCTTCTCATCTTCTTGACGCTTCCTCTTCGACTGCTTCATTCCAATCGGGCGAGGCGGAGTAGAAGGTCAAGATTTCGCGGTCGGAGTACTCGGATCGGTTGTATCCGACTTCGCATCGCTAGAGGGAAGACCAGCGAGAGCCATCGCCAGAGGGCCAGGAGGTGGAAGTGGGACGATCCACTTGGGTGAATTCGAGAGAACCCTCCAAGCCGCCAGGGATTTGAACGGCGGCTTCTTTGGGTTGAGTGTGTTGTAACGCTGGATGGCCAGGTCTGGCCAGTTGGATTCGACGCTGCCACTCGGAGGCGATTGTTGTATCAAAGCGTAATACCCGCTGAACTTGATGGTTGCTGTCTTCAATGCAGCCCATCTAATAAAACAAAGATTCATCAGTTGATATCACAACTCTGAGAACAATGAAATAAAAACAATGAAATAAATCAAGTACTCACTTGATTTGGACCGAATTGGTATCTTGGTATACAAACGTCAATAGCGAGTTGAAACGTTCCGTCACTCGTTTGAAGAAGGTGTCGGCAGTTTGATTTGTGCCGACATTGGGTTGCTGGCTGATGTAGACCCAAGCCTTGGCTAAAAGGACTTCCTCGGCGGAAGACCAATTATGGCCTTTCTTCTTCTTCGATGGGTTTTGATCGAATTGAGATGAATCTTCAACATCTTGATTTGATTGATCTTCGTTTTGAATTTGATCTTGATTATCTTGAATGAAATTCATTTTAAATTTTTGATGACAATCTCGTAGTGTTGATGATTGGGTACTTGAGATGAAGATGATTGTTTGATCGAATGGAAGAATGTGAGAGGAGGTGGTGAGACGGGGGTGACTTGAGGTTTGGTAGGTTCGGTATATCCAGAAGATACCGACTCGGTTTTACTGGACCTCTACAGAATTTCAACCGAATCGGTACGTACCGATCGGTATTTTTGCGACGATTGAGGATTTTGACCCTCGGTACGGTAAAATATACCGTACCGAGGCCGTTTACCGAGACGATAGGAGATGCTCTTATGAAGGTTGTGAGTTTTGAAAGTGAATCACGTGTTTAACTCGAGAGTGTTGTCAAACGCGTGATGGGGAAGTGACAGCGTGTGATAGTGAAAGGGTGTAGATTGAAGTTTGAACTTTCTATGTGTACTGAAATGATGAGTAATCCAGACTTGATACTTCACTAATTCGAAGTTTGATTTTAAATTCCTCAGCCAAGATCATCATCTTACATTTTACATTTTACAAATCCAAATCGAAATCGAAATCAAAATCGAAATCAAACTCTCAAAAGTAAAGATACTCAATCATGTCTACGGAAGAAAATCAATCTGCTCAAACCGAGACAGCTCCCCCACCTAACTCGACCGATTCCATTACCACCAACTCATCATCACAGGTCGATGTAGAACCCCTACACCATCCACAGGAAATGGCACATGTAGAGGTACCTCACAATGTTGAGAATATCCCTCAAGGTGTTAGCTCGATGACAGGCAAATCACTCTTGGCTAAGAAAATGGCAGCCAATGGGTTAGTCTCTCTATCGTTCTTGATTCATACAATTCACTCAATCTAACTGTTAAACAAACAACCTCCGCACCTCTCTGTTTCTGTTTTCTCAATAGCGCGTTTTACTCTCCATCCGACGCTCTCGTCTCACCTTGCACTCAAAAACTTAGTTCTCAAAAAGGAAAGCGATGGGCCAACGCAAAGTTAGTTGAAGACTTTACCCTTCCTCACTAACCTCCTTTCAACTTATCCTCACCTCAATCTATTCTTACTCGGATCAATGACCTGACCCTGAACAATCTTATCATCGCGCTTTTCTTGATCGAAATAGGGTCAAGCCTACCGTTTTTGGCAAATCAAACCTCAATCAATCTTCCCTTGGTAATAGTTTAAATTCCCCAGTGGAGGACACCAAGAAAGAAGTCTTGGTAAGCACATATCGTCTTGAATCGATCGATCACAACACCTGCTTATACTTTTTATCATCCTCTATCCTTTGTTCCGCGAATACATCTTATAGAGTACTTGTGACGCTAATGGACAGGCAGAACAGACAGAAGTTCCAGTAACCAACACGACGTCAGATGCAAACCCGTCTCCAGAACCAGTTTCAGCCGCCACATGAACAAATCTTGTGCTATCAGTCTTATGCACTCTCGAACTCTATCTCCGATCGGTCGGGTCTTATCTCTATACCTTCTTTTCCTTGTTAATGCGTTGGATTTGCACTCTGCATTCACTCATGACCCTTACCCGATGATCGAAGTAAAGAAAGTCCTAAAAAAGAAAACATTAACTCCGACGAAATGTATAAATGACAAAAATCAGAGCAAAACTCACCCAAAAAAATATAGTTGTACAACACCCTCACTCACACATACATACACACGTCTTTTTCGTATCTTTTCCTTTTTGTTTGCTTTTTACCATTGCTGTTGTTGTGTTTTTTTTTGGTGTTGTTTTTTTTTTCTCACTTCTCTTTTGATTTTACCCTGATTGAGTTTTATCCTTCTAGATGTTATTGGGTTCATTCTATGTTACCTTCATTTGATGTATGGTCTTCAGATGCATCTCCTGCCAATGAAGAACAGGAGACTTTTGCGCGATCCGCTCGATGCCTCTTCCTTTCAAAGGGATGATGGGCTTGAATTTTAAATGCTGTGAAACGGGTTGAGTGCTCACCAGCGCACACTCCTTGTCTGTGTCTCTTCGCGCTCTTTTAAACTAGTGAATGAGGTCCGAAAAACACAGACAGCATAGCAGCAGTGTCATGCGTTGCGCAGCGTGCGCTGGTTATGCAATTTGCATTCATACTTGTTGATTACGAAGAGCTTTCAAGTGGGCGTCTTCTAATGGTTAGGAAACCTCGTTGTGGATTCTGCAATCCCGTGGAAATGTCGGTTCGATTCCGGCCGCCCACATCTTCTTTTGCCAGTTGTGTCACCAATGACACCGATGTGTATGGTTTGTTTTTCTTTGTAAGGTTCAGGTGTTTTGAATGATCACATGAAAGGATGAAAAAAAATGCCAGTCAGGAAGACAATGATTTTTTGTGTTATAAGCATCAATCATATAAGTTTATGTAAAATGATAAGGATGTGCATTAGTGAAAGTAAACTAGG
Organism: Melampsora americana; assembly: GCA_022264835.1. Taxonomy (NCBI): domain Eukaryota; kingdom Fungi; phylum Basidiomycota; class Pucciniomycetes; order Pucciniales; family Melampsoraceae; genus Melampsora; species Melampsora americana. Next base: position 571,532 of record JAIFHY010000001.1, on the reverse strand, counting down.
ATAAGATCAAGAAACTGGATCTTCTTTTTATATGACTTTGATGTAATTCTTTAAGATTTGAATTTGAACTTTTTAGAAAGTTTCTTATCACATATGGTCAATTTGTTTTTCTATCCAAACCAGTCATTCTGAAATTTGACACACAGCCATCAAAGGCAATAAGGGATCAGGTCAAACAATCTTTCTGTTTTGACCATCAAAAGGTTTTCCCACTTTCATAAAACTTTGCTGAATGTTATGAATTCTGTAAAGGCTGGTTTGCTCAACCAGTTTGGTTTTTCGCCCAATTTGACCCCTCATTATTATTCTTTCTTTTTTCAGTGTTCTAGTTGATGTTTGATCCAGTAAAAAAATGTTTTGGTTGACAAGCTTCCTAAAAGTGGCTTTACCAATTTTATTCAAAACAAAAAGAAGAATTAAATAAGTTAGAAGTGGTTTGATTCTTTACTTTTGTTCCTTTATTCTTCAATTTTGGCATTTGCTCATGAGGAATGTTCTTAAGGGTCTGAAAATATGTGGTATGGACTGTCTTGATTGTTGGCTAATATATAATTCCAAACCCCCCACGCTATCAGTTTCATAAGGGAGTTCTAAGGAGCAATACCAGAGGGGGTTTGACTGAGTACAAGAGGAACACATTATTGAGGAAAAGAAAAATGTAAGGTCAGCGCATGACCCTATCAGTCAACCAGAAATCATCAGACAGGAGGGTGGGAGGACCAAAAACAGAGAAGAAGAAAAGGAGATAGAGAGAAGCAGATGTTGAGGATCTATGCTGAATGGATCAAGGGAAAACTAAAAAGCCATACAGAAAAATCAGACATACATTAAATCTACAAAAATCTGTGGCAATGACATAACTCTCCTTATATGATGGTTTATGAGGCTCTATCAAAATCTCTGATCTTGCACCAATTTATAATGTCATTTACATTTAGAGGATACAAAGTAGAATCTGGGAACATGACCAGACTTCTGCCCATATTTTTTGGCTGTAAATGTGAATCATGTGTCCAGAATTTTGCCCAGGAAATCCAAATTTACAGCCAAAAAAAATCAGGACACAAGTCCATGCATGTGCCTGGATTCTACTTTGTATCCCTTAATTGGCCTGATTCACAATGGAGACCATTGGCCTTCCTACATTTGGCCTGGTCGGTCTCTGAGATATTCAGGTGTTTGGAGTGAAAGGACTGCTGTAACTTCCTCTGTTCCTCCATGTAGGAACTAACCATGATTTTGGGGAGCATGTGTAAAGGCTCATTCATGGCAATCAAGACACTGACATTCATTTTATAAAAGCAGCTTGTCATATGACATGGGAGTAGACAGAGGAGTAGACAGAAATGCATGTGAGGTTCCCAAGATGTTTTGGGTTATCTGACATGAAATCCAAAGCCCAGGTGGGATGGAAAAAACTGTAATGATACTGTCACCAGACACAATCTGGATTTCTTAAATTGATTGGCAATAAAACAAGGTTCAGAAAGGTGGGGCACTTTCAATGGACGGGCATGATGCTATCATCCAATGAACAACTTGTTTCAGCTGTTGTCTGAATTCTGAATTGGTTTCAACTATTGCTAATAAATTGAATATTGTTACATGTTCATTGTTCTTACAAGATCAAGATCAAATCAGAGGTCATCATTGTGAGATAAGATTACATAATAAAACAATACAGAATGCCCAAGGCTCATGTAAAACTGAATGTGAAAATATGAGAAGAGCTTTGAACACTTATCAACACTCCAGTGTCTCCACCAACTTCCTTGCAAAGACAAATTGTGGGATCAGTCAAAGATGAAAAAAACTATTACATCACCAATCATTTTCACAATAATTTTATGCCACTCAATCTTTATGTCCAGGGCAAACATAAGTGGTTATAATTGGCCAACTGAAATCCTTCAAACGGGAAGAACAGATGCAGTTGAAACTATGGGGCATGTATTGAAGGACCGGTACCACACAGGGAACAAGATACCCACAGAGGATGATACTTCTAACCCCAAAATCAAAAAGCACTTGCAAGCCATTGAGAATGCACTGATGGAAGAAGACACAGAGATTGAGATTGATTATCTCAATAAATATCCTGAATCTAGTTGGACTCCATTCTTGAAGCAAAGCTATCAAGAATCAAACAATATCCTTCCACCCAAAGACACAGAAAATATTATGGGGTCCCCCAATTTGATCAGGAAGAGATTGAGGATGGAAGACCATACAAACCTTGAGTGTTCAGATTTCAGCTTCAAAAGAATTCATGAGGATTGTACTCCTGGAGGAGAATTTGAAGAGCACCAGCTTGATATTCCAACCTTAAATCCAGGTCCTCAAAGCAGACAGATTGTTCACCACCCTAATAAACAAAGAAAAAAGGAAAAGGAAAAGCTTGTTGGCATGCAACTTGAGTCACATGGGTCTAAACCACACCGTTCCTCAAGATCACATGTTCCACAATTGAAAAGTTTGGAGCTACCCAAAGGATCAAGAGATAAACTTCCCAATAGTCCTCTTATCAGTGATTACCTTGCAATGAGGTTATTAAAATCAAAAGGAGCCACAGCAGTTTGGCATAACCCCAAGGTATTGAAGCAAATAGAATTGTTTTTTAATGGATTAAATGCAGGTTCTTACTCATTACTCAAATATCCATCAAACACTTATTATACCTACAATGAAGTCAACCAGGCAATTACAAGAGTGAAGATAGATGTTGTTGTGGCTTACTTTGGTGCATTGAGCATCATGTTCCAGGGGAAGCAAGATGGGCCTGTGATGCAAGAGTTGATTGCCAACGGGTGGGAAATCCTTCAGAAATACCTGTGTGAAGCATTTGATTGTACCAAAAAACCTTTGAACACAGTATCCAATACCTGGCTAGATCAAATAAATCATACTTCACAGATCCTAAATACCTTTTGCAGTACATTGTAAAACTTGATCCCAAAACTACCATTTCAGCATCTCTTGTCAAAACTCTGATAGCTATTTGGTCAAAAAGCACTATCTACAAACCAAGAAATTACCAAATTGATGTCTCATCTGATTCACTATCCTTCCTGATTGGATCACAAGCAGCCCTGAGAGGCCCCCAAATCTGGATGAACAAACCTCATGTTTCTTCAGAGCCATTTAAAGACTACAAAGACAACCAACTTATAACTAAAACTTCAAATTTGGAGAAGTTCAGACCAGCAATTGAGAAAAACCCAGCCATGTATTTTGGGATAGTAGGTGTCAGTGAGATGTTGAATCACATGGATTTTACAAATCAGATTGTTATCATCCTGAGAAGATTTAAGCATGAGATGATCAAACTTTGGAAGGAAGCTGAGGTTTTGTTTGATGGAATGGAAATTGCAGACAATTCCAACAATCTAATGAAGATCAAACCAATGATGATCAGCAATGCAATTTCACTAGTCTATTCAAAAATTATGCCAGCCTTCCTGGGTATTATTACAATGTTGAACAGAGATCAAGCAGGAAGCCAAGTGATAGAACAGCTACTGAGATCTGGTTGGATCACCCTCCAAAAGTATCTTGAAAGGTGGAAAGATGTTTTACTAGGAGATGCATCATCAATCATTTTGTCTGAAACTAGAAAGGCAGCATATGAAGTTAAATGGTATGATGCTAAAGACTCATTACATTATCTGTGTCAACGTAAAAAGTTGAAAAACGTTCCTGTTCAGCCCTTATGGTTTCTGGTAGAATTATGGTATGAGGAAGTGATTGAAAAGAGAGTAAGAGGTGAGGCTTCATTGGAATTTGAACCAGTACCTCCAACTAGAGATGTATACAATCACCTTTTTTCTCATCTGGAGAAAACCGGATTGGTTACCAAGAGAAATTGTCATTCAAGAGCCTTGGCTAATTTACCCAATGTTAACTTGGATTGGTAAGAAGATTCTCTACATATTCATATAGATTTAAAATGGTGAAGTGTTTTACACCCAAACCCAGGCAGGCATTTTACCCTTGAGGTGTAGTTGTTTTTCAGTATGAGTTTCAAATCAAATGAAGCACATCCTTTTGTACGGTTTTATTTCTTAGAAAGTCAAGTTATCCCTAGTGATTTCTGGCCATTGCATCATTAATATGCTAGCACAATTAAGGTGCAACCTTGCAAGCTGCCCAACTCAGGATCCCTAAAGGCACACTCATACTGTCCAATACTTTGTGCAAACTTTGTATACTTGTTGAATAGTGCACATGGCCTTTTCAAACTACTCTCAAAAATCTCCCCAAATCTCCCCTATACTTTTGCCCTTTGTCGCTGAGTAGGGGTTTGGGGGTGAAGTGTGTCACTTTATGAGCACATGTGACCAAAGTGTTTACTTGGGAACATAAATAGAGATGCTAAGAGATCAAGTTATTGTCCTTTGGATGACAGCTCTTGGTATACCAGAGTTTCCTGGGGAAGTGTAATCTGACAAAAGATAAAATGGAGAAAAGGCAGATGGCACAAGTAAATCAAGTCACAACAGACAAAACATCCTTTCAAATTGGGTGGTGGGCACCTTCAGGAACCGCTGGAATATCATTTCAGGAACGTAGCATATGTATGACAGGAAGGCAGAAAACTCTGAAGGATCACAAGGATCGTCTTGTGATGGCAGTTAGACATGGAACCAAGCGGCTGCGCGGCGAATGAAGGGTGTTGAAATACTGCGGGTTCACTGGACAAGGAAATTGCAGGTTATGCGAGAAGGCGAGTGGGGCAGTAAAGCAGGAACATTGGGACTAGCTCAAATAGCTGATCAATCCGATAAGGTTGTGAGGGATACGGCATACATTATCATACCGATCATACGATACGACAATTAAAAGATTGGCTGCATATTGAGAAAACAATCTAGATGAGACACTCGACATACATCAGGTATAGGAAGCGCGACTTGAGCTCATGGTTTTGGAGTGCGCAGGGCGCAAAATTACGAGAGGGGCTCGCAGTGACATTGCATCGATTACTTAAACTGAAGCTAAAGGTGTTGGCTCCTTGAATTCACCAACAACCTTCTTACCAGCCTCATCGGATCCAGACTCACCGTGGAGCTCAAACAATTTGTTTTGGTCGTACTTGGGGGCTTTGAGGATTTTGGCCTACAAAGCAATAGGATGTTAGAGGCGGTCCTTGCTTGGCATAAATCATATGACAAGCGTACCTTGCGAACGTAAACGTTCTGGAGGGGGTAGATCCCTTGGCAAGCCTTCTCGATTTCCCGACCAATAACCTCGGGAACAAATTTACTGACGAGCTCCTTCAAGTCACAGCTGGTACATTCCCGGTTGATGATCTCGAACATCTTCTGTCGGATTTCACGGATCTGAGAGCTCTTAGCATAAGTGGTCTTCTTGATCTGATTAGGTCGACGTTTAGTGAAGGCGATGGTGAAGAGGCGGATAAGATAACCATCGGTGGTACGGATGTCCATGTGAGCCTCAATGAGAGTTTGCCATTTACGGACGAGTGATCGAAGTTTGTCGGAGGTGAAGTCCATACCGTGGAAGTTGGTCAAGCAGTTCTTGCCCTGAACCTCGTCCACACGGAGCTTGATCTTTCGGAAGGCTAGCGAAGGTAAGAGGAGACAAGCATCTAGGATGAGTCGGGTGGTTCACATAGTACTTGCCACCGAAAATAATCTGACCTTGCTCCTCATCCTTGTTGAGATCGGCGAGTGAGAGTTCGATAATACGACCTTTGAGAGCATCGTTGGCGTTTTCTGGAAAAGAAAATATCTGATCAGTGAAATGGCAAATTATTGGCTAGAAGAAATTGACTGACTCATTCCAGAGGATCGGTTGGTGAAGGTCTTGCCCGCGTTGCGGTTCTCGAACATTGAAGGGGCTTTGACATCATACCAATCTATGTTCATCCACCATTCAGTCAGCCATGATCACGAAACAAATCGAAGCTTTATTGAGGTTTGAGCAAACCTTTTCGGGTGAATGGGTCAGCTACTTTCTTTTTGATACCCTTCTTTCCTTTTGATAGACGTTTGTTTTTACCGACAGCCATTTTGGTTTCGATTTACCTAGAGCTAAGAGCAGCAAAGAAGCTAATCAGACTTGAGAGGTAAGATCGTTGGAATAGGTTGACTGACACTTTCGAACCGAAGAGAGAAATGATAAGTATTACAGGAAGGGTGACCGATTTAAAGGGTGGAGTTCATCTCGTGAGCGTGTCGACAGGCTTCTGTTAGGGTAACAACGGCAGGGTGACTGATCCGATCGAATAGGCTGTTAGGTTAAAGTTAGGTTAACCATTCCAATCTGTTGAGCTTCTCATCATACTCCAGTCGCGATGACCTCAAAGCTCTCATGTGCGCGCACTTGCTCCACAGGGCTCCACACTCCATACATACTGCACCGGATGCCCGAGCCGGCCACCCTTCATGAACCACCATGTCATCACGCACTCAATCCCAGTCTGCTTTGGCCGTGTTAGAATCAATGACCTCTCAATCGTGTAATTCCTTTTTCTTATAAAAATGATGGCCCGCGGGGGTTGAAATCGCAAGACCCTGATTGAAGATTTTGCTTCCGATTGGTCACGTCAAGCTGAACGTCGTTCGTGCAACACTGGAGTGAGCCATAATTTTTTTCAAATCCGTGACCATATTCCGACCAGAAATCAATCTGAGGCTAGAGAAGAGTGATGAGATGACCGTTTTATTATGATCAGAGGATAAAGAGCCTTCCGGTTCATTGTTGATCTTTCCATCCGTGTTGCAACATCTTCCACAAAAGTTCCTAAAAACATCACAATAAAAAGTCAACAAGACAACCCGACCATCAAGGTTGCTCCTTGTTGTACCACAACTATCTCCTTGTTCGTACTTTCCAGCAGATGTATAAACCCTCCACCTCCCCCCTGGAATGAACTTCAAGTAACTTCTCTATCACACTCGCCGCACTACATACATAAGATTGTGATGGCATCCCACGGGTGAAATCAAAGTCCAATTCCTTTCAGTATGCATATAGCGACATTGACTCCAATCTTGCACAGCTTGGATCATTCTTAAGTTTTCATTGATGTCGCAAAATACATTTGATTTCCAAAGGCCAAAGCAGGGGAGAATGTTACACGAATGACATAATACAACTTGAAAAGGTATAATTTGAATTTTGGAGTGGAATGAAAACCTGATAATGGCTCAATGAAGTATCTGAAAGGGGTTTGCCTGGAATAAGAAAGACTTTGATTGCTCAAGAGAAACCTCAAAACCTCTTGATTCTGTGGTGGAAATCTTTCTTCAGTTTCGATTTTCGTCTACCAAATATCACGTCCCATCATGATAGGATTAGGAAGCCTGTTATGACCGGGTACGGGGCGTTTGACGAGGATTGGGACAGGTCAAGGGGGGTTCATATCTATCCTTATACTTAGAGCACCCACACTCCTCCGCTCATGACCCCGCTTTGGGGTCCAAAATTGAAATGAAAGGCCCATGGTCTTCCGTGACGAACATGTTACAATAAAGCGAATCCGTAACCTCACCTGTTGTTTAACAACAGGCAAACCCGGTGGGGTGTCTGTACAACGCTCAGTTGACAGGAAATATGGTGCATGTCCGCTGTCCCAGAATTTGGTAAGGTTGTAGTAAATTGGCGCCAATTTCCAAATCGTTGTCAAGCTTTATGAAATCGACGGACATGTGTTCCGTTGGTGAGCTCTTGAAGACTCCCAGGATCAGTCTGTTCGCGGCGTTTTTTTAAGCTTAAAGCGCGCATCCTCGCTTCAGAGTCACAACGGAGCTCAGCATCATCCTCCAATTTCATCGAAAGATACTCTCAGCAATTCAATCTCAACAGTTGAAACACCTTTAGTTTTTCTTCAACGGACAAAGTTTGAAAAACATGGTTGGTCGCATCTACACTATGAAGAATTCGTTATACCCTTCTTCAACTTATTGACTCCTTCTCGGTCTTGTTCTCTCTCTCCTCCAGAGCGTCTACTTTCTCAGAAAGTGCACCTGTCTTTCGATTCTATGCGTCATGCTTCTCACCTTATTCAGCACCTTTAACAGAGCAGATGACTTTATTGTGCGATGTTGTGGCCGCGCCAGGACCTGCTCAAAGACCATTGAAAACCCTGACTGTGGAACGAAATCTGATGGGACTACCATACCCTACACATGTCAGGGGATACACATGCCTCCTCGTTGTCCAAACAATGGCCGTATTCGTCAGACTTGCAATCATGGCCAACCTGCTTGTAAATTACCTCCAGATGATAATTGTGATGATGACGACGTTAGAAAGGATGATGATGATAAAGAGGATGATGATGATGATGATAAAGAGGATGATGATGATGATGATAAAGAGGATGATGATGATGATGATGATGATGATGATGATGATGATGATGATGATGATGATGAAGGGGATGATGATTAGGTTTGTCAATATGATTTCCATCTTTAACTCCCTTCTCAAGGAGCCTGAGGAAGCTAGATTTTTACTTTTAATTAGAAGACCTTTCCAAACATCAATCTTTCTCTCCACTCAGATTTCATACGTGTGTATTGACATTTTGTGTTTGTTAAGCTCCTTCTTCATTTTCATCTATGTTTCGTTGCTCCTTCATCATCCACAAAGGAATTATCTCATGTGGGGGCGCGGTGGAGATCATCCCAATGGAAAATGGCGTACATTTTTACCCTTGAAGTATTACTACTTCCAAGTTCTTCCTTGTTTAGAGAGTATGATTGTCCACATGTCATAATATTTGCAAGTTTTTAGTTATTACTAGCTCCCAGACAGTGTTCTGCAAGTCTGCTGTGGGGGTGGGCTACCAGCTCTGGAAGAAGAGTTGGGCAAGCAAATTACTGATTGTTAAGGTTGTATTGCTCACAAAAGGACCCAAAATTTCAGACCTTGCATGTCAGGATCTTCTAGAAATTGAGAACTTTTTTTTATTAAGCAAATTGGGGAATAGTAGTCTCATTACAAATATATTTAGGAACAAGTTATCAGAATGCATAGAAATATTTATACAGGATTAATTGTTCCAGGAATGATTGTTCCTGAGTTTTGTTATATATATATTATTGATGCTGTTTGATTCCTGTCTCTTTTCCTCATTGAAATAATTATTATCTTTATTCTCTTTCTCTTTCTCAATTCTCTGATTTGAGACGCCGTGCCCCCTTTTCTAGATCTCTGAAAGAGATCATCTTTGCCTAGGGAAAGCTCCGTCCTGAGCCGTACATCCCCACTCCTTACATTGCAGCTCCTGGTACTCCCAGGGGCGTTCAGTTCTTTCAAGCCAGGTGTTGGGGGCCCAGGGTATGGACTCACTGCTACCAGAAAAGAACTGGGCAAGGTTGTTGGTCAGGGACAGGGGTGAGTCATAGCCCTACACCAGGGTTTGAAAGTTTGTGGCAGCATAGTGTGATGCGCTACCTTGTATCCTTGATACAGGTCTGGTCTTGAAACATATGACACGCTCTAGTCTAATATGACTTTGTACTTCCAAAAGGATGAGAAAGATGATAATAATTTTGTTAAACAAAAAGAGAAGATTGAAAAGGTAAAACGCTCACATATAAATAAGATAGAAAGATGAATCAGGAACCAAAACAGAATTATAAAAGATCAGGAACATATACTAGAATTATAACGGATTTAGAAAACAACAATGCCACGGGCCATCCTTGAGTAGCCCTAATCAACATAAGAAGTGAGTTTATGACACATAGCTGATAAATATCTCTTGATCGACATGTCCAATATCAGCTTTCAAAAAACTATGGACAAGCCATTTGTACTTGACTGGATAGCAAGAACATAATGTTTGTTGGAAAGCTTTTGCAAAACTATAGATTTGTGGTACCTATCTATCTGACCCCAAGAAAAACTCTCTGAGAAGATGAAATGTGCCATACATGAAAAACATGTTGAGGTCTGTTAATCAAGATGAGTTTGCAGGAGGTCACTGGCTTAACAATCATCAGGTGTATGCTGTGGCCAAGGAACACCAAATGATCCATAACTTCAAAGTGCAAATTTTGTGTCTAAAATATGGCTTGAGAGCTCTGTTGAATGTATCCCAAGCCTCAAATCTGGCACCCCAAACAGGACTTTGCATCTTCTCACTCTTTCTCCTTGATAGAGTTACCTAAACTGCTTCAAAAAACCCATTGACTCCTTCTGCAACTGCCAAGAAGGGATTGAGACATGATCATTTTCTTTTCATCTGCCAGACACACAAACATCAACAAACAACACTTGAATACAAACTGCAAGAACATAACACCAAGATGAACAAAAGAATACTATCAATAATCAAGAACTTCAAGATCATTGCCAGATTCTGAAACACCACATGGAGATTTTCAAATAGATAGATCTGGGCTAGGCCAACTGATGGTCCCCAGCTGTCAGAAATACACATTAAATGACACACCTACCCACTCCCTACTTCACCGCCCCTTTTCACATTTCTCCTATAGACATGTACCCTAGATAAAACAGCCAACAGCTACTTGTCTCCTGACGCAACCAGAGGAGTTTTACTGGTGGTGGGCATATCACATAGTGTTTGATAGCCTAAAAGCTCCAGAGACACTTAAAGCAATGCAAAAAAAAGATCCCCCAGTCTTTCATAAAAACTAATTTGGTCTAGGATCTGGCCCATTCACTCCTGTAATCCTACAGTAGGCCATTGTAAGCATTCTTCACAAAATTAGATAAACTTTGAATCTAGAAAAGAAAATCACTAACCACACTATTACTCTGATTCATAATCAAGAGTGTTGATTGTATATCCCGAGTACTCGATAGGATGCTTGTCAGGAACTAGTAGTAAGTAGTTGACCAGCCTATATACCATCCATAGTCATAGCCACCCTTACAAGGGATTTAAAGGCATGTTTCACATAAAATATTTGAATTCCAAGGTTATGGTGCAATTGGCATTCCTCAGCCACCATAGTTGTTGGTGATAATTGAAGAGAGGCTGATTTTTGTCCCACAATGACTTTATAACCCTCAGAGATTGGACAGATGTAGATGGATAACTAATTTTGGGATATGAAGCTGAAATCCGGGTTCCTGTCCAGTTTCCCAACTCAGACTTTTTGGTTGTAATTGGAAAGCTGGCGGAAAACCGTGGGGTTTGGTCCTTGTATCCCCTGAATAATCTTGAAAAAATGTGTGGATCTAGCCAGGCCAAATTTGCCTCCCAAACAACCTTTGGAGTATCTTCCATATCCATACTCCACGCATTAATTCATATTTTCCTCATAATAGGTGTATATTGAGATGAAACAGCCAGCAGCTACCTTTACCCTGACACAGTCATAGGAGTTTTACTGGTTCTGCAACATAAATGCAGTGTTTGATTGCCTTGAGGCTCAAGAAACACTCAAAGAGATGAAAAAATGTACACATACATAGTTCTCTTTATATAGTTTTTTTTATTTTTTTTGGCAGGGAAAGAAAAAGGATATGTATAGTTTTGCTGGCCAAAAAACTATAAACAGCAAACTATGTACACAAACATACTAAATTTGAGTACCATGCTTGCTTCTAGAACAATCAATGAAGCAATCCTGGTCCACTTTGTTTGGTGTTTGTTAGCTTGATGTCTAGTGCTACATCATGATACCAGCCAGGCTTTTACCTACCACACATGTTCCAATACATCTCAGCAGTGCAGGGGGCGCTGCTAGTGGCGGCTCAGATTGTGTAGATGAGAACAACTTTGCATTGAGCAATCCTGGTGGTTTCAAAATTGCCTGTATCCAAACATTATTCTCAATGGCATGTACCCAAGAAACTCCATACAGGAAGCCCCATTGAAGCAGAAACAAAGTTTTTACTTCACATATATCACGCTTTTAGCATTGACAACACAAGTTGGGCCCCTTAGTCATCTGCAACATTAAAGATCCCATTTCTTTGGATGGTATCCTTGATCAGGGATAAACAAAACTGGGAGGTAGTTTTAGTCATGTAAAAATGAAAAAAAGTGCTTGCTGTTGCACTCAAAACAGATGAGAGGTTTTGCAGCTGAGGAGCACAGCAAATATTGTAGCCACATATCAAACAATGCTTTTAGGCCAGCAGGTCATCTCTGAGAACGCCATAACTGCAAATGATGATATGAAGATTCGTGGTTTGTCCTCATCCAACAAACCAATTTCTAAAACACAACATCATATCTTGCAAGATCGAGATGAACAAAAAGTATCAATTTGTGCCAAGAAAGACATCACAAAGGCTTTACACTTCATTAGCACACTTACCATCACATCAACACATAAAACAAAACTTTCTAACTAGCAGGCCTTCTCTAGTTAGGAGAATTCTTTAAAAATATTATATGATGAGCTTTTCTGTAACTCCATCGAATAAATCAATATCTGAGACTCCATATCATATCAGTAATTTTGGGAGAATCCTCTCTTCTCACAGAAAACCTTTAGACACCCAGAACCCATTGAAAATTGGTCTCTTCCAAAGCTTTGAGAATGGAAAATAGTTTTCAGGAATAATTAAGTGAGGTACTGAGTAAGTAACACAGTCATTACATCTTCATGGTGCCTTTCTGCCGATGGTAATACCTTGTGTGTCACACCACAATTACACTTCTACACCATTATGTCGGTCTTCTTCACACAATAGCGTCTCAAGTCTATCTAAGATTCAGCCAAACTCTTCTCAAAACATCAGAAATTTTGATGGGTGTTCAAAACCTGCCTATGTATGCCATCTTTGCAACTGACCCATCGAAATGATGAAGTAACCCGACCCGTCCTTGAGAGGAGTCCTTTGAGCCCGGGTTTTTCTCAGGATATCTATTTACATATGTACATACACATGTTGCGAAATTTGCTACCAGGTGAATGGAAGTTGCAAAGATGACTGACAACAACAATTCTCACCCAAGGTCTAATCCACCAAATCATTCTTTTCCTTTCTCTGGGAACCCCTTTGAACAATCAATCTTTACTTTTCAGTTTGCTTCACACTCACCATCATCGCTATTCAACCATCTGAACACTCACATTCAAGCGGCGTATTTACTCGATAATTTTACCATCCCAAGCCAATGGCAGACTTTGCCCAAGCCTTACAAGGCTTGCCGGATGAAGCCGTTGAAGTGAATCAAAGGGCTTTAATCGACAAGGTCTTAGCACGTTATTCAGGAGAAAACACGGTCTTCAGGGAACTTTTACAAAACGCTGATGATGCTTCAGCGACTGAGGTGGAAATCAAGTTTTTATCTTCAACTGAATCTGATATCTCAAGTCCTGCACCTTCAAACGAACCACTTCCTGACCTCAAGACTCATAAGATCGCTAGGGTTGTGGCGCGAAACAATGGTATCCCTTTCAGAGAACAAGATTGGTGTCAGTTGATTGCTGAACTGACTCATAATCAGATGGAGAGCTGATTTTGATCACTTTTTACCGAATGCCCTCAACACCGCTTCGTGGTTTCTGCGTCTCTCTACCAGCGAGATTACGGAAAATTGCTGAAGGAAATCCAGATGAATCGTACGTTTGATGTGTACCTTCAACTTCGAGTTTTGCTTGTATATGCGCTGATTATGATGGTCTTTCGATAGCAAAATTGGAGCCTTTGGTGTAAGTCCACAAATTCCACTGATGGGTACAGAGCTTGCTCATCCTTGTGTTTTGTACATCATCATAGGTGGGATTCTACGCTTTGTGGTCAATTTGTGACTCCCCTATAGTCATGTCCGGCAATTCTATCATGGGCTTTAGCTGGAGTACAAAAAACTCAGATCAGTTAGTAACTCGTAAAGGCACAAATCCAAGTCCTTCAATCCTGGACAACGTTTGTGATGGACGTTCGGAGTCCTTCACCAATTCCACCCCCCTTTGAATTCAGTCGGCTTTCTCGCCACCAGTCTAGCTTTTACCACGCAGATCAAAGTCTTGAGCTTGTATTTCGATAATCATCTTTTATGCAAACTGGAAAAGAAACTTGCTCCACCTCAGACTCTCACCCCACCATCTAATCTCAGTGCCCTCGCTCCGATGCAAATGATGAAAATTGTCGCTGTGGATCAAACCAGTGTTCAAATCGATGCCACTGTGCTTCGATTGACTCTTCAGGGACTTAACACTAGAGCTAAAACAACACCTTTCAGCGCTGCTGGAGCTGCTGCCACAACGTCATCTTTTGCGTCCAGAATGCTGTCCGCATTCACCTCAAAGTCGACTCCTTCGGTATCTCCATCCCTTTCTCCGGCGCCCACTGAGACTCCCATCAACGCTGAGCCCCTGACAAGATTGAAAGCAAGTTTGTTCTTGCGCGTTGTCACGGGAAACGTCAATGTCAGTGTTCCAGCGACTTTCAGCGCTGAGCTCGAACGTGCCACGAAGAAACCGCCGCCCTAAAAAAACTCAATACCAATTGGTATGGACCAACAAGGACGAATTCGACGCGGGTAAGGAGACTAGCGCTGATGATAGTGGCTCCAAACGCCTGATCGGGGACAAGAGGGCGAGGGCTGTATTTGACGGGCTTATCTCAGACCTGGAAGTACAAGGTCGAGTTTTCATAGGGTTTCCTACTCATCAGACTACTGGGTTTTCTGGTTCGATTGCTGCGCGCTTTATACCCACAGTAGAGCGTGAATCTCTCGACCTTCAAGCCAAATACGTCGCTGATTGGAACAAGGAGCTATTGGCTATTGGTGGCATATTAGCTAGGATGATCTACGAAGGTGAAATGAAAGAGATTGCAACACTTTGGACAAAGAACATTCCTGATTCCTACACGGACGTGGCTCATCAGCCGAGCACTTCACGCTATGCAATTCTTTACGTTTCATTCTTCGACACCAGCTGGAACAGTTTCTTTTGATACGGAACAAAGTTTTTTCCAATGTGATCGGAATCGTACCATCACTGTACCTTCATCATCAGGTCCTCAGTCTGCTATCAATGTTCGGCTACCCAATCCGGAGTTGGCCACCTTTCTCAAGAACATCCCTGTCATTCCTATGGAAGTCACCAAAAATGCTCAGCTAATGATCACCAAATTACGCGAACGACGTCTGATTTCTGAGATCTCGCTCGAAGATGTGTTCAAAGAGTTGGAGAATAGAGTTTTTGATGTAGATGAGATGCGAGAATGCATGACTTGGTGGATAGGTCTAACAGGACTTCAAGGTTACGATCGCTCCATAGTCCAACGCTTTTTGAGATGTGCTGTATTCCAATATCCGCCAACCTCGCCTGCTTCCACAGCGGATTCTCTTCCTGCTTCCAACACCGCCCCTGTGGTGGCCGAAGTCATTATGCCTATGAGTTCTGTCAAAACCTTCATCAATGTGAAGCTCATCCCAGCCGACGTACCCACCCCGCCTCATTGTCTACCCTTTGCTTTGACTAAATCGATGTCGAGTGATTCACTCAAAAGAGTCTTTGGCTTCAATGAACTCAATCTCTTGGATTTTACGACTCATCTTTTCTCTGCCGAGTTCAGTGGAGTCGATAGTATTAGTGAATCTCCTGTATTAGCAGAAAAATTCCTCAATATTTTGGCAAAGGCATGGTCTAGTCTATCAGCTGAACTTCAACGCGAGATCTCGTCCTATCTTCAAGAGAAAGTTTTTATCCCCACGCGACATGGCATGCGTAAATCCTCTGAGGCTTACCATTCGAATGTAACATTATTCCAGGATTTAGCCGTCGTCTGTCTGCCAAGTGGCACACCTGTCAAAGGTGCGATGGAGAAAGTTCTAACCGCAATTGGGGTTCGGAAACATGTCGAGGTACGGACTGCTGCCTCATACTTCTTATTTTGATGGCTCGATGATGTCAACACAGCCTGACCTCACCTTGTATCCACTGCTTTCAGTTACAAATGGTATTCTCAAGACTCCTGGGAAGTGGGGAATGGAATCATGCAGATTTGGTCAAATATCTAGTCAGTGTACGAGACATTCTCACGGATGTCGAGGTTGATCGTTTGAAACATACAAATTGGCTTCCCAAAGACGGCGAACCCAAAGTTCAACCCATACCTGGGCCAGATGGCAAAGTTAGGAAAGCCAAAGACTATTCGATATGCGGCTAGTCAATTATATGAGCCTACACCGGCTAATCGCGAACTTCAACTCCCTCTCGTCGAGTGGCCTGTGAAATGGAGATCAACATCAGAAGAAGCCAAATTACTATTTTTCTTAGGATTAAATAAGATCCCTCCTATTGATGTCCTCTTGAAGATCGCTGCCAACGCGCAAGACGGTTTCCTACGTGAAAATGCTTTGGCCTTTTTTCTCGAGCACTTTGCAGATTACCGGTTTTCTTATCGACCAGACTCCCAAACTCCATCTTATGTCCCATGTACGACTGGTTTGGTAAATCCTCTTGAGTGTTACTCGAACCCTGAGGCTTCAGTCATGGGGTTTCCTGTGCTACAAGATAAATACATGGCCGATTATCAAAAGTTTGGATTGAAACAAAATCCTTCATCAGCTCAACTCGTGAAGAGGCTAATCGATCAACCTCCTAGCGATACAACAAAGGCTAAGCAGATTTATGAATATCTGTCAACCAGAGTAGCCGATTTCTCGCAATCAGAGTTATCAAGGTTGAAGAACGCATCGATCATCCCTGTCACCAAAGGTTCTCATGCATCACCCAGTACATGTTTCTTCCAACCTCAAAACTCCGTAAAAAGTGGCCCATTCAAGAGCTTGTTTACGTACATCGACTTTGGACTCGCCTCGAAACCTTTCTTGCGAGCTTGTGGGGTCAAGAATGAACCTACCGTTCAAGAGATCACTGAGATGTTGATCGCAGACCCTGCTAAATTTTACGCTTTGGCTGGTTCTGCTGAGGAATACCTACAGGTCTTACGAAACATTGCAGCTAATTCGCATCTTCTCGGACATGGTCTCAAACAGGCAATGCAAAGATCCGCCTTCATCCTAGGTTCACGACGGGTCTCGCCGAGCGGAACGACGGGAGAGAAGGCACTAGTGTACGAGGACGATGATGATGAGATCGAAGCTGGACAGCCCTTCGTTCACGTCCTTGCTCTACCTAGAGATGTGGTGATTATCGATGATTCCCATTCTTACTCGCAATTTACGAGCATCATCATCGCTTGCCCGCAGGAAGGAGGTCTTTGAACATCTAGCCGAAGTAAGCTGATCAGATAGGTCTCATTCTATCGTATAACTGTATTGACAGACTTTGATGACGATTGATTTCAACAGTCTCTTGGTGCCTCACGTCTGACCAAGATCTTAAAAGAAAAGTTTCATATAGAGGGTGTTAACCCAGAGAATGAACGCACTCGAGAAATGCGTCAGTTGATCATTGAGCGGTGTCATCTGTTCCTGTATGAGCGTCAAGGAGTCCGTAATGATGTGGTCAGGGATGCAGAGTGGATGAAACGGAATTTGGTAATTTTCCTCTTTCATAATATCATCGTTATCATCATCCGTTGCTAACTTGACTCGCCGTAGGTGGTCAAACAAGTCGAACACCTCGCTCTCCAGAGAGACCTCATCTATCTTGGCACCAAACATTCAAGTGTTTTGCAAGCCACTGCTACCGCTTCAATGGAAAGTAGGAACACTATGGTCATTTACCTCGCTCGGAAGACTGAAATCGACTGGTTCGAACTTGCGAGCACCGTCTGCAAGCATATATTAGCTCACCAAAAACTGAGCGACTCTTTGTTCTTTGTACGTCTGTCATTAGTTATTTCACATTTTTGTGTAGCTAACTTTGAGTCTACCTCGATAGATGACCATACTACAGACTAGTTTGAAGAATTTGAAAAGACGAGGAGTGAATGTAGATCGGTGAGTTTCACAGATCCAACACCTCTCTCAGAGTCTCTGAAGACTTATATCCTACTGGTCTCTTGGTTTAGTATCATCAACGCTCGAAAGGCTGAACGTGAAGCCAATCAACAAAGATTACGAGAAGAAAAGTTACAAATGCAATTGGATAGTGCAAATGAGCTAACGCCTGATAAACTTGAGTCACAATCCCAAGAACTTGAGAAAAGGTTTCCAGATGCAGATCCAGATTTTATTCGACAAGCTTTGTTATCAGAAAAAGAGGATCATCTCAAACGAGTATCTGAAAAATTTCAACATGGTGCATACAAGAAAAAGCCAGTTGCACCCACTGTACCTGAGATATCACCTCAACACAGTGGCCTGTTTAGTTCATTGAGGCGAAAACTCCTTAACAATGAGACCACTAGCTCCAAACCACATAGTCCGCTAGCAGGCGAAACTTCCCCTCACCCACCCTCTCTCGAAGGACCTCGTCCAAAATCTTTACTTCCACCCCCATCACAGGTTCGTCCTTTGTACCATGTTTGAATGTCCAAAGCAATTCAACTTAATCCTCAAACTTTACATCTCCACAGGCCACACCCATGTCAGACATTAGATCTAATTTAATCAAAGCCATCAATGTCTCTCGACCAGATACCAACAGTGATATTCGAAGTAAACCAGACACCAAACCTGTTAAAGAATCCGAACAATCTTATTGTGATCCGAGTGGAGCAAGGGAAGACTTATCTTTCTTGACTACCGTTGGCGGATTACGATTTTATGTATCAAGACAAGTTACTAGTGGTGAGATGGTGATGATGGAATATGGTGACGCTTTGAACCGTTATGTAGAAAAGGTCATCAAACCTGTAGGAGGTATGCTGTGGTTAAAATTACACCGATTTTTGATAGTATAAGCTGATTCATTGGATACCATTCGTAGAGGTCTTTGATATCGATCCTCGTAGTTTGCATGTCTTTTATGATCTTGAAGGACCGGTGATTGCATTTAACAAGAATGGGAGCTTGTTTTTTAACCTTCGATATTACCTAGCGTAAGTACGAAAGACATTTTGTTTTCCTTTCTTGGATAACCTACATGAGACAATCATCTTAACATGAGATCCCTTCTCGATTTTTTAGATGGTATGATGATCATGTGAAGAAGGGAATTTTGGCAGATGCATTAATTGGAACATTCTCAAGTTTTGCAGTAAGTTTCAACTAAGTCGAGGTACTTGAAGGCGTGAAGGAAAGATAAACTAACCTTTACTTTTGATTTGTAGCATGAATTAGCTCATAATCTTGTTACTGATCACAACTCGGAACATGAGGTAAGGATTCAAAATATTCATTGATCATCAGGATAAGAGACGAAGGATAATAGCTGATTCCTTAAAATTTGATTGTTCTTGATTTTAATAGTGGTGGATGAGCTCAGTAAGTTTGTATCATCAATATTATGATCTGTCCTCTACTCAAAAACTGATCGCTGTTCACTCTGGGTTCCTATATATAGTTCATCGAGCAATACTTCCTAAGGATTGCGGCTCATATTGCTTCTGTTGTACCAGTACCTTCAGTAGAATGAATGTTGAACAAAGAGAAGCTATTACTTGATTATCAATTTCCCTTTGCGAGTGTACAATATTGTAACAGTTTGTAGCGTTGTACATTTAGGCTGTTTTGACAATGGTAATGGATCTTAGTAAGTTGACAATCAGTATGTACTTTACATTGACCTTTTGGATTGGATATGTTCCACTTTTACTTAGTGATCAAGATGCACTCAGTCAATCTACCTATCATGTTTGTATTGGCATCTTTTCAATACCTTTTTGGTCATATGGGATAAACTGCTGCTTCATTCCTGCGCACTCTTGTATATTTAAAGATGTGTAAGAGGTGCGCTGATCAATTGCGAAGGGTTCACTTGACCTTCATTGATTTGGATTAAGTGCCTTGGTAATAGAGATTGAAAATTGCAATCTCGGGCTGAGGGGAAAGTGTAGAGAAAAATCCTCAACTCACGGAAAAGCTGCATCAAACAACGAGTAATATCTTATGGTGAAGGGACATCTATGGTATTAGATTGAATATGAAATTTTGCCTTATCCTATTTCTGTGGAGTGATAATACCTGGACTTCCCTGGAGTCAATCTGATACATTTGACTGGCGGGTTCATAAAGGAGCTTGACAGAGGCTAGCTTTCAGTGTGATGTTCTTGGTTAAGTTTGAGTAGAGGGTCAAGTTCTTGCAATATTTCATTTCAGTATTGTTCTTTACTCACACACTACAAAACTTTTGGTTGTAATCAAGTAGCAGAATACAATGAAATATGATTGAAGCTTCAGGTAGATAATACAAGTTGATGGTGATCGGAGACAGATGAAAAGAAATGAAAAATTAGTTTTTTTGGGTTGAATTGGAAGAAACGATATTGCTCAATAATTGGTGGGGGATGAGAAGATCAAATTCTAAAAGATTTACAAAGAGTGATAGGGGCATACCGGGATCCTGCCTGCCCGCACCGGAAGCTTTAAGTGACCGTGCGTGAGCGGAGTTCTCACCGCGACGCAAAAGCTGGAGAAGGAAACGAATCCTGATGGTCCGATCATGTGGTAAGCGTGCTGAAGCGTGAATTATACGACTCCAGGAAAGTGCGTGCGTTATGTTGAGATTCGGAATACGGTAGTATCTGGTAGTATCTGGTAGCATACGACGCATAGGCTGGGCAATTTCGGACGTTCGTGAATGTACGAGTTCAATTCGACAAAAGGAAAGTGGAATTATCACAGGGCGACCGCAGACTGCCTGCAACGAATGTGTTGTGGAGGCTCAAACGTATGATCTGTTCGGGCATCATGTCACCACCATGCTCGGTGATCTTGACACGCACGCCGTCTTTCAGTGCCAGCCATGGTCCTAATTAAGATCCCATCACTACAATATCGGTTGCTCCTTGCTATCATTACATCCTGCCCTTTTGTTTTCTTCCACCTTCGCCATTTCCACACCTGATCAATCCGATTCCACTAATACCATTTATCTACCTTTCACAATACCTCTTCAATGGCTACTGAACAGAAAATCTTAACTGATTTCCTTGCCAGATTGCCACCAGGGAAGAATCCTTATCGGGCAAGTAGCACACTTTTTGAAAGATATGATCAAGGTGTGTATCATACCCTTACAATTACCATAGGTTTCCCAGTCTGCTTATAATCAAGAATGTCGCGTGGCGCCGTATCATTCATTCGATCTTACAGCCACAGCCTATGCCCTCATGGTTCCATCGAGTAGAGCGAGGTATAGCGGTTGCGTACTTTCTGTGAGTGTTTCAATGCTGGTCGACCAATCAAGTACTAGTAAATCAGTAGTTCACAGTCCGTCGACTTCTCATTTGATGCAGAGTCTTTCTTCAAGCTGTTTATGTGATTTACATTCGATTGAAGACAAAGAAATTTTACCTTCTTCAAGTTCAATACATGTCCGTTGTTTATTCTGTTGATCCCTAGTTGATCAAAAGGTCAAACGCGAGAAGACGGTGGCGAGCTAAATTCATGATCTTTCCGCAGTGGGACTTCTTCAGCTTGATCGCGCCAATCACATGGCAATACTCGAAGGCATCTTCAGTGCTGGTGAGTCAATCCAGTCGCCTACATGGAATGCAATCGTTGAACAGATGAAACTACTGATATTTTTATATTAAGCCTCCATCGCCGAACAGGTGTGCAGAGACCGAGCGGTCGCCGGTTATCTGCACCCAGGCTGGTCAAGTCTTCTCGTTGGAACCAAGTTCATGTTTGCATTTCTGTGTATTATGTAAGTATGCATGTCCCCATAAAAACCAACTCTTTCACATGAGAGGCTGACTTTGCTGATTTATCTGGAAGTGGTGAGTGTTTCGGTTTTGAGCCCATCCCTGAGACCTTGCCGATATAAATGACTCTGATGTACTCGACGGCTCAGTTTTTCAATGGTTATGTGTCTGCAATTGCGCGTTATTGGAATGGAAACCCATGGAGGCTCATCCAACTCGGGAGGAATACTTTATGCCTCGAATTCTAGTATGGATTCTCCACGGTTGGTTGGCGTTGACCGGTTTTATGGACCACTGGTCAGCTTCCTTCCAATTCTCAATTGGCGAATCATGAATAGTCAAACGGACTATTCCATATTCTAGTACCCATCATATGGACAGTGCGGGAAGTCTTCATAGAATGCTACTATAGCAATCTCATCGTGCAACATGTGGCCCATGTCCTGTTGCATGCAGCTTCCACCTATTCGCCACACACATATCAACAGTCGGATTTATTCGTCAAATTACTTCCCCTCCGCGCAGTCACACCACATGCAGTTAGTAAAATGTCTCTTCTTGGACATCAACAAGTACAACATTTCGCAGGTTTCTCCTTTAACTCGTTCTTTTATAGGAACGTCTTTCACATTATGGCCACGTGCAAGTTGTCGTCTGTCTGACCAACTCCGCAATTATTCTTGTGGTAAGCGCAGTGATTACTATGCTGTGATGAATGCAATTGACTTGTCAAGTGCTTTTGACACTAGACATATACGCCATTTCTTATCCTGACCTTTCGAAGCTTCAATAAACGCCATACCCTGGACAATAAACTGAGGAACCAGCAATGGCAAGTCTTAACACATGCTCTGATACAGTACAAAACATTTTTTGTATCTATCCCAATAATGGCTTATATGGTTGGTCCATCGAGAACACAAGTCATAAGTCAAAGTCTTACCAATTTTTTCTTCCTGTTAGGTATCTTTGCCACTAGATACTGCTATATACAACCCAAATTACTGGATTGCTCTCAGAATTGTAAGATTATTTTTGAATGAGAAAAAGACAAGGATCATTCACACAGTTTCACATTTATTCAGGTTTTGGGTCTTGAATCATCAATCAGTGGGGTAGTGTAAGTCAATCAATCTTAACTCAAATAGATTCAGATGGTTTCATGCTCCTGATTGAAAATTACTCTGCAGATCATTGTTCCTTATATGTTGCACTACACCTAAGAGAGTCAGGGATACAGACAAACTTTCCAGTGTAGAATTTCAAATCACTCAAGTGGAGGATAAAACTGAAGGGGAGATTGATGAGAAGATTCTAGAGACAAAAATGTGAGTGTGTATTGGTTTCTAGCTATGCTTGATTGCATACCTGCTACTTTCTTTATTGGAACATGTGGAACATGACATGACATCACATTTTATGCTAGTCTCATGATGTGAATTGGTTTTAAATGATTTATTCACCCATTTACTTTGATTTTGTGTTTTTCATGTGGACTTGCATGATGTGTATTTGAACTCTGTGGAGCCCTTGGGGCCATCAAATTTTGTTGTGGTCTTGGAAAGTGAGATGTGATTTCTTTCTTTATATAGCTTCAGGGGTGATAGTGTTTATTCTACATGAACATCCTTGTTTAGATATGGATTTCTCATATCCCTTTCAAATATGATACCTTCATCTAACCAAAGCATTTGACTGACAAACTGTAGTTGGCTTTGAGATTCTTTTCAACAGTAGAATTGTATTCATCCTCTTCATTACTCATGTGGGAAAAACTCTGCTATCACAAATGACCTCATCATAAACCCTTTTCACTTCCACATGCTTGAGATGAGTGCCACTCATTAACATCATCAAGTATAGTACTGTATGGATGATGCAGAGGGGTTTCAACATAAACATCCTTGTTTATGACACACTCAAAGGCAGTTCATTAAGTGTGAAATATCTGTGTCTTGAACTAGAAAAACCAACTATATTCAACATATCATATCTTTTCTCATCACCAGCTCTAAGTGCCAGATAGTCAATTAGATAAATCACTGTTGGATCTTTTCTTGTAGAGTAATTTTGACTCATGGCTGAACCACAGGCTAGAGGAAGGAATCTCTGGACAAGCAGGAACTGTGCTGTGATATTGGGCTCCATGGGAACCTGTAAAGTAGACCTTTATCTTTGCTTCAACTTTTCTAATTCCCATCTACCCCCTATTTTGCAGACAAAGCCAAGGGGTGTTCCACAGCAGTGGGGGTGGCCAACAGTGGACCATCTTTCATCATAAGCATATAGGATTTGCAAGGGAACCCCTGGCACCAAAATGTGGCCACCCTCATGATTCACCCCTTTTTATTTTTCTTGGTATCTTTCTATACTTCATGTGCGCCGGGGGGGAAGTAGAAATGCAGACCCAAGGCATGCCTAGAGTAGCCGCACTTCCCTGTGCCAAACCTAATCAATTTCTCTCCTCTGACGTTCTGTGACATCTGTGATATATGTATTTCATCCCCTTTTGCAAAACCTGAAGGCCACAGACCCCTGTGTAGAATCTTCTGCTGATAGGTATGTAGATATGAAGTGTGAGTCTATCCTACATGTACTGTCTGAGTATAGGGATTTACAGCATATTGAGGCTTAGAAATTTCAGATGAGCATTGATATGACTACAATCCCATACAAAGTGGGTGTGCACAACAGAGTACTTGCATCCAGCATGGTGTGAAGCAATATACGGTCTGTTTGGCCATTAGGACACCACTACACTCAGTGTCTTGACACACACACCATTTTTCAGTTCCAGCTATGGATATAATCAAGATCCCATCACCACATTATTTTATCCCTGTTATCATCAACTTCTGCCATTGTGTTTTCTTCCACCTTTGCCATCTCCATACCCAATCAGTCCAACTGAGACCATTTGTCTGTTGTTTGCAATACCTTTTCAATGTTTGCTTTGCAGAGAATGATGATCAACTTTATCAACACATTGCGACCAGGACATAATCCCTATTGGGAGAAAGCAAACTGCCTAAGGGATTTGACCAGAGTGGGGCTCTCAATCATGAAATGGAGATGTTCTTCCAGGCTTCTCACGTTCCCACTTGACAGTTGTGCTGTCCTATTGAGTGATTTTGCAGACACGCCATATGCCAACCTAATTCAATGGGCTAGAGAGAGGTATAGGTTTTGCATACTTTATGTAAGTGGCAAAGTTTCTGCATCATACACTATTAGCTTTAGCTTATAAAAATAAACTCTTCTGACCAGATGAGGCCTGCTGAAATCTTGATTTTATCTTCATGAATGTAACAAAATCAATCAAATCAAAATCAAAAGTTTGAGCTCAAAGCAAATTGACAATGAGATTGAGGGAAAGAGGAAATAGGACAAAGAATGCAAGTGTAAGGTTGAGGCAATGAGGATTCAAGGTTGTTATTGATTGGAGAAAAAAAGTCAGGGAACAAGAAGCAAAAAATCAGTGAAGTGGAAAGAGAAAGAGATATAAAAAGTCACACTTGCATAGTTACAATGACTTTGTAATTATTTTCAAGAATGCGCCCTATCTTTGAACATATGTTCAAAAATATGTGTAACTCTTTTGTTGCATTTTTGTTTACCAAATGACGTTTTTGGGTCAACAATGCAACCAGAACTCAATGTATATTGGGGTGGTGTGCAGTCGGTTTCACACAACACACACACATTACCAGAGGGGGTGATTTATGATCGAATTCTCTCTACCTTATCTAGACATTTGATTTGATGATCTTGCTTCAAGTTGTTCTACTTCATCTCACCAAATTCAAGAATTTTTTGTTTCTTTTTGTTGAAACATTCAATTACTCTTTCCGCTACTTGTTATTAAAATCTCTGACATCCACCATGTGTAGAGGTTTTGATTGGATTCTCTCACTCTGGCTCTTTGATTCTTTTTCTACCCAATTTTAAAAAAACATCAAGTTTTTCCCCCCCAAAAATGTGATTAATTGTCCTGAAACGCCCAAAAACACAAACTTTGATGGTCCTTATCAAAATGGAAGGAATGTTTGTTTTTTGTTCCGAAAAAAATTGATCCTTACTCAACAGGTAGGAATCCTTTTTTTTCAAAAAAGCCGGCAAAAATTGTGTAGGTAGGAGGCCAAAAATTTGGGTTTTTCGTAAGGAGGGTATATAGGGGCTCCCCAGGGTACATGTGTGGGTCAGCAATAGACCCGGTCTCGACCCGGTCCCACCGTCTGTTGACCGATTACCAAGTTGAACCTCCAGTAATTTTCGAATCACATCCACATCCTCACGCTCAAGAGCAACCAGCGACCTCAATGCAAACCGGGCCTGCGCGAGACCCTTGGGTGTCAGTTGAAGTTGATTGTGCAAACGGAGACTAAATCGTTCTTCAATTGAGTTTAACATCACACAATCCTGCTAGATCCTGCTACCAAGTCACCGACCTTGATCGCTTTCAAAAAAATTTGGTCCGAAGTTCCCTTCCGTGAAGGAGGCCAGGAGGAAGAGCAGAGTGATTTTGAAGGAATTGTTTCTAATTGGGAAGTGACATGGGCTATGGCTTCCCATTTGCTCTACTAAAGCTCACCTTCAGCAACCCAGATCCAAGATCCGGTGTTGATCCATCTTGACTTGTACTCCAAAACATGAGGAGGTACTGATTGCGATTTGCTCGAGATGGAATTGTCGTCATTTTTGATCAAGATGATGTGATTGAGATGATGAAATGATGACAAATTGGTTTTTAAACAACTTTTGAGTTCAAATACCATTCAAAACTCAAAATGAGTTCTATGAATCGAGATTGGTTTGATGGCTACAAATCTCATTTCATTCAAAGAGTCCATTGTATCTTTAGGATTGGCTTGATTTGTTAGTTATCATGAAGCATTCACTTGTGAATCTTGAATTCATTAAACAGCTTCATCATGACAGTTTGACTACTTTTATCCTTGGATCTGGAGAACCACTTTTACAACCTGATGAGGGTCATCAACTCTGGTTTCTAGATTCGTAAGCTGGTAATCTAATATCTGATGATGCTTCATTCCGAATAATGACGATAATGTTTTTGTGATGATGATGATGATGTAGTCGAATCGAATCAGGTTTGGACTATCCTAAATTATTATCAAACAACCAATCATTCCCAATCTGATCAACCCATCTCAATTCATTTTTCTTCTTTAACTCGATTCAATTTCTTACAATCTGAATTTATAAACTTATTCAAACTTTCAAATCAGAAAAAGAATGATACTGTCCCAATTCATCTTCATCTTCCTTTGAATGGTACAAATCATGAGAATCATTCCTGAGGAACTCAACTTTCAAGAAGATTTGAATCAAATCTTCAACTTTTCACAATCGATCTCTAATCCTTGATTTAAATTCATTTGTGATTTATTTCTCTGGTGATCTTCAATCAAACCACGTTATTTCTATAAAGCTTTCTAATTTATTGGGTCAACTTGGATTCCATCTTTTAAATATTTATGATAAAATCCAATTCAATCGACAAGACATTCATTAACACCGGCAGACCCAAAAATAGATCATACTCATGATATCCATAACTTGATCGAAGATTTATAAATCTAAACAAAAAACCATAGAAGAAATCTTAGATTTATTACTCTCTTCATCTCCAACTGAAACAGCAAAGACCAATCAAACCAATCCTTACTTTCGATATACTGGTCCGAGGTCTCCTACTGATGTTTACATCTTATTGAATACTTTCAATTCATCACAACTTAAGTTCACTCTGAGAAGATTATTACCAGAAGAAATCAAAGATAAGATCGGTTTAATCGAAATAAAGATATTAAAACCATGGTCAGTTGAAAGATTTTTGAAAGTTTTACCTTCTAGTACCAAGACTATCAGAGTCTTTTCAAATCAATCAGATTTGTTACTGAATTTAATCTTGAATGATCGATCGGATCACAAAAGGCTTCAAGAAATCAATATTTCACCTTTATTGAATACATATGATCTTGATTCATTAACTTGGATGAATCAAATTCAAAAGGATTTAAGAATTATCGATTGTAAAAATCATCAAATTGAAGAATGGCCAAGAAGACTCGATCAAGATGAAAAGTTAATCATCTTTTGGGATCTTATTAAATCACCTGATAATCAAACTCATAATTCAAATCGAATCGTTTCAAGTCTTAATAGTCAATCAAATCAAATCTTAAACGAATACGATAACTTTTCTAATTTAAACTCTATAAGACGACATTCGATATTCATCTCAAATCACGATGATGATCAAAATGATATGAGTATCAAATCGATCATTCAAAATTATTCACCTACTTTATTAGTGATAGAAGATTATAAAGAGTTAAGTAAAACTTATAATTTGACCTCGAAAATTAAATCGACAACAAATCTTTTATTTATATCGAACACTTTGAATGAGTTCAAAGATCTAGAAACCCAAATTGATATTGAAACGCGTTATAAGTTATGGAAAACTTATCCGAGTGAATCTTTGCTACCTAAAGATCAAAATTCAAACCTTGGAAAACTATATCATCTAAATCTAGTTGAACTTTTCAATAATGACTCTTTGGTAAAAGCGATAGTGATTGAAATTGTAGTATTGATTCTATTACTAAATGAATTAAATGACGAAGAAATATTAGAAAGGTTCAAAATTGGAACATCAACTGGCGAACGTGAGGAAGAGGAAATGATGATCACTAGTGAGCTTATTGGTAAAATTCGAAATCACATTGAAACAATTGAAATACCTTATAATTGGCAAAACGAAGAGATGAATGAAATTAGTATATCAGAAAGAGACGGAAAGATGACCAAAAAACCTGATGAAATCTTATACAAGTCAACCCAATCGATTTCGTTACAAACCGAACAAGACGATAATCCCTCCAAATCAATCAATCAAACATCAATTCAAAAACAAATACTGTTCCCAGAATTCTATCAATCAAGTTTCAACTTAAGACCCGACATCATCGAAGAAAGCTTATCTATTGGAAGTCATAGAAAACCGTAGATTGACACCTAAGGATTATGATCGAAATGTATTTCATTTATCATTAAGTACCCGAGAAACAAAATTAAATTATCTTGTGGGTGACGCAATAGGAATATATGGATGGAATGAAGAAAAAGAAATTAAATCGTTCATCAAATGGTTACAATTTGAAGAAGATGAAATTATTGAGTTAAGGTTTTCAAATCAAGAAGAACTTCATTCATCGATTCCTCAATATACTACCATTTTCAAATATTTTCAACAGTTTTTAGATTTATTGGGTAAACCGACTAAATCCTTTTACGAAAGTTTATCGAAAAAGGTTACCAGGAAAGTCGAAAAAGATATCTTAAGATTTCTTTCTTCATCCTTAGGCACTTCGAAGATCAAAAAATTATCTGAAATAGATAAATTGAATTACATGGATATTATCAAACGATACGCAAAATCGCATTGTTTAACGATCTATGAAATCATTTCAATGATTCCCTTGATTAAGCCAAGACATTATTCAATCGCAAGTTCTCAAAACTTTAATCCAAATTCAATTGATTTGTTGATTGTTGAAGTCAATTGGACCTACTTCTTTTGGTGTTGAAAGGAAAGGTCAATGTACTGGTTATCTCAACCAATTGAAAATCGGAGATCAAGTTTTGGTAATTTTGAAGGATTCGGTGATGAGGTTACCCGAAGTTTCTACTCAACCTATCATCATGGCAGGTTTAGGTAAGCTAATGTAGATCAATCACCCAATATCTTTGTTGGTTCCTAATATTAGAAAAACCGATGAAGTAACTGATTGAATCTTGTTTGAATTGTTAGGAACTGGAATGGCTCCTTTCAGAGCTTTTATTCAAGAAAGAGCTTATCAAAGAAATGTAAAAGGTTTGGAGATCGGTCCGATTTTGTACTACTTTGGTTCACGTTCAAAGTTTTCTGAATATCTTTATGGGTAGGCTTTTTAAAGCTTCCTTTTTACTTTCATTCTCATCAAAAAAAAGAATAATCGTAAAAGGAAGTTGAACTCTATTCTTTGATTTCTTTTCTTTGAATGAACTTTTCATTCTTTTTTTCTCTCCAGTGAAGAAATTGAGAAATTTCTATTCGAAGGAATTATAACTCATACAGGATTATCATTCTCACGTGATTCATCATCAGTTTCAAAAAAACAATACATACAAGATTTAATGAGATTGGATCAAAGTTTAATCATTCGATTATTATTGAATTTTAAAGGTCATTTTTACTTATGTGGTCCAACTTGGCCTGTACAAGATATTTACAATGTGATCTTAGATGGGATTTTAAGAGAGAATGGATTGAGTGATAAGGAAGTTGGGGTTAAGATTTTAGAGGGTTTGAAGGATGAAGAAAGATATGTTTTAGAAGTTTATTAAGGGACGTTTTTTGGACCTCATTGAGGTGTTCAGTTTATCTCATCATGTTTTCTTTACACAATCGTTGTTTTCAAAAATATGGCCGTGTTTTCACTGTACCGTTCTGGGAAGATGATTTTGTAGATGTAAAACAATCAGTAAATTCAATAGACTCTTTGTGAATATCAAAAAGATCCTCTTTTGGTCTGATGGTTAATTTCAAAAGGCGCAGTTTAAGGTAATGTGATTTACTAAATCCCTTCACACTTTCTTCAAGCAGCCCAGTCTTGTCAGGAATTGATGATACACAATTCGGATGAAAAACTGATTCCTGAAATACTTCTTGTCAAAGAAGTGCATATCAAGATTAGCTTGATCAATTGTCTTGGGATTCACTATGAGTATTGACCAAGGGGACCGGGTAGAACAGGCAGACCGAGTAGTAAAAACACGCGGGTGAAAATCATGACAACCATTCCTGTCTGGCAGAGATCTTTGCATCTTGCATGTCTGAAAGGATTGGAATTAGGATGCGGAAATAGGTTCCAGGATATATCCCCTATAGTCTCTTCAACTTTGATACAGATTCATTTGTCCCACCTAAGAAAAAACAATCATATAAAAAATCACTTTCACTCCTGTGTATTTTATCGCGAGGTGGAATTTTGCACCGAGCACACACAGGAAAAGGCTATGTAAAATCTTTCGAGTTCAAAAATCAAAAATACCCGGCCAAATGTGTAGTTTTGTAGCTATATCTTTTTTTTTCAAAGGAGTGCGAAAAAAATGGTGCAAAATCCCAGGTGTAAAAATCATGAAGCCGGCTAGTACATTGGAATTTATACCAGAGATTTTACGCAGAAAATGTCTGCGCAAAAAAAGTTGGTGTAAATCTAACTTACCTAAGTCCCACAGTCAGACACTTTTTCCTCATGAGCTCGGGTCTCTGTACTGGGACTTACAACTTATCAACCGGTTCTGGTGAACCAGCAGGGGGTTCAAAGATTGAGTTTGGCTGGGAGGTTTTTTAAAACCTCAAACCCTTTCACTTGGTCCCAATCAACCCCCGTGCCCATTTCAACTGGAACTTCTTGTGAACATTCCCTTCAAATCTGTCTATTCAGATTTACTATATTTCACTCTGAGCTTTCTCAAGAGATACAAGAAGTTTTTGAAGTTGAAATTTGGTTACAGGTAACGACTCTATTTTTGAAATGAAATTTTGATCTGACTTTTCCTATTTTACTTGCAAGAGGATTGAGAATTGCTCAATGAACTTCATTCAAAAAGCAAGGTGGTTCATTTCCTGGATCTGAATGTTGTCCCCTCTTCAGAATCAGTGTAGTGCGCCAACTACAGATGATGTGAGACTGTAGCAGAGCAGGGCTTTTTGGGCCCCTGCTTGCTCACCAAAAACCGCTGATAAGTTGCAAGTCCCTATCCAGGGCACCCAGCTTGCAAGGTCAAAAGCGCCCTGCAAGAATTGGGGCTTGTGTTAAGCTAGGGTGTAAATTGTTAAGTTTTGAGACAGCTGGAACAGCGGGAGAAATAGATCAAGGAAAGGTTAGAAGCTTGTTATTTCACATATAAGAGAAAAAGCAGAAGAAAGAGAGAACAATTGCCTACCTGGAACAGCGGGACAAATAGATCAAGGAAAGGTGAGGAAAAGAGCACCTTTCCTGAGCTGTTCCAGTTGGCTTATAAGGTGAAAATAACAAGATGAAGTATCACATGACGGAAATGTTGCTAAGCACACACAATATGAAATAAATCAAATGAGATGAAATATATGAAATGAGCGTATATGAAATAGAAATATGAGATGTTAGTCAGCGCAGGACATTTGTAATGTTAGTCATGCAGGACTGTAAGAAGGAGAAAGCTAGACTATCTCAACATAATTGTGAGTCTTGGGTACGTAAGAAACATTTTTACACCAAAAGTATTTGCACCGCCTTTTTTTAGTGTAAAATTCCCTGTGTAAATTTCAAAAAGGTAGTTGATATTGTTAATTTTCCACCGACAAATGTTGATGACATCTGCACAAACTAACAACCAAGAAATAAGAGAAACTGTGATACAAAACAGGAGAAAAAACCATAGAGCAAAGCAGAAAGCACATTGTGCAACAAAACAATGAAATGAGAAAAAAATCCACACAATAACATCACACAAAATGTAAGAAAATAGAAATGAAGGGGGAAAAGGGAAGCTGTAGACGCAGTCCTAGCTGGCATATCACCCAACAGCCTTGGCCTTCTTAGTGTAAGTGTGGTGTGCTTTCAGGGCTGTCCAAAAAAATTAAATCATTTATTAGTCATGAGTATACCACTCACTGGTATTGATAGTATAGTATAGGACTTATACTTACGCGGGTCTACCACCTCGGCAGGGGTGTCTATAGGTACCTGGACCTTTACTCTCTTGGTGTAAGGACGTCAAACTTCCTTGACTGTTCCAAAAAACATACCATTAGGACTATCCAAAGTAACAAACAGAAGTAATCTACAATACAACTCACCTGAGAGTCTGCAAAAGTATATGTCCCGGCCGGGTCCATCATAATTACACTGGTTTTTTTTTACACAGGCAATTTCTGCTTACAATTCCTGGTGTAAAATTCAATCCAACAACCAGGTACATGAATTTTGCATTGGGTTTTTTGCGCTAAAATAATTTGCACTTTGTTCAAAAAGACAAAATAAGTACAAAAGTCTAAATTAGGCTGGCTATTTTTGAATTTTGCACTTAAAAAATTTCACACAGGAAAAGTCTGTGTAAATGCCTTGGTGTAAAATTCCCCCATGGTTTTTTATCTCAACAGCCAAAAATTCTTTTCTTGCGTCCAAAAATGAATATTGGAAAAGGATTGTTGGCTTCCTGCACACCCAAACTACTGCATTTCATGTCTTGTTCAAATGTTCTACAAATTGTATTCACCTCACTCCAGTGCTACAGTTGAACCAGTCTAGTGTCAACCACAACCACTCTTTAAAATTGAAAATTGGTGACAGAAATTTATACACACCAATCATACTGATAAACATCATGTAATAAGTCATTTTTGGGCTTATCACATGGTTTTGGTGTCAGATATGGCTTGGAAAGTAAATCTGACTGACCAATTGTTTTTGAAAACAACACCCCCCAAAACCTCAATACTTGGCTTGAGGTACCTAATAGACCTAAGATTAAGTACTTAAGTACTTTTAGTCTAGCCACTTATGTACTTAGCTCAAGTACTTAAGGACTTAAGTACCCTACTAAGTAGATATTCAGGTAGAAAAAAATACTCTTGGTATTACTGGAGAGCTCAAAATATGGGTCTTGGGGCTGGCTTTGGTTGACACTAGACTGGTTCAAGTGTATACAAAGTCCTTTTCTTGCCTTGTTGAACTTTACCTCAAAAATAGTTCTTCCCGCAGAACTCTTATTGATTTCTCAAAAGACATGCCTATATCAGTTTTGTGTCAGGTTTTAGGACTGGTTTTCTATTTTTTCTCTTTTTTCAGTATTACCTTAGTGTATCACTCTCAGTTTCTTCTATGCACACCCATAAAAATATAGCCTCTTGGCAGTCAAGCATACACCAGCTGTTTGATCAGCCCAGACCCATTTGCTCTCAGAAAATATATCAGGAGGCTCAATTGATACAATTGGTTCTTTTATTAATGATGAGAGTGTCTGATACATATCTTAGCATTGTTGATAATGTTCAATAGTGACAAGCAATCAGACAGAAGAGGAATGTGAAAAAATATGGAAGAAATCTGAAGGAAAGTGAAGGAAAAGTGGAGGAAAACTCCAAGCTTGGTGTGCTCACCTCTATGTGAGCTCTGATTTTGGCCCTTGTGAGAGGGCATCAAGTTTCACAAGTTTCATCATCAATGTAGAGGCAAGTTAAGATTGTAAAAAATGATTAGGCAGTGTATGGTTGGGTCAAGATAATGCCTCAATATTCTGTGAACTTTCATGAGCTGCGGTCACGTGAAACGGGCAAATTACGTTCCATATGCTACTGCTCTGAGCGCATCTGTGGCGCTTGCTTTGGACAGCGGCAAGCAGGATATCGATTCTCCCTTGCAGTGTGACTTCTGCTTATCTTACGCCTCTTCAACCTGCATTGACACCATGATTGCTGCAGTGAAGGTGGTAGATATTAGGATACATGTATACATATGTAAAACAAGGGGAATATCGAGTAAGAAAGAAATTGGAAGCATGATGGTATATAACATATACATATATATATCCACCTCAAAATGCATTATCAACAAAAGTTAAAGGTTCAAAACCAAAGCCCTTTGATAAGAAGTAGACAAGATTAAAATCTAATCTTTAATTTGAATCCGCTTCCTCAGCTTCAAATCCATCACCTTCGAGATCCCTAAAAACACAAAAACAATCAGGGAGTCAGTCTCAATATTCGAACAACCAAATGTCAAAAGGTAAAGAAAGTTGTACTTTGGTTCCTTTGGTTCTTCATGTTCACCATATTGCATCGAGTTATCAATATGGCTCAAGATTGTTCCTAGACTTTCTTCATCAGTCACATCAAGCGGAAGGAATGATACCATATTGAAGTCTTGAATCTACAACCATACCATTTCATTTCATCATAATTGATCTCAAGACTATGGAGATTTAAACAGAAGAGGAAGTACTCACGAGTTGACTGATAGCTTGATTAAGGTTATGAAACTTAACATTAGTCTTCGAGTTCACTTCATCCACTAATAAATCAGGATCGGGATCAAGATAACGTTCTAATTCCTTTGGACCGATTTGTCCAATCCCAGCTGATGATGATGATCTACCCTGATTTGATTAAATCCATCTTTGATAATAGATTCAAGTGAGGGATTTCCAAATTGATCATCGCTGATGTGGCTGATAATACACCTGAGAAGAATTTAGGTCTATCTGAAATAAAATTTGATTCTAGTAAATATGTCTATGGATTTTTCAAAGGCAAAAAAGTCAAAACAACAAATTGGTCGTTAATTTCAAGTGGTTTCGTATTGAGTCAAGATGATGTTAAGACTTACTGCACATAATCTAAAATCAAATTGACCAGCCAAGACTTGTACGATTTTTTGAATGATATTAAAGTGAGTATAAAGTTCAATTTGACCTGGACAATCTATTACTAAATAATCTTCATCATAACTATTCAGATTTTCTTGCAACCAATCTAAATTATTCAAAAGATACCTAAAAACAAAGATCGAAAAAAACTGTTATTAGTGATGAACAGAACAATCGAGAAGAGTTCTAAGATTTGATTGGCTTACTCAAAACAATATACTAGACCACCATTTGGCCCAAACTCAAGTTCTTCCATCACATCTTCTAAAGAAATCAAATCTCGAATATCTAGATATTCAAAAAAAACGAGGTTTAGTTGGATTTTCTTCAAGAGATTCAGTCATAGGCAGTTTTGACTTTACCAATCGATGGTTCATATTCAAAATGTTCAGCAGGCTGGATCTAAATTGAATAAATGTAAGGTTCTACCTAGAGTTTGAGCATGTGTGATAAGTGCAGAAGTAAAAGTTGATTTCCCTGATCCCGCTGGTCCTATATTTTTTACATCATTCAAAAATAATCAAATTTTAGTCCTTATGCTTTTGTTGGTTTGAGAAAAAAGTTTGACAAGGTTTACTTACCGCAAACTAAGACTGCATAACGCATTAGTCACAAGAGGTATAAGTTGAAATGATTTGCTGAAGAAGTTGTTATTGCTTGTCTAATAAATTTTCTATTTCTCCTTGGTTTGTTGTCAAAATTTTGGCTGACCATACATATTTTTTTGGATAAAGTTTGGATTACAACCCGTTACATATTCAGGGGAAGCCCAGACCGGCTTTCGGGACCGGTCGAAGGGCTGCATGGAAGCAGGGAATGACCCGGCTCTGCCTGACTGTCCGAGCCCCCAGGGTCGGACGAAGCCCCGTTCTCCGCCCGTCATACTCAGGGCGGGTTCATAGCCCTACTTGGAAGCTTGCACTTTGAAGGGACTTTGAAGTACGTCAAGCCTTTCGATTCACATATTGGAGTTTGGCAAAGATGGCGGCACATTCCTGGTCAGACAATTCTGTCATTCAACTATATGGGCTCATTTGGAAGAAGTTGCTTTGGGTTGTTCCTGGTAATCTCTTTGTTCCTTGTAGGTGAGGCTCATGACTCGATTGTGAAGATTGAGTGCAAAGGTTTCCAGACAAAGAACTTGAAAAGTATTTATCAAAAAAGAGAGAGAGGCATCAAGATTCAATTGAGTGAATCAGATTGAGTTGTACTTGAGCTTAAGCTCTAATTTTGAGATTAAGTGATTTAATTTAAGTGATTTTGACTTTTAAGTGTTTGGTACTTTCAACAAATCAAACCAAACTCAATTCAACATTCAACCAACTCAAATCAACTGATCCATACTAAAACTAATAGCCAATCCAATCTCAAGATAATCTGAAGAATGTCTTATAATAATATTGGACTTACCACTCCTCGTGGTTCAGGTTCGTGATTTGAATCAAAGTCATCATTTACATCTATCAAAGGCATCTGAACTGAATTCTCAATTGCCTACTGGTCAATCAGGAACTTCTGGTCATGTACAAAGAAACTTATCAAATATTCAATCCAGAGATTCACATTCTCTACAATCGAGACCAAGATATGATAAGGATCAATTAATCAAACATCGAAAACCAGACGAAGCAATCCTAGAACACGATCGAAAACGTCGAATTGAAAATAAATGTGTAGAACTTCAACTTACACTTGAAGAAGACGGTTTAGATGAAAGTTTGATTGAAATTCAAGTTAATGAATTAAGAACAACGTTATTATCTGAACAACTTGGAAAAGAAAAATTAACTTTAAAACCTCATCAAAGTTTGTTTTACTTCTTTTTAAGATATCTTATCTACTGGCTTCATTCTGATTCTAATTCTTTTACTTTTCTCCTTTTTGAATTCAGCACACGAATTAGCAGCCTTAAAAGCAAAAGAGAATGATAAATTTAGAGTAGCAATGGGAGTCCAATCAAGTTATGTAGAAGGAGAAGCATTTAATAAAGAAATCCAATTACAAAAAAAACAACAAGCGATAGAGGAAAGAGAAAAAAGAGATCAAGAAAGATTAATGAGAATTTTAGCACAAAAAGAATCAAAAGAAGAACGTGAAAGACATCAAGAAGCCATTCAAAAAGAGATGAAAGCTAGACGTGAAGAAGCTGAGAGACGTCGTTCATTATTAGATAATGAAAAGAATTCTCGTCGGGTTAGTGATCATTTGGCTGATCGGATTCAACCAAATCTGAGTGCTGGTGGTCATCATCGTGGAAGAAGAGATTCAGATGATGATCGAAGACGTCATCGTAGTCGAACTCCTTCTGGTTCACCACCACCACCACCCTCTCGTACCAATCGTTATCGTGGAAATGATTCAAGATATGAACCAGACGTGTATAGACCCTCACGAAGACGTAGTGTCTCTCGATCTCGCTCCCGATCACCACCTCGTCGCAGAAGACCTAGCCGTTCACTCTCTCGATCACCACCACGTCGACGTGAAGATTCGCGTTCCCCCCCTCCTAGACGTAATGTTCGAGATCGATCAGTTTCCCGTTCGCGCTCTCGATCCATAGATTCCAATCGACGATCGCCTCAAAAAAAATCGAGACATTTATCTAACACGCCACCCCCACCTGGTTTCCGTGCAATTCATCAGTCAGACCGTACTTCATCTCGAGTCAGAAGTCAATCACCCTTGAATGATTCACGTCGGTTCTCTAGAGGAAGAAGTCATTCATCAGTCGAAAGGTCTCGTAGATCATCTAGAGTTAGAAGTCG
Source organism: Melampsora americana (assembly GCA_022264835.1). Taxonomy (NCBI): domain Eukaryota; kingdom Fungi; phylum Basidiomycota; class Pucciniomycetes; order Pucciniales; family Melampsoraceae; genus Melampsora; species Melampsora americana. The sequence continues at coordinate 533,649 of JAIFHY010000001.1, read as the reverse complement.
ATCTCCTTCAGAAGAACCTCGGGCTCGGTCTAGAGTTAGAAGTCGTTCCCCACCTCCTTCACGGTCTCGTCGGTCTAGATCAATTGGTAGTGATCGAGAAGGATCAATGGATATGAGCGATGCATCCGATTGATCATATATCTAGACTACCAGGGCTTTTGGTTTGAGACAAGTATGATAAGAAGAAAATTTATGGATTCAAAGATATGTTTCTGTAAACACTATATGTTATATAGTCAAAAAATAAATGAGAATTAGGAAGATCTGAGATGAATTCAAATGAATTTGATCATGATTAATCATGTAGTTTGATCATTTGTAAGATTTCAGTAAATCCTCTGTTGGATTTCAAAAACTTTTGAGTCCTTTTTACAAAAAATATGATATTTGAATCGATTTACACTTTCCCACTAGGATGAAAACTCAGTTTGTCCAGCTGAGTTTAGAAAAAGTGGATATGTGAAAAATTAGTAAGTTTACAAGCAGTCAAAGCAAAAAGTTGAAACATTGTCCTTCGATGTCATTTTGATTTTTTTTGAGGATTAAATCGATGACTTTTAGAGCATGAAGTTGAGGATGATTCATCTAGCAAAAGAATAGAAGTGTATGTCAAGTAAGGTTCGGTTCAAAATCCAAAACCTTGGAAAGATTCTTTTCCAGGTTTGGGATCCGAGAATACCCTGGATCTTTCATTCCAAGGCAATTATGTTGGAAGTCCAGCTCATTGACCGTGAACCTTTGCGCATGATTGTGAGAAGCAAAAAAAATCATTGTAGTCAAAGATTTTTACAAAGCAATTATGTATGTACATATCCAGACACCCAAATATCAGAGGAAGACAAATCTTTTTCCAGCGTTGCTAATTTCTCAACTTGTTACAATCTTCACGCATGAGAATATTAATCTTTCCCCTTATAGCTAGCTTCTATGATTAATCTTTGCTTTTGATACGAATTGGTTTTGACTGTTTCTCATTAGAACCCAATCAGTCTTCAGAGTTCAATTTGATCAACCATTGATGATGATGAAGCTCAACTCACTCGCTTCAGTTCACAAACATCAATCAAAAGATTGAGTTGACTGGTACATTTAATGTGGCCTAGGCTCTCTTCATCGCATTATATTTCGCATTTCAAGATTAGATAAACGGTTTCGATGTTGTCCCCACAAGGGCAAAAACTTGTCCATTGGATACTCGATTTACCGCCGGGAAGAAACCCATATTTAGCAACAGTTCATTATTTGAGGGATTCTCTGAAGGTTCATCATTGATATCTTATTTTCTTCATTCCAAGCCAGAGATTAAATAATCTCACACTGAACGTTATCTACTTCATTTGCTTATACCTTTACAGCCACATCACATTCCCACATGGTCGAACTGGGTAGAACGAGCTACAGCTCTAGGGTTCCTTGTGTGAGTGTCTGACAGGTGCATCTTTCATCGTTTCTTGATTTTTCACTTGATCAAAAATTTTCATTTCATTGATGAAAATCTTGTTGCATATTTGTTAAACCTCTTGTACAAAGTATCTTTGTTCAATCTGTTTACGTACTTTACATTCGTTTCAAGACCAAGAAATTTTATTTCTTCAAGTTGAATACGTGTGAGTTGACTTTTCTCATTGAAAACCCGCTCAATTGCCTTAGTGAGCTTATCCTATATCTATTTCTCAAGTGGGATTAATTCAACTTGATCGAGCGAATCATATGGGTTTATGTTATTTCTTCTTTAGTGCTAGTGAGTAAGAATTGATTCTCGAGCTATAAAATCCAATATGAGGAATTGAAACCTAATAGAATTTCTTTTTTTATTGAAGCTGCTATATTAGACAAAATTTGCAGAGATTTAGTTTTAGCTGGTTATCTAGATCGTCGTTTTTCACTCATTTTCGCTGGATCCAAGTGCTTATTCACGTCTTGGGGATTTTGGTAAGCAACTCGATCCAGATACTTGTCTTTTTATATTTTCAATGGTCTCATTCATCACTATTTTTTTCAAAAGTGGTGAGTAGATATGTGTCAATGTTGATTTGATTTAGTTTGATATATTCCTGAACACCTTTCGAACGGATAACTTTCAGTCTTTCAATGGTTATGTATCTGCAATTGGGCCTTGTTGAAATGGAAACCCTTTGAGTCGCATCCAACTCAAAAAGGATACTTCATCCCTCCAATTCTGTGTTGGACACTCAATGGCTGGATATCATTATTGCTTGCATGGTTAACTGGTTAGCTTCAAACTACTTAACCATTCGATTTGAAAATAATTTAAAAAAGTTATCACTTCTTGGCATTTATATAGTATCTGTGATTTGGATGTACTTCCAGATTATGGTCCATTACAACTATATCAGAGTCATTGTTAATTCAACGATCCACATCCTCTCAGCTTCCTCTCCAACCTACTCAATCAAGACTTACAAACCAATGCATTTGATCGAGATGCTGATTCCTCTGAAGCAGCTTGGGCCACTTGAGGTTAGTTGTAGCTTTGATCTTTAACACTAGTATCCGAGATACGCTCAAGTTCCTGAACCGTAGATCTTGATTCGTTTACACCCATTTGTTTCCTAGGACGTTTTTGTGTACTACTCCCGGTTGGCTATGAAATTGTCCCTCATTAGTTGTGTAATCGTAGGTGTGGTAAGCTCTTTTATGAGTAAAGCCTACTTTAGATTCCTTGAAATAACTTATATGATTCTTGATCTCAGATATATATCCCTTTCCTCTTGATCACTTTTCAAAGTACCCTCAAACCCCGGGGATTGAGTGGTTTGGTTAAGAAACAGCAAGCTCAAATTTTGGTTCATGCTATGGCTGAGTTTGTGATGGTGGCATCAATGATTTCGATTTTAATCTATATGGTAAGTAATCTCACCTGATAACATCATTTGACTTTACTTCTTTGACCAATATTGTTTTTTATGTGTATTAGTTACATTTTCCAGGAAATAGCTTTCTACACAGTCCAGGATACTGGATTGCTTTTCATACGGTAAATGATTTTCTCTTTTCTAAAAAATAACAAACTTGCCTGATACATTCATCAATCCAATCTAGACTTTGGATTTGGTATTAGCAATTGGGGTGAATATGTTAGTACTTTTCAATTTGATTATATTCCTGAAGGTATTGAGAGATCTGATGACAACATGTTTGTGTAGATCAATCTTTCTAATACGATGTACTACCTCTAGCACAAATCAAATTAATGGTAAAAGTCATATGGATGACTCAGAGTCTGAACAAAGAAAAGAGATGAGACATGATAAAGTTGAAGATGAAAATCTTCAAGTCAATCAAGTTGGTTGGCTCTGAAGGTGTTATTCCTTATGATTTCATTCTTTCTTTTCTCAATGGTTTCAATTGTTCACATTTTTATCTCTTGAATCTCTCAAACCCAAGTGGTTTCTTTCATTTTGCAATGTGAGATTTAATGACTTTCATATAAACTAATTCACCCTCTTTCACTCTGTTATCTTGTAGTTCACTTTCATTTGTCTTTTTATTTTGGAAATAAAGACCACATATATACTTTCAGCAAAAATAAACCCCAATCAACTGTCTGTCTAATCTCAAGTGCCATTTCTATGTCCTGAAAAGGGTCATTGCTAATTAGGTAGGGGGGTTGTGATATATCAATGTCATGGCATTGGTAGTGCAGACAGAAACATGTGGGTTAATTGAATGTGAAAGCATTATGGCAGCTTGGCGACATAATCCCTAGTCTGCCTAATAATTTTAGAACAGGATGCATTATCTTCAAAAAACATGGCATGGTCAGGCCCCACAAGAAAATTCAGATCAAATTTTACAAGCCCTTAACAGCTGTCACACCTCCTTGACATGTATTTACTTCTTTGAACAAAGTGAATCTTGAATAGTGTGACAGTGTTGTGATATATTGACATTATGATGTAGTGCAGACACATGTGGATTGATTCAATGCCAAAGCATTGTGGCAGCTTGGTGCCAGGAATCCCTAGTATATATATATACCCCAAAATGCATTATCCAAAGAGTCTTTCTGGATGACTATGGACAATCTCATGTTTCCAGACTCTTCTGAACATTACTCAGTCTCAAACCTTACCTGTTTTAAAAAAACCCTGGAAAACTCAGTTGAATTCTTGGAGATTAGTTGTCAATAGATGTAAACTTGATCCACAAAGTTACTACCAACAAAGTAACTGGATGGACTGGCTTTTTAAGCAACCAGGTCAGATTTCAGATTAGCTGTTGGCAATATGACATTGTTTGGGTATAGTTTTAGTTATCAATGAAACTCCATTTGGTAAATTTGATAGCTTTTGATTTTCTTTGTTTGTTGATGACTTCATTGATTGATGGTCATTTTACTAGATTCAATCAAGTATGTTTTTCCTAAATCAAGGAGGGATTTGATCAATTTGATCAAAGTGATATCAATCTGTCTTCTCCATCAATTTTCTCTTTTTTTTGGGGGGGGGGGAGGAGGAGGTATCACAATCAATTATTTTCTGTGTTGGAGAGACACTTCCACTATGTGTAATACAGTTCAACCAGGTCTAAGCAGTGCTGTTGTATATCATCCCACATGCAAATCTGGCCAAAATGTCTAGGTTCTGCTACCCAGCTGTGATTACATACTGCATGATGCACAGGCTCAAAACAAAAAACAAAAAATCAAATCTTGGAAGCCTTTATTGTATAGATATAACCCACTAGATAACATCTTGATAAAACTCACAAGGGAAGCAGAAGTGACAATTTGAACTGACTGATAAAGTGATCATCATTCCCCAAGAATTCTTGAAAGTTTGTTTTGTTAAATACAGATCTGTATGTACTGAAGAAAACAAGAACAAGTTATGGAAAAAAGTAATGGGTTTTCAACTCTCAAGAAAACTTTCAAAGGGTTTAGGTTTTTGATTTCTTTTTTTGTTTCAATTCATCCTTTTTCATTTCAATTTCTTAACAGCTATTCTAGTAAATAATACTATTTTAGAAATGAATGTCACCCTCCTCTTCAAATTTGTTTCCATTTTTTTTCCCCAAAGTTGCACTCAAAATTGCTAAGAGCACCCACAGCCATTTGTGTTAATTTTAGGATTAGCTAAGCTAAAGTTAACAATAGTTAGCAGGGGTTAAGTAATCTACCACCACTTCCCAAAGTCATGGGCGTTCAAAAGTGAAGTAGGTTAAGTTAACCCATGTGGTTTGAGTGAATGTCACAATCATTTGGGTTAGACAAGAGTGAAATTCTCTTTGGTGGGTGCAAGGGTAGAGAGGTGGGTGTGAGGGAGTGTGAGGGTCAGTTTTGGAGGGCACAGAGTTAGCTAACAAGAATTTGCTAGGCTGGGATAACTTTTACTCAGGTTGGGAATTTTTTTGTTGCAAACATAATTACAGACAGATTCCCCATTGTGAAATCTGGGTAAGCTTTAGGTTAAAAAGATATCTATTCCTGTAAGTTAACCCAACAATTGCAGGTGCTCTAAGTTACATTCTACTTAAGAGCTGTATCCTCCTAAATCAAGATTCAAAGTCTAACATAGTTTATCATTTAGTGAAGTACCAGTAAAGGTAAAATATCAAGGTTCAATCTAACTTAACTAAGTCCGCTCGTTCCTCATCCATTTGAAATATGCGAGCCCGAGGAACGAGGGACTTAGGTCGTGTGTGGCTTTTCTTGGTGACAAGCTCATCGGGCTTTTGGTGAGAGGAGCTTATTCAACAGGTAACTTTTTTTCATTTAATTACAAAATTTTCTCTTCTTCACTTATGTTCAGCTTCAGCTTCTTGCGGATTTTTTTCATTTGTACTATTTTCATTTTTGTAAATGCAATCAAAAGATCCAATTGAGCTCAAAATGAGCATCTTTCAAATTTCGATTGCTGCGAGTTACACAAAAGAAAAGTGTATGTAGTGAAAATCTGTGAAGTGTCTCGTTTGAAATTGTGGGGTGATTCATGCGTGAAGATTGTTTGTGATCAATTGTATTCAAGATTCAAACTCTTTACTACTTTTGATCGATCAAATTCGAGTTTGAGCTGTTTACCAATTTAATCGAGCTGTTTACCAATTTTAATCGAGCTATTTACCTCGACTTTTTCCCATTTATTCCAAATTTATTTTGAAGAGAAATGGATGAATCGGCAGCTCAGCCTCAAAACCCTCCTCGAAATCGTACATTATTGATATGCGAGTATATAAACAGTCTTGGGATGAATCCCAAGTCCTTTGTGCAGAATCTTCTTGATTCAAATCTTCCTGCTATTGTTTCAAAACGTCAATTCTGGGGTACAGAAACTGGTTGGGAATCAACACGAAAATTGATAATGAGTATCAAGCGACGAGCTTATGATAATGACAAGAAGACTGGCACTCAGAATTGGTCCAACTTTGTCTTAAAAGAGGTTAGCCTTGACCAGGATTTCAATCAAACAGTCTCAGTATCTCATTGTGGGATTACTTTTGAACCAGGCACATGAAATAGTGAATCGTGAAGAGCCACCAAGAGGCCATTCTCCTAAGGGGAACTTTTATAGCACAGATCGGATTACATACGACTTTTTCAAGACTACGTCTGAAGACGCTCGAGAAAAATTTGTCGTAGAGAGCATGCCTTTCCTGTATGCTCTCATATACCAGAAGATTGAGCTGGCAAACACTGCTCGAATGAAACGGCGTCAGGAAAGACGTACAGCCACGGATTCTATCTCTGAGAATCAGTCAGATATCAACGTGGTTGATTTAGACGATACCGAAGAAAGGATCCTTCCAAACAACCCTGCTGAGTCTATGGAGGGGGTTTCACACTCGGAGAACATTTCTTCAAACAGTCTTGAAATCCATCGATTGAAGCATGCAAGTCTTCTTCTTGAATTCTTCGGATTGTTCTTGAAGGAGAACTTATCTAACATGTGTTCTTGACTTCTATTGGTATAGCTTCCTGCCACTTTGCTATCAATGATAGCATTTGCCTGTAACCGGTGCTGTAACGGAATGCAAATACAAAATTCGATTGCATTCATTGCATGCGGTGTTTCTGAGAGAGTCAATGACCATCTTCATTTTCTGGGCTTGACTACTTCTCGTCGAACAGGATTGAAAGCAATGGATACACTTGGTAGAGCGTCTTCAAAGCTCATCAAAGAGCGTATGGAAAAATCGTACAATTTGAGACCATTTATGACATTGGATAATATTGACATTCAAGCACGAATTCACAATACACGAATTGAGGCTACTACTAAGCTTTTTCACGGATCTTACGGCTATCTTCACTTTCTACCTCCTCATCTCATCAATGAAATAGATCCAGAAGAAGCCAGCGTGGGATCTCTTCTGAAGTGCATCAATAAAAGTCAAGAAGAGCCTTTCGAACTTCACTCAATTCTGCCCAATCAAGATGAAAAATCACATTGGAAGCTTGTATTGAAAGCGCAACTGTCTCAAGCACTTTTAGATTACGAAATTGAGAAAAACTCTCCAGCATACAAGACCTGTAAAGCGTCTCTTACAACTGTCCCACCTCCAGTTGATGCAATCAAGTGGCATCATCCTGATTTGATGATGCTAAAAATGATGAGCGCATCAGATAGCTCTTCTGGAGGTGTAGCTGAGATGCTTGAGCAATGCCAACATCAAACTGGCGAAGATCCCATTAAATTTGCAAGATACCTTCAAGTACTTGAAGGTGATATGGGAACATGCTTGAACTTCGAGTCACTCATTCGTCAACGCTTTCCAGCAAGTTCAGCTCAAGATTCACTCAATAATGTTTTAAATCTTCCCGGATTAGCTCACACTATGTGGAACGTATCAAGCAAAGTGATAAGCCATCATTGGGGTGATCCAAAGGACTCAGCCGACACTGGCCTTCATCAAACAGCTGGAGCACTTGCTATGAAGACAGATAAGCTTCCATCTCAACAAGACTTTAACTCCTTGATGCAGATGATTCACAAAAGCCATACAGCAACTCTCGTCTTTTTGTTGAAGTGAGAGTATCCTCTCTTTGTTTTTTTAGCTGAGCTGATCATCAACTATTTTCAATAGACAAATGATTTCAAACCACAACCCACCTCTGAAACTTGATCAACCAGGTGTGGCTCAGTCCATAATTGACAAATGCTATGAAAGATACTTCAGTATAGAATCTTTGGAATCCTCTTATAAAAGCGGTGATTGGACATTATACAACTTGCGTCTTCGACTACGGGACTTTGCCTCTATCATTGAAGGTGATCAAGCTATGCGAGCCGGCGATATAGGCAGAACTATTCAAATGTGGAAGAGATGGGCTGTGATGGCACAAGGAATTAAAGGCCTTTCACATTATGCCATACATCTGCCGAGGTTCATATTGATACTTCAAAAATTCTTATCGCCAAAGATCGCCAGAGCAATAAAACACTCGCTTCTGATTCCAACTGGTGGGCGTGATGGACACTGGGTTGCCAAAGATTTCTATCTTGAAATACAGAATTATTGGCTTAAATACTTTTACAACAACTCAGTGTGTTTCTTTCCCATCTAATATCTATAATATGAACTCATCAAATCGATTTTAACAGGGTCAGGGGACAAACATTGAACGTTTAATGGAAAGATTCTCCATTCTCATTCCGCTTGTGAGTGAAGCGTGGCCATTAGCTTTGCTTCGATCACTGATTGTGATCATTGATTTCAATACAGCTGCGTGATCAGATACACCAAATGAAGGTGAGATCCGGACTCAAAGATATCTATCAGAACAATCACCACCCAATCACCGATCAGACAATGAGAAACTTTTTACATATGGCTCAGATTCACCTATGTGATCCTGAGATATCTCAAAACTCGCGATCCACAGATGATAACGAGGAAGTTGGTGATGTAGAAGCATTAGGGATATCTAAGTTAAAGTCAATCCTAAGACTTGAGGCACGTAAGAAGATGCCCTCGCGCTTCATCTGGGGTTCTATGAGTGCAAGAGCCACTAATCCAGAGGCTTTAGAGCGACTTGATGAAGATGAGATGCTTTGATGCAATTTCAATGAGATTTTTCAAGTCAGATTTTGTTAAAATATCATATGTTATACATGTATTAAAATATCAATCTAATTACATTTAATGCAATAAACTTAAAGAATGAGAAATCTCCTTCTGCTTATCAGCCATCTTTTTCTCCTTCAATCTTGCAGTCTCTGCAGCCTTTTCTGCTCGTAAGAGCTTCCGCTTAGCAACCTCCTTTGCTTTTATATCTTTTTCCACAGCTTTCAAGCGCATCTCTTCGTGGTGTTCTTTTTCCATAAGCTGTGTGTCTAAGATCTCTTGATCCTTAGCAATTTCTAAATCTTCAAGTTCAGATTGATGTTGTATATAAGATTTGCTTCGAAGCCATGATTGAATACAATTGATTATCATGTCGAATATTCCAGGTAAGGTCTGTCCTCCTAGAATTTCTCGAAGGAAGGTTCCATTGGACACCGAGACATAATTCTTAGCAATCTGCCAAGCATCCTCGCGATTGAAGAGTGTATGAGGCATCATTTGAGCGTCCACTGGATAGATTTTATGAAAGAGCGCCTCAAAGTGGCCCATGATTGAAACAACCAGGTCAATCATGGGTACATTCAGTCGTATGGGATCGTTTGACTTGCATACAAGTGGAATGCTAGTCGTAATTTTTCTTTTTGTGCTGGTCTTTGGAATGTGAAGTAGTGAAATGTCCTCAGGACCAGTTGGACTTGACGAAATCAGCTGCTCTAAATTGTTTACTTTGGTATGGGGTAAGAGGCGAATCAATCGAGCTGCTGCTTGAGGATCACAGTTTGAGCATCGACAGGTGGAAATATTCAGAGACTTTTCGCGGTTAATCTCTTCTAGGTAACCAGGATCTGTTAAAGACATGGGAATATATCCCTTCCTGTACCATTCAGTATGATCAATTTACAATACAAGATTGATCTTTTTGTTTAAAAAAGATCTGACAAGATTAGGTAAAGCTTACAAATTATCAACAGCATATGCAACTCTTAAGCAGCATGGTGTGAAGCGTAATCCATGCATACGCTCCTCATTATTCATTTGATTAGTTACTACTACTTCGGATGCTGAATTTTTTCCTTTTGGAATGTTTGGCTGAACAAATAATATTTCCAATCCTTCAACAGGATTGACACCACTACTACGACCAGCTCTTCCGGCCATTTGATTCGAATCTGAAGGGTCCATAGCACCCATGATGACAACAATCTTCACACGGGTCCAGTTCTGACCCAATCCAAGCGCTGAAGTAGCTGATATTATAGGATATTTTCCTTCTCCGTACTCTCTTGCATTTTTCACCTTGTCATTCTCGCTAGTTACAGAATGATATCTTCGAATACATTGACTGTTTCCATTTGACGCATCAGATGGTTGTCCACGAGCCTTGCAAACAACTTCTATCACATCCAGCGTAGCATTTCGAGTTCCAGAGTATATGATCATTGGTGGTAGGTCTTCATTTGACACAACAGATTTGTGCGGAATAATGAGATTGAGATCTTCTGCTGACTCTAGCGTATGATTAAGGTAGATTCGAATGAAGCGTAGTTCAGGCCGTACAAGCTCGCCTTGAATCATTGTGATATGTGGTCTGGTGATGCTTAAGCTTTCCAAGATTGCAGAGATAGCTTGAGGTCGACATGTTGCAGACATAAGGAGGATAGGAATGTTGTCTGTTGCCATGAGCTGCTGGCCAAGCTTTCCATAAGACGGACGGAATAGTCCAACATCTTGTGGAGTTACATGCACAGAGAAGTGTTTTGAGGCGCCACTCTCCTGAAGTCCCCAAAGATAGATACAGTGAGCCTCATCAACAACCTTCAAGACCAGATGAGCTTGAAATCCTTTGCTATAGTAAAGATTTTGAAAAGCTTCATTATTTAAAAATATTTCAGGACTCTTTGAAAAGAAAACAAATGTATCAGGTTTCCTTACAAAAGAGTCACCATGGTTTTTGAGAAAACATACGAGATATATAAATGAATAAAAGTTTTGCTTCAATTGTTCCAAGACAGTCTTGTTGAAAGTGTTCTTTGTCAAATTAACAGCAGTGATGCCGCACAGTTGTTTCTCCAATACCTGAATTCAAGTCCAATATCCAGGTATTAGTCACAGCTGGCGAATTACTATACTAATCTTGAACCAACCTGATTGTCGCCAAGTGCGTCTAGCGGGTTCAAGACCAAAATTACTGGCTTCTTTACCTTGGCAAACATATGGAAGAATAGCTCGGACACACGACTCTTCCAAAACCAGTACCAGCTAGTAAGAACGTATTTAAGCCATTTAAAAGAGGCACCGTAGTCTGTAGCTGGATATCTTTTGGAGTAATATTTGGATACATTTCTCGGAACTTCAAATCAGCCATTTCCTTCTGCTGATAAACTGTTGCAGTAAGTATCTTCTTTGATAGGCTAGTTCGAATAAGCTGTAGACTGTAAGTTGATTGCACCTTTTCCTTCTCGTCTTGTCCTTGTAAAACGTTGTGTGGATCACTTCGCGTTTTTCTTCTTGGCAACGACATAATTTTGGATAAATACAAAATGAAATTGATATGATCAATTTCCAAAGAACACTTGAGGTTATCAAGATCAAGACCTCCTCGATTTTGGTTTTCAAGGCGCTCGTATGTCACAGAAAACGGTTGAGCGGTCATCCGCAGTCAAAATCGAAATTTGAAAGATGCTCATTTTGAGCTCAATTGGATCTTTTGATTGCATTTACAAAAATGAGAATAGTAAAAATAAAAAAAATCCGCAAGAAGCTGAAGCTGAACATAAGTGAAGAAGAGAAAATTTCGTAATTAAATGAAAAAAAATTATCAGTACCACAAGGTCTTCCCACCAAAAGCCCGATGAGCTTGTCACCAAGAAAAGCCACACACGACCTAAGTCCCTCGTTCCTCGGGCTCGCATATTTCAAATGGATGAGGAACGAGCGGACTTAGTTAAGTTAGAGGTTCAATATAAATTGATTACCAATAAATCTATCTTAAGCAAATCAATCAAAATTTCAAAAATTTCAAAATCAAGAAATAACATCAAAAAATAAAATTCAATATTCAAAAAAATAAAAAGAAATTCAAAAGTCAAAAGTCAAAAAAAATCTTTTGCAAAAACAAAAATGATAATAATAATAATAATCATAATCAAAAAAAAAGAAAACCCAATCCTTCATATATTTTTTTATATGTCTTCTTTTTGCTTTCATTCAAAAAAAAATCAAATCAAAAAAATTAAAAAACCTATATTTACACCAAAACACAAACCCACACCCACACACTCACACACAGAGAGAGAGAGACACAAACAAAAACAAACGAAAAAGCCCAAAAAGAATTTAAAAAGGTGAAAGATTTGTTTTTTTTTGATACAAAACAAAAAAATCTTTTCTTTTCTTTTGATTCCTTTTCCAAAAAAAAATAATAATCAACAACTTCAATACAAAGAAAAAAAAGAAAGAAAGAATCAGTTAGAAAAAGAATGTAACATGTCTGAAATCTACATGTGAAAGTATATGTATGTATATTTATACCGTGTATCAATTTGAGAAAAATGCCTTTCTTGGGTTATAATTGGATTTTATAATTTCAAGTTTACTTTTCTTCAAGAAAAAAAGGATAAGATCGATTCAAAATAAGCACTCTATCAAAAAAACCATGTATGAGAAAAATGATAAGACAAAAGTTCATTCCTAACCTAAACCCAAACTTAAACCAAATGTTTTGTATTCCTTGATCGATTGCTTTTTTTAATGCTCTTCCCCACCATTCCCATCTTCAACAAACTGTAAAGCTACCATTCCATCACTCATTGAACCATCCTCATTTTCCTCATCTTCAACTACACCTGTTAAATCTCCTAAGCCTCCAAATTCATCATCAGTTGAATTCCCAAACCCAATATTAAATGGAATCCCTTCTAAAACTGATCCATATCCACTTCTAACTGAAATAGAAGTAGAAACAACTGATGCCCTTGCATCTGCTCCTTCTCCTGAACCTGGTGTTGATCCAATGAACGGTCGTGTAGGTTCTCTTAACGAGTTCCGATCCGCTACTTTTTCTTGAGTGATTAATGAACTCAATGAGATTCGACTCATTGGCGCTTGTAAAACTGATAATCTTGATGCTCCATTCCCTTGATGTGCGAAGGAAGATAAATCATCTGATATCATTCTTGCCGTACTCACAATGGCTGTTCCTTCATCCATAAAACTATCTTCTCCGATACTGCTAGCTGCCATCGAACTGCGTGACACAATCGACGGTGAACTCATGAACCGACTGTTCACTCTTGGGGTGATCGTACTAGAAGTCACTCTTGATCCATTTGTCTCAGAGGGATTCTTCACATGATCATCATTGATGATCTCGGAGACAGGCTGATCGTCTATGATTGTACTTGCGTGAGTGAGGCTTGGACTGCTTGAATTGGATTGGGATTGACCAACGACTGCGAGAGTGGAGTGAGTACGATCCTGAGTATGGTCTGACCGGATAGTGAGACTACAACTATGACCATCATCGGCATTGGTAACGGTGCTGGCGCTACTGTAAATGCTCGGCGTCTCATGACTGTTAGCAGACTGATTCGTGTCTGGGTTCGGGACCAGTGTATTCCACTCCACAGATAATTTATCTTGACTGTTCTTAGAAATTAGGTCTCGCACAGCAGCTGAATCTGCAAACGGATCGCCAGAAGATGATGATGCAGATGGAGAGGTTTGAGGATTGGAATGAGGCTGGTTTTGTTCAATGAGAGCTGAATTCAGTGAAGCAGGAGGTGGTAAGGCACGCCTAGTAGTACTAGGTGAGTTGGTCAGTGTCATAAGGGACTCCTTAGGACTCTCGAGTGGGTATAAACCAGAGGTTTGGTGAGTTGGCACATGAGAAGGAAGAGGAGGCTGTTGATGATGTGAGGCTGTACTAGCACTTCTGTTGAGTCTGACCACGCGTGCCTTCTCTTGACCTCGGAGCGCTACTCGTTGTACTGCTGCTTGTCGACCCGATGCTGTTCGGACCAGCGTGACTGGAGTAACGATCATAGCCGGATCAAGAATACTACTGAGACGACTATCGTGAGATGTAGCTTCGGAAACGTTAGACATTGGCCGAAGTTGGTTTGCATGGAATGAATGATGACTCGAATCAAGTGAGAGACGAGATCCGATGGGCATCCCATCAGTTGAACCGTAGTTAGGACGAGATAGAGTAGGTGAGGCGAGATTTGGCATAGGTGGAGGTTGACTCCAACGTCCAGCGCTTGCAGCCGTGGTGGAAGCAACCGAGTGTCGAGTGAAGGTGGTATCAGCTGAGAACCTACTACTCACCAAGCCTAGTTCAGGTATAAGTGAAGATGTCTGACTATCTTTACGAGCTAGATGAGAGGGTTGTGAAGTAGTTCCAGATTGAGAAGCAGCTGTAGGTAAACGAAGATCGAGACCAGGTGCTCGAGGAGGACGAATAGGTCTAAGGTGAGTACCATTACTACTTGGAGCGGGTGGAGGTAGACCAGGGGTTTGATGAGTCATAAAAGATGATCTTAATGCAGAAGCAGCCGAAGGAGAAGGATGAGGGGATCTTTGAGGATCAGAGGGATCGATCAAGATAAGATTAGATGATTTCCTTCTAAGAGCTGGATCTAGAGCTGAACCAGGTGTAGAAGGCGAGAGGATGAGAGGCGAAGAATTGCCAAGTCCATCACGATCTTCTACATCTTGAATCGAAAGTGATTTTGAGTTTTGAGGGATATAGGCATTGGCAGGAACAGATGAGGTTGAAAGGAATTTGTTTGAATTGAGACCAAAGAGAGATGGTTCAGTCCCAAGTAAAGGACTGCTGACATTAGCGATGGAAGGCAGTTGACGATTGACTGAAGTGGTTGAATTACGGTCTGAGAATGGATCGTCTGCCAGAAGGCCATCAAGGAATAGTCGAAAGAGTTTACGGAAGAAGGAAGCAAAAGGAGAGCAGTATGATTAGTTTGAATGAAATAGATGGATGGCAATGTATGAAAGATGAAGACTGACCTTGGATGATGAGAGGAGTGTTATGATGATTGTTGATGTTGAGACTGAGTGGTTCTAATCCATCAAGTTTGTTGTTTGAGTCTTCTGAAGGAAGGATATTCATCAAATGATTTGAATTACGTTGATTGAGGATAGCTTCACTTGTCCGACGAGCAGAAGCAGAAGCCGTTTTTTGATGAGCCAGAATAGGTTGAGCTGAAGGATTGAGTTGATTAGAGCTTTGATTGGGATTGAATGATTTTGATTTACGATCGATGGCAGAGCTTGAAGTAGTATAAAGTGGTCTTTGATGAGATTTCCGACGAGAAGATGAGAATCGATGAGATAGGAATCGATTCAAGAGACCACGTTTGTAGAGAAACCAAATCAAACCGATCAAAGCTAATGAACCCAAGACACCACCTAATGAAGCCCCAATGATAGAACCTAGAGAAGTACCAGAAGAAGAAGGAGCATGAGAAGTACCTGATTCGATACAAATGTTACGAGGACAACTAAGGCAATCTCTTGAAGTTTGTACACAAGTTTGAGTTGATTTGCAATCACATGGTGAAGGTGGAGTATTACATGAGACACAATTCGACATGATGATGATGATGATGATGATGATAAGAGAAAAGATAAAGAGTTAAGTGAAGAGAAATGAAGTTAATGATTGAAATCGATTCAAAGGTTGAAGAGTAAAAGAGAAGGATTGATAAGAAAACTTAATGAGAGTGATGAACTAGAGTGGTGGATTGGAAAATGAAGGAGGATTCTACTGAGTGAGTGAAGACCAGAGAAGTGGAAGTAAATGGTAAAGTAGGATGCTGATGAACTTGGTATTCATTCACTTGACTCTCTTCAGGAAGCATGAGGATGAGTAACGACTACTGTTCAATTTAATTTAAAAAATAATATTAAATTAAAAAACCAACAAGACATTTCAAATTCAACTTAAGTCAACTTAATTCAACTTAAACTTCAATTAAACTTCGAATTAAACTCCTAATCTGATACTTACCAGACTAAAATCAAACCAACTGATCCACATAAGATACATATCAACCCTTAAGGACTCTCAATTCAAGTGATTCACAAACAAAACATTCAGAAAAATGTCTCACACAGTAGCACAAAATCACATAAATTGGATGAAAACAGGAAGAACATCAATCAAAGGGATGCAAGTGGTCTTATTCTTTCTTTAGGTGATTTTCAAATCTTCAAACAAGTAGACCTAGAAAGGAGTACAAAAACCTTGATGATGATTCATGGTTGATTTTGAAAAATGGGGAAAGCTTTTCTTAATGTTAGAGCATAGAAACTTAGATGTACATATGCTAAAAAAACATTCCCAAGTCATCTAAAACACAAATCAATCAAAATCATCTCAGTGTAAAAATTCAATCAAGATCACAATTCTTCTTTCAACTTTTCTTTCTCATTTTTTTCTCCTTAGCAAGATCTGTCAATACATATCAAGATTGTGTTGATCAGCTCAAGAATATCTATTAGTCAATACCTTATGATTTGTGAATTGATTGAATTTTACTTCTGACTTTTCTACTACAAAGCCTGGGATTACATTCAAATAATTTAGGATAATACTAAATTCAGCCCGGGTTTGATCACTCTGACCGCCCGGTATCTGTCTGTATGCAACTAGCGTGACGCTACCGCTATCCCTTGCCTGCACTCGACTTGACGTCCGGGCGGTCACAGAAGCTTGAAAAGTCCAGCCCGGATTTCATGCATTTTGGGTTGTGACCGCGCTTGAAATGCCATATATGTGAGATATGCTTCTTTAGTCTAAAAACATGGGTTGTGGCCATTTAGTAGGACCGCTTTTCGTGTCTACGATGGCTTTATCCTTCCACCCTTCTTAAAAGTGTTCACTACGTCTATTATACACCCTCATCACCCTCATACCCTTTGTTCGGTTCAAAAGACTTCCTTTAGTATAGATAGACAGACGCGTAATAGGCGCAGGAATTCTTTTGAAGCCGGCTCACCGACTTACTGATTTTTCTTAATCAGTCTTGTAGATGCATGTTTACTTAAGACATGGTTTTGATTTGATTAAGACATGATTGATTAAGTTAGATTTTATTCAATAGTGAAAGGAACAAATAGCATGTTCACAAATTGTTTATTAATAGTATATTAAGTGATAGTATGAAGCCATGCATGCGTCGCGTACAAAGTCATGTAAACTCAATCAATATGAACACATACCCCAGAATGTTTCCCTTCACGAGAGGGAGGATGTAACTCTTGCCAGAGTTCCCAAGATTTAGTAAACTCGGCCTTCCAGCTAGCCACGTGCTGGTTACTACATTCAGCCCAGCCCTGTCTGAAGAGTGGCGGAAATGGGATCAATCCAGACTGGACATCATAACCTACGAAGTGGCATTTGTCAACAAAAGACAAAACAATAGGCTTCGAAGGTTTGAATTCGATCCGATAGGGAAGGAAGCTCCAACACAGGTGATCTTCTTTGACAAGCAAGATCACCGGTCTTTCAAAAGCACTGGCTATCGCATATCCCATCGTGGGCATACACAGCCAGAACTCTTCTGTACATACGATTGATTCACATTTGAGCCGATTGATTGCCTCCTCCACAGACGCAACCCCCACTAAGAGAGTTTTGTCTTGAATACGACGACGCTTTCTGTGTGGTTTTGCCGGGGTTGCCAAAAAGCTTTCGTGGGCCTCGCGATGCATGGTGAGTTCTTCCAGTAGTCTTCTTCGAACAGGCAGGTAGCTATCAATCCCCTCCATCCCAGTAGCCGCCGCGATTACGTAATATCCACAGTTTCCATTCGACGGTGGGTCAAGATTCGCACCAAGATAAGGTACCATTTTTTCCGGGACCTGTGCCAGCAATTCAGGACGGGTCTGTGCTTTTTTGAACGATCCCAAACTTGCCACCTCAACCTCGGGAATGACATTGTCGAGACGGTTGTTCGTGTCAGAAAAGAGTGCGACCCCATACAATCGACTATCTGCAAGAGTCGTGTGAACCTTGGGATGGTCTGTCGATAGGTGAAGGTCTTCGGCAATCAATCGGATGGCAACCTCAGGGACTAATACTCTCTGAATGAAGATGTCAGTAGGTAAAGGGGAAGTTTGATCGCTATGGAGTTGAAGTGAACTTGAAGAAGGGCGGGTGAATATCTGGTCCAGGACACTCAAAATCACTTCGAGTCCAACCGGACCATAGCTGATGTCAAAGATTGATCAGCTATACTATCTTCATGAGATGCACAAAAGAAAATCAGGGAACTTACTATCCGGGTTGTTCAACTTCAAACTCGTCCCAATCATTCATCATGCGATGCCGGTTACCTCCATTTTTTTTCCATGCAGAGATTGCTCGAGTGAAGAATATCGAGTCCTGTTTATGCTTGACAATTTGTATTAGGTCTTCCTTGAAGAGCTTCACACGGCTATTAAAAGGTATGTGGACCTGTTCAGCGATGTCCGAATGCAATGAAGAGATAGAGGGACACCTACAAGCGTAATATTTCTGGGTCGAATGCAGATGGCCATCCGCGCTCTTGACCGTGGGGTATGATATTGCGCTCCATATCATGCTGAGCGCATGTTGAAGCCCTTTCGATATACTAAGGAAAAGAGCAAAAGATCAGCTTTTCACCAAAGCAAGGTGTTCTTACACACTGACTCATGGACATACTGGGAGGTCCACTGCATCTGGGTTGCCTGGTAGCGGTCGCTTTTTGGCATGAGGCTTAGCTAGCTGATGTCGAAGCATCTCCTTAAACTTCTCCGAAGGTTTTTCGGGTAACGGTTCGTCACATAACGGGCATCTCGGTTGATCATCAGCACCCCAGAGATCTCGGTTCCACCTGACGTCGAAACTGCTGTCCGATTCGGGTGAGTTTTGTGTATTCAAATTCCAGCCTGGTGATTCTTTCTCACTTTCAGACGCGTCTTCTTTAGGTGTAGATTGCTCAACATTCACGTTGAACGCGGCGGACGATTCATTAGGTACGTTTTGCGAAATCACTTCTTCGGATTCGCCTTTGTCCAGATCTTGGTCGGTATCGGTAAGTTTTTGATTCTCCGGACAAGCATTAGCACGATGTCCGGTCGATTTGCACTTACTACATTTGTAAGTGCCTTTCTTTTTCGACTGTTGAGATTGAGAGGGCACTGGCTGCTCTGGCATGGGATAACGGGCGGCAGCATCGGCTAGAGCCGGTGTACAATTATTGGCCCGGTGGCCACGTCTATGGCACTTGCTACAGGAGTAAGTCCGTTTGTTTTGATCTTCTAAAACCTCGAAGTCGGACTTATATCGCGTCGTTGAAGATTGTGACGATTTCTTCTGGGAATCCAGCCGAGGGCGACCACGCACGTTTTTGCGGACCTCAGGGTTGGCAATCATGACCAGTGCGTATCTATTCGACTCCAGCATCTCGATTTCGCTATGCACCTTGCGAAGTTGATGCTCAGGTAGGTCGGATAGGACGTCTATCTTTCTTTTCATCATGGCCTTGATGTTGTTGTATGTTGGAACGGAAAGATCGAGCCCTAACTTCCACTGATCATGGAAGTGATCAGGTGAAATTAGCTGGCCACTGGAAACGATGTTGGCCAGCTCATGCGCGCAAGGCATACCCCAAGTACCACGAAAGCTTTCAGTGCACACACGACTTGCACATTCGGGGATTAGGAGGAACTGTTGTTGGACCTTGAGGATGGCGTATTTGGAGATCTTGCTTGGGAGGAGGCTGAAAGCTTCTGGCAGATTACTTAAGCTTTTGTCTGTTTCAATACCTTCGTGGCCGACATACTCGCTGATTTGATGTTGCAATGCATGAGCTACTGAGTTGAAGCACAAAAGGAAATCCTGATTTCCGCCGAAAATGAAGAGCTTGATGTGTTTGTGGGCTCCCTCAACTCGCAACGTACTCGAATTACCAAAGTGTAGTTGTTTCGATGTAAATAGATTGACAAACTTGTGGCTGAGCTTCAGCCACGTGTTGTTGAGATAATCGTAAAACTTGTGCTTCTTAGAGAATTCAGTTACTGCCTCAAGATTCGTATCATAATCTGTTTGGTTAGATGACGAACAAAATGAATTCCACTTCTTAATGAATATGTCCCATTCAGCAGAGTCCACCTTGCCAGCGGAGTTTTTCACTTGGCTCCGGCAGTTCTTCAACAAGTTCTGGTTGATATGCCAGATACAGAGGAGGTGATGCGAATCGGGGAAGACAGTCTCGATGGCCTTAATAAGTGCCCACTCCCGATCAGTGGAGAATGTTCGGGGTAAGATACTTGTATCAGTATCAAACACTACTGCTCGCAACTGGCTCAGAGCCCACTCGTAAGAAGCTTGAGATTCACATGACATAAACACAACCGCCAAAGTAAAGGACCGATGGGTGTTCGTGGTGCCAACTACGTGAAGCATCGGAAATTTGAACCGGTTTGTCTTGTACGTGCTGTCCAAACCTAGCACTGTCGGAAAGCGTCGTCCAAGCCGTATACCATCGGGACTTGCAAAAAATAAGTTCAGGATCTTGCCTCCTGAGTCAGTCTGCACACGAGAAGCCCAATGCTTCTCCTTCATCAGGTCCATGAGACCTTGCACTGGTGTCCTGCCTTTCAGCCATTGATCTCGATGTTGTGCGCGTACGTTGTTGATATCTCGGATAAGCGGGGTAGACATGGATGTATTGCGAGATAGCACCAGTTTAATTTGTCATGGTCTCAGTCCAGCATCTGAAAGGATACATATCTCTTTCTTTTGGGCCTTGGTGAGCCTTCGGTACGTCGCTAGGTTTTCCGCTACAATGAATGGCTCGTGATTGTGATTGTAAGTCTCCGGTCGGTTTGTATTCATCGTGACTTTCCACGTTTGTGAGCTAGACCAGAAATTCAAAGACACTTGAAATTTGCAATCTGTTTTCTTGGTTGATGTAGTTCGAGAAGTGGCCTTTGAACGGTGTTGCCCAGAACGAGAGCACGCTAGGTAAATGCGGAGCGTTCGCTTCTCCTCGGTTTTGTGACTAGTCACTGCAAGCGCGTAACCTTGATGTCGAGCAACAGCTCGAAGGTACATCAAACCTTGAAGCATGTTGTCGAAATTTTTGCCAACAACAGGGCCCAGAAGTAAGCGGGCTGGAGCTATACCTGTAAGCAAGACAAATCAGCTATTGCGTAGTTTACCAACCAAAGAATATTCAAGTGCTTACCTTCCTCAGGCCAATCACCATCTTTTGAGAAATCTGCGCTCATACCAGTGGGTGAACCTTCGTCCTCATCATCCTTATCACTCATATCACTTATATCACTCATATCCTCTTTCATGTCACCTTCAGTATTGTACTGACGGGCGGTAGAATGGTCCTCGACGTCGTAATCAGATTCTGGTTCCCCTTCGGCATCCCGGTCAGAGTCTGGGATTCGGTTATTAGGTGACCGAGGTAATTCATGATAATCTGGTATCGTGGGTTTAACAACCTGAGCTGGTTCAGTCATCCCGTTGCAGGGGTACATAGGACAGGAGATTCGGGTCGAAGCTGGAAGGTGAATTGGGGGGGCAGGATATTGGTCATTGGTACGTAGAGGAGGCCAATGATTCCTATTACTGGGATACGCGCGACCATAACTGTTTTGGTAAGCGTGTTGAGGTCCTAGTGCATATGGATATGCAGGAATTGGGTACGAGTTTTGGATAGCATGTTGGATAGCGTGTTGAGGTGGTGTTTGATAAAGGGCTTGATGATTCCAAGGTTGAGCAACATGATTTTCAGGAATTGGATACGTTAGAATGCTATGTTGGTATGATGGTGGCTGAGGAGTGTGATGGTTCGAAGGTTGTGTCGCGTAAGTTTCATGACTTGCATACGTTGGAACTGGATATGAAGTTTCACCACTTCGAAACTCTGGATATGAGTTTGAGATGATAACTTGTTGATGAGGATCTGCATAACGTGCTTGATGACTCAAAACATGAGTCACAGGACTTTCTTCACACGCCACACGACTTTCTTCACACGGATAAAAAGGGTTTGAGGGTGAATTTAACTGAGGACCGACTGTGTATTCACGCGGCACTGACGCAGTTTGGGTACGTGGGTAGTGCTGAAGGTGAGACATTGCGATAAAGTGGCGTGGCGTGGCGTGGCACAGTTAAAGTTGGTGGCGGAGGTGGTTAGACGTGGGTATACGATGTTTAGAGAGAGTATACAAACTTGAGTATACAAAGTTCACTTTTGTATACTCGTGGAAAGGAGTAAAGGCATTAGGCATGGCATCCTAATGCCTAAAGACGCATATCTCAACATCAATATGGCATCATTCCGGGCTGGACTTTCCACATGATCTTTGGAAAGCTTCTGTGACCGCCCGGATGTCAAGTCCGGTGCAAGCAAGGGATGGCGAAGGGGTGTGGCTAGTTGCATACAGACAGATACCGGGCGGTCAGAGTGATCAAACCCGGGCTGAATTTAGTATTATCCATAATTTAAACCAATTATCACAAACTATAAAGTTGAGCTAGTCTAGTTTCAACCACAGCCTGGCCCCAGGGACAGCCCTTAGACCCAAATGTTGAGCTCTCTAGTGATATCATTGGTAAGTCCACTTAAATATCTACTTAGCAAGGTACTTAAGTACTTAAGTACCAATCTTCAATTGGTACTTTTTTAGAATTTTCAAGGAAATTTAAACCTAAATTTTCAATAAACCCTATCACAACATCTTCTCTCAGTCTTTAGTGGCTAAATTGACTTCTTCTAATGAAACTGGTATATCTTTTTGTTGAATATATCTAAGGTTTAAGAAATTTCTCCTGTTGATCTTATCAAACCAACATTTGTTTGATTGTAAACTGAAGGTGTATACCAAATTGTCAATGCACCTTGTTGATGTATAATCATTCACTGATCCACGCCATGTAGCTACACACATGTGACTTCACCACTCTGACTGGTCCCATCCCAGGTCAGTATTACCTATCCACATACACACAGTTACATGGTGACCACATCTGGCATAAGACTGGACAGCCAGCTAGTAATAAAGGCAACACTCTAGCATGTCTCTCAGATTTGAATCCTGGTCTAGTCACTTTCTTTTCTGAACCATAATTCTAACACGCCTTTCCATTTCAAGAACTTGATTGCTTTTGAAGCAAAAATGTACAATTCTGTAGGTCTCTTTGGTCTTGGTTTTCCTCTCTTTGGGATACACTTTGGATTCTTAAGCTTAAGGTTTTTTTTAGATTTTGGGTTTCTTGATGAATGAAGATTATATTTTGAATCAAAACTCATTTCATCAAGATTATTTTTTTGAGTATTGTGTGAAATGACTGACACATCATGATCAGAAGTTAAGACTAAATGATTCCAAATAATTTCATCTGGTCTACCCTGTGCCAGCATCACTGCACCACAGAGGGCATGACTTTTGGTGAGTTGTTCTGCAACATGCAACCAAACCTAACAGCAGAGGCTGTGTTGCAGTAATTACCACAACAACAAACGTTTAGGTTGTTGTAAAGCTCTTTCGAGAGCTTTCACTGGGGTCCGGAATCACGTCCGGCACGACTCTCACAGGAGCAAGGACGGACTTGGAACTTCTGTTAATATTACGAGCTAGCTCCGGAAAGTCCAAAGTGATGCTCTCAGTGGAGTCAGTAAACACTCAAGAAATAGAAAGAAACAAGATAAAGAGAAAAAGGACTGAAATCTCACCTAGCTCCGGAAAGTCCAAAGTGATGCTCTCAGTGGAGTGAGGACTCTCCAAAGCCGGGCGTTGGAGAGAAGTATAAAGGTGGCCCCGTCTAATCCCATGCATCTAACCCCATAGCCTTCCGCCTAAATGTGTACCCTTACACCCTCCCCTTCTAAAATTAATGAATATCCTTCCTTAAAATGAAAATTAAGGATCCCCCAAAACAAAGAGAAAAAAAAAACACAAATGGCATGACTCGCCCTAAAAATTGGTGACCATAACTTGTCCCGCGAAAGGGAAACTAAAAAAAATTGAAAATCGAAACAGAAAAATTCATGAAAGAAAAAAAAATCGTAATTAATTTATATCTTGAGGTCTTGAAATAATCGTGTAGTCTTTGAATTGATTTTTTTTTTTTTCTTGTGACTTGCAGATCATTTGTTCGTGACTTGTTTTTATTTTTGTTTGAACCTGATCTATAGGAGAGAACAAAACTTGCGAGCTGTTTCATTAAACATGGAACAAGAAATTTTTTTTTCAAACTCACTTGCGGGGGTGCTAGCGCATCGTCTAGACGCACACCCCCTAGTCATTTATCCTAGCTTGCCCCAATGGCTCCATAGCAGGACCGAGTGAGGTTGATTTCGGACTGACAAGGTCACCATCGTGACCGCAAGCAGTGAGTTCGTAGTTGGTGTTCCTCCTTGATGATGTCGTGTACTGTTCTAAATTGCTATTTAGGGGACAAAATTGCTTGCCAACGTTCTCCTTGAAATTTGGTAAATGCGGATAAAAAGACTCACATTGCGGGGGTGTTAGCGCGTCAGAATTGATGCACACCCCCTCGTCACGATTCCTAGCATGTCCCATGGGCTCCATTAGAGACTCTCCTGGGGTTGTTTTCGGTCGTGCCGAGACCAAGATCTTGGCCGCAATGACATTGTCCGTTACTTTCTCTGAATCAGTGTGATAATTCTTCAGTTTTGAAATATGAAAGACAGGGTGGGTCTGATCAGTGGGTCCTAATTGAAGTCGATAATCTCTTCCCGAGTTCAACACCTCCACTACTTCATATGGCCCGTCGTAGCGTGCCCGAAGTTTTGCTGTACCACGTGATTTGCCTCCAACTATTTGCTGCCGATCAGCGCTATCGATCAACACCAACTCCCCAACTGCAAAAGACTGTCCTTCACGTCGTCTTTCATTGTATTGTAACGCCTGGTCGACTCTACTGCACCATAATTTGTCCCTCCATGACGCCCATTCCGATTGTCGCCGCTCAATCCAGTGTTTGACGTCGTCGCCGTCCTCTTGGCGTGGATTCTGAATTGGAAAGAGCCGTGGTACCCGTCCATAGACAAACTGGAACGGAGAAACACCAGTTGCTACGTTGACAGCTGAATTAATGGCGAATTCCGCCGCGGGTAAGGCGTGAAACCACTTCCCGTGCTTCTCCGTTGTATGATTCCGTAAGATTTGACCCACAGTCTTATTTGATCGTTCACTACGCCCATCTGCCTGTGGGTGGTAAGCTGTCGATAAGTTCACTTTCACTCCTAGCAATTCATGTAACCTTTGCCAGAATCTTGACGTCCATGCCTTGTCACGATCTCCTATAATTGATTTGGGAAGACCAAATATGCTTGACCATGCTGCGTAAAGCCTTGAAGCCGAACGCTCAGCAGTGTCACGCTGGCATGCTGGTATGAGGCGTACAAAGCCAGTCAGTCTACAAGTACACGATAATATCATATCGTACCCGCCGACTTTTGGGAAAGGTCCAATGAAATCAATAGCAATCGATTCCATGGGGTTCCTCGGCACGGCTGACGTTTGAAGCTTTCCTGTCACTGAAACTGTCCGTGCTTTGTTGCGTTGACACAAATTGCATGATTTGAGTTGCAATTCAACTTCCTTCGCCATTCCGGGCCAGAAAAAGGTCGTTCGCAGTCGATTCAGAGTCTTCAAAGGGCCTAGGTGCCCCAAGGCGGTGTGTGCTTGACTAATGAAGTCTCGCCGCAAGTTGGTGTACTGTGGTATCACTAATCGACCATCTAGATACATGAGATTGTCTTTAACTATACAGTCTTCTCGTAGTGGTAAAACTTTTCGAAGCTTGATGCAAAATTTGTCGTGTTTATAACCTTCTTGAATGTGTTGTATTTCTTCATCTCTGAGCTTTGCTTGTACTTCACATAGAGCTACGTCGTCCCGTCGAGATAAGGCATCCGCCACTGAATTATCGGCGCCTTTCAAATATTTGAAATCGAGATCAAATTGAGACAATGTCTCCAACCACCTTGCCTGTCTGCGACTCAGATTCCGTTGGGTAAGAAGAGAGGTCAATGAATGGTGGTCAGACATCACATTGACACGCATGCCCAATAAAAGCAATTTCCACTTATTTAAAGCATTGATAACCGCCAGTAATTCTTGTTCGTGGACAGGATAATTCTTCTCTGCCGCGTTCATCGTGCGGCTTTCATATGCGATAGGCAAAGCTGTATCCCAATGAGTTCCTTGAAAAAGCGCCGCTCCCAGTCCATTACCGCTTGCGTCCGTGAACAACCAAAGAGGTTCTCCCGAGTCGTAGTCTAAGTTCCGTAAGACTGGGAGCGTTGTAATCAAACGCTTTATGTTGTTGAAAGCCTGTTCTTCTGCGTTTCCCCACTTGAAAGGTTTGCCTTTCAGCGATGTGCTGGTTAGCGGAGTTAAAGTACCCACATAATGAGAAAGGCCATTGATGAATTTCTTCATCCACTGCACAGTGCCTAAGAATCGTAGAAGTTGCTTAGAGTTAGTTGGCGAGGTCCATTTTGATATTTTTTCGACCTTCTCGTCATCTGGGCAGACTCCTGATTCACTGATATCATGGCCCAAAAACTTAATATGTCTTCTAAAAAATTTGCTCTTCTTGCTGGAGCAATACAGCTTAGCTGTGCGTAGTCTATCCAACACTTGTCGCACATGGATTTCGTGTTCTTCAGGTGTCTGCGAGAAAATGACTATGTCGTCAATATAAACTATGCAGATTTTTCCAACTAAATCACCTAGTACTTCCTCATTTCTAGCTTGATGCGTTGCAGGCCCGTTCGTCAACCCCATCGGCATGACCGTCCATTCGTAAAGCCCCCAGGGGGTCTTTACCGCTGTCAAAGGAATATCCTCCTCCCTCATCCTGTCTTGAAAAAAGGAGTTTGTCTGGTCAACAACAGACCAAATTTTTCCGGTTGCTACAAGTCTCACTGCTTCGTCAACATTTGGGAGAGGTGACCGGTCCTTGACAGTGTACTTGTTTAGAGTACGGTAGTCACAGACCCATCTCGGCAATTCTGTCGGGTCTTTCTTTGGAATAATCAATGAAGGTGAGCCGTATTGACTGTGGGACCGACGCAGTCGTCCTGCTGCTAGATGTTGATTCAATAGCTTTCGCCAAGAATCTAGGTGTTTTACAGGGTAACCAAACTGTTTTTCATTGATAACAACATTTGGATCGGTGAGAATAATTTTGTGTCTGACTTGTCTATTAGGATCTGGTAGCCCGTCTTGAAAGGACTCCTCCGGCGGATCACCTTCCTTGACTGGGGGGAGTTCCGCCGGGAAAAGGTCTGCAAACTCTTCTAGTACGGACATCTCCTGTCTATTCAAGCTTTGAGCTTCATCGATCTTATCAAGGTTATCAATAACGCATAATAACCTATCCATCTCGGATTGCATTTCTGTTTCCAATAAGACTTTGCCACTAGGGGTGTGTACAATACATCTTCTGTGTAAGGAAACATCTAACTTAAATTTTGATAGGAAAGGGGATCCAAGTATCATGTCGTAATTCGGACCAAGTGGTGCCAATTTGAAAAACACAGCCCCAAAGCGAAGACTAGGATGTTCACATTTCAAGTTAGCCATCGCGAAATCCTTCAGGACTACAGGAGCCCCCTCCGTTGGTATGGCTAAGCGTACCTCCACTGGTGTCACCAAAGGTCGCCGTGGGATGTGTAATTCACGCGCCATGCGGTCCGATAACAGGTTCGTCCCAGCCCCTGAATCAATGAGAGCCCGCACGGTTTTCCCATTACACGTCAGCTCCAATATGATTGGGGATACGGAGCTTGAAGGTACGCACCTCGCTTCTTGGGTTTCCACGTTGTCGATCTGATTTGATTTAAATTGATCAGCCTCTTCATAGGCAGCTATATCTTCAGCTAACATGACAGGAAAGTTCTCAATTGCCGCAACTCGGGTCGTAGGCGCAGGTACACTGGGTCGTCCGGCTGGTTGGTTAGTCGGAGTTCCGGGTGCAGGTGTTATGTTTGAACTGATGTTTGGTTGAGTAGGTCGTGGACCGGGATTGAAATCGGAAGGAACCAAGAGGAAACGCGTATTCTTCTTTGTGCAATTAGGGTTATTGCACTTCTCCTTACAGATTGCACAGATACCCGATCGACGCAGATATTTGTGGTATCTCCACGCGTTGTCTGCTCTTTCCTCGTCGGATCAAACCCGAGGAGGCGGTTTGATTGGTGGTGTTGACGCAGCTGAAGAGTAAGACGGAGCGGGCGTTAATGGTTGTCTTGTCCGACTGCTGACCGTTGGTAATAGCTTTGCATCAGATAGGAATTTCCATATTCCGTCGGCCGCGTCCTTGAATACTGGGAATGAGAAAGGCTCGTCGAGCAGATGTTTCTCACGTTGCATCATATCACGAAACAGCAGTGGGCATCCCCAGGTGATATACTGTGCTAGATGCCGTTCTGAGACTTCTCCAACCCGCTTCACCAGTTGATGCAAAGCCTGAGCCCTAGCTACATATCCATCAAACGACTCATTCGGGCGCATCTCCAATCGGCGCAACGCCTCCTCCGTATCTGTTAACCATGAGTAGGGAAGAGTCCCGGTAGCCAGCATCCTCATCGCTCCATCCCATGATTGCTGTCGTAATGTAACCTTGTTAGATTGGTACCAGCTGGACATTTCCTCGTTGTTGAGCAGAGAGCCGAGTAACTTGAGCCGTTCGCGATCATCTGATAAGTTTTTGATATCAAAAGTTTCCTCGATTAAGTCGTGCCAGTGAAAAAGGTCCGCCGGCACGCCAAATTTACCACTGAATCTTGGTAATTCACTGAGCTTAATTCGATCCGCTGTCATTGATGGTGCTGTCGGCTCTCTTGCCGATTCTGGGTGAGGACTCTGATAGGCTTGCGCGTACGGAGTCTGCGGCTGTGATGGAGCGTGTTGGTGTACCGGAACCGTGGGCTGAGCCATCCTAAGAGCTGGTGTGGGCGACGCGTGGAATGTCTGGGTGGCATACTGCGCTGAGTACGGAACCTGAGGTGTTTGGGAGGTCTGATTGTCGCCCGTCCTTGCCCTCGCGTCCTGAGAGACCAAGCCGGGATGAACTGCTGATAATGGTGTTTTTTCTTTTGATTGTCTGCTCGATTCTTGTGGTAATGGCGTCGGCGTAGTCGGGCTAGGATTCACATACCGACTGTAGGGATTTGTCCCGGTGTTTGGCGGAGCACCTTCTTCGGTCGCATTCTGGTCCAGTAACTGAGAGGTGGTGGTGGCTGCTACCGTCTTGCCTGCTAGTAAGTCCCGCACCAGTTGCTGTAGAGTGAGCGTCTCTTGTCGTGCTTGAGCAAGTGATTTGTTCTGGAGTTTGAGTCCTGCAACTTGTTCACGCAGCGACTCGACCGTATCCTGATCGTTCGACATCGTGTTGGAAGTCTCACACGTCAAGGTTGGTTCAGCTAAGGTTGCCTTAGATCGTTCGGCGAGAGGGGTGCCCGTCGAAAAATGCCCTGGCGGATGAGGCGTCGCCCCCAAAAGTTTCTGGAAATGCAAGTCGATAACTTCTTTTTTGGATGCTGACGGGGAAATGGCTGGAGGTGAAAAATGCACGACGGAGACAGTGGCTGGACTTAGTTTGTGACTCGAGGCGTAAAGGATTCGATCCGTCGGTGCTGGTGATCCCGAAACGGATGCTTCTGGTCTGCGCAGGTAAATTGGAGGAGCAGGAGGCTCAGGTGATTCGAGTTCGTTTTTCTTTGCTTTCCGCGCCAAACGTATCAACTCTTCGGGATCGTCGCAGAAGTTGTCAGGTTTCAGAGATTTTCTGCCTAACATTTGCTTGGCCCACAATACAACGGGTTTGCACGATATTGACAGGTGATTGGGGTAATAAGGTTCAGATGACAGATAAAAAGGTTGTGGCTGTTGATCCAAGTGACAGATGGCAGATAGTGTGAAATCGAAAAAAAACAGAGAGAAAAAAATTGTGGAAATTTGGGAGAAAGTATAATGTTTAGAGTTTATTGTTTATTTTTTTTTTCTTATTGAACGGAATCTTGATTGTTTTTGAAGTGTGCAAGTCAAAAAAAGTGTAAAGCTCTTTTGAGAGCTTTCACTGGGGTCCGGAATCACGTCCGGCACGACTCTCACAGGAGCAAGGACGGACTTGGAACTTCTGTTAATATTACGAGCTAGCTCCGGAAAGTCCAAAGTGATGCTCTCAGTGGAGTCAGTAAACACTCAAGAAATAGAAAGAAACAAGATAAAGAGAAAAAGGACTGAAATCTCACCTAGCTCCGGAAAGTCCAAAGTGATGCTCTCAGTGGAGTGAGGACTCTCCAAAGCCGGGCGTTGGAGAGAAGTATAAAGGTGGCCCCGTCTAATCCCATGCATCTAACCCCATAGCCTTCCGCCTACATGTGTACCCTTACAGTTGTCTTGCCCAACAGCGCCAAAAAATGTCAAATTTCAATCTTTTTGAGGGCAGTAACACAACAAATGTTGTTTCAGCCCAAAAAACCTGTCATTTCAACACATCTTGTTCTGCGGAAGGTCAGGAAGTACCTCATAAATTGGTTATATGGTGTGATGCAGGCACAGGGTGGATCTGATTCATTTTAATTTCTGGAATCCTTGTGAATTGATTTTTGATATGGGATAAAAATTCTGAAAACCTTCAGATTGTTTGACTATTTTTTTCTCCTTTTACCGTTAGGTGAGATCACAAAATCATCTGCAATTTCAAGTATCAAGATTTTAAAGAATTGATTTGTGACTGTAATTGAAAAGGTATGTAGTCTCAACTATATGAGGTCATCATCCAGTAAAGAAATCACATTGGTTCATTCTTAAATTCAATCAAGCTTTTTTATATTTGATGATTAGCTTGATTGTCTGGTTTGGCTCTTCTTTGACTTTTGTAAGATTTGCTTCCCTAGGAATGTGCTTGAATCCCAATCTCTGTGTCAGCTGTTATATAAAGCTTCTTAGTTGTCCAGCAATGCTCACTGATTGAAGCCCAAATCATGAAAGCTGACCAGCACGTAATTGCAATTGAGATGAATGGTGATGAGAAAGACTTTTTTCATTTTTTTTTGATTTAGAGCTAGACCTGCTCTGATTTGGAAATTCAGATCAGAATATATCATCTTCCATAGTTAACCAACAAACTTGTATCAGCCTTTGTGAAACCAGAATGTATGTATGTAGTGAAGCAAGCTCCAGGCAGGATAAAGTTTCTCTGAATCTATGGACCTGATCTATCCACCTAATGATACTAAAAGAATGCATTGTCTTGAAAAAAATGCCATGGTCAGGCCCTACAAAAAGGTTCTACAACAAACCCTAGAGGCCCCTGACAACTATCACGCCTCCTGGACATGCATTTGCTCTCTGAATCGAAGCACAGCTTGAATAGTGAAACGGGGTTGTGATACATTGATATTATGGCATTGGTGGTGCAGAGATATGTGGATTAATTTGATGTGAAAGCATTATGGTGGCTTGGCACCAGTATTCCCTAGTTGATTATAATGTTACGGTACTGGAGGGAACTGATGCTACCATTGGTGAAGTGGTACACAATAATGCAATGTAGATGAAGTTTTAAAAGCCCCTTATAAGTGTGTTCACCGCACCTGTGAATGGTACATATGAAAAATCAGCCCCAAACCCTGACTTGACTAAGTTGCTCAAGGACCATACTGGCCAGCTCAAACAAGGGACTTATGAGTAAAGTGGCAATTTTGTCCTGAGATCTGTTGGGGCTTTTGATCAAAAACTGGTGTCTACATCAATAATGGACTTCATGCAACTTGAGGCCCTCCACAGCCTCCTGCTCCAGAAATGCAAGTGTTTAGCTTTTTGTGTGTTCACACCAGCTTGCACACAAGCAATTCTTAGACATACCTATTGAATATGACTTTGTTTTTGTGTCCTTTTTGTGGTAGATGAATAAAGATGAATATCAAGGGGGTGGTCACCATCAATTCCATTCTCTGTACATCAGTATCATTTGAAACATAGAATTTTATCAGACTCAAATCTATTCCTTGGAATCTGGAGTGGGGCACAATTTCAGGTGAGGTTTGAAGGTCTCAAAATTGACTTTAAAGCAGCATTGGCCCAAGTTCTTGCTGGTCTTGGGCAAGCCCCGGGGTATAAGCCCTAAGCCTCTCTTCAAGGGCGCGGCAAATGCACTTGTAAGGGCTAGTTAAGCTTAATGAAGTTCAGTGGAAATTTGTGCTGAGATCAGCCACATATTTGAACTCCCATATGCCATTGCTTTGATAATGTTGATATTTCTGAAACAATGTATTCTGAATCATGACCTGTTAAGGACATAGAGATATACACACTATGTTAGATCACAAATTTACCGCAGAGTTTAGAAAATTGAGACAACATAGAAAATCATACAGAAGTCAAAAGTGATAAGGAAAATTTGAAAAAATACTGGTTGGATTTGCCTATGCTATCCCATCATCTTGCATATCTTTCCAGATCTTTACAACATCAGTGTATATTAGGTCAGAAACCCAGAGTTTGTGCTCAACTGACAGTTATTGGGATATTGACTTTCCAAGACCAATGAAATTTTTGATTTCACTCCCGCATACAATGTTATCATTAAAAATGCCACCTCTGGGTTTTACAACTTACATGCAAGAATAAGTTATGTATCTTCAAACATGAGTGCAGTAAGATGACAACAATTCCCAGCAGGCAGGAAGACTGTTCTAGTCATGACTCAGATACATTTGGTACCTCAACAGATATCCTGAAGCCAATGCATTGCTTTCACAAATTATAAGGATCAAAATTGGTTGTACAAAAACAAGCAAATTTGGGGGTATTTATGATTTCCACCCAAATTTTGCTAGTTTGGGACATAATTTGAGTTTCTGAGATTATACATTTTGCAACTTGTTTTTTGTCATAAGATCTTCAAGACCAAAGTTGAAGATCTCGAAAGATATGCAAAATCATGGGAAAGCACAAACAAATCCAACAAGTATTTTTGCACACTTTTCTGACTCTTTGCAGCTTCTGTATAATTTTATATCTCTCTCAATTTTCTAAACTCTGCGGTAGGTTTGTAATTTGGCATAGTGACCATAGGATTCTGAGTGATGTTTTTGAGCCAAAGTTGAGGCTCATGGAAGGGAGTGAGTTGAGATTGTGAAGACCGTAGCCAGTTTGAGGTTTTGGTAAAGTGAGGAGAAGAGAGAAGATGAGATTTGATATGTTGAAGAAGTTTGACCTGAACGGGATTACAAGTTTTCTTCGATCGAACTCAATCAAATTACAACCACAGTCCGCTCAAGCGTCTGGATATCGAACAGAAAATTAGCCAATACAGTTTCAGGTTTTCAATTTAAAATGTTCAACAAAAATTTTCAAGAATGACTCAAAAAATTTTCAAACTAATTTACTACACTATCAAATGAACCCACCGATTTTGAGAATAGACTTTTGACGATTAAAAACAGATAGAGCTGAAGAATCATGAATTTAAATCAAAAAGCAGAAGATCAAAATGATTTCAATCAAGCTAAATCCAATATCTTTGTTCCATCAATACCTATTCCAACTGAAACGATCTCAATCAATGGTCCGAATTTTAATCATGAGCTAAATTTAAATCAATTAATGGAATCTTACCAAAAAATTGGATTTCAAGCAACAAGTTTATATCAATCAATCGAAATTATTAATAAAATGGTAAGTTTCAATCCACATTCGAAAAAATTAAAAATAAAGAGATTGATTTTCGACCTTTTTAAAGCGTCAATGGCGTTTATCAGACGAAGATCCAAATATAAAACCCAATTCACCAGAAGATTGCAAAACAAAGATCTTCCTAGGTTTTACTTCAAATTTAATCTCATCAGGTTTAAGAGAAATCATTAAATTCTTAACCGAACATTCATATATTTCAGTTTTAGTGACTACAGCTGGAGGTATAGAAGAAGATTTAATCAAATGTTTAGGTTCCACTTATCTCTCTTCATTTGATCAAAACTCAGGTTCGAGTTTACGTCAATCAGGTTTAAATCGAATCGGAAATTTAATCGTACCTAATGAAAATTATTGTAAATTTGAAGATTGGGTGATGCCTATTTTAAATCGAATGAGAGAAGAACAGATTCATGAAAAAATTAACTGGACACCTTCTAAAGTGATCGAAAGACTTGGAATTGAAATTAATCATCCCGATTCGGTACTTTATTGGGCTGCTAAAAATAAAATTCCTGTCTTTTGTCCTGCTTTAACTGATGGTTGTGAGTCTGTTGATTAATCATCATGGAAATTATATAAAAAAACTGATGTTTGAATTTTTTGATTTTTGATCTTTTTTGATGTTTTGATGTTTTGATTTTGATGTTTTGATTTTCATAATTTTTGATTTCTTGATGTCTAATTTTTGATTTTTTTAATTTTTGATTTTTCGATCTTTTGGTTTTAGCTTTTGGTGATATGCTATGTTTTCATTCGATTAAAATGGATCCTGATCCACTCAGAATCGATATAGTAGAAGATATTAGATCAATCAATGAATTAGGTAGATCGGCTAAAAAAGCAGGAATGATCATCCTGGGTGGTGGTGTTTGTAAACATCAAATTGCAAATGCAATGTTATATGTGAGTAGTGAACTTCATCTAGAACTTTTCTAAAACAAATCTAGTTTCCCCATAGTTGTGATTAATTCGACCCGATTTCTTGATTTTGTGCGGACGGATCGATTAGAGGAATGGAGCAGAATACGCGGTTTATATTAATACTGGTCAAGAATTTGATGGATCTGATTCAGGTGCTAGACCTGATGAAGCCATTAGTTGGGGAAAGATTAAAATGGATTCGGAAAGTGTCAAAGTGAGTTAACTTTCTTTTAAAAATATAGATCAATTCATTCTTTTGATAATTCAACCTAATAAGTTGAATGTGTTTAATGTTTCTTTAGGTCTTTGCTGATGCTACTCTAGTCTTTCCTTTAATTGTGGCTGCTACTTGGGGGAAAGATCATGTAAAGAATCAAGAATTAAAGAATGTTAAGGATCCTATTGATACCAAAACTGATGTAGAACCAAGTTTAGATTGATTAATCTTTAAAATCCAAATCAGATATTAGCCTATAAGATCATCAACCTTGAGAGACTTTGGACACTCGAGCTTTTGATCAATCTTTGTCTCTTTGATTTGTGTGAGTCTTTAATTTTGATTGCCAACGGAAATTGGTGAGTTAAGATTTCCTTGAGAAGAAGGTTAAATCCAGTTATATGTTATAAACTTTTGCTTACTCAACAACACACTTACCTCTTATGAGTCAAGATTGTCAAATATACTAAAACATGGAGATGGCTACAGGAAGATGATGCTTATAGAAAGCATTGCAAGCTTGGTGGTGATCATTTTATGGTCTGAATGAGGATTTGGATGGATGATCATCAAGAGAGAGAATAGGGAAGGTGGTTTGGTCTATTATAAGTTACATTTGAGAATAAATGGATGGCTGAGTTGAATTTCAAAAGAATGATAATGGGAAAGTTTAAATCCAGCCCGGTGTTGATCATGCTGACCGCCCGGTCTTAGCATGCTATTCCACATCCGGGCAGTCTTGAGCCTCATTTAAACTGTATCAACATTGTTTCAGCTGTATGGCATGCTGACCACCTGCTGAATTCACCTTCTTGCTGTCATCACTCAGCCAATTCCTTCCTGATGTTGTTTCATCTACCGCCTCTGCCTGTTCAGTTGTAGCACCCTCAGGATGCAATCTTACTGAAGCTGTGATGATACTCTGTGTGTCTCTTGACTTTAATCTGCATCTTCTACTGTATTTAACTAGTTCACGTAAAAACATTTACTTGTCATTGCACTAGTATTTGTCTGAAAACAATGCTCCCAACCCCAAGATGAGTCTTGCTCCTGTCTGTGGTATCCTGTTACAAGTTCTCACAGCTACACAAGTAGGTCCACTTGTGAATGAAAAGGTTGAAGTACCTGTAGGCATTTGAGTATGGTAGCTGTCAGCCCTGAGTACTAACCAGTAGTATCAATGGGCAACGTATAATAATACATAAGCATAAAAACGTCAATTACAACTCATGGCTCAGTTTCAAGAGTCAATTACATATGATTTTACATATGTAACATGTGCAAAACTTACATGAAAGAGTGTGTACAAACACAACTTTTATGTGAACCAAAACTACATATATTTCACAACGGTAACACGTTTGTAACAAATGAAATATATGTGTAAACAGTTGATAACAATATAACTGTAATAACCTGACCACGCAACCACAGATTGTGCACACTTCCAGTGTCAAGATTTACAAGGTTTAGATCATATACACCCTGAGAGTCCACTCCTCCTGATCACATCATCACATTATTATTCAACAACTTTACAAATTACTCATATCAGCTTTTCAAAACTTTTAAACTTTGTCTCACTTCTACAAACTTTAAAAGCTTGATTCTAAGAACCTTGAATCTTCACCTTTGTGTCTTGTTGGACTGTGTTGTGTGCACATACCAACCTTGTATCCCTCTGATTAGAAACCTGTTGAAGTATGCAAATCGACGAATGAAAGATAGGTTAAATCAAATTACAATGTTGAAATCAGCGTGAATAAGAAGGAGACTTTAGAGGAATCACCACAAGTTACCCAATGGGTTGAATAAATAATCATATACTAGACGTGTTGACGACTTGTACTCTCTTCCCATCTTGGAAGAGAATAGTACACTTCCATTTTATAAACTCTATAATAATATCTCTATTATATGTTTGTTTCTTTATGTAGTCATTAGTTTCATTTATAGACTTATCTTAGAACCTTAAGATCAGTTATCAAAGTCAGTAACTATAGACTAATACTTCTGTACTTATCTAGATGGTGATAATTATCTATTTCATATTTTTCCATATCATTCTATATTGTTGTCACATTGTTTTAGGTCAGACTATTCTTTGTTAGATTGCGTAGTGATAAGTTGCTTATCGGTGCTGTCGTGCATACGAACAGGTGAATAAAATCTATCTTTGGAAAGAGAAACTTCTATCTCTAGAACCTCTTAAGATCAGTTATCAAAGTCAGATAACTTATAGACTAATACTTTCTGTACCTCTATCTAGGTCAGACTATTCTTTGTTAGATTGCGTAGTGATAAGTTGCTTATCGGTGCTGTCGTGCATACGAACAGGTCAGACTATTCTTTGTTAGATTGCGTAGTGATAAGTTGCTTATCGGTGCTGTCGTGCATACGAACAGGTATTGGTATTGATATCCCTTGATTCCAAGACACTCAGACATCTTTAAACCATAATCAGTGAATTTAGTAATATCCATCTGGTGGAATTACTTGTAAGGAAGTAGTCCTTGAGTAAGGCTTGAATCAGATTTGGGATTAATCTGATATAAGAAACTCTAAACCTGCAGGGAACCTCTATTAGTCAGAGTGTAAAGTTGCCAGTGTTAAGACAGACTTTAAAACTGCCCTTATTGATCTTTCTGTGTCAGAAGTGAATCAATTTGGGATTGAGAAATGCGCATCAGTTGCTCTTATCTTTAATTATTGTGATAGACAATAATTAACCCAAAAATCCCTGGGCAAAATCCTTTATTCAAAGGTCATCTAACTGGAGTCTTTACTTGTGTGATTCAAGTAAAGCTCTTTTGCCCAAGTCTCATTTGGTTCATACTTGTGGATAGAAATCCCCACAAGTTTAGTAGAAGTCTTTCCAACTTCTACCATCTTTTTATTGACTCTACTAGCCAGACAAAAGCTAGCAGGCCACAGTAACCAGTAGCAGGTTTATTGGTAGACTTTTTGACAGTCTTGATTTGCCTGATCATCTTCAGTACAAACAAGCAGGCAGTGGTAGAGGGAAGTGAGAGTGGTTTTACAACCATTTAGACCATCCTGAATTCAGAACAGGCGGTGAGTGTGCCAGACAGCTGAGATGAGGCTCAGAACTACCAGGATGTGGGATAGCATGCTAAGACCGGGCGGTCAGCATTGTAGTGACACACTTGCAGGTGAGAACTCAGTATCTTGCTTGATCTTCCAATGCCAATGGTTAAGTTGAAAACATGGACCACAAGACAAAGTATAGAGAGACAAAGGTAAGAGAAATAAGGATATGAGTGGCTAACCTTTAGTGACACAATCACAGGGGAGCACCCAGTCTTTTGGTTTATCTTCCAACTCCAATGGTGAAGAGTCTGAATATCAAGGATTGGTACAGCAGGGATATTCAAAAGTCCACAAACATGTCCTAGAAGTGTACAGAAGTGACATCCAGAAACTTCTGGAACACCCCAAATTCAAATTTGAAAACTTTATGCCTATGCACACCACTGTGTCATTGGATTAATATTATTTGTCAAGACATTCAGTGTTAACATATTTCTCAGACTGATCAAAAACAAATCAGTGTTGCATTGTTGGACTAAGAGATGTTGGAGTTTAGTTATGCATGAAAGGGGTGACTGATATTAAGTGACAGATGGGCTGGCTAATAGCAAGATGATGCATTCATGCAAGGGGTCTTTGTTGTGTGTTTCTGTTCAAATTTATCTTTCTCACTTTTTCTCTTATAATTGTGAGTGTTTCTTTGTCCCCTTTAGTTTTTCTTTTTCCTCACTGTTTGAGAAAAAGAAATCTAAAGCTTTCTTTTGTTTTATCAAACCTTGTCAGGTTTGCTCTGTATTTATTTTGATCTCTTTGAGTCTTGTCAACTTGCTGTTGAGAGATCTCATATTGTTTTCTTTTGTTAAAGCCTTTGACACAGATTTTTCCAACATCAAGAATTGTCTCTGTTGAATTATTTTATATGTATCTATGCAACAGGCAGTCCTTCTCTACCTACCACCCACTCATTTTCTCACCTCACATGGCAGATAAAAAACATTCAAAAGACACTAAAGAAAAGAGACACCTTACCACTTTCATGAATTTGCCCTCTGATGCATTCATAAAACCATTGAAAAGCTTATAAGAATGGTCTTGATCATGTAGAGTTCTTGAAGTCACATATTGCTGATTCTCAACACGCTCCAGTTGCCTCAACCATGTTTCAATGTCACTCTTCTTCATTGCAAAGTCCTCAAGTCGGCGGATCCTTTTACTTTTCAGAATGAAACCTCAAGTTAAGAGATTGATTGGTTTAAGTGGAGGTTCCAGTAGTAATTGAGTCAGTAGGAGGAGAGTTGATAACAACCCTGCAGTGCTTGAGGGATGATTTGCTGATGAAGGATGAAGTATGCCATCTGTGGGGTGAGTGAGGAGGTGGTGTGATACCCCTTCCAAAACTTGTAGGACTTGTCATTGGGCTGAGACTCATGGCATCTTGAGATGTGAGGGAAGGAGTATTTTGAATCAAGGCTTAGAGGTGCTTTCAAATATCCCCAGAAGTGTCCAGAAGTGACATCAAAAAACAATCTGGAGGTGTCCCAGAAGTTTCTGGATGGCACTTCTGGACATTTCTGGGACACATTCCTGGAGTTTTGAATACCCCTGACTGATAGGCAAGAGATCTCAAACTCAGGATTAGCCCCGGCCTGGGCATGGAGACTGTAAGGGATACAGGTGTAGAGGTAGTCATGGGAGTAGGAGTATGGGATTAGACAGATTACAATTATATTCCTCTTCTCAACCTTGGATTATTTGGAGCTACCTTGTAATACATATAACAAGGTTCTAAGTTTAATCCTCCCCCAGTGCTCTCCTTGAGTCGTGCCTCTGGAGACAATCCAGAGATCCAGCGAAGGCTCACAGAAGCCTTACAGAGACCACCCAGACCAACCCCCAAACAAAAAGCAAAAAGGAAGCATGATTCTGAGCCGGCTCCGCCCCATCAAGGATTCATACTGTGACCCCTAGCCCAACCCCCGCCACCAAAAAATTGGTGTCCCACCAACTTTCCACTTTTCCACTGAATCCCCAGGGATTGACAATCTGCTATATTCAATCATCACCACTTTTCACCAATCAATCACTTCCTTTTTTGTTGGCCTCACTTCCTCTACTCACTCTTAAAATACAATTTGTGTATTTACATACTGTATCCATTTTCTCTTCCCTTACTTTGATAAAAAGTTTTTATGTTTATAGTCTGCCTAGCGCTTGGTTTTCCAAGAAAAATTGGGGATATTGATACCTCAGCCAAGCTTCCAAACCAATGAAGCCAGCTTGGTGTTGGGGACCATTTAGTTCTTGCCCAACAGCCGTACCAGCAGTCTGGTGCACTGGAGATGGGGCTCATTCTGATCTCAAACCCTAAGCCCCAAGGGTTGTTGTAGGTGTGGCCCCATATGTTAGCTCCTGCTCAGGATGAGCCCCAACCCCCAAGTGCTGGGAATTGGGCTGCCCAGCCATCTTTTTTTTCAAAAGTCAGAAAAAGGAACAACCCTGGCATCCCCGGCAAGATCTATCCCTTGAAGAACCAGCCTGGCTCCTGAGCCCTGACCCCCAACAGGAATTACAAATTTACGCGGAAATTGCCGGGGATCCCCGCCTACCCAATGAATCCTGGTGATTCCCATCAGGAACTGCTGACCGGAAGCTTTTCCCAACTCTCCATTTCCTTGTCCTGCCATTCCAAGGACAAAAAAAAAGTTGTCACCACAGTGGGCAAAACCAGAGCAAAATCTCATTTACAGGTTTTGATTTTTCTGTATTCTTTCCAATTAGCAGGGAAACAAAATCTGGTGCAAGACAAAACCCAGGTTTTGCACCATGATGAGATTTTCAAAAAATTCAATCCTTGTTGAAACAGCTGTACTTACCAACTAAATGACTGACTTCATGGTATACTAGTTTCCTACACTTTACTTGTTTAGATAGTGTCACATGCAAATAAGCAATACTGCACTTTTAAAAAAATAAATAAATACCAAGTCAATTGTGTTTCAAGATAGCCATAGGATACCCTGTTAGGTTCTCCCCAAAAATGTCAAGAACAACTGCACTCTGTTGGTAGCAATCAAAAAATCAGACCGTGTTAGACATTCTGGCAAGGAAAATACCTCAGCAATGGTGAAGTTGAGGAGTATATAGACTTATCACTAATTCTTTGTTGATCAGTCATTTGATCACATAAACATGATTCTGATCCTTTGAAACAGGCTAAAAAGCGTGTTCCCAAGAATTCATAAAGAATGAAGATAGTTGATTGGTTCAGTGATTGATTCAGTAGTTGAGTGTGAGAATCTATTCAATCAGCGCTTTTCAAAATCCTCACTGCCTCCAAATCAAGCCCATTTCCCTCCGGTTCTCCGAGGAGAATTGATTTTGATCTCCTCTCAGAACGGACCCCCGACCCGCCAGGACGTACCGCGGGGATCCCCGATTTAGCCAGCGGCCTTATCCTGAGTTCCTGGTATAAGAAGCGTGATGAACACCGGGCTGGATGAAAGACTTTGGATTGAATCAGATGAGATGATGATCAGTTTGGATGAAGGATTGAGAAAATTAATTAAGTTTGGATTAGGTAAACAATAGGTTTTGGCTTGATGAACTGAATTCGAATTCTAAATGACCTTGACCTTGCTTGACATCGACAGCATCGACATCAGTGAGAGAACAAACAATACATCCATCAATCATCATCATTCTCATCCGATCAGATGACTACCAATCTAACCTACACCCTTTGTGAATGCTTGATTACCCTTTTCAACTTCAATCCATCAACCCATTCTCAATCATTCTCTACTGAATCCTTCTGCTCTTCTTTTCTTTTTCTGAAGTCGGTCAAATCGTTTACACCGATACAGCTGGAAAGATATCAATTTATAATCCAGGTGATATATCATGGATTCTCACTTCAACTGCATTGGTGATGATTGTGAGTATGTTTTGGTTTATCTCAATCATCAAATCGATCATCAAGATTTCTAATTCACATTCTTTGATTTTCATTCAGATGACTCCTGGACTCGCTATCTTTCATGCCGGTTTACTTCGACGAAAAAACGCTCTCTCTCTCATGTTCCTCTCAATCACAATCTATTCAGTCGTAGCCATTCAATGGTTTCTTTGGGGTTTCTCTTTGGTTTATTCACCTAATGATTCGTCTTTTATCGGTTCACTTCATCATGTCGCCTTTCAACATCTCGGTTTCGATCCTGCTGAATCTAATGCTCGAGTTTAGTCAATCTCTCTACCGTCATCAATCTTGAATTCTTTACTGAACATTCTTTCTACCGTTCTACTTTAGATTCCTCTCTTAGCTTACGCAATCTATCAAATGATGTTTGCTACTGTTTGTCTTTTCTTATCCTTCTTCAGACTCTCAAATCTCTTGATCAACATACTTACAATGATTTCTTTACAATCGTCAGATCACCTCTGTGATCATCATGGGAGCGGTAGCCGAAAGGGGAAGAATCGTACCTGCGATCATCTTTGCTGTTCTCTGGACCACAATTGTTTATGATCCAATAGCTGTTAGTGCTCTTCCTTTTTCTCTTCTCTTGCCTCTTTGTTTTTGATCTGACGATTGGTTATCAAGCGGTGGACATGGTCTATTAGAGGATGGTCACTCAAATTGGGTTCATTAGATTTCGGAGGTGGTGGACCGGTTCATATGTCATCTGGATCAGCTGCTTTAGCTTATAGTCTTATCTTAGGTCATCGAGCTGGTTATAAAACTGCTAGATTAGCTTATCGCGCTCATAATGCGTCTTATGTCTTCTTGGGCACCGCTTTACTTTGGTTCGGATGGTATGTGAATCTGATTTTGACCTTTGCGAAACGAAATCAACATCAAATCGAAAACAACGCTTTTCAGGTTCGGTTTCATTGGTGGTTCAACAGATGCTTCTAATCTTCAAGCGTTACATGCATGT
Organism: Melampsora americana; assembly: GCA_022264835.1. Lineage (NCBI taxonomy): Eukaryota > Fungi > Basidiomycota > Pucciniomycetes > Pucciniales > Melampsoraceae > Melampsora > Melampsora americana. Next base: position 490,743 of record JAIFHY010000001.1, on the reverse strand, counting down.
TTGGTCATCAATCTTTCTGCTGCTGCTGGTGGTCTGACTTGGCTTGTCATCGATCGTCTTCGTCAAGGAACCTGGTGTTAGTCATCATTCCCTTTCTCTCTAGTCAATGATCTTCATCACTTAACTTTTCTTGTCTACACAGCTCCTGTTTCCTTCTGCTCTGGTGTACTTGTCGCCTTGATCGCTGCTACACCGGGTGCAGGACTCGTGCCTGCCTCAGCTGGATTGGCTTTTGGGGTTATTTCGGCTCTAGTATGCAACTGTGCAACGGTTTTGAAGGTTTGGATGGATTGTGATGACGCGCTTGGTAAATCCATCTGATCTCGGTTCTTTACTTTCGGACTGACAAATTCTTTGAACCCATGCAATAGATATATTTGCGTCTCATGCCATCGGAGGCTTAACCGGATCTTTACTTACCGGTATCTTTGCGGATTCGAATACAGCTTCTTTTGATGGTAAAACTCATATCCAAGGAGGCTGGATTAATGGACACTTTCTTCAATTTGCATATCAACTTGCTAGTTCATCTGCAATCTTAGGTTATAGTTTTATTGTCTCCATCATCATCTTATTAATCATTGATCGGATACCTGGGATTGGACCTCTTAGGGTTTGTGAAGAAGCTGAAATTGAAGGATTGGATTATGATCAATTAGGAGAATTGTTAGTCTTTTCTCTTCTTTTCAATCGTAGACTTGATTTTAGAATACTTCAAAATACTGATTTAAGATTTGGACATTCAACAGCGCATATGACTATGTAGAACAAGAACGTGAATTGATTTACAGGTTACCAACCGCATCACGTGAACTTAAACACATTGATACTTCTGAACTCAGTACTCATCATCATCATCATCCGGATCCGATTACAAGAAGAGTACTTTCTGATACGATGAGCGATCAAACTGCCTCACATTCCGTCATCATTGATCCAATCACTTGTACACATTGACCTGCTTGAAGCCTCGATTTTTCACTTGACCTCTTTCATCTCATATTTTTTTAACACATACCATACTTTTTTATCTGGATAATTATACTTCACTGAGACATCTTTTTTTCTCATCATATTTCATTCTTAAGCATAACATCTCTTTTATCTTTCATTCATCAGCATTTATCATAATGAGGAACGAGTTTCTTTTTTGGCCAATTCTGAATCATGATTGAGGTAGCATTTAATGTTTCTCTGTTTCTTTTTCTTTCTAGGAAGTGTGATTGATAGTTGTGTGTTTTTTTCTTTAGTATTCTTATACATCATTAGTTTAGATTAGGGGGGGGAAATGCATACAGAAACAAAACTGTGTATGATATCATCTTCATGAGTTCATTTTGGTGTTTTGTTTTATTTTATTTTGTTTGATCATTTATAGAAGGTTTTAGTTTGAAAAAGTCATTATGTTTTTCCATATGTTAGATAGGTTTTGGAATGTGGTGAATATCCAATTGAAAGAAATGCATTAATGGTTTGAATTAAATTTAACTTTAAATGTGATGAGTTTATTAGATGAATTGAATCATTTCTTTGGGATATCAAATGTTTGTAAAGAATGGTCAAGATGAAGTTTAAAAATTAATTGTAGGGGTTTGATTTTCAATATCCAAGTATAATTTGATTTGGTTTGAAATTGAAGAAACTTGAGGGTACAAGAAAATCATACCTGGAATGAGTGATGAGATCATTGAATGTATGATTGAAGATTGAAGTAAGAGAAGATGTAAAACAATTAAATAAAGTGATTAGAGGTTAATAGATCTTTTGAGAAAGAAAGGAAGAGATCAAAGAGGTGAGTAGGATCCAAATGAACTTGTTAACTTTTGCACCTGTAGGATTAGTCTTTTTGAACTGAAAATTGTTAGATAGAGTTAGATGGATTGGTTAAGGATGATTGAGGAGTAAAAGTATAGAAGTCTATGTAGGAGCAGGGGAATTGATTAAAGGTAAATCATGGGTTGGTTAATCTCATAAGGGAAAGATTGGAAAGTTGAATGGAAAGAAGAAATAGAATTGATGATGATTGGATAGTTAAGTTTGATTGGTTTAAAATTTTATAAAATTTTATGAGGATTGAGGTGTTGATTTCAAGTTGAGGAATTACCCATTCTGCATTGGGTTGTGGATGAAGAAATGAACAGTGTGAGGGTCTGATGTACACCACCAGGTCACTATCTCGGTTGACCAACCAAATTTTTCCCCGGTTGATCCCCGGTTTTTTTTGGCTAGGGGATGAACCTGTTTTCCACGGGCTCTTCCCAACCGTGCTACAACCGAAATTTTCCCCCGGTTCGTCAACCAGGTTCACGCGGAGAAAAACCCGCGTTTGAGCGGAAGAGTACCGAGGTATTCCTCAAGCCAATTTGGCTTGCAGCACCACTTTCGGTTTCTCAACCGTTCTCAAGTAGTTTGAAACCGAATGAATAACGATGATATTTGCTCTTTTTTCATTTTTTCCTGATACACCAATTGCTCTCTGTCTCATGAGCCATTCATTGCACTGATAAGTAAGTAACATTAATATATTGCTACAAAATAAACAATAAGTAGTACAATAGAATTTAAATATACAAATAAGAGTGTATACAAATAAGAGTGCATGATAACAAAACATACAACTGAGGAGCTCAAGTTTCAGCGAGATGATCAGAATGTAAATGATGAGTTGTTGTGGACTTGAAAGAAGTAAAAGAAAGTTTCAAACCACACAAAAAATTACCTGACATAATTAAGTATCCTAATCCTCGGCGTTTTCATAAAGATCCTCATAACTTGATGAACCACTTCCAAAAGTTTCATCAAGCTCTTTGATCAAATCACGTACGCAAGTCTCATTAGGTAATGAGAAATCAGTAGTGTTGCCAAGCTCTTCAAATGTTTTCTTACCATCAAATCGCTCATGATCCAATTGTAAACAAAGAAAGAAGTATCTGTTTGTTTGAACACAAAATTGGTTAATATGTTGTTGAAGTCAAATTGAACAAGAAAAGGAAATAATGCTCACACATGACGATATCTTGTTGTTTGACTTCGCAAAAACTCCAGTTTTTCGTCCACAACGGCCCAAACAGTTTTGCTGTTGTATTCCAGTGGATTTAAGGCCGCATGACAAGCTTGCATTCTCTGAGTAAGCAACACATTATTAGTTGATAGACATCATTAGTTGATAGAAAAAAAATTTGACTTACAAGAAATGAATATCGGGTACTTTGGAGATGGGTGAGCTCCTTGACAATATCATCACGTGGCTTTATCTCCCCACCAACTTTCCCATGCTCCTTCTTATATAGCTGTTTGTTTTGGAAAAAGACAGCTTCTGAGTCAAAGAGAGAAAGTTTGAAATACATGATGGTTTGACTTACCCTGACCCAAATACTGTCAATCACTGGTACATTTGCTTTGCATGGCAAAACACCCTGCTTTGAAATTTGAATATTGGTGAGAAGCTGTGAAAGATACATACAGATAAGCTAGCGTCAATACATTCAGAGAAAGAAGAAATTACAATGAAATTACTTACAATATCCTTGAATTCTTTTCGTGCTTCTTTCAACACAGTCCTGATCAACTGATTGAAAAGTGTTGCATCGCCAGAGTCAGCATCCTTTCCATAACCAGCAGGTAAGTGTTTCTTCTTCCATGCTCTAGGATAAGCAATCATTGCATTCTGCAACAAAAAAAAGATGACATTAATGATACGAACAAAGAGACATTAATGATACAGACAAAGATAAGAGACAAACAAAGACACTTACCAAGGTCCTTGCATACAAAGAATGGGGAAGTTGGTCCTGATCACCTTCTTTGTCTTCAAGTGAAGTGTAAGCTTGAATATCTCCTTGCATGATCTTCTTGATTGCATTTGACTTGATAGCATGCTATTGAGAATTTTAATGAGAACAGTCAGTATACTTACACGGAGAGGGTTGTGAAAGTACAAAAAGTGACTTGCCCTGAGTGTTCGATCGGTGTCATCAAAGGTCCCGCGAGTACGGCCAGATGAGATATGCTTGACGGTATCCTTTACTTTGGCAAGTTCCTTACGTAAGTTAGTCGCTTCTTGATGAGTTGCGATGTTAGAAACCATGACCACCATAAATTGATTTTGAGGAGTTTCTTCCTGCAAAGGAGATGATGTCATTCAGCTGAAAGAACGGAAAAAGAAAATGAAATACTGACATTGCACAGTTTACGTCCCATCACCTGATGATCCTCATCAAGTTCGGCACGAGTGGATAGCTGATTGAATGCCTGTAATGCCGGTCCAGTCAGGTGGGAAAAATTTGATGATGATCCAGAAGGGGGAATTCGGTTGTGAGTAATCGGTCGATCAGCAGGTCGTTGGGACCTGGCTTGGCTGTTTCTTTTGTTGTTTTTTGTAAGTTGGTTCTCTCAATCATCTTCATCATTGTCATCATATTCACCATCTTCATCATTCTCAATTTCTTCATCGTCTTGACCGTATTCATAGTCTTCATCGTGCTCATCGCCTTCGTCGTCTTTGCCGCTCTCATCGTCTTCACCACCTTGATTGATGTCTTCGGTTTCTTTGTCTTGAGGACCGTTCACTCCTATGTTCGCCGTTTGAAAACAAAAGGTCAATTAAAATATTTGAAACAGAGTTGATACTTCACAAAGACTTACGATTGACTTGTCTGTTGGAATTTCCAGCGACTTTGTGTGGACGATCTCCGATGGACTGATGATCGGCTGACAAACAGGGTAAATGAGAATCAATACTGAATTTTAAAAAGACATCCAAACTAACACTCATCTGATTGATTAAACCTTTCAAGATCTTGTGGTTGGATACCCCCTTGAGATGGATGTTCAGCTGGTGTATGAGACACACGAGATCTCTTCTGGTGGTTGGCCAATTCATCCAAACGTTTGTGGTGTTGACTTCGTCCTTTTGATGTTCCTACACGAGTGGCCTGTGTACTCGGTTGGTCAGATCTTGGGAGAAGTGGATTGATAAGTGCTCGGCGCATCAAAAGGCAATTAAAGAAGATGAGATTGCTAAAAAAAGATGGAATTCAAAAAGAGACGATAAGGAAAAAGATGAATATTGAAATGAGCAAGTTGACGAATTTGACAAATTTTGTTGACATGTGTCCTGGTGATACTCATTCATCTGTGAAATGATGAACAATGTTCATCATCATCTGATGAATTATTCGACAACATCATCATTTCATTGCACAAGAAATCTTCATTGATTTATTCAAGTTTCCAATAAACGAACTCAATTTCAATAATCAAATTTCCAAAGAATTGTTTCCAACGGTTTGATATGCTTCGTGCTGAATACATTTGCTGCATGCTGAAGGCATGAGAATGCACTGCTTTCCAGCGAAGAGCTTTCAATCAAAATAAAAAAAACAAGCAATCGCTTTGCTTTAAAGCGTTTTAAAAAATAGATAAAAAATTGCGCAAATCAAACTTTTGATTGTATTCAATCAAAATAAAAAAAAACAAGCAATCGCTTTGCTTTAAAGCGTTTTAAAAAATAGATAAAAAATTGCGCAAATCAAACTTTTGATTGTATTCAATCAAAATAAAAAAAAACAAGCAATCGCTTTGCTTTAAAGCGTTTTAAAAAATAGATAAAAAATTGCGCAAATCAAACTTTTGATTGTATTCAATCAAAATAAAAAAAAACAAGCAATCGCTTTGCTTTAAAGCGTTTTAAAAAATAGATAAAAAATTGCGCAAATCAACCTTTCAATTGTATTCAATCAAAATAAAAAAAAACTAGCAATCGCTTTGCTTTAAAGCGTTTTAAACAATAGATAAAAAATTGCGCAAATCAACCTTTTAATTGTAAGAGGACGAGTTTGACCTACTCAACACAATGGTCGTTGTACCTTTAGATCATCTCACTGAGGAAAAAGATTTGAGAAGATGCAGAAGGTTTGCTTCCTATCGATGAAAGGTTATATAGCAAGAGTGAATTGTGATCTTCTGATCACGATTGGCATCGGAATATAATCGGATAGGGCTGTTAAATGATTTGTAATGACTAAAAAGAAATCAAAAACGTATTCCAAAAGAAAAGAAAATCATATTGAATCAAATCGGGATCAGAAAAAAAAGAAATGAAGACCTAGTGATGAATGAATTTCGAAGAAGTCTGACCTGCATAAATTTCTTGTGGTAATTCACCCGTTTCTGGATTAGCTCTTTGACATTTACAAGCTTTGTCACGACAAACTTGAGATGAAAGATGGAAAAATGAATTCAGATGGGTTAAGTTCGATTAAATTCAAGACTCATCAAGTCATGAAAATGAAACTCACCCAAGATAACTTGTTGGATAGCTTTGATCAGAGCCTCGACATCGTGCTCATTTGCCCACTTTTCTGTATTCCAAAAATTATCCACTTTTGGACCAACAGGTCCGAAAACCTGTCCTGGTGTTAAACGAGCACGAGCGTTGGAAGGTATCATCTCTTTAAGAGGCGAAGGTCTGGACAAGTAAGGATTAGAGGGAGTAGAAGCTTGAGGCTGAGCGGAAGAGGAATGGGCTAATCTCAAATGAGTTTGATCGACGATTTTACTAACAGCTGCACTTCTAAATTCATCATTTTTAGAAGAAGTAGAGGCTCAAGGGTGAACGGAAGCCGAATGAGTTAATCTCATTCGGCTTCCTTTCTTTTCACAAACTCTCTGAGAGCATCAATCCTGGCTTGATGTTGATGAAATACAAATCGGTGATGATTGAAAGGTCTTCCAGTGATTTGTTCAGTTCCAAAGAAATATTAAATAATTTTTCAACGAATCCATGAATCTTCAATCTCATTCAATTCATTTGAGAGCAGGAAAACAGAGTACGTATATTGAAATGTGTCAAGAGAGATATAGGAGAAGATAACTAAAAAAGCTTGAGCGTGCAACAATTGGTTCAAAGACCTTAAAAGCAAAATCATTGCCTAACCATCGCTACTGAGACTCGGATGGCTTTCATATCATGCAAAATATTCTTCGCTAAACCCCTCCTTATTGGCATGAGAAAGCTAGCATTGGCAAGAAAACATGTGACAATCAAATCATATCCCAGATTAATCCTATTTGTAATGATAATAATACCTTTAACTTTGCAATGATAATAAAACAAAAGTACATGCAGACCAACTTGCCACATCAACTTTCAGGCCCAGGAAATCATGTTGACGGCCCAGCAACTGGTCCTTGAAGCTGTGTGCCAAGTGGAGTTGGATTTCTTTTTCTCTTTCTTCCCAAAGATCACCCTTCCTGTCTTGCTAAATTTCTCTCTTGTGTTTTTTTATCTCTGTTCTCCTTCTGCATCTGCTTCTCTTTCACTGCATCTTCCCAATTCTTGAGGCCGACCTTGATTGCTTTCATCCAATCTTCTGAGGAGACATCTGAGAATGATAGCTGTCCCCATTGTTGATTGAGTTCTGCTGAATAGAAACCTCCAGCATTGAGGACGAACTGGTTTGTTTCAATATGGACAACCGCATGTTCTAGGGACTTTGAAACCTTGCGTTCAATCATCACAGGTCGATTCTTCTCTACTGTACATCCGCTTTGATGACAGTCATGTTGAATATTCAAGACACACTCAATATCCTATTTGGAAGATATTTCATTCAGCTTTCCATGAATACAAAGGCTGATCAATATCAAAACAATGAACAATGCTTACACCCGGAGTGACCCATACAGTATCCTGAGTTTGCTTTATCTCACGCATACCATAGAATACACTCACATCACCTGGTTTACATCTAATCAGCTCAATCTTACAATGTTCAGGGTCGCATTTTCCAAATCCCCATATCATTTGTACCCTTCCAATTACCTTTCCAATTGAACAAGGTGTAAATATGGCCTACAAAGCCGGGTTCAAACATGTATCAATTATTAAAATCATTCATTAACTTTAAATCATTTCAACTTACAGAAACAAAATCGTTTTCTCTAACTGTTTGGTCATTTGTCAAGGTCATTGACATCAGGACCTTCCAAGTTTCTGAAGGATGAGCATCATAAATTATGCTTGGAATTAAACTTCTTGGGTTGGAAGGTTGGGTGTCATGAGCTTCTGGAATTTAGATGAGTCTCAGTGTGTCATTCTGTGTCATTCAATAAGTAATGTGGATGTTGACTCACTTCCAGTCTTCAATTGACCATGTTGATTCCATGACGAATTGTAGCCCATTGATTTCTGGAACAACTTGTTGGTCTTGAATATATCTGTGACTTTCTTACTTGCGCTAACATAAGATTTCAAAACTTTGTCATACATCGGAGCTCCAGACGTTATACTTCGGGTCAGCCTATGATTATTGGATGAATTTGCTATGTCACGTCCAGGACTTCTGTGATTTGAGTGGATAGAATAATTTCGAGTGTTGCCATTAAACCCTTCAAAGTTTTCGGTGGCAAAGAGAGATGGTGGACCAAAACGGTAGATAGAGCTGGATAAGTGAACCAACATGTGGAACTTGGGTTTATTGCACCATTGAGCAGAAAGTTGCAAAACCGCTTTGAGGAACATTTCTATATGACATTCCAAATCCTTGATATATCTTTCAACATCAGTAATTTCTGTCTGGAAGACATAAGGTGCTAGATGAGTGAGAGTTAACCATGCTTCACGTTCTTCAGGTGACATTTCACAATGAAAGAAGATAAATGGTGCTGCTTGTAGAACCACACAAAAATCTTTTCCAGTTAGACTAAGGTAATGATTAATCATTGTTGTTGGTTGAATTGGTGGAACATTCAACCCCGAAATGTTGAAAGATCTCCAACGGCCCCATATTTCATTCTTTTCTTTTGCTGAACAACGTTGCATTCTATTTCGTAAGAGGTATTTTGCCACACCTAAAAGGACAACATGCAATATTTCCACAGGAGTATCACGGTGTCCATCAAATCCTAAAAAACACAAGTCAGTTTGAGTTCTTTTGAATACTATACTCCAATTGTTTCCCACCTTTTAACCGAATAAAAGGATTGAATATGCGGTCTTGAAATACTTCATTAAGTTCCTTGCAAAGCTTTGCAACCTCTTCTTTTGTAATATCTGGATTTTGGTGTAAGTCTTGAACTTTCTTGACAAAGAACATATTGAGTGGGTCTCGGATTCCCAGTGCGGCTGATTCGCTCTCAAAAGCGCCAATCATACCAGGCCGCTGGGCTAAGTCCCAAAGATCATGTGTACCCTTCTTGGTTTCTGACCAGCTTCGTAATGGTAAAGAGAACTATCACGGTAATGTAAGAAATTTTGTGTCATAGGTATTGGGATACGTAGAACCAATCAGAATAGAAAAAATTACCTTGGTTCCATCTTCACCAACCCCAACAAAGTTGCTCACATACTTTGTTGACCTTTTGTCCATCAGTTTTTCAACCTTAAGGTCACAAATTTGGCAGGGAGTGAGAGAAACTGTTGGATTCATGGTGTTTGTGACTTCGGCATGCATGGGTGAATCACCCAGATGGCATAGCACAAATGGTACTACCAAGACCTCATCTTCCGCAACATGATCATATGCCATGAATCCATCTGAACTGAGTTTGCTAAAAATTGAAACAATTCAGACTAGATCCCCAAATCAAAAAAACAAGAGAGATGAATTACTTGATTTCATCAATCACAGGATCCGCAAGCTCCAAAGCGCCTGCTGTGTTTGAGGTTGTCAAGAAATGACAATTATACTCTTGATTAGACAATTTGGGAGGTAATCCGGCTAATGTGAAATAAAAAGCCATGTGTTTGTTCCACTTCTTCGAGATATTCCCAGAGAGATCGTCACAATACAACACCAGAGGTATGTGGCGGATAATCTTACCCCCTGATTTCCTCCTCCACAGATTTTGTATGGGAACTGCAACAAAGATTCCACCAACATCCTCTAAGATACAGGATAAGTTTGACAACAATGTTCACCTGGAGATGTGTGAACAGCTTACCATACATCTCATCACCACAGTTATCCTTCAACAATATATCCTTGCACACTTCAATATCCTCAAAAACCTTTGAAAAGTACATGACATTTATTGAAGCTAAAGACTCAGAATTAAAATCAGAAGTTGATCGAAACTGCACACGGATTTGTGGACCATTTCTGGCCTCCCCACTTTGATAAACTAGACGCGCAGGGGTGCACTTTGCAAAAATCTGATTATCCTGTTGATAAAAGAATACAGGGATTACAAGCTTTCCGGAATTGAGTTCCACAGGTTTGAATAGATAAAAATGTCCTCTTGGTGCATTGACCATCTGGACGCGCAAGTCTTTATCTAATTCCTCCCGCCACTTTCTACTTTGTGATAGACGATTGACTTTGTCTGTTGGACCAGGTAGTTCAGGAATCGATTGAAGATGCTTTATGACAAAGGGATTTGCGACTTCCTATTTAATGAAATTACATGTGAGTGATTTGATAACATATTGATATCAAGAATGAATAGATAATTACTTGTGTCAATATCTGCTTCACTTGAAGTCTAAAGCATGGTTTTTCCAGCGGACTCAGACTTTCAGAGACATCAAAACTGTAGCGTTTTTTGAGGTCTGAACGGCAATGCTGAAGACTTTGATAACCAGGAAGCTTTATGTGCAATAGACCAATATAGGACCTCACTTTTTCATATTGATCCACCGACATTGTGGACCTTCCTGAGCCTAGGATCAGTAAACCAACCATTTGCTTAAAAAATCAAAAGTCAAGATGAATTGACAGAAAGAGTCAAGGAAACATGTGGTTGGTATTACTGAGAGTTTTTCGATACAATATCATACCAGGAAACATTGACAAACCTCCAAACTTGAGAAGGGAGCCCAAGACAAAGGATCTGTTTCGATAGTCCTTTCAATGAGATCACATGAGTCATCTGAGGATGATTCTCTGTTTACATCAGACTCATTGTCACTCATTCGACAATCCACTATATCCTCATCTTCACTGTTGTTTATTGATTCATCGCCAGGACCAGGCAGATCGAATATATGGTGATAATCGCGAGTCCACATATCAACAATTGCCCGCCTTCGAAAATCCTCTTGGTTGTGGTCTGGACCTGAGTCTATATCAGCAGTTGCCATGGTTGTATCAACTAAAGCACTGTGATCATCAGATGCTGATGCTTCTGTAGGTGAACTTCCACTGTTTGTTGCCACATCATCTTCAAACAGTGGTGAGGCCACAGCTGTGATTTGATTAGCTGACCACTTTTCAAAGTTCTTTGGGTGTTTTTTTCCTTTACAGTGTCGAGGGATTGATTCAAGCTTCATTGTCCTCTTTCCAGGACAAGCCATACAATGATAGACAATATCATCTTGTCCATCAGAAATCTCTTTGAAGCCTTGAGATTTGTTTTATGAATATTATTACAATGTCAGCTTTGATAAAGAAATGAATGTAATTTTGGCAAGATGAACCATTTACATTCTGGTACACTTTGAAATTTGGATGACATCCTTATCGAGTGCAATCTCGATGAATCTTACCGCAAGGTGAATACGAACACGATGAAACTTATTGATGATATCGAATCAAAGGGGTTAGTTGAATCTCGATCGACTTCTCAATTGTTGAGCTTCTGGTTCAGCTCCACCGTCGATTGCTTTTCATCCGCTCATAAAAGGACCAGCGGGAAGTTCGACTGATGATACCACGGTTTTGTGTTCGTTTGACCAAATACAGTTGATAAACCGTTGAGAAAGTGGTTTATCAACTGTATTTGGTCAAACGAACACAAAACCGGGGCCGGGGCAGTTGACCAACCGAGCTTGAATCAGATCTCACTCGTTCAAATTTGAACTTCTCATCGCCGGTTGGTCAACGCAACGTCATTCGAATGACCAACCGTATTTTTTCAAACCAGCAAAAACCCGGGGCGCAGGCAGTGGACCGACCGGGCTCGAACCGGGTCTCACGAGTTCAAATTTGAACTCCTCACCGCCGGTTGGTCAACGAAAATCGACCTGGTGGTGTACACGAGATCGACACAATACCATGCATGGAGACCCGAGTGGCGGTCACCGGGTCGGGCACGCAGGCTGGGTCGCCTATATACCCGTCAGGTATCGGGTCGGTGTGTACATATCCGGCCTTGCTCAAAGGCTAAAGCGAACTGTCAAGCAATAAGTTAAAGCCCAAAAGAGCTTCACCCTTTATTATTATCGTGATCAACCAACAAAGAAACTCTCAATCGACTGACAGCATGGTAAGCTCATTATTACATAAGCATGCCTGATGATACTAAGCTGAACCTTTTGGTTCCAAGAATCGCATCTTCGGTAGCTCATCCGCAAAGGCTCCGAAACCAAATTTGAATGATGCGATCCAATCTACTGAAACAAGAATAGATTCTATGGAAGTAAAGATCAGAAAGTTAGATGCTGAATTGATTCGATATAAGGAGAGCATGAAGAAATTACGGGATGGACCAGGCAAGGTCAAACTCTAGCGAAAGTCAATCGATGTGAGACGTGAGATTCACTGACGTGAGCTGGTGACGATGTCTGGATGATCGGATGAATGTTTTTTTTTGGAAATTTTAGACGGCAATGCAACAACGCGCAATGAGAGTACTGAAGCAGAAAAAATTGTGGGTAGATCTTGAAGTCTTTAGATGTAGAAATTCTTTGATTTTGGTTTTTCTGATCTTAATTTTCTATTTCATCTTAGATATGAAGGCCAGCTCGCGCAACTTCAACAACAAACCTTCAATATGGAACAAGCTATCATGACAACCGATAACTTGCGTAATACGATGGCAACAGTGGATGCCATGAAGCAAGCAAACAAGGAGATGACAAAACAATATGGCAAGATCAACATTAGCCAGATCGAGGTAAGAGCATGACCATCAAGTCATAGTGAAATCTGTCATTGTCTGTGACTCATGACTGATCCTTAAACTAGGCGATATCGTATGATATGGAAGACTTGATTGAACAAGCCAACGATGTTCAAGAAAGTTTGGGAAGATCTTACGGAGTTCCTGATGAGATTGATGAAGATGAATTACAAGCAGGTTAGCTCTACCCTCGTTTTTGATCTCAATCTGGATAATTTACTCACTGACGGTTCGGTTCATTAAGAATTGGAGGCACTTGGAGATGACCTAAGCGAGCTTGAAAATCCAGATTTGAATGATGGGATTCCTAGTTATTTGAAGAATACTGATGCTAGTCAATTACCTGAATTACCCTCAGGCGAAGTAAGTCAAGCTTCGATATATTTTATGTTTTTGGTTTCTGATTGATTTAAGCTCGGATTTGCGTATCGGCTTCTAGCTCCCTTCTCCAGCGGAACCTATCAAAGCCACTTGAACATTCTAAATCTCGATTTTGCCTGTTTGTTTTTTCTTCTCAACTTGTCAAAGTGAAAGTTTTGTGCCCCATAACATTCTGTATATGTAATAACAGTTAGGTGACCGTAAAAAGGTCTTGTGTGTAAAGCCCGAGAGAAATCACAGGTATACAGGGTGCACTAGTCTACACTATGGAGAAGCTTGTGATAAAAACATAAAATTGTGGTTTGGCCTTTGGGCCCTCATAAAACCACCTAGCATTCCAGTCAATCAGATCTATCCGGTCGAGAAAGATTCAACCTGTCCAATCTAGAAGAGTTTTCAATTATAGAGTGAGCTAGCTCCAAAGAAGTATTCGCGATGGTTAGTCCTAGGAATCTCTAAGAGCAACAGCAATCGTGGCTTTAACTCGAGGCATCATCTAATTTTAACCCTAAGGGCCCGTTTGGTAGAGATTATTTTACAAATTGTATTCGTAATCGCAAAATAATAATCGCCAAATGATTTTTGCCGTTTGGTAGGCCAAATTTAGAGATTATTGAATCACATTATTTGGTCAATAATCTTTAATAATGAGGTATTTTCACGATTGCCTTTTTAAGATTATGGAATGAGTACTGTTGTGATGCTGATCTCGTTCACTGGTTCACTCTGAGCTAGATGTACGCGGTGTGGTGCCGCATCGCGGCACGCACGAAACGGGACTGTTGCATTACTGAGAGCCCTTTTTGAAGTAAGAAAACAGGCTACTGTGCTGAACGCGAACAACCCCTTATGGGGGGGCCAGAGGCCAGTACAAAATTATATATGGAGAATGAAGAACACTTCACACTTCGAAACACACATAAGAAATAGATAAATGAAATAAAGAAACTAGGATCATAACCAGAAAGGAAAATATATCTCACGACGTCGCACCTTTTTCTTTCTTCCTCTCCCCCCTTTCACACTTTTTTTTTTTTGAGAAAAATATAACTAACGGAAAAAAGAGGCATTAATGATATGTTATTGGGGATGAAGTATCTGTGTAAGAAAACAGGAGATTCGAAATATTAGGAAAAAAAAATGTCTGTATAAAACTATGTATTAAGAAAAAACTTGTATCCCTGCGCAGGATTTTTTTTTTCTTTTGGTGTGGGCGGGTGGGTTTCGAGAGAGATTTTTCACACTAGAAGAGAACGACAGTACTGAGAAATAACTCCAGAGATATTGACGCGATATGAGGAATGCTGAGATAAGGAAATATACTATTATTGGTAACAATATGAGGTTTCAGCTGGAGGAAAGTATTGGGAGGCTGTTAGACGTAGTGAGATCCAATAATGCCTCCTACCCCTTCGTATCCTTCTGTCCTTCTTTCTTCTAACCGTTATACATTCATTGGGGAGGACACACGGTCTGCCCAAAGAGTTATATTTCAAATCATTCCTAATTTCGGTTTATATTTTATATCACTGGATTTCCAGTTTGTCGTTCTTCTACTACCCAACTGTACTTATTCCACTAAGTTAATCGAACACCAACCACAAGGAATGAGTACTGTTGTGATGCTGATCTCGTTCACTGGTTCACTCTGAGCTAGATGTACGCGGTGTGGTGCCGCATCGCGGCACGCACGAAACGGGACTGTTGCATTACTGAGAGCCCTTTTTGAAGTAAGAAAACAGGCTACTATGCTGAACGCGAACAACCCCTTATTTGCCGCCCGCCTAAAGCAGCAGAGTGGTGACGGGTAATATAAGACTGGTGATGGAGGCAGATAAGGTTAGCATGATGCTTGTGAAATGCCACCCCCACGTTCACCCCCTTTTCCTCCACTACTTGCCCCCCCCGTCCTTAGTGCGTGGTCCTGTATTCGCAATGTGAGGGGAGGGGGCGAGATAGGACTCATGAGGGAAAGAATGAAACTGTGACTTACTTCATTGGTTATCTCTTTGTATGTTGCTGGAGAAACTTATCCCAGCTCCCAGATGTCCATCTAGGGACATTTGATGTTGGCGTTGGAGTGGGAGACGCATGATGGGATGGTCCCTGACGTAGGTTTTAAAAGCCTCTGATGACCACCTGCCAAAATCTTGGATTGATTCGAGGGGGAGGCCTGCCTGGGCTAAAGCGGAAGCTCCTCCCGACCTCATCGAGTGACCCGATTTGTCTTTCAAAAAGAAGGTGTAGAAGCGTTTGAGGAACCATGACCGGGTGGGGAGCAGCCCTGCGCTGGTGATGAAGAGGTGGGGGGATATTAGGAAGGCTTGGTCACGTATTTTGAGGTAGGATATCAGAGCCTCAACCGGACAAGCGCCTTCGACCTGGCACCGGCTAAGTATAACCGTAGATCCCAAGAAGAACGGGTCGCCCTTGTGGTAAGGTAGGGTGTAACGCACAAATTTTCCGCAGTTCGAGACGTATAGAGAGAGGCGGGATATGACCTTCCGTTTGTCTCTGAGCCAACGCTCATCTGGGATGGTGATTTCTCCTAGCCTGTGTAGGGCATGGAACCCTGTCGTCAGCATTGCTGCAAAGAGGACTGAGTCGAAATCGTTTTGGTTGTTAGAAGCAACCAGAATAAGGTCTTGAAGAGACAGCGGTTCTTTCCGGTTGATAGGGAGGGAGAAGAGTTTCTTGCACCCCTTCAGTACCTTGCGGACTTCGGGGTCGTTGGTGATGGAGGTGATGTTTGGGATGAATTTCTGAAATGCTGAGGCTATGCCGGACAGGTAGGCTTTGACGGTGCAAGGGGAGACTGGGGCGCCGGTGCGGTGACTTATCCGACGGCAGGAAAACGATATGAACGCCGATAGGGTTTTAACAGACGGGATTGGGGGGTAGTGCTTGTCGCGGCAGAAGGAGAGGAAAGAGATGACTGCACTACGGTATTTCGACTTTGTGGTAGAGGCTAACACGCTACTCGCATCTGCTGCCGCTATGGCGGCCAGAAGCTCTCTTCGGGAGGGGGACAACATGGCGATTGTGGTTAGATGGGAAACCCCCTTCAGGGAGGTCTTTAAAAGCTAGTAGTGGGGTGACGGACGCCCGAGGTGATTTGTCGAAAACTTTGGATATGCGCCCACGTGACAGTGCGTCGGCGTATATGTTTTTCTCGCCAGGAAGATGGGCTACCCGGACGTCCGTATTTGCGGCGATGATTTTCATGATGATTGCTTTAAACATGTCGTGGACTTTTTCTACTGGTCTGTGTGAAAGGAACAAGTCGCAGACATTCGACGAATTGGAGCATATGAGGATCCTTTTAGCGCCTCTCTCGATACCGATGAGGATCCCATGTGCCGCCGCGGCCAATTATGCCCAGTAAATGTCCCTCGCCGGCAGCTCCAGAGATGCGTGAAACCCCTCGCGTGTGTTAGGCAACCAAACGCCTATGCCCGTGGTACATGCGTCCGTGGTGCAAATGAAATCTGCGTCTTTGATCGACCACACGTATGAATTGAGCATCAGATTGCCGCTGGATTTCTCCAGCTCATCGGCTAACCAGCGTAGATCGGATTGGATTTTCTTGTTGTGCGGCACCACCAATGACTTCCGAGATTTGCCGCTCAATTTCTCCCATGCCGACTGTAGGGCCCATTTCCCCAATGGAAACGAGTTTAACCCCCAAGATGCCCAGCCCAGCATGGACTGCCATTTGCGCAGCGTCCTGGATTTTGCTCCCGTGAAGGACCGCAGTGCTTTGACCAGTTCAGCTTTCTTGTCTGTTGGTAGAGTGAAGATCATCTCGTTTGCCCTGACCAGGTGTCCTATAATTTCCAAATCCTCCCCGTGCACCTGCTTCTTCAGCTCCCAGGGGATCTTGAGGAGGTCGAAAAGGAGAAGAAGCTTGGCTTGGTCGAAAGGGATATCGTGCCCTTTGAAGCTAACTATTGACCCCGCTGGGCACACTCCCCAAGTGTCGTCCATGAGGTTAATCATGTGACGTATATTGAGCTTAGTCCGTGCGATCCACAACACCAGGGAAAAGAAGGAGCACCACAACTTGGGTGACGCCGCGGACCCGAAATTTGCGCACTTATTGACGTGGAAGTCTGACCCCACCTTCACTATCTGTCGCATCTGCCATGCCAACGCCATTGCCAGCACCCAATATGCATTCATCACGTCCGATTTCCATAGCGGGAGCCGTATCCCCCTCTTCGCCATTTCCACCATGTAAGGTGCAAAAGATATTAAGGAATCGAACGAGACCTTGACCCGATCCTTGATGATGAAATCGTTGAGAGACGGATTCCCGTAACTCATGTCGGTGCACGTTCACATTTTTGTTGATCCCTTCTTGGGTACCAAGAGCAACGGTGACACTTTCATCCCTGGTAGGAGAGTATGGAAGGCTGGCGAGTATCTACCTGCAGCTACTTCCGTGTCCCTTGCCGCTTCTAAGACGTGCGGGTGGTCGTTACATACTCCGTGATTCTTCACGAAAACCGTCTTCTGTGAGGGTATTTCGCTCATTGGCCAAAATCCCTGACGCAGCCCAAGAACCACTGATTGTACAAATGGCTGGTTCGGATGGTCCTTCAACAAAAACTCAAACATGTTGGCGTCGATGTGGCATTCTATGGAGAACAGGTGAATGTATTGGCTTAGAGCGTATTTCGCACATGGGTCGTCTTCTATGGAGGGGGGGGTCTAAAGGTGCCGCCGGCAGACTTGAGTCTATAGCATTCAAGTATCCTTTCGCGCATGTCCAATCCCACTCATATCCTCTCTTGTATTTCCGCACACCTAAAACGTCGTCCGAAAACTCGTTCAAGACCCAAGCTTTTGTCTGCTCGTCGACGCTGGTGGGAGCTGGTATTACTGGCTTATCCTCAGGATGAATGGGTGATCCGTTTGTGGGACAGGTAGCAATCGACGTAGTCGCACATCCCGTGAATCCTACCGCTGCTGCACTTCTCGCCCGGACACTTGTCAAGGTTCCATCCGCCACAGATCTGTTCGCACCGTGGCAAGTGCTTCGTGTGCTTGACCTTGCCAGCCCACGGATGCTCTGTTTTAGGTTTCTTGTCCACTTGGCCCCAAGACGTAGCAGAACGTGGAGCCATTGAGCTCGATGCTGTTGGACCTTTGTTCGTATATGCGGTGTCTCTGTATGACCGTCTATCTCCGAGGGCGAGGTGTTTAAGATGCGCGAGCTCGTCCCCTGCGAAGTCCGCGAAAGACAGGTGCCGGCGTGTGGCAAACGCTTTTCGGAGTGCGATGTCGTATGGTATAACATCCCGCCAGTCTCCCTGTGAGTGTCGCGTATGTCCATTTCGGAAATGAAGAAAAAACGAGCATTGTCTCTTTCAGTATGGGAAGGACTTGGTGTATATTTGTATCTTGGTCTGGGTATATGTGCAGACATGAGAGATGGGGACGGAGCTTACCCTTTCGCGAAATGTTCGCTCCATGATCTTGAGATGCTTATCATATTTCCTGAAGGAATCTTCAGCGCAGTCCTGCAAATCGCAAATAACATGCTGCTGTTAGAAACCTCCATTCTATATTGCACTGCGCGGTATATTTGTATGCGGTATCGACTTGTAAGGTATCACTTACGAAAGCCAGCAAGAGGGTATTAACCAGAAGGTGGACTGCGTCCCTCCATTCTGTGGCCTCTTTAAACGGTTTCGGTTTGACCTTTGAAGCTGGATCTGAGTCTTTTGATTTCGAGGTGATGCTGAAATTTGGGGTGTTTGGGCCCGCATTAATCTTCTCCAAGTGAATGAATTTGTATTGAAGTACGTCTTGTACGAGAGCATCTGGAAAGTCTGGGTCTTTTCCCAATTCCCAGCAGACATTAAGGACTGCATCGTGGATGTTGTTGTCTCAATATTCTTTGATGAGTTTGTTGATGTCTTGAGCTTCTTGTGGTAGCGGTATCGCGGCTTCCTTTCTTTTCTTAGTGAACAAAAACACGTGGTTGTTCCGAGTTTTCGCTCTATAGGAGTGCGCGTCGTCCGATGAAGAGTCGCTGCTGCTTTTGTCTTCCGATCTTCTCCTTCTCTTCTTCTTACTCCTCCTATTGCTTCTTTCCAGGTCTGTTCGTCCCTCACCTTCCAATCTCTCTCTTGCCTCTCCTGAGGTCTGGTCCGGGTTCTCTGCCTGTCCTGCCGGTAGAGCGGGATTGATCTGACCTCCTCTATTTTCTTCCACCTGCTGTTGTATTTCGTCTGATCCTGGTTGATCTCCCGTCGCTCGTAAAAATGTCTGGTTAGCTTGTAATAACTGCGTCGGCTGAATGTAAGGGGGCTGATCTTCAATTGGAAATCCCGGGTTTGGTGGTACTCCTCCGATCGGGTAACAGTACCTGTTCGCCCTGAGGTCCATCGCCACAGCTTCCGTCGCAAATAGGGAGAAATGCCTATGGAAGTGTTCGTGATCATACGGGATCCGCTTCGCAAACTCCGCTCTAAGAACTTCCATTGCATATGTCCCGCTGCCTCCTCCCGCATCCTATGCGAGGAGTAAACTTCGTAACTCTGAAGCAATTTCTCTATTTTCATTTGCCCAGTTGTTCTCCATGAACTACTCTGTGTGTTTGTATTCTTCGTAACTCGAGAGAGATTTTTCACACTAGAAGAGAACGACAGTACTGAGAAATAACTCCAGAGATATTGACGCGATATGAGGAATGCTGAGATAAGGAAATATACTATTATTGGTAACAATATGAGGTTTCAGCTGGAGGAAAGTATTGGGAGGCTGTTAGACGTAGTGAGATCCAATAATGCCTCCTACCCCTTCATATCCTTCTGTCCTTCTTTCTTCTAACCGTTATACATTCATTGGGGAGGACACACGGTCTGCCCAAAGAGTTATATTTCAAATCATTCCTAATTTCGGTTTATATTTTATATCACTGGATTTCCAGTTTGTCGTTCTTCTACTACCCAACTGTACTTATTCCACTAAGTTAATTGAACACCAACCACAATTTCAAAAATCCGGTTTAATTCCGTACGTGAAGAGGGGACTTGTTGAAATTTTGACTTTATCCCTACCTCACTCCTTCATAACACCTTCCAGTCCCCCTCACATCATTTTTTTTTCTATTTTCAAGTTCTGTCCCTTCCCTTTGAATCCAACTCCCATCATCATCTTTTCGAAAACTTTCCTCTACACCTTTCCAATCCCACCTTTCCTCAACTCCAAGCCAGCAACATGCCAAAAGCTACCCAAGTCAATAAATCCAGTCAATCCAAACATGTTTTGACACCTCCACACTGGAATCACGCAAAGTCTTGAGTGCTCATTGATGCACTGATTGTTCAAAAGCTTGCGGGAAAGAAGGCCAACTCAGGATTTAAGCACAAGGCCTGGAACGATGTGTCAAAGGAATACAACGCATGTTATAAGATTGATCTCATCCGGGAGCAGCTCAAGAACCACTTCCAAACCGTAGTTTATTTTCCCTTCAAATCAATCCTTTCTTGTTGATTCTTTCTCACTACTTTGTTGTTGTTATGGTACCTGTATAGTTGAAAACACAATATGGCATTGTGCACGATTTGAAACAAGCTTTGGGTGCTGGTTGGAACAAGGAGACTTTGATGGTTGTGGCAGAGCCACAATTTTGGATCAATCATTGCAAGGTTGGTTCCTATCTAATCACAAGTCAACCTATCTGCTGACTTCATATGACATTCAATGTTTGTAGAAGCACAAAGGTGCTGCTGTCTACAAGAAGAAGGCCTTTCCGCTTTATACACTCATCAATGAGTTATGCGGCAAGACCAATGCTGTAGCCAATGGAATTGTTGAAACACAAACCCTTCCAACTAATGTCAACTGGCTAATGAAAAAGAAGACTTGGGTGGTTCCAGTGATGAGGATGCTTTTGATATAGCACCTCCATTGAAGAATGGTAAGTTCATCTTTGTGTTCTTTTGTTTTATATCCTTTGCTTTTTTACACTCAGCAAGTTACAAGCTAATAATACCTTGTGACATGTTGGATTCAGCTCAAGAAGATAGTGAAAATTGATCTTTGATTGGATTAGATAACCCCAACCCAATTGATCAGGACAATTGAGCTGCGGGTGTTGAATCCGATGATGGAATCACTCAGACCACAACTTCAGCAGTTCTCAAACCTCTTGCTGTCAGCAAGAAACCTCCCACTTGTTTCAGATGAAACACAAAGGCCAAGCTAGCAGTTGCGTTGGACAACTTGGTCAATAGCCTCAAGGACCAAGCAACTGCAATTTCAAAACAAGAAGCATTACAAGCCAAAACAGTAGCTGCTCATGACACCGTGAAGATCAAACTGGCCAAAGCTACAGATCGCCATGAACAACATTCAGTTGTCCTCAAGACTTCCAGGGTACCATCTCAACGTGAAGCTATGGCCATCTTCAACACTGACTACGATAAATCCTTTGATGATGACCATGTTGCAATGGAAGCTTCAGGGCTTTTCCAAAACAAGGAAATGTGTCAATTCTTCATCAACAACTCTCCTAAATTAAGTTGGATTTGGCTTGCTGATGCTATTAGATGTAATACTATGGATTTACCCTCTGTATCAAGTCTCTATCCTCAATAAAGTAAGATTACAGTCTTGCTGTACATCATTATCAAACCTTTTCTTTTACAATTCTATCAGAAATCTCTTTTACATATATATTGAAAATTTCAATTTACAAATTTCAAATGTTTTGTTTCAACTATGTAAAAAACTGTGATCAAATGAAATAAAAAAGTGTTGCTTCTGTCTGTCATTTCATGCTCAGCCTTGATAGCAAGGACGATGAACATAAGCATCCCACATACTCATTGCCAAACAAATTCTATTGTCCATGGCCTGTGTTTTTGGATTGGAGGTGGCTACTTGGTAAGCATTGATCTCTCAATTTGGCCATTGTTCAGCCACTTCTTCATCATCCATGAAGAAATCCGCTCTATTTTGTTTCACAATTATATTACGTAATGTACACATTACAATTACAAGAGTTGCTTGGAGTTTGATTGAGAAGGAGTGCATTCTGCTCAGCATCTTGAATATTATCCTTCAAAACCACCGATTATTGTTGAACAGCAATTAAACATCGGCCCCTGCTATTTGCCGCCCACCTGGGGCCCATATGGGCGCCGTCATCTAGCGCCCATATGTCAATATGGGCGCTATAAATCTTGCAATAGCGCCCATATGCTCCAAAAGGCATGTAGGCGCTAGAATATAGCGCCCACTTGAGTATAGGCGCTATATTTTGGCGCCTACATCCCTTTTGGAGCATATGGGCACTATACTCTGGCGCCCATATCTCTAGGCGCTAGAATTGTTGGAAA
Organism: Melampsora americana; assembly: GCA_022264835.1. Taxonomy (NCBI): domain Eukaryota; kingdom Fungi; phylum Basidiomycota; class Pucciniomycetes; order Pucciniales; family Melampsoraceae; genus Melampsora; species Melampsora americana. The sequence continues at coordinate 468,163 of JAIFHY010000001.1, read as the reverse complement.
TGATTTATTACGGTCAAGACAATCACCCGCGAGTGTGTAGAAGGGATGGTTATCTTAAAAAGGGTAATTGGAAGACTGAGGAGAAGAATTACCTGTTTAGTACTGTAAATATGCAAGGGATGGTAATGACTGTGGGAAGTGTATTCAGGGGGTTTATTATTTTTGTTTTTTGGTCTTTTGTTTTCTATATGATGTGCGCTCTTTGTTCCCTTTAGATTTCTTGTTTCCTCATATCTTATATTATTGAAACAAGATATCTAAAGGTAGTGTATTTTTCTTTTATACAAAGTATCTTCACTATTGTTAGACTGATTAATTGAACCCTTATATTGGATACGTTTCTCTGTTTATTTTTCTCTCTTAGTATTATTCTTTACTTTCCTCCTTTCGTCGTTATTATTCTTTACTTTCCTCCTTTGTCGTCAGGTCAGTGAGCTCAAAGCTCCTTCGTCACTTTAACTCAGCGCTGTCTCGTCAACACGCGACTGAGACTGTTTTATTGTACCTTGTCGAAAGGTTTGTACTATGTTTTCTTTCATCTGTTTTCTGTTCTTTGGTTTCCTCATATCTTATATTATTGAAACAAGATATCTAAAGTATTATTCTTTACTTTCCTCCTTTGTCGTCAGGTCAGTGAGCTCAAAGCTCCTTCGTCACTTTAACTCAGCGCTGTCTCGTCAACACGCGACTGAGACTGTTTTATTGTACCTTGTCGAAAGGTTTGTACTATGTTTTCTTTCATCTGCGTTTCTGTTCTTTGGTTTCCTCATATCTTATATTATTGAAACAAGATATCTAAAGTATTATTTTTCTTTCCTCCTTTCGTCGTCAGGTCAGTGAGCTCAAAGCTCCTTCGTCACTTTAACTCAGCGCTGTCTCGTCAACACGCGACTGAGACTGTTTTATTGTACCTTGTCGAAAGTCATTCTGTCTAGATCCAATCCTAAAATATCACAAGAATCCAACACCTATCTTGACATGGGCACTGGAATTCAGCGCCTATAGGAAGAAATGCTGCTAGTTGGAAAAAGGACGATTTTATGAAAAGTTGCTTTGATCTTTGGGATGAAAAGACGGTGGAATGGGAAGCACCTAAGGATAAGAAAGAAGTTATGGAAAGAGTTAATACCAGGAGTTCAAAAAAAAGAATGTCTGTTTGTATTGATTTGAGTTGATTTTGTATTTTATTTATCTTTGCAAAGTGTTGGAATTGATTTTCACTTGGTTCAATTTTATAAGTTTTTTTGGATTGGATCCCTTTGCCTTGTGAAATTTAGCGCGCACTTGGTCCATAAAGTCTGGAACAGTTGAGCTGTCCAGGAAATGAGCACGTAAAAATGGTGCCTATATCAGTTGAAGTCATATGGGCGCTATAATTCAGCGCCCATAATGTACGCGCTGAATTATAGCACCCATATATACATTTCCCCATATGGGCGCTATAATTTAGCGCCCATATTTTCACATAGGCGCCGTAATTTAGCGCCCATGTGCAGGTAGGCGCCGCAATTCAGCGCCCATATTGCCATATGGGCGCTAAACTGCGGCGCCTATATGGAAATATGGGCGGTAAGTGATGGCGCCCATATGGGCCCGGGGTGGGCGGCAAATAGCAGGGGCCATTGATTAAGTTGTTTGTGTTTGTTTTGAACTTTTGGTTCTATCTTTCATTCCTTGTGTATACATTCATAGCAGTTTGGTTCAGCTTTTTTGTGAAATATTATCTTGCCATTGTATCATTTGATACTACACTGTGATCCGGGTATCAATCATCCTCCCAAACTGTGATCAAAATACAAGATCATTATCTTGATCTACACTGTGATCGGATCGAGATATTGATTGTCATCGCAAACTGTGATTGGAATACAAGATCAATTCCTTGATTGCATTCTACCTAATGATCTCAAGATCAATTCATTGATCATGTTCTAAATAACAATCTCAAGATCAATTCATCAATCACGTTCTACATAACGATCTCAATATCAATTCATTGATTTTCATCAACATAACAATCTTGGGTCGTTTCTAAAGATAACCTGAAGACGTGATTAAAGACAAAAACATAGGATTGAATTCATAAAAGACTTCTAATGAAAAAAGAAGGGGGTATACTTCAAGTTATACTAAGACTATCCATGATACACTGGTTCATTTGATAGGTGATGTGGTCTGAGACAAGCCAAGGGCTCCAGTTTTCCTTTCACATTAAATGCTCCAAGCCTAGGAATTGAACCCAGGAACAATCTTTTTAGTCAACAGCCTATACCACTAGACCATGACCACTTGAGATTACTGAAAAAAGTGCTCAATTAGTTGAAAATAAAAGAAGTGAGTAAAACAATAAAAGCAGAATCAAATAGACTGCAAGGCCATTCAACAAACAAATCATAAAATTCAATGAAGTAGAAGGCTTATTGAGAGACTTCAACTCACTACAAACCACACACCAGAAAGACTTCAAGTTGCGACTTAGTACACACCACATACCAAAAGACCACCAAATGATAAAAACTAAAAGTTATATCAAAAGAAAACAATCAAAAAAAATATGGAACTATCAGAAATCAAGAAATATGAATCTATCATGCCAATCAAAAGTCTTGCAAACTACAATTGATTGGTCACATTTCCTTGTAATGACCATATGTGTTCTACAAGGTCTCTTTGTAGTTGGAAATGAGTTTGTCTATCCCACATGTTGTAATGCACGTCCAAGAAGTTTTCATAATGAGCTATGTTGTCGTCTGCATGCAACACTTGAGCTCTTTCTTGAAGCGGTTCAAGAGGTTCAAGGTCTTGATCTCGTTCGTCTTCCACAATCATATTGTTGAGGATAATACAGCATTTCATGATGAGTTGTAAAGTTGAAGGGTGCCAAAAACGCGCTGGGCCGGCAACAATAGCAAACCGAGCCTGTATCCCTCCAAATGATTGCTCCACATCCTTTCGGACAGACTCTTGTACAGTTGAAAAAAGCTGAAGATATAACAAATGTCAATTAAATTGTATGAGTGTATGTAAAGACTTGATACATACCTTTTTCTTTACATCTTGTGGTTGCAAGATGGTCTGGACTATGGTTGACCATTTGGGATAGATACCATCCGCAAGGTAATAACCTTTGTCATAGGTGTTTCCATTGATGGTGAAAGAACATTTTGGAGCCCGTCCTTCCGCAAGACGGTCAAACAAAGGGGATTGGTCAAGCACATTGATGTCATTGAGAGAACCGGGGAGGCCAAAGAATGAGTGCCAGATCCACAAATCTTGTGATGCTACTGCCTCTAAAATCAAAGTTGGTGCCCCTTCCTTTCCTTGGTACTGGCCACCATGGGCTCGTGGGCAATTCTTCCAGCGCCAGTGCATGCAATCAAGTGATCCTAGCATGCCTGGAAATCCATGCAAAGCATTCATCTTGAGAAGTTGTTTTGTGTCCTCTTCATTTGGCTCACGAGTGTACTCATCCCCAAATTTGTCGATCACGGCAGCACAGAATCGTTTCAAGCTTTCTAATGCCGTTGATTCAGCCAAACAAAGATTTTCATCCATTGAATCCGCCGGAGCTCCATAGGCCATCATCCGGATTGCTGAAGTACACTTTTGTAACGGGGTGAGTCCTAATCTGCCTACAGCATCTCTCTTTTGTCTGAAGTAATCATCTGATTCTGTAACACCGGCAACAATACGCTCAAAAAGGGGGCGGTTCATTCAAAATTGACGTCAAAAATGAGCATCAGTGTACGTTGTTGATTCAGAGAAGTAATCTTCATTTAACTTTGCTGAGCCTTCTTCTTGTTTACGTTTGATGTTTGGAGCCTTTCCTGGGATGGATCCACCACCAGAACGTCCAGTGCTTTGTTTGTCTATATTAAGATATGCTGTGGCTAATGCAGCTTCAAGTTGTGCACAGTTTTGATTTGTTGTTGCAATACTTTGTCTCATCAGTTCTTCAACATCCAGGATGTGGTGTTGTGTGTTATGAGTCATGATGATGAATAGTGCTATTTTGTGTAGGTTGATGGGAAAGGGTTTTCAAGTGAGATTATGATGAAGAATGATCGATCACTTCACTCATCAACTCGCTTTCTCAATATCTCATGAATTTGCCACTTTTAAGCATTTGAGCTGAAAGGGTTTACACTCTCCGTAGATCCACGGCACGCGGTGCTGTGGGTTTTTTGTTTTTCACACTAATTAGACAATACAGCCTTATTTGCTGTCAAAATCAAAATACAATGTGGTCTATTTTGCACGCCCCGGTGCAGATGCTCTTAGGTATATTATGGGATTGCATCATTCCAAATCCGGTTGACACTCTGGGAACGTGTGACAATCCCTTCGAAATGAGACACTGTGTCATCAGTGCTCATCATTGGGGCTGGCGCTGAACCAGGCTGGAGCCAGTTTCACCCGGAAAACTCAAAGGGCAGTGAAATGCCGAGCCCCCACGAGTCGAGCCGAGTAGAGCCACGCGTAGTCCGCGCAGTGTTACGTTTTGGGAAGAAGTTGAGATGTTGAATGTCTCATGTCTCCCAAAACAGTACCGTGAGATTTGGTCGTGAGACTGATGTTGTCCAACATCAGAAGACGCCGAGTTCCTACCTCGGCACCAAAGTTAGTCATCCTTGTTCCTTACCGAACTCCTGGAACGGTGAGCCGAAAGGTGCTTTTGATCTTTGTTTTCAAGCCTTGCAAGTGAGCAAAGAACCGCTTGAAAATTCAAGCGGTTGACATTACTTCCCGCCCCAACAGAAAGAAAACAACTTTCATCATGAGTTTCCTGATCAATGACAGACTTTGTTACCATTTGCCTACTTGCCAGCAATCCCCTTCTTCACATTTTGCTCAAATATCATGTTACTCAGAGAGCTTACAGACAAGCTAGCCCAATACTTTCCCGAACAAGGTAATTTGTGGCCCATAAGGTGGTCATTCAATCAATGCACGTGCGGAGGTGTGTTATGTCATCCCTCTTTAGCTGATTGACCGAAGCGTCACCCCACATTGGGAGATGTTCAGAATACTCAACAAATCGGTCATCACAGCGTGTGAATGTGCCACTGGGCTCGGCTACGGCTCTGTTTGGCTCGGCTTTTCACTGGACTTTGGGTACTCCCGTTTCACGAGCCTTTGAATTTTCATGAACATTCGTTGTAAAACCAACGTATTTTTAATTTGGGACACCTAAAAAGGTGACGGGCAAGTTGTTGTAGCGTAAAAATGCGTAAAAAAAAGGCAACTTGAAACCCCTTTTTACGTTTGCAGGCCCCCGTTGGATATTGCATACCGTAAGTGACAACCACAATGTATACTATATGTATGCCGCACACCCGCATAGCGTGGCACGTCACCCTCCGAGGGAGTTTACCTCGTCTGACAATTATCAAGCCATTATCACGCTGGCTAAACTGGGTATGTACTTGGTGTCTACTTTGTATACTCAATTGAGTCCCTCGCTGCCTCTCGCACGCTTCGAGCGCAGGTGAGACTTTGTTGAGTTGATGTGCTGTAGTGAGAAATGAAGCCCGAATTGAAGCTCGAAATGTCGATCGAAATGAAGCTCGAGGTGAATCACGAGTTGAATGGGGTTCAATGTCCTTCTATTACAAAACTATGGCTTGCCGAAATCTCACCTTGGTCGATGGATATTTCAGGACATTTCATCAAATATGTACTTATCACCTTGTTTCCGCTCACATCGTGGCATGTATAAACTTTAAGTCCTCACGCGTGAGCTTTACTTACCTATATCGAATCCCCTTGAGACTCCTGGATGTTCCGTTCGTCAAGTTAACAATAACGGCCATCCATTTCCCGCAAGTCACCCTCGCAAACTTACGACAATGGGCCGAGGCTCGAAAACAAAGCCAAACACCTTGACTATCGTGATTGTAGGAGGTAATCCTCAGTCATCATTTTATCTAAACATATACGTTGCGACAGCCGGTGTAATTCCTGCTGACTGGTTCCATGTCTAACATTTTTTCTTCTCTGCTGTCTGCGTACGTTCCCGGAGCGAAGAAGGCGGTGTTGGAAAGTCAAGCATGACGTTAAATTTTATAAGGAATGAGTTTTTCGAAATGTGAGTCAATACTATACTTGAGCCCAGCAGCTCCTAGTTACCTCAACTCACACTTGGTTGAATTTTGTCACCAGGCATGATCCTGTGAGTGTTCACGTCCAGATATTCGTGCTGTCGACACCTCTGTCCCTGCATCTCATCATTATGAAATCACTGGCAATACGAACATCACTCATTTTCATCCTTTTAGACGATAGACGACAGCTACACTACTACAATCATTGTGGATGAAGTCCCTTGGCAGATTGAGATCCTGGATACCGCTGGCCAGGAAGAGTATCGGTAATGTCCAAAATTTACTTTCACCTCATGTCAACTTTGTGTCAGGCTGGCGTATCATACCAGAGGCTAAAATATCCTTTTTCGACCGATGGCATGATCACAGAGGCCTGTGGGTAGAGCATGCAGTCTCTCAAGGCGAAGCCTTCATTTGTACCTACGCCATCAATTCAACCCGCTCCATTGAGTTTTTGCCAACAATCTTGAACCTCATCGCAAACGTTAAGAGTGGTCATGATATATCGCCCAAACGCACTGATTCAATCTACAAACAAGACCCAAAGGCCTACCCTTTCCCCTTCGTGATCGCCGGGAATAAGCTAGATTTATCCGATCAAAGGCAGGTTCCATCAGAGGATGGAATGCGCATGGCTACTATGACTGGAGGATTATTCTTCGAATGCTCAGCGAAGACCGGCGTGAGTGTTGCTAGCCTCATACTGATATGCCATTCGTAGAGCACAAATTATATATGAAGCCTAATTTCTTCGGCCTTCATATTCTGCTCGTGCAGGCTAAAATCACAAATGTGTTCACGGACTTAATTCGGTCCGTCGCAAAGCTGCGACGAGAACAAGCTGCCCAAAAACAAGACCACAAATTGAAACAGTGAGTCGATAAGCACATGATACACTCTGAGATGCGCAATGGTGGTGACCTTGGCTGACTGATGTCTTCAATGATGACCCCAGTCGTCGATATATCCCTAACATCGGCTTCTCCAACGCAAATAAAGGGCTAATCCACGCAGATATTGTAGCGGCACATGCCTCTGCGGCTAGTTACATCCCTGTGGGTCGAGTCCCATCTCTGAATATCCGTGCAGAGGAAACGGACAGGACCTCTCGACTTTCCATTGGCGTATACCCTCCAGCACAGCCAACCGCGCAATTGTCACAAAGTTTCAGCGCACCGAAAGATGTTCTACCATCGCAAAACGCTCATGAACAGCATACCAATCCGGTCCAGCCATGCCCATTGCCCAATCCAAGCACCAAGACATCGTGCGATTGTTGTTTGGTTAATTGAGGGGCAAAAAGATGAATCACATATTGTGTTTTATGCTCGTATTCAGTACCACAAAGCGTGATCATTTTTGAGTTACTCGTAAGTGGGAAAATGCTGCGGCAAGGTTGTTAGGATGTGCTGGTTCCACCATTGTGCTACACATGTGTTTTGTTTGTCAGGATTAGATACCCAGCCTGGATTGTGGCCCGTTCAAACCTATTTTACAACGTCTTGGGCTTAATTTATTCTGAACTCTCGCTCGCAATACAAGATTTGCAAACTACTTGACTATGACATTGTCGAGTCAGATGAGCATTAGTATGATATATAGAGATTGCAAGGATTGTGACTGAACTAGTTAGTTTTGTTTTGTGATGTTTGCTGCAGCATGATAAGTGTGATTGGTGTCTTTGCTAGCAAAAAATGTAAGATTATATCAAGTCAAGATTTACTGCATGTGTGACCTTGATAGATATCAGGTTTGGTCAGATGTACTGGTAAAAAATGTGGCTTTGATGGCAGCATCATTCCAGGTTGAAACCCTCCAAAGCATCTTGAATTCGCAATGACTCAGATTCTGGTAATTGGTACTTAAATCCAAGCCAAATATGTGGAAGCTTTCAGATACTTTGACAGGCCAAATGTCAGTTTGGGTATACAGCTTGAACCTCCTGTCTGCTGAACTCCTTTGGAAGCCATCTATGATTACAACTCCAAAGGGGTCTGATCAGAGTAATTCTTTGAAGCCTATGACTCAAGGCCTCCTGGAATGTCAGGACAGGCCCAAGGCAATCTACAACCAAGAATGTGCAGACTTAAGAAAGCCTTGGCAGTATTGCAATTGTTCAGTGCCTATGTGAAATTTCCCTGGCACTCCTTTGATATGCACAAATTGTAAGTAGTGAGCAGCTCTGCCATTTCCAAAGGGGTTTCTGAGAGAACATGATAATCAAAATGATACTGCAATGACATGATCTCTTTTGATCTAACTTTGGAGATCTTCTTATACAATATTTGAAACAGCTGTACTGATATTTGTAGCAACAAGATAAAGCTGTAAATTCAAAGGTAGTTTAAAAGAATTATGATACCCCTTTCTGTATTGATATGAGTAAACATGCATAGAAAGGTGTCATCAAGGCCCACTTAGTTTATGTGGACTCATAGGAAGACACTCTGTAAAGAAGCTTGCTGTAAGAGCCACAGGAAACAAACTTGATTGTCACATCACCAGCATCCTATCTCTCAATTGGAACTATTCACTACTTGTAGAAGTTTTCTCAACAACCATCCGCCCTCAGCCAAGAGTATGATTAGAGTATGGACATGGTTTTTGGAAGAAAATCTAACCCACTGAACCAATGTGTTGCATTCACTAGTGTTGAAGTTGCTTCTGATGAAGCAAGAAAGCTTTGGCTGGGATTTGCCACTAGGCCGGCATAAGAATCTCAGACCTTCAAATCTTGAGACACTGCCAGCAAAGTCACCTCAGATTTCCAAATCCAATGTATCTTTATAAAAAATTCCAAAGCTTTCTTTGGCCCTGGGAGAAGCCTTGGATGGTATACCTGGATACCACGGACAATATTGTGATTCAAGATTTCCTTGGATATGACCATTCAAAGCATCTTTTCTGGCAGTGACAGATACAGTCTATGTACTACATAGTTTAGGTACAGGAATGGGTAGTGCAGCAAATATGAGATGAGATTCTCAAGTATGAGTTTACATCCCATAATTGGACAGCCAAGTCATTCACAAATACATATGAAACCACTGCTAACATTTCTCACCCCTTCACCCCTATGATGATGCTCATGAACTTGAAACCTGCAATGTGTTTTATTTTTGTGTGATAGGTAGATGTTCACAGGTGCCAGAGACCGGGCTCAATATAGTAAAATGAGATACATGAATTCTGAGAGAGCAAAGGGACTTGATGTAAGAATTTGACTCTTGAGGTAGACCCTAAGCTCTACAATCAAAACAAACAAAACCTTTGGAAAGTTTTTGAAATGAATTGATGCAAAGTGAAACTCAACGTGTAAACCTGGGCAGACAAGTTTAAATGAGTTTTAGATGACTCAAAGAAAAGTTACAATGGAGTGAAAATGGGCGGAGGAAACTTGACACCTTACCTGCAAGTGAGTAGGATATCAAAGGTGGTAGGGAAATCTAGTGTAACAGATAAGTACTAGTCCAGGATTATAGTAAAAAGAGAGATAATTAAGATGAGATAAAAAATAAACTCACTTTTAAGCTTCCAGTTCCACACAATGAGGTGGGAACAAGGAGATTGAGAGGTTCAGAGTATAAGAGAAATATTGACACATGCCCAAGTGTTTACCTAGAAGCAAGGGGTGAAAATGAGATGAGATGTTGACAATACTAATAGAATCACAACACCACTTAGCACAGATAGGATTATGAAATTATGAGCAAAATCAAAAACTGAAACCAATAACCTCCACTTCAACCATTTCCATACCTGGAATTATTTTCTCTTGATGACCTTGACTTTCTGATGAAGAGATATTATCACAAAAATTTTTAGAACACTATCAGCCCGTGTTGACAAGACAAGCTGAGGCAATAAAAAGATACAAGTGCTAAACTCAACAAACCTGAAAAGGACAGGGAGGGGTATAGACAGGTACCAAGTAGAGAGAAGATGGGTGATAACAAGACAACATTTAAATGATGACATAATTCAGTAGCATCCTTAGTAGGTCAGTAAGAAAGACAATGATGATTGTTAATAACTCACATCCTTGATGGGGGGAAACTTCTAAATGTGACAAGTGGCATGATTATAAGGGAAAATTTTCATGCAAGTAATTTTCAAATTTGAAACAGTACTCCCACTTCCTAAGTCACTTTACTCAACACACATATGAGCCTGATGAGTTCTTCTAACATTTAACCAACACCCAGCTTAATTCAATAGTTCTTCTAACATAACTTATCCAGGTATCTTGAGGTTTACCAAATTCTGTAGTCTTAAGCCTTATTGATTTTGAGCCATACTTAACTACAAATTATTCCAACACTCAAGGGAGTAAAATAGGTATAAGTATAGATATAGAATTTGTGGTTTGGTGAGTGTGCGCTCATGTATCTCAACCTCTTGCATGTGGCTCATAACACTTTGAAAACACAGAATGAAGAATCTTGAGTTTTTCATCACTAGCCAGTTATTGATCACATGACACATTGAATGCTTGGGTAGTTCACTTTCTGGCAGAATTTTATCAGCTTATTCAAACTTTGGTGGATAACAACACATTGAAACACAGACTCAATACAATGAGCTCTCACAATGTGCTTTCCCTGAAGTACGATTTCATTCTAACAGACGCGCTCAGCATCAGGGACAATGGGGAGATCATTTTCATGGGGATTCCAATTGTCTGTTTTAAGTCTGCGCCAAATGCAGTATCAGTGGAATGTAGTTGCATGCAAACAAAGCTGCTTCTTAATTCAGAGCACAGCCTAATTAATGTGCAAAGACGTTAGGGTAAGTTTGCTTCAAATTGGAGTTATATTGTGTTTGTTACCACACGTATGCCTGGTGTTGAATACACTAACAGGCCCAAGATTTTGACATACTACAATTTCTGGACAATATTGTCCGGAAATCATGATGCTTGTAAAATTCAACTTTCTCTCAGACAATCACGGTACTCAAAGTCAAAAGGTAGAATCTACCTTTTTGGAAAACCTAACTTTTTTTCAAAAAAAAACTTGGCCCTGAGCGGAAAAAATGAGATTTCCTGTTTTCCACTGCCAATCACCTACTTTCACCTTTGTACATATATCACCACAAGACAAAGGTTGTGGGGTGAAATTAAGGACCAATGAGACCTTCACTGAGGCTTGAAACAAATCCAAGGACAGAGGTAATTGGACACTGACACACGGCATGATTATAGGAATTGCTGAGTGCATAAGTAGGCACGGGGTCCTCAAAGCCTAGAAATTTTGTAGTTTTTTTTCTCCACCAAAAAAATCTAGGTTAAAAAAAGGCCCCTGCTATTTGCCGCCCACCTGGGACCCATATGGGCGCTATAATTGTTGCAATAGCGCCCATATGCTCCAGAAGGGATGTAGGCGCTATAATATAGTGCCCACTTGAATATAGGTGCTATATCTTGGCGCCTACATTCCTTTTGGAGGATATGGGCGCTATATTCTGGCGCCCATATCTCTAGGCGCTAGAATCCAGCACCTATCCTGACATGGGCGCTATAAGTGAAGTTGAGGCTTCCAGATGATGTATTACAGTAACACTCACACCATTTTCAAGTGAGTTATTTACCTATATGCATTCCTCCCGCAAAACAATGTCCGCTCAGACTGGAAATCTATATAACTTTCAGTGGAAGGGTACACCAAAGTTATTAATACTATCAACTTGTAAAGTACCTCTCAGGCTTTCTGTTGGACTGAATCCAAACAAAATAATAATCTTAGTATAAGATAGAAATGAAATGCCTGACAAATCTTATAAGAAGATTATAAAAGGATACAGTCAGATCATAAAATATTAATTACCTGAATCCAAACAAAATAATAATCTTAGTATAAGATAGAAATGAAATGCCTGACAAATCTTATAAGAAGATTATAAAAGGATACAGTCAGATGAAGAAAAAGAAATCTAAGACTGTAGCCTGATTCAGGTTATAAATAGAGAAATGAGAAACAAAATGAAATGATGTCATACAATGAAAATGATGTCATGATGAAAATTGATAAAAATGAAATATAACATAGATAATATGTACATAGCAAAGTATATTATAATTAGACTTTTAAAGCAGAGATACAATTCCAACACCCCCCCTTGCTGCAAAAGTCTTGAAGAAAGAAGAAAGAAAAAAAATATATCCAAGAGCAATTCAAAAAGAGACAAAATGAGAGAAAAAAAATAATTTTACACATCAATAAATCATTTCCAGAGGAAGGACCGTGGTTGTTGTGTAATCTAAAAGTAAAAGAAGCAGAAAAAAAAATTGTGCTCATATAATGGCCATGGAGTTGTTTTCGAAAAAAAAATTGTAGCAAGACCCCGATGCCATACAGAGGTGGGAACTTACTTTTGCTTTACAGCAATTCGCTGAAAACCCAAATGTTGCCTGATATTCTCAAAAACAGGGCGAGACAGTGCTTTGGTCAAGAAATCTGCGAGTTGGTCTTTTGTATTGACTTGTTTGAGAGATACATCTTTGTTGTTGATTAACGATCGGATGAAATGGTATCGTAAATCAATATGCTTGCTTCTTGAATGGTGAACCGGATTCTTAGCCAAAGCCGCAGAGCCTGTGTTGTCGTAATGGATAGTTGTTGGTGCAGCATCAATGAATTTAATTTCTTGAAGCAATTGCCTTAGCCACATCGCCTCCCGGCCCGCATCGCTCATTGCCATATATTCAGCCTCAGTGCTCGACAAAGCAGTCGTTCGCTGCTTTCTGGATTTCCAGGAAATTAACCCGTCGGCGAGACGAAAGAGGTAGCCTGAGGTGGAAGAGCGATCGTGTAGGTTTTCGGCCCAATCAGAATCGGTGAAACCTTCCAGCCGATTGTTGTCGCCACCTAAAGTGAGTCCTAACGACCTTGAGTGATAAACATACGCCAAAACACGTAGAGCTGCTTTCCAGTGTGACTCGTCGTTGCGTTTCAAGAATTGCGAAAGCCTATTTACTGCAAAAGAAATATCGGGTCTTGTACACTGAGCAAGCCAAAGGAGAGCTCCTACGAGCGAACCATACTTTGGGTTAGACGTCGAAGAATCTTCGGCTGGCACCAAAGAGCCGAACCCTGCAATATAAGGAGTTGCAACTGGGTGAGGCTCATCAGCGAAGAATTGATGAGTAATTTTTATAATGTAAGAGGTCTGTTGAAGAGTGAAATGGCGTAGATCTGGGGATCGCTCAATTGACACAGAGAGATGATGTTCCAAGGGAGTATCAGATGAGATAGGAAATTGACCTTTAACAGCTGATGAAAGCTGGTCGAGGAAAGAATCTTCCCCTGTCATCGCTATATCATCAATATGTATTGTGATCAATCCTTTAAGAGAAGTCCCAATTACTTTATAGAAAAGAGTAGGGTCGTGTTGAGATTGTTTGAGTCCAAACTTGAGTAATGAACGAGTGAATTTCCCGTTCCAGTTGCGTGCAGCTTGATGTAAGCCGTAAAGAGGTAAGATGAGTTGACAGACATGGTCGGGAAAGTCTTCATCAACAAAACCTTCAGGCTGTTCCATGTACACAAGTTCTTCAAGAGGATCGCCGTGAAGGAAAGCTGCGGTGACATCGAGGCTCTTTGTCTTCCATTTCTTGACACCAGCAACTGTCAGCAATACTCGATTCGACTCTTGACGTGAAGCAGGAGAAAACACATCACCAAAATCCACTCCTGCCACTTGACCATTTCCTAGTACAACTAATCTACCTTTATATTTTCCTACTGTACCCGAAGGTAACACTTTCCGTTTGAATACCCACATAGACCTTAAAACCTTCACATTCTTCGGACGTGGTACCAGTTTCCATGTTCCTAAGTTTTGAAGCGTATCAATCTCCACCTTTGCTGCTTTCTCCCATTCAGCAGATTCCTCTGTGTCCATAGCTTTGCGATAAGACTTAGGTTCTGGTGAAGCAATGTCGATGAGAAGAGCTTCAGAGTTCATGAGAAAAGACGACGGAGTATATCTTTTGGTCTGAACCTTAACCCTTGAACTTCGGCGAGGAACAGGTGCGGTGACTGGTGGCAGGACATCATGAATTGGTTGAGGATGTTGTTCCGCCGGAGTTTGTTCCGTCGGAGTAGAAGTCTCAGGAGCATTAGAAACTCGAGCTTCTCCCTCCGGCAACGAGTCATCATCCGCAGGTAGCTGGACGTCTTGAGGAAGCAGAGGAGCAATAGGGGCGGTTGGGGGCGGTGGTAAAGGTGTCGTGGGCAAGCGAACAGGTTGGACCGGTTCTGCAATGTAAGATAGATCTGGCCAGGGAAGGACTAGTGTGTCGTTAGATTGCCGATTTGGAATATCACAAAAAGGAAAGCGAGTGGGATAGAATTTAAAAGATGAAGTCTTGATTAGTAAATGCCTAGAGCGGTCATATGCGACGATATATTTCCCTTCAGGCACCGGGTGCATGAAAACTGCTTCCTGACTGATAGGAAGGAGCTTAGATTGGTGGGTAGGCGGTAGAAGATATTGAACGGAACAACCAAAAGGAGCAAACAGTCCGGCATCATCAACGGATTGCCCCAGCGCTGCAAGAGGCGATACCAAACCAGCATTCGTCTTTGTGGGTAGGTTGTTAAAACAAAAGATAATGTGTTGAAGGCATTCAGGCCAAAAATAAAGAGGTACCTTAGAAGACGAAAAGAGGGTACGAAGGCGCTCAGCGGCAGTCCTGTTCCAACGCTCTGCCAGACCGTTTGACTGAGGAGTGTAAGGAGCTCCTTGAATATGAGTAACTCCCTCTTGAAGACAAAAATCGGCCATATGACGGTTGACATATTCAGTACCGTTATCTGACCTCAAAGACAACACCTTAAACCCAAACCGGCTCTTGACAAAATTCATGTACTTCTTAAAATATAGGTGCAGTTGATCTTTCGACTCCATTGCATAGCACACCGTGAATTTAGAAAAATCATCGATAAAAGAAACAAAATACGGATAGCCAGACTTGGATTTAAGAGGCATAAAAGCCACATCGGAGTGAATGATACCAAAAGGGATAGTAGATCGATGATTAGATCGAGAACGGAAGGTCCGTTTGTGTAGTTTTCCTCTACAACAGTGGAGACAGTTTTTAACTTTATCCACATCCTCCTTACTGACGTTGAAAGTTACATTCATGCTTTGCAAAGCTCGTCTAGTTCCAATCTCTCCTATATGACCCAAAGCGCAATGCCATTGGTAGAAACTTGGGTCAGAGACAGATGAGGTCGAAAAAGTTGAGACAGTAGATGTGGAGTGAAAGGTGCTGACAGAATCATCTAAAACTGGCAATCCCTGCGAGTAAGACCCCTTAGCAACTACCGATCCGGTGTGATCGCGAATCTCAATGCTGTTAGTGAGGAACAGAGTCGAGAACCCGGCCTTTCTGAGTTGAGAGACTGACAAGAGACTGTGTTTCAGACCAGGAACCTCTAGAACATCGATAGTTGGTCCATTAACAGTCCAAGGAACAGGCAAAGAACGCTGGGAGGAGACATCCAAACGAACACCGTTCGCAACCCTGATAGCCAATATGTTAGAAGTCGAGATTGGTGAAGAAAGCTCAATCTCTTCAGGTAGGAAATTTGATAAACAAGACTGAGTACAGCCAGAGTCCAGAATCCAGGATCTCTTTCCTGAAGTAATCCCTAGAACATGATTATCGCCAGTTATCAAGAAAGCAGATCCTTCCGGTTGAAATAGATGCGTTTCCGGGGCAGGAGTCCAAGACGACAAAGACTGAGATGGAGCAGTCGATGAGGAAGAAGAAGAAGCAGGTGGGTGATACACATGATCCTGATGCAAAACATTAGCATGATGACTATCAGATGCTACATTTGCAACAGCTTGATTCTGAACAACCCGCGAGAACCATTCCTTTGCGAGTGAATTACAAGTTTGCCATTGGTGTCCTCGCTTGTGGCAATGGGTGCATTCTTCTCCCGAGCCTTGATTGTAGGAAGGACGAGGCACATTACGCTTGTAGTTCCTCTTATTGTTCGAAGGACGAGACGGAGGAGGAGATGGAATAACTGGATGACTAGCAGCCCGATTAGACACAGCGAGAACTTGATTTGATGACGCTGTGGCTTGATCACGTCGTCTGATACCCTCACGTCGAAGAGCAGAAATTAGAGATACGGAAGAGACTGATGGTTGTGAAAGAAGACCACTGATTGTTGAGTTCCAGTCAGTTGGTAAAGAGGAGCTTATGGCGGCACACACTATGTCGTCAATTGTCAGTTTAGATTTTGATACTAGTTGCTGAAGATGATTACCGAGTTTCTCAACATTAGACAAGTGAGAGTCGATATCGTCATCAACCATCTGACAAGAAATCAAACGCCGTATCACCAAGAGCTTTGACCCCATCGAAGCGTCATTGTGAGAATCTGATAAAGCTTGCCACATCTTAGCAGCATCGCCCATATGCGGTCGCATGATAGTGTAGTTGGCGGAATGAGCATATCGTAGCAGTACAGAGCAAATTGCATTGTTTTGCTGGATCCATTGAAAATTGGGTTGTTCAGGATCGCGGAGCTTAGGATTTAAAACGTGAGACAAACCAGCGCCAATAATTGAACCTGACATAGCTAACTCCCAATTTCCGTAGTTGGAGTCATCACCTGGAGGTCCTAGAACTGACAGACCGACTACAGCTGACGTTGGTAATGCAAGAGGACCCCATCGAGACCCTACGGCGAAGAGATCGTCAAGACTAGTGGGGGGAGTAGCTTGTCCCTTTCCCTTTGATCCGGAAGCCTCGGCAGTAGGATTAGTCGATGCCATTCGAATCAATCGAGGAGAAAACCGAGATTAGGTGCTCATAACCTGTTGGACTGAATCCAAACAAAATAATAATCTTAGTATAAGATAGAAATGAAATGCCTGACAAATCTTATAAGAAGATTATAAAAGGATACAGTCAGATCATAAAATATTAATTACCTGAATCCAAACAAAATAATAATCTTAGTATAAGATAGAAATGAAATGCCTGACAAATCTTATAAGAAGATTATAAAAGGATACAGTCAGATGAAGAAAAAGAAATCTAAGACTGTAGCCTGATTCAGGTTATAAATAGAGAAATGAGAAACAAAATGAAATGATGTCATACAATGAAAATGATGTCATGATGAAAATTGATAAAAATGAAATATAACATAGATAATATGTACGTAGCAAAGTATATTATAATTAGACTTTTAAAGCAGAGATACAATTCCAACACTTTCAGATGATAGACTCTGGAAGCCCTGTCTCCAGTTTTAAGCAAGTTAATCACTCTTACACATCCATGACTCACTACTTACTATGTGCCAAACAGACTCTTCAATATTTTCCTTTCTTATTCATGACTTCAGTAACAAAAATATCAAATTCCTTGGAGATAATCTGATATTCATAAAGACCTGTGTGTGGCCTGATGTGGGCTGATCTACATATGCACTCGTATTGTAAGATATCCAAAAGTACATTACTCAACAACATACATAGCACATGTGATTTCAGGCTCAAATTCATATATACAACACTTTCACTAGGATTTCAAGAGTGCTACTTTTCAGCGCCCATATTGTAGGCGCTGAATTATAGCGCCCATATATACATTTCCCCATATGGGCGCTATAATGTAGTGCCCATATTTGCACATAGGCGGCCTAATTTAGCGCCCATGTGCAGGTAGGCGCCGCAATTCAGCGCCCATATGGGTAGATGCTATATGGGTGCTGTATTCAGCGCCCATATGGGCCCGGGGTGGGCGGCAAATAGCAGGGGCCTAAAAAAAAGTCAGAATCTACCTTTTGACTTTGAGTACCGCTAATGTTGACTTTTACAGATCTTCTTACTTTTAGGATGTTTGGAAATGGCAATAGTTATGAATTATTGATTGCAAACTTGTGAGTCGGGCATCTGATTCTATATTTTTGCACCAATCTTTTCTCAAAGTTTCCAGACTTGATGCTTTGTAAGTTAAAATACACCTTTCTGTGGCAACCTATAAATTTCCAACTCTTCTGTTACATACTTTACATTTTGTGAAAAATGATGTTTGTCAATTTTAATTTTTCTGGGGTATTATTGAATTTTACAAGTCCTTGTGCAGACCTTTTTTTAAAAAAGAGACAAGTTTTTGTGAGATATGCAACAATTGATGGCAATTGTGAGGTCCACAATAAACAGCAGCATTGCAAAATTATTAATTAATATTGAAAGAGAGGAATTGTCAACAAATTTAAGAGTCCATTAAATGAAAAAGATATGGAAATAACCAATGGTAAATAACCAATAGAATGATCAAAGAAATATTTACCCTCTCTTACGCTTGGACTGCCTGATACCAGCCATCACATCCACCTCCTGGATAGCTACTAAATCAGCCTTGACGGTGTCATCTTCAACCAAATCCCAACCTTTCCAACCCTTGGCTTTTTTGTGTTTTGATTTTGAACAAACCAGACATGTGAGCTGTCAGGTTTGACAAAAAGCAATATGTTTCACACCTACCAGGTTTTTCATTGGTAACATCAGCCTTTGTTGGACTGAATCCAAACAAACACACAATCTTAGTATAAGAGAAAACAGAGAAAACCTTTGAGTGAATCGTATAGTAAGATTGATAAAGATACAGTCAGATGAAGAAAAGAGGAATAAGACTGTAGCACAATTCAGGTTATAAAGGAAAAGTAAAAAGAAAAATGAAATGATGTCATATAATGAAATGACGTCATTTTACACATTTACAAATTTAAAATAATGAAAAGTGAATGACTTGTGTAACAAAATATCATGAAAGAGAATACGTCTTTGAAAGCATACAATAGAGGATTTATGATAAATCTAACAGCCTTTGCCCCTTTGGTTTACTTCTCAACTATGTTTGCACTGGCCTTGCAACTTTTGGACTCAGCTGTGATGTAAAAGAACATGTGACATTAGGAATTGTAAGATACAACAGTGAACACAGTGAAAAACTATGTTGTGTACCCTTATTATTTAATGGTTTATCTACTGGGACTACAATCTTGCTTTCTTCTGCTAATGCTAATACCTGATCCTGCGGTTGGGCTTCAATTTCATTAACTCTAGGTATCACAAATATTTATAGACAAGATGGTGGTATTGAGACAACATTGATTGAGACAATCTTTCATGAAGAGAAAGTTGAAATAACTCACATTTTCTCTTCTTCATCTCGGTTACTGTTACTTCTTTGGTTTCTGACAAAACATAACATCTACCTCCTCCTGTGTGAGTGTGACCAGAAGTGCCTTTGAGGTTACTTAAAAACAAAGTAAGTCAGCATGAGAATGATATATCATCAATGATGTGACAGTTACCAGTGTCTGCATTGCCATTGGAGTCAAGAACTTTTTCAATTGAGTTTTTCTCCGTTGGATAAGACTGAGACAAAGGTATTCCGCCATTGATTTCAGGGTTGGTTTGGCTGATTTTTTTTCTCTGCATCCTTGATGATTTTGCTTTCAGCATCTGTTGGATCTTCAAAATAAGCTTGAAAGCTCCAGATGGACATAGAGGTGAGGAGGAGGTGGATTTGGATCAAAAGAAAGGTAGTTAACCATCAGCAGTTTTGTTGCAGAGCTGGCTTTATAGTCCTTGAAGTCCAGTAGTAGAAGACCATGGTTGGAGTAATTGGGGGGTCTGATTATAAGAAAATACTTGTTCAAACTCTTGAGGAGAAATGTTGATAGTATTGGTTGGAACTGTTTTGTTGATTCAGTGTAGCAAATCTCTTGAACAAATCAACTTTTGTTTATGGTTCAAACAAAAAAGTGATCTTGCGGGAGCTGGTACTGAGTTGCTTTGATCCCGATAGTCAAAGATCAACTCAAAAAAGGTGTCGGCTGAAGCAAATTGGTTGGTTGGGAAACTGTTGGATACTTTTTGTATGACAGTGTGAATTGTATTTTGACCTAGAGATAAAATTGACCTGATGCTTCCTTCTTTGCACATCTCACAAGCTGCTTGTGAGGAAAGAACCTTCTTGACTTTTGTGTGGATGTGGCTGGTCTTGCATTTAGACCCGTGAAACCAGAATGGAAACTGGGCCGCATGAAAGCACTCAGCCATGGAGTCAAGCCACCATTGGTTCCGTCAGCCGGCAGTGGTTGATGTGTAGAGATCTTGATGTTTGTCACTGGGAGTTGTTCAATATTGACTAAGCCTACAGGTTGTCCAGGTTGTTTGGAGGTGCCGAGCAGAGCCTTAGTTGTGTCTGTAGCACAGCCATTGTTATACCGGCTGGTGCAAGTTCTAGTCTCCTTGGTCC
This sequence comes from Melampsora americana, assembly GCA_022264835.1. NCBI lineage: Eukaryota > Fungi > Basidiomycota > Pucciniomycetes > Pucciniales > Melampsoraceae > Melampsora > Melampsora americana. The sequence continues at coordinate 447,757 of JAIFHY010000001.1, read as the reverse complement.
AACCCAAACTCTCCGCAAACTCCTTGTAGTTTTTGTTTGAACCATATTCAATGTCTACACCTCAAAGAAGGTTATTGTGATTGTTAAATTTATTATCCAATAACCAACATCCAGATCCACATAACTGAGACAAAGGGTCCTTACGTATTAGGAAGCATTTTTGTTCTGGCACATTGATCACATCACTTTACTCAGCATACATATACGTTTCACTACCTCATTTTCATTCTTTCATTTACTCTTTCACAATTGTTTCAATCCTTAACCAAAAGCAGGACCTGCGCGTCATTAACTGTGAGAATCATAATGACTGATATTAGATAATTAAACCTATGTACCCAGATAGATTTATTATAAAAGGAGACAATGTTTGAGCTCCGTAGTTGTTTTCTTCACTCAAACTTTTTCTCTCCTTTTACCTTAACACCTTCCAACAGGTGCTTATTTTCTTCTACATCACTCATACGTGATTTATACCTAAACTCACGGCATTCGTGATCTTATCAGGTCTGCTTATAATCTTGTTTCTCTTTTTCTCATATAGCTAGAATACATGGAATATTAGTACTCAAACTTTTTCTCTCCTTTTACCTTAACACCTTCCAACAGGTGCTTATTTTCTTCTACATCACTCATACGTGATTTATACCTAAACTCACGGCATTCGTGATCTTATCAGGTGCTTATTTTCTTCTACATCACTCATACGTGATTTATACCTAAACTCACGGCGTTCGTGATCTTATCAGACACGTCTGAGTTCTTCATTTTATCAGTGATCCCATTGAAGACTGGTCACCAATGCATACAGCTGTACCAGTCTGACCTGGACCGTACAGTTTCTTTCCCTCAAAATTATGAATAGATGGGAAGAAAGATCAGATATATATAAACAAGATAAAAAAAGACCCATAATACTCACAAAATCATATAGTAAACATGGTGCATTGACTCCTGGCCATTTGTAGTCTCAGGAAAATCAGGAAGATCTTCAAATAAGCCATCTCCGTCTATTTGCTTCTTCCCAGACCTGAAAAGCATTGCCTTGGTATCTGATGCTTGCCACCAATCAAGCCACTGCTTGGATTTTGAAGAAAACCGCCGCAAGGCTGCTATATAAACCTCATATGAGTCTTTACCAGGCTCATACTTTGGCAAAAGTGCTTTGGATAGCCTAACAGATCCTCCCCAGTTAATTGTGAGGAGAGTGCTTTGAATTAGCTATATCATAGAATGATAGATGAATGAAATTGTAAAGAAAAGTACCTGCTGATGTTTTGGGACAATATCAAGATTTTGCTGTATTCTTGTCACATGCTCTTGAAAGTGGTCCTGACAGCCACTTAGCTAATCTAGCGCTTCTCTGAAATCTGTTGAATCTTTGCAACAGAATTCTTCTAACAGTCTTGTATCCAGAAGGATGAGAACTAATATGTAATTGTGCTTTGCAGTGTCTAAAATAAAGGAATTTGAGGGCGCCAGGCTCCACACATTAGACAGCCTCAAAGCTCTACACTGGTCTACTCCAAGAAAAAGTTATACTGACGTGAGGATGGCAGGTTCCACGCATTATACAGCTTCAAAGCTCTACGCTGGTCTACGCTGAGAACAAGTTATAATGACCTGCAAGCTTGAAGGGAAAGGAGAGCGGCGTGTGGTATAGTGTAAGTAACAGAGAATAAATATTGAATATTGATTATTTTCAATACCAACCTGAGGGCGGCAGGTTCCATGCGTTAGAACGCTTCAAAGCTCTATGCTGGTCTACACTGAGAACAAGCTATACTGACCTGTTGAGGTTCAGTGACAGGACAAAGAAAAACACGTAAGAAATAATACAATCTAAGAGAACGGAGAAGTCAAGACTCTGCCTGCAAGCTCAAAGGGAAAGGAGAGTGGCGTGTGGTATAGTGTAAGTAACAGACAATAAATATTGATTATCTTAACTCAAGATAGAAATGAAGTAAAGAATGAAAATGATTAGCTCAAAAAGAAAAATTGATTGCAACACAGGCAGGATAATGTAAACTGACTTACTGATTCTTTTGATCCAAAAAGAATCAGAAAAGAGAAATTTGGGAGAAACAAAAGTGAAGAGCAACCCAGAGAGAATTTCCATCACCTCTTGATTTGTGTACACCTGATATCATCCCTTTTCTGATGCATTAACCCACTCGACCAAACATACTCACCTAACTACCATCCCACATGTCACCTTCCATCTCGAGTAATGATCTTTGACAACCTTACTTGACACTATCACAACATATGTCACATCAAAGATGTCCATGCAAGCTTTTATAAAAGTATTTTTCTGCGCCACCAAAAAATCTACTACTTGTCTAATGTAATTCCATCAACTAAACTTCATGTAACACCTTTTCTGTTACTGTTGGTTTGCTTCTAAACTATTTCCTCAAGAGCTTTGGAGTTATATGCAGTCAATTTTTGGAATGATTTTCTCAAACCAGAAAAAGTGACACAATGTATCACATAAGATTTACTCATTCAGATGAGCCAGGGACTGAGCAGACCTATACGTAAATGATAGCTATCAAAAGACTCAGCTTGTTGCATATATGTAGTGTTGTTACTATGGCTTAGGTGTACATTGATTAACCCTTTATGACCAATTACACTTCCAATCATTTTCCACTACTCAATTCCAGGGAAGTTGTTTAATGTTTGTACTGTTGCCTATATTTCTGAGTGGATCAAAAATAAATATGTGCCTTATGTTGGAAAGGACCAGAAGATATATTATTGACAACTTGTTCTACATGCTTAACAAAAGCTTGATGGGCTTTCCATGGAGTGGCCTTGGACGTACATGGGAACCAGAGTGTCAAATGATTCCCCAGCCCATTGGCAGGTGCTTGTCCATACAACATATAGTATCTTCACCTGCTATGTGACAAAGGTTGTTAGAGCACAAAGCTGCCGGACATTTTGGCGGGCTGCAGAAAACCATGTTAGCACATATATAACTAACTAACTCCATTTCATTTTTTGATCTTTCCGTTTGCAGTTGGTGGCAAACTCAGGTATCCACATCCATTGTTGGCACAAACAACCACTCCAAGACAATGAAAAGAGACAGTCTTCCAGTCAGGATGTGCTTTCTTAATTCCTCAACCAGACGTTGTGTAAGTGAAAGCAAAAGCTCCCCGGTTTTTGATTGCCAGGCCTGGATGCCTGACAAAGATGGTGTTAGCGTTTGTGTCAAGCTTTGGTTTGTAATATTTGAGTTTTGAGTGTGTGAGTTCAATTTGGAGAAAGTGTTTTTGCAAGGTTAAAAACACCTGTGAGGAACAACTTGGGAATTTATAGCTTGATGAAGCTTTCTTGCCATTTGTGGTGAAGTTTTTGAACAATGAATAAGGGTTGATAATTATGAAATGTATACTTCCACATCAAGAATTGGCTATATACATTTACATACATATATCTGCAACCTTTTTGTTTACACACACTCCAATTTTGACAAAGTGCTGTAAATTTCAAGATTAGCCAGTCAAAGATTTATTTTTCTGGACACTACTATGTTACATACAATAATGTCTGTGATCAGTGGTCTGTAAAATTCATTGATCCCATACACTGATATAACTGTAGATTGTATGTCCTATCTAGCAAAACCCAACCTATTATCAGACGTTAAGATGATGTTGCATTCCTTGCACATTCCTCCCACAGAAAAGAAGCTGTTCATCTTGTTACCCTACAACAGGTAGAGTAGCTGTATTGGTCTTGACAGTAGACAACGGGAAACAATGGCTGTACAGCTTTTTGTGCAGCATTTCTGATTGATCTGATCGATCTGCACACCGGTCATCTCACCCCTGCGTTTGTCCAACTCTCTGAGAGGATTGGATGAGGTCCAAAGAATCCAACAAAAAAGATGTCAATTGACAATTTCATTCTTGAGTCAAAAAAATTGAAAAGAAATTAATAGGAAAAGAAACTAATAGAAGTTAAACTGAATGATAAACCATAAAAACCAGATGTTAAGCACAAAACAAGAATGTACAGAAGATGATGAAAAAAAAGAAAAGAACACAAAAAATTTTTTTTTTACAATTTATGTTACAGAAAAGAAAACAAAAAATGAGTTATGATCATCATAAAGGAAGATGAGAAAACCTACAAATCCTTTAATTTTATAAAGAAGTTTATAGGTTTTTCTTTTTACAAGCATGAAAAAAAGGAAATTCAAACAGTTATAAGTTACAAGCAATCAATGCACTTGCTTGGACTCTCAATAACAGACTTGAAGAGTTCAAGATTATCATGATCCCTCCATTGATTATTTGCATCCCTGGGATGCATCTCAGACTCTTGAGATACAATCTGTGATGCATGTCTGTATGATAGGGGAGCTCAAGTCAAAAAAAATTGCTGCTATGAGCATAAAGAACTTTTCCCACTTCCATAAAATTTACGCAAAATTTTATGGAATTGGGAAAAGCTTCACAACATCCCAAATTCTTTTGAGCAGCAAATTTACGCAAACTTACAGCAGTAAGAAAATTCAAATGACTACAAAACAAAACAAAGTACACAAACAGTGTGAGGTTAATAAGCAAGGAAACGTGTTAAGACTGACATGATAATCAGAAAACACTGACGGAAGAAAACAAATTATGGATTGATGGCTTTCAAGAAGCCATTCATTGTTGTTGACTGCTGTTGACCTTCTCAATTTAAGAATTGGGAAAACTCTTTACAGCACAGTACTGTAAAAAACTTTTCCCAGTTTTTTCAAGGAACACCGTAAAAGTTTTGACCTGAGCCCCCTTAATTACGGTACTCAAAGTAACTATGTACGCGTACGTATGTATGCATACATAGTTTTTTTGCTTTTGAAAACCATGCACAACTGGAAAAAGTATACATTGGCATCCGCAAAACCTCCGACTGCATCAAGATTCCCAGCCTTGTAACCACCCTACCTACACACCCACCATGTCCAATTGCTTTGGTAAGCTCAAGTGTTACCTCCTGCCTTAGGCCAGCACGCGGCAACGCGGCATGATTGTTGAAGCAAAGTATGTCAAGAGAGATGCTGAGGACGGGAAAAGTATGTATGGGGTCCTCAAAGCTACATAGTTTTTTACCAAAATATACTTTCTTCCCCCCCCAAAAAAAATCAAAAACACTATGTATGCGTACATATGTACTTACTTTGAGTACCGTAAATCTCTTCGGTGGTTGTTTCTGCGGGTACTGTTGTCTCACAGTGTCTACTCGGTACTTTGTCTTTTAGTTGTCTCTTGGTTGTCTTTTGTCTCCTGTGGGGACTGATATGCTTACTCTCCCCTACAACAGGAAGACTGCATCAGTGAGTCGTCGTGAGGTGTTATGTAGCCTCCGTCCTCCTTGTTTGCGTCTGACGGACTTTGATCTCAAGTGCATGCACGAATATACTTGGCCCGTAGATTGTCTCTAGGTCCAGTGAAAATTGCGGAGCGAGCGTCCTTCAAGGAAAACGCCTTCGTTGAGGATGAGAAACTGTGTATGGCGTGATGTTCACGACACCATGTCACAAGCCAAGACGAACAGAAGTCTAACGAGTGGACGAGCCGGCACAAGATGCCAAGGCGGCCCACCTAGAGTATACTTGTCTCTCTTCAGGTCTTCTGTTGATCGATTGTAACTGAGATTGACCAAACCGAAGATCATGAGTACCATTCATGGGTGATACTGGTGATTGAGGAATGAGTGTGACAGAGATGAAAGTATGGTTTGCATGGCTGAATGACAAACGATAATCACACAATCGAGGCTAACGTTAGTGGGAGTCCATCTACATCATGTATCCTATAGAGTCGATCCTTGCGTTCACATCAGATCTAGGGATGGGATGGTGCTGATTGAAAATGAACATGGCTCGTCTACGAATCGGAAGAACTCGCAAACCATCTACTGATCATTTATGTTGAGGTTGATTGGACCTTTGGTATATAAGTCGAGATGCTTTGGTCAACTTGATCCGGATCTGCTCATCCCCTGTCTCTATATATCCTTATCCTGCTTCTTGTGATTAGCATCTGGCCTTCCTTAAAAGTTCACCCATTCAGCTTTGTATCTAAATTTCCATCTGTACCTTATTACGATTCTTTATACATATCTTTACTCTGCTCTTTCAGCTTGACGTTGAACTGCTTTAGAGAACCTATATAGTCCTTTTTTATTTGTCTTATATACACCGCGCGAAGATGTCTCAACGTTCCAGTATACGTAGAATTTCCGTTTCATTCCTTCTCGTTTTACTCCTACACCCACTTCATGGTCTCAACATCCCTCTCGAAGCCCGTTCTCAAGATCATCACGATGGACCCAACGTTACACTCAGCACGGCACACGGCGATGTCACGGCTGACAACTTGAACCTTGCACACCCCTCGGCGGCCAACATCACAATTGCGAAGACCAACAGCACCTCGGTCAAGAGTGAGGGAGAGCCTCCTGCGGAATTGTCAGCTGAGAAAGGCGCTAAAGAACCTGTAAGTGCAAACATCTCTCGCACACTCAACGCCCTTGATCTCCGGTGCTAATTCGTTTCACCGATGTTGATTCAACTTCAAGGCGGACCACGGAAAGGAAACCGAAGGTGCAAAGGAGGGTGAGAAGCCGAAAGAAGGCGAATCCAAGGAAGGTGAAAAGCCAAAGGGAGGTGAAGCCAAGGAAGGCGAAAAACCAAAGGAAGGTGAAAAGCCGAAGGAAGGTGAAGCAAAGGAAGGTGAAGCAAAGGAAGGTGAAAAACCGAAGGAAGGCGAAAAACCAAAGGAAGGCGAAGCTAAGGCAGGTGAAAAACCAAAGGAAGGTGAAGCAAAGGAAGGTGAAAAACCGAAGGAAGGCGAAAAACCAAAGGAAGGCGAAGCTAAGGCAGGTGAAAAACCAAAGGAAGGTGAAGCCAAGGAAGGTGAAAAACCAAAGGAAGGTGAAGCCAAGGAAGGTGAAAAACCAAAGGAAGGTGAAGCAAAGGAAGGTGAAAAACCAAAGGAAGGTGAAGCTAAGGCAGGTGAAAAACCAAAGGAAGGTGAAGCCAAGGAAGGTGAAAAGCCCAAGGAAGGTGAAGCAAAGGGAAGTGAAGCAAAGGGAGGTGAAGCAAAGGGAGGTGAAAAGCCGAAGGAAGGTGAAAAACCAAAGGAAGGTGAAGTTAAGGCAGGTGAACCACCAAAGGAAGGTGAAGCCAAGGAAGGTGAAAAGCCGAAGGAAGGTGAAAAGCCGAAGGAAGGTGAAAAGCCGAAGGAAGGTGAACCAAAGGAAGCGGTGAAGGCGAAGGGAGCCGAAGGAGGAAATGAAGGGAAGGAAGGTGAAGGGAAGGAAGGTGCGAAAGGCAAGGAGGCTGAAGGAAAGGGAGGTGAAAAAGCAAAAGAAGCCGAACATGAACCCGAAATCGAAACTGGTCTCTTCACGTTTGCTAGTAAGCGATCGCGCGATTTCTACGTGTCGGGCAAAACAATTCCATTGGTCAAGTGGGATGTGGGACCCAGGTAAAGTCTCCATTTCTCTTTGTTCTTGTTGCTTTCAATGCATCCTTTGCGGTAGTTGATTTGAAACAAACTCTGCTATCACTTCAGTTATTCTGGACTTCTTCCCACCGGGAAAAAGACTGCAAAGAAAGGCGATCGAGAATTATTTTTCTGGTTCTTCCCCGCTACATGTACTACTGGTAAACAACACTTGACAGTCTGGGTAGGTCTATGCATTTATATCGTCGTGGAATCGAGAAAGATGAGCTGATTCCGCGATATTTATCTAGCTCAGTGGAGGTGCTGGCTGTAGCTCACTAACGGGCGTTTTGGAAGGGAATGGTCCGGTGCGTTCCATCTCGTCGGTTCATGTTTTGTTAGATTCATCCTGACCAACTTATCCCCTCTCCATTTGCAGATATCTTGGGTTCCAGGCAAGTGATGTCATGATTGTCACATTTATGAATTTTACTTATCTCTGGAAACTTGATGATACACAGGCCAACCCTCGCCGAGTAAGAACCCGTATGCTTGGACAAACGCCACAAGCATGCTTTATGTGGAGCAACCTGTCGGAGTAGGATATGCTCCCGCTGGCTCATCCAGTGGAGAGTCTGAGATAGCGAAGGACTTTTTTGGCTTCATGCAGAATTTTCTACAGGTGTGTGGCACCCGAGTTTGTCTATTGTTTTCTCGCGCTCACGAATCTCTGAGTCGTAGGTATTTCCCGAGATGGCAGCAATGAAGCTTTACCGTGAGTCTTTGCCCTCAATGGATATCGGCATCGCGATCACGACTGATTCCGAACATGTCATCAGTGGCCGGCGAGTCCTATGCGGGCATGTTCATACCCTACATTGCTGATTACATTTACCAACACCAAAAGAAGTTGGCCACAAAACTGGAAGGAACCTTGTTGATAGACCCCCTCATTACCCAGTCAGTAATTTCCTGATTCCTCGCCTCTTCGTGTCTTACCAATCCGCCTGTTCGATAGTCCCGCGATCCAGACACAAATTCCTGTTTACCATTACGTGGAACGACACCAAGATATCTTGAGACTCAATGGAACGACTATGGCCACGCTCAAGAGCCGCTACGAAAGCTGCGGATACAAGCAGTATTATGACATGGTGTGTACAGTTTAGCTCAGCGACTCAACATTATCCAGCTCATCCTGTTTTTTAGAACATGGCCATTCCCCCTAAGCACGATGGACCTTTCCAAGCACCGCCCTCGTCACTGTACGACATGGATGGACGCAAAAACCTCACTTGTGATCTATGGAGCCTAGTACGTTAATATCACTCTCTTAGCATTTTGTGATCATCAAGCTGATAGCACATCGTTCACAGGTCAACGCTTCGGTACGAGAAGTGAGTAACATATTTCTGACATGGCATCCAACAATTACTGACTAGATTCGGCCCTCCAGATCAACCCTGATTTTAATGTTTAGTGAGTAGCACATGTCCCACCTGCTGTAGTGTTTCATACAAATCTGAGATTGACGACTTCTCGCACATTTAGCCATATATCGGATGCCAATCCAGCACCTTGGAGTGCGTTGGGTCTCTCACCCAGCCACGGCGCCTGGCCTGGAGACAAGGAAGACCCAGTGTACTTTAACCGCACGGATGTCAAGAAAGCTCTTCATGCACCCGCGTCTGCTGCATGGAAGGTCTGCAAAGATCCACGTGAAGTACATCAATTCCTCACCTCTACAAATCAGGAGTTTTTGCTAACCGCACTATTACTGTATTAGATCTTTCCTCATGGTGATTCCTCAGAATATACCAGCATCTCGGTTTTGCCACACGTGATCGAAAGAAGCCAGAAAACTATCATCGTACATGGGGGGCTTGATTTCAACCTACTCAGCGAGGGAACTCGTCTCGCCATACAGTTGAGTTATCTTGTTCATCTGCAGAAAGCAAATGCACAACATTGACGCTCATTAAACTACAGAAATATGACCTGGGGCGGTAAGCAAGGCTTCCGTTTCCCCATCAACGAATCTCTTGAGGTTGCTGGCTCAGGAACTGTTGGAGCATATGTGAGTTGGGATGACCATCGAATCATCCACAGTCAAACCTCAATCACTAAATCTTTTTACATTGAAATAGCACACCGAACGCAACCTCACCTACATTGAACTGGACGGCGCTGGTCAGTCGGTGGCAATGTATGAGCCCAGAGGCTCGTTGCAAATCTTGGAATTCTTACTCGACATGCGCGCCAATCTCAGCGGCCCAGTCAAAAACTCGACCGATATCTTCCCCCATGTTGCTAACACGACTACCGCTCACTCAAAGGGCAAAGAGGCTACTGATAAACCGAGCGAAGCTCATAAAGAGGCTCCTGCCAACGCCGCCGAGGCTCATCCCGCTGGAAAAGAGGCTGCTGATAAATCGACCGACCCTCATGCCCCCGCAAAAGAGGGTGCCGACAAACCAAGCGAAGCTCATCCCGCCGAAAAAGAAGCTCCTGCCAACGCTGCCGATGCTCATCCCGCTGGAAAAGAGGCTGCTGATAAATCAACCGACGCTCATGCCCCTGCAAAAGAGGGTGCCGATAAACCAAGCGAAGCTCATCCCGCCGAAAAAGGGGCTCCTGCTAACGCGGCCGATGCTCACCCTGCTGGAAAAGAGGCTGCTGATAAAGCGGCTGACGCTCATGCTCCCGCAAAAGAGGGTGCCGAAAAGCCAAGCGAAGCTCACCCCGCCGCAAAAGAGGGTGCCCAAAATTCAACCGCTTCTCTTCCGGAACATGAAAAGGACCAACACCCAAATGTTTAAACGACCATTCTCCGCTCAGATATCATGAACCATTTTCTTTTTGTCCATCGCATTCCTCAGTCTTGTCTCATACTGCTTACGCCTAAAATTTTTCAGGTCAATATTATGATAGCGTATACGCCTTCAAATGCTTCATGTGAATACAGTCCTTCCGATTTTGTACATATTTCTTGATTTGATCATGTACAAATTCACAATACATACTTCATAGTTCTGCGAACCAAATCATCATTGAGCCATTCCAGTTCAAAGAAAACCCTACGACTTATGAATACTGATAAAAGGTGGGAAACTCTGCTCTTAAGCTTTACCTCTGATTTCATCAGCATGATGATGAGAACACATAAAACTATATTGCCAAGAGATTTTTCTTCACTTGTGTATTTTCATTGAGCTCAAGGTAGACTACCCGCGTCAGTGTCTATGGGTCTCACAAGTCTGATAGAGGTGTTGTTCCATATGAAGAAATGTCAGTCGTGCCTGCTGCTGTTTACTTTCTTCCAGCTTGTCTTTGCCATCTAGAAACGGATCATCATCTGTTTCTTACTTCATCAGTATACAGCCCTCAATTCTTCGTTCTTCATGAATTTATTCCTAACGACATTTTTTTCTCACTAGTAAATCTTCTTTTCCTTTGGTACTTTTTCAGATCTGAGTGTAGATCTGAAGCAAGGGTAGAACCAGAAGTTATGATAGATCTACGGTGGGGGTCCTCTATATGGGACGTGATTGAATCTTCTACATCTATTATGTATAACATGCTGATCAAACTGAACACATTCTGGTGTCCAAGTTGAGAGGTGGACTGGTCTGCAATCAAGTTTGAACGAATAAAAGTTAGTCTCCAAGCCGTGCCATCTATGCATGTATGTACACACTGCGTGTTGTCGCGCGGGGTTGTTCTGCGGATCGAAGGGACCTCAGGCTGTCAAATAAATCAACCGATCTTGAAATTCTTGAATTTGGTCTAACTTGATATCATCTGAAATCCCAGCTCTGAAATCCTGGTCAAGTTCCAATACATCAAACAGTCTGCCTAGATCACATTAATGATCAGCAGTTTTTTCAAACTGAGTGTGTGCGATGATTTTACTCCAGTGAGGCACGTTGATTAGTTTTGACTCAGGGTATCATAGGCTGGTGCAACTCAATCTTCCTTTTATTTCGCTTCAGCACCCGGGGTGTGCTGGATCTAAGATGCTGATATGGTATACGATACATCACAGTAGTCCCTCTTGTCACGTTCTTCTTGGTTGATTGTTTTGTGCCGTACAGGGTTGTAATCAATGAGACTTCTTGCACATTCTAAGAGATCAGAATGGGTTCATGTTCAATCTCCTGCACGCTAGACCAAATACCAAGAAATCTTCATCAGGCTTGAGTTTATCTCATCAGAGCTGTCATCCAAGATCACTCGTAGACTATGGATATCACACGGTCAAAAAGACACCTAAGCACAAGTTAAAGAAGGGGGTCCATTCCGGATCAGTTGAATCCGGATCTAACTTTGTCACGCAAAATAAAATCTACAAAGCACACCTAAGCACACAAAAAAAAATCGAATAAATTGTCACGAGCGATTTTTACATCCACGATTAACCCTGTTTGTTTCTGATCTCTCCAACCCAAACTTGATTGAAATTCGTGATCAATAATTCTCTTACAAGGTACTTATCAAATTTTCAGCTTTATCATCAATAATGGCCGTCGTAAACGCAAGACGCGATCACAGAATGGAACAAAAGGCTGTAGAAAAAGGAGCGGACGTGATGTCGGTGAATAAGTTGCATATGATTGGGAAACTTGAGGATAATTACCTACTTGATCTACCTGAGCACTACGGTCAACTTCAATTTTTCCAACATGCCACTGGGATCACTGATAAGAGAAGGTTGCGTAATCACATCATTTCTATCGCCAAGGAGGCATACGCTGTTTTCCCTTATCCGTGCATTTGGGGTACATTTTCTTTCGCCTATTGAGCTATCAATCTCTTGCATCATTGTCACTGACACTAACAGGTTGTTTCAACTTACAGCCTTGTATTTCTGTTACACTCGGGTCTTGACACACCCGGCCTATCAGCAAGTCTTGGAGCACTCTCTACTTGACTCAGAACAGGGCCGACAACCAATCTTCTTAGACGTTGGCTCCTTTGGTAAGTGAAAAAGGCATCCATGATACGAAGCGTGAACTTCGCCGTGAGTATTGGCTCAATGACCAATGTTACCTTATTTACAAAAAGTTGGTATCGATCTTCGTCAGGCGGTCTATAGTGGAATGAAAAGGGATAATGTGATCGGAACTGACTTGATTGATGGTAAGCTGAGGAACGTTCTCTCACTTCTCTGAGCTATCAAAGTCAACAGTGTCATTCTTTTGGACAGATTGGGCTAGGCTTGGTGATAAATTATTCTACGAGCAAAATGGGATCCCTTTCGTCAAAGGGAATATCTTTGATTCTGATTTCCTTGAACCGACTCTTTCGAAGAAAAGAGAATTACCTGTCGATTTATATTCCATCAAATCTTTGAGTGAATTGATCGGTTGCGTACGATTTATCACATGTAATTCGGTTTTTCATTTATTCGATGAAGAACAACAATTTGAATTGGCAAAAAGACTTGCGTCTCTCTTGGATCAAAATCAAAGTGGAAGTGTGATCTTTGGGAGTCATGTTGGTTCAGGGAATAGATGTGTGATCGAACAGTAAGTACGGCTCATGATCTATGTACAATTATTTTTGACCATAACTTGCGTTTTCCTCATTTCTTTTTCTTAGCACGGGCGAGCGAGGAATGTTCATGCATTCACCTGAGGTCAGTCTTATACCTTTGACAACCTCATGGAAAGGAATCTCACATTTTCTTTTCTTATTTTGCCTTTCTGGATTTCAATGCCATTTAATTAGTCATGGAAAGCAATGTGGGAACAGATATATGATCCGACGCAGGCAATAATTGAGGTATATCTGGGCCCTCCAGAAAAAGTGACCCATTTACTTGGAGTAAGGGAAATGACGATGCTCTTCTGGTCAATCACAATCCTCTGAAAGACCAACTTCATGTCTTGTAAAAAACCAAAACCAGAAACGGACTTGCGTGATTATCCTCTCTTCTCAGATATCTTGTGGTCTATCCAAACAAAAAAAGCTAGAGCGAAATACTCGCTTGCTACCTATGTATCCTCATTTTACGCCTACAGCGAGCTAGCCCCGGGGGCAATCTGTCTTTATGCTTTTTTTAAAAAATGTTCTTTCAGTAAAATCTCATCTTTTGATAGCTCTTATCAGAAATATCTAGTCCGCGGGTGCGAATTGCGCCATACGGAGCGTTAAGAAAGCGATACAAATTGATACAGACGCGGTTTTCCCAAAATATTGTGGGTGATATGGTGATAGAAGCACATATGTTCAACTAGTATCCAAATCGACCCTAGAACCAAGAAGCCCCGTAGTTCTGTAGTACTATGTAGCATGAGTGAATCCTTTCGCATCATAATCTGGCTCTTGACATATGGAGCGGTTCATTAACATATTGGATTACGAGGTCACATAGGGTTACATACGTCATTTAGACACGAGTTTATGTATGCGCACAATATGGTATCATGGGTAGGATGACAAGGAACGCAATTTTCTTACCAGCATTTTGAGTGCATAGACTCTGAGGTGAAAGATCTGTCATTTATCTCTCAAGCATTGTGATCATTTATTTCTTTATCTCAGTTCCAGCGTAGCTTTATCTCTCTTTAGCACATAGACCTCTTACATCTCTCAGGGTGAATATTTTACTTGATATTTTTTCATCTATAGATACATGATTATGAAGGTTTTGGTTTTTTTTAGTCTTTGTCTTGTAAATTGTGATGACTTCTCATTTGATATGAATAGCAGATCAAATTAATATGTATCTTAAGGCAACAGTTTTGTTGAATTTTCCTGATATCTATAACACGTATCGAAAGTCTAAAAAATTTTTCACATTCATAAAAGCTTTAGTCAAATTCATCATTCTCGAAATTCGGATCACTGCTTCATATCTTCTACAATCGAGCTCACCTGGATCTTGTAGATCAGTCAAATCCCCATTAAGATGATTAAATTTCTGATTCTCCAATGAATGAGGTCGTTGAGTTGACATCCCAACTGATGAACTATTAGTAGTTCTCAAGTTAACCGAAGTTTGGTACTTTCCCGAGCCCGAGTCACTTAACCCAGCTTTCTCGTTCCGTTTTGCGTTTTCATTGGCTAAATAGACCCTCATGACGATGAGAAGTACGCTACAACCGAGATAACACAACCCTATCCCAAACCAAGGTGAGGGATTCTTCGGATTGTACTGATCATTCCAAAGTCGAGGTGCTAAAAAGATCCTTTCTCGCTCGTTAAACAAAATATCTTGAATCAGAATCATCAAAGAAAAGTCACGGACCAATTAAGTGGCCTAAACAGTGACCAATCATCACAATTGACTGGACAGTCACTCTTTCTAATTTTTAACACGTTTGAGCATCAGATTATGAGAATTTATCTCATGTGATTGAATATAACTCAACTAGTGTGACCCTTGGTATTAGAGATGATCAAGTCAAGAGCAATAATATAGGCCTGTAGGCAAGATTCCATCGATGCCAAATTCAGAAATGAGACCATCAGGAGAAGATGAAGGCTTGCGTAGATGTGTGAGGGGCAAACGAACGATAGGAGAAAACCAAGTAAGGTATATAGACGCGATAAGGGTAGCCTTACTACTTTCCGGTCCCATGATGGATAGGACTGTACCTACAACATTTGGAATTTGCATAAAGACTTTAAATGAAAAAAAACATTTTTAGTTAATTGAAACAAAATTAAATCCGTCTGAAAGATATCACGCACCTCCTACGTAAGCCCTGGCTCCACTAAAACATCTCAAAATATACATGGCTATGTAAATATTGACAATATGCATCAAACTAAACGTGCAGCTCAGCGTCGTGGTCTTACGAGCTGAATATCCGAAAAATGAAAACTGTGATCGAATCAAGACCACGAAAGACTTCAATGATCTTGGAAGAATTAGCTACATCATGAGTATATATATACTGACCAGTAGAGCTTGATGACAAGTGATGTTGGGAATGTTGACGAGTAACATATATACAAACCAGATCCAAGTCTTGACGTCACATATGGCCTCCAAAGCCTGTTCCTTATTAAACCATGGTGGTTTATTAAAATCCTAAAAGACGAGTCATTTGATTTAGTGTCTTGAAGAATAAGTAAAAAAATAATAATCAAAAACTCACCTCACTGGGCTCTAACTTTGCTCTCGCAACCTCTCTCATTTTGTCCGTCAGGAACCAGGCCGTTGATGGTGAGTTTGGAAAGAATAACAGATACAGAATAAAGACAGAAAAAGCGATGAAAGAGACCGTGAGGTACAACCATTGCCATGCATGTAGCTGTAAATTGTCATCATTCCTTGATATTAGTCTTTTGAATTCAAGATTCGAGATGCGTTGGTCGAGTGATTTATCACTTGCCTTTTTAGGCTGGTGCCCTGACAATATATATGTCATTAAGCTGTTAAAGATGCCTCCGACTGACTATACGCAAAGTGTATTGAACCCAAAATGAGTCATTGTGAAAATTTCTAATGGAAGATCTATTTCCATTGTTCAGCTTACATTCATCACAAACCAATAACCTAAATCGTGAAAATTTTAGTAAAACCTCAGTTGATCATGACGAACTCGTATTGAATATGGCCCCCAAATTGATCAAGATGACTGACCGATTCTTGGACCACCCTCACTTCGAGAGTAAAACCTAATCAAAAGAATTTAAATTGATTTTATAAAAAAACAATCTTTCATCCCTTTTCTCTAACTTTATCATTGACTTTCACTAACCTTGAAGTAACAGACATAAGTCCAGATGTGATACTAGATTGACATGCTCCAAGTAAAAGTCGACAAAACAATAAGCTTTCAAAACTCTTACATACCTATATGTCCATCCACACAACTATGATCAATTGATTTCTTCAATAAAAGAAAAGCTCAAAGTTTGATTTAAAAACCTAACTGAATGAACTCCCATCAAGATTGAGACCAAGAGGATATTTCCGGTCAAAACTTTACCTACTGGGAAACGTCCGATGAGTAAGTTCTGAGGGAAGACAAAGACTAAGTAGAAAACTAAAGTTCACGTAAAACTTTAAATTCAGTTACATCGGTTTTTGTGAAACAAAGAGGAAAGATGGTAACATACCGTAAAAGGTTGTGCCTAGTGTTGTGAATTCATTAGGACTGATTTTAACGTCTTTTTCTGAAGATAATAAGAATGTATGTCCCAAAATCGTCTTGGCTACACTGCAAAGGGTATAAGATTAGATATGGATGATAGGCTATTGGGTCAAGATGAAAATTTCAAAAAAGCCTACAATTGAATGAAGTAGATGATCATCATCCTATAAATCATGAAAAAAAAAGTTTAACTTTGAGGCACTTGAACTTGTGTTGAACATCTCATAATGAAATCTACTAACAAGGGTAAAACTAACATTCAAAAAATTTAAATTAGGCATGAATCTCATTCATAGTTTGGTCGATTAGGCAGCTCACGATGAATGTCCATCTTGCGTTGAATCTTTAAAGCATCAGAATCGGTGATCATGAAGCCTTCGGATGTTACTTCTTGTGTCTGATGAGATTTTCTCTCTACGATTGCTTGTTCTGTTGATCCATGTAAAGCACTAGGAGGTGTGATTGAATTAAGTGACATTGAAAGACAATTCTGATTCGATTAAGATATGATGATCCAAGTTGAAGTTGACTTATACAATTCCGATCAAAAGGTTTGGAAATCTCCTCATTCAAGTAACCAACTCTTTCGCGAGGAGTCGAAAGAATTTAACCAATCTATCATTCATCCTCACAGGCAGAATTTATGATCACCGACCGGGCCTCTTAAGAATATACTCATCACGACATCAGATTCATCATGGTGGATATCAAATGCTCAAGCTGTGTAAAGTGATTTAATTCGTGTGGAAGGCTGACGGTAAGTGAGATGGGCGTCCTAGATTTACATAAAGGAGAACCACGTTGCTGTTAAGGTGAATTTAGTTGACTTGAATTTCGCAATTCCAATCAAGCTCTATGTCCTGAACTGTTGACGAAGTTTGAACCTTTTGCTTCTGATTTATTCATCTTGACCAGCGTGCAATAAAGACTCACCATGATTCACATTCAATACGAAATCCTTCGTGCTCATCCAACCTTAAATCAAATGCATGTTTCAACACACTCATCAGAGTTGTTGTGGAGTCATCCGGTGGAGTTTTCCCACATTGTAGATTGACCTATGTACAGCTGTTCCAAGAAAGATTGACCACTTTTTTCAAAAAAAGTTGTCGCCGCAGCGGGTAAAACCAGAGCAAAATCTCGTTTACAGGTTTTGATTTTTCTGTATTTGTTCCAATTAGCAGAGAAACAAAATCAAGTGAGAGACAATAGGGGTTGGGCGAAAATCCTCTGACTTTGACCCACGAGGATTCCGCCACACGAATACCATCGAAGACGCCCGAAGTCTTTGAGCCAGAGATATCACAGATCTTGGCCGAGACCAGCTGCCCCGATCTATCCAACCTTTTGTTATACTCGGGGCCCATGCAGAGTTGACTGACCGACGTACAAAATCATCCTACCACCCGCCGAACACACCCTCCAACTGGTGAGTCCATTCGACCCCTACCACTTTGATACTTTTCCTAATACTGACGGTTTTTATCACTTTCCCTGAACTTCGTCGCTATCTTACTTCAACAAAGAGACCCGCACCGATATCGGGCATGTAAGTCATCCAACTATGATCTCCGTGCGTTTTCGCTGATACCTCGATTTCGTTCGCCTACCATAGGACTTTCCAGCGTTTGACTCGCAAGGCCTTATACCGAACGAAATCATGGTCCAACGACCCTATGCAGATACTTTCCGTATGGCTCGTGGCTGACGTGGCCTCTCGGAAACGGATTGCTCACCTCCTCGAAGAAGAGGCCCTGCGGCGCCGCATCTCATACTACGGCCATCAGCGTGTTCATGTTGAAACATGGACACCGCGGGTCTGTTATATGACCACTCGATTTTGGCCGGACGAAATAATCGAACTGCATCACCGCTTGTCCTTCCCTCCGTCGATTGTTCTAGACAACGGATGCATCGAAACGGGCCCGACGGCGCTGGCAATCTTGTTAGCACGACTGGCTGTGCCCAGCCGGCATTTCGATCTAGCTAGCATTTTCGGCCGGGACCGAAGCATCATCGGTCGAATTGTTCGGCATGCCCAGGAGTGGATCAAAATCAACTGGTGCCACTTACTCAAGTGGAACCCACGTCAATTACATCCTGCGCGTCTGGAGGAATACGCTCGCGCTTTGGTCGTTGAAAAGAAATGTCCCATGCACAACTGCGTGGGGTATATCGATGGTAAGTTTGTCATCTCAGTAAGCTCGCGCGGTGCTAGTACTGACCAACATGGATTTGTTTCGAATCCAGGAACCGTGTGGAAAATCTCGCGTCCAAAACATGCGCAAGCCGTTTTCTACAACGGCCACAAACGGTGCCATGCTTTGAAATTTCAGGCTGTGACGACCCCCGAGTGAGTTTTCTGCTAGTCCTTTACGTTTACTTCTCTTTATCCTTGGGTGATTAAACTGATCATCTATGTGGGTTTTTTTGGGTTCAGTGGTTTGACAGTCGATCTCAGCGAGGCTTATGTAGGCTCACGACACGACCAGGCTATGCTGAAGGATACCCAAGTCGAAGGGATCCTCCGCCGACATGCCAAGGGTCTTAATGGACAGCAGATGATGATTTATGGCGACAAGGGGTATACAGCCACCGATGTCATCATGACACCTTTCCGAGGCCATCAAGATCGTTTGGATTTTCGCCAAACGATCTTCAATAGGGCAATGTCTCGGTGTCGGATCGGCGTAGAGCATGAATTTGGAAGAGTTCACAACGTCTTCCGGCTAACCCAATATGAAGGTCAGTCGTTAACATTCCATTCACGTAGTGATCTCATAAGAAGACTAATGAGGTATGTTGTCTTAGACAATCTACTCTTTTTCAAGAACAAACTGAACGAGCTCTATCATGTGGCGGTATTCTTCAAAAACTGTTTGATATGTGTTGGGCGTGGCCCAGGTAACTCCCCCCTCCCCCCCCCTTCTTTAGCCGAGTACCTCGCTGGTATTTAATGTATATAGATGAGTATGTACTACTATCACTTGTGACGATGCACGGTATAAAGTGTGGCTATGTTACCTCGTTCAGTTGAGCCAAAAATGATCAATCAATTACCCGAGTGGCATTTGATCGAACCTACGCCTCTGATCAATGAAAGTCGTCGGCTGCTTGATTGGTCAAGCAGGCGACCGCTTTGATTTTGATCGATCGGGAAACCGGGCGATTCATGCCCTGTTTACCCTTCCTTAAGTGTCCAAGTGAGGACGACTTTAATGTACTCAGGGGCCTGAAGCACCAGCCGATTCAGTATCCCACGTGCCTTCTGATGATTTCAGTCCACCTTTAGTGACTGAAATCGTACTGAAATCATGGCCATCCCTTTTGCATGCCCATGTAGCTGATAACAAACTTGTGTGGGGGGCTCAGCTTCCTTTCCGAGGTTATAGTTCATCCAAACTCGAAAGAACTACCCTCGGAGCCTTTGTGACTGTTCAGAATGCAGAGAGGCTGAGTGCGCTCAAAAAAACGGATGGAGGCCAAAGTGACAGGTCACTTTTGCCTCTGGCTCAGGATCCAGCCAAAAGTAGGGCTCTGATGATTCCAATAGCATTTCAAACGGTTTTCCATGAGAAACATAGATACATGAGGTAGGGAGGGTTGCGGAAGCGAGGTAGGTTACAAATGGGATGATCTAAGGAATGGGAGTGGGGGGTACAAGTCCTGCGAGATGTTTCATCATCACCTCCAGTGCTTCATTCAGGGAGCCCATTTTGGCTTCGAGCGCATCGAACTTCTGGGTGGTAGTGTTGTCTAAAGGAGGGTTGGATGAGGTGGCTCGAACTTTATCGAATTCCAACCGCTGACGTTGTAATTCGATTTCGGCATTTCGATGATCCGCTAGGGACTGAGCCATAATCCGCTCGTTTTCGTTTCGATTGTGGGCAATCACCAGTTCGCGCTCGTAGAGCGCGTTGATGCGTTCGTTCTGTTCAGCTTGGGCTGCTAAAGAGACCTCATTCCATTTGCCCAGCTCGCCTCGAAATGCGTTCAGTTCATCTGTGGAGGTGTTCGTGATTGAGGATTGTTTCCCCTTTCTGGAGGAGCTGGGGCTTGAGGAGCCTTCGAGGTCCCCATTGCTGACGGCGTCTTTGAGGTTTTCGATCGCCTTGTTTGCATATTCTTCCCGAACAGCCTCCGCAAGGAGAGACCTGCCTTTAATCGCCTCGCGTTCCTCCTTACCAGCCAATTTAAGAGCACGACCGGTCTAGATTTCCCACAATAGAAACAAAGCAACTATATTTTGGTTAGTCATCAACTCGTTAGAATGGGCAGGTGAACATACGCTTACTTCTTCCTCATCCTGAACTGACCGTATCAAACCGCGCAACTCCTCATCATCCTCATCTGTCCCACTATCCATCTTACTCCACCCCTCGGCGGCAGCAAGCCATGTCTTGATCTGAGTGTATCGTACTTGAAGGACTCTGCTGTTGGGACTGTCGCAAAGCTCTCCAAACGCATGACGCGTTCCTTCATCGGTCTAGGTGACATTAAATGAATCAGGAATTGTATGATTATCAGAGTGGAAGAAAAAGAATCACACTTACTTTTAACCAGAGGGCACATTCATGAAACACCTTCCCCTTCTGACCATTTGACCCAAAAGGACTAAGGGCTTCCAACGCCCGCATGAAGATCAAATCTAGTCGATTAGGTGAATCCTTTTTGAATTTGAGTGCCGGCTGGTCCGATCCTCCGACACTCGGTGTTTCTTCTTTAGCCAGACGTATGGCACGTGGAGCTCGTTTGCGAGTCGCAGGTCGCACCGAGGTAAGGCCGGACGAAGTTTCCTTCGGGGTTTCCGCAGTTGTTGGCTCAGATGACGCACGCTTCAAGTCGTCCTCGGCCACCTTCAAAGCCTCCGTGTAGTAGCCCAATATGCAGCGATCAAGTATGTTGACGTTGGCTTGCCATTCGTACAACTCGTGCACTGGCATGGCCCAGAAATTCGGGCACTGCTCGATTTCAGTGATGTTGACCTTTTGGCGAATCGGAACTGCACCATTTGTAGGCGACCCGAGGGAAGTTGAAAACCTGTTTTTTTTTTCAAAAAGAAAAACTCAGGGAAAAGTGCGAAGAGAAATAGCAAATGGAACACTTACCCGGGAATTGCTTGAAAACTAGCCAAACCGCAAGAGAAAAAAGCACCAGATGAAAGAAAACCAGAATCTCGGGCGGATGATTAACATCCGCCCCAGTTTGAATATCGAGTAGGACGTAGGAATCGGAATGGCTTACCTTTCCACTTCAGTGGAGCCACCTTGCAGAACCGAACCTGTACTCGAATGAGAACTGGGCCAAAAGAACGCACAATTTACAAAGGTCAGAGAGAAGATTTCACCATCCCCGAAGAAAGAATGAGTCAATTTTATTTAGGAGTGATACTTACGTTGCCACTCGCTTAGGGTTATATTGAACGGGACTGCTCGGTGCCGGTCTCTTCAAACCCCTTCTTACTGGATTGATCGAGGAAGCTGATTCGCTATCATGAGTACCAGCGAGGGCCAAATGTTCACCGATACCGGGGAGCCTAGCCGGAGTTCGAGCGGGCATACCCCATCCGTTTTCTTCAACCTCGCCCACGGTATAGAATTCCCCTGGAGCGACTTCAACCACTGGCCAAGAATTTAAAAAAAGAGAATCAGAAAAGAACCCCTAGGTATAAAGAGCAATGTAAAACGAGACTCACAATTGTCTAAGGGATGACGAGCATGCAAATGCATGGGTGAGTTCAAGACTGAACCGTCCCATGGCTAATAAAAAGTCAGCTTGATGATGATCATGGTTAAAGTATCAAGATTAAACTCACTCTACCATCGATTGGACTAAAGCTTCCACCGATTTCCGCAATATATTGGTGACATCTTGATTCTTGCTGATTCATCTTCAGATGTTTGGTCCAATAGAAAGTCTACGTTAGATACGGTTTAAAAGGTATTGCTCCAAGGGGATGAATGAGAACGGGAGGAGCTTAGCTAAAAATCCCATGCTGGTGCTTCAGCTGGCACGTTTTATACCAAAAAAACAGTTCGTCAGTTACAAGATAGAGAGGCCAAGGCCAAACAAAAAGACTCACCATCAGGATGTCCACACGTCTGAGCCTGCGAGTGGCTGATGCTGATGCCATAGGGGATCGAGAGGAAGGGGCCACCACCACCACCAAACGAGTGATGCCGGATGAGGACCGAATGCCAAAGGTCCCACATCCTTATCGGGTGGTGCCTTTGGGCCTCAGTTCGGGAACCACCGGGGCCACCCACCCATCTGTGAAAGGCTTGTCAGACTGGGCTCAAGTGGTCTTGATGGCGCTTTTGGCTGGGGAGTGGACGCATCATTTGAATGCAGAGCCCATAACATGGTTGGGCCGGGTTGTACGTCACCCTATTTTTTTTAGTGCCTTAAAGTTGACTAAAAAAAATAGGGATTTTTGATACTGTTTGAACAGTGGCTTCTAAGCTTGCGAGGCAAATTCAACTACAGTTGAATTGCATTATTGCAGCAAATCGCCCAACCCCTAATACCCGAGTTTTGCACCGCGACGGAATTTTCAAAAAAAAATCAATCTTTGTTGAAACGGCTGTACATATCTGCCACCGAGAATTATGGCTTGAATTGTCAGGAATTGTCCAATGTTGAAATGTGATTTGAAGATGATGTATGGATGTACATATATGATATAAGAGCATCTCCTACGCGGCCAGATCCGCAAAATTGATACAGGCCTGTACTAATGACATTTGAGCACTGTATTTTGGACTTTGTTTCCAGCCACTGCACCGCGCAAACTGGAAATTTCATTGGAAGTCCTGCCCATGTCTAAACGTGAACAATGTGTCACATTGTGCACTTTGGAGCCGTCAAAGTGCCAATCAAGTATTTGGAACAGCCCGATCAACCAGGCCATATACCCAATGGCCGCCATTTGGATTGCAATCATTGCAATCACAGGCCATATAAATATTTGTGGTGCAATCATTGTGCTCATGTATGTATGAGCGCGCGTGCATTGCATCCAATTGTGAAAGACCTCCAAATGTGAAAGATAGGCCAAGCAGCCAGTGAAATGATCGCAAATCTTGGCCTCTTTCGTAATATTTTGTTCAACACACTGGCACTGCAAAGGAACAATCATGGCACAATCACGCGCAGACATACATACTCGTCATGTATGACCGCGCAGAAGCATAGGCATAGGCCTAGGTTAAGATATGACTACACTATATATAGTGTAGTCATATCTTACGGTGATTGCTCCTTTGTCCATATCCTTAATTTTTTTTGTTCATATCATACCATACTTCCTGAGCGCTTTTCATATATACATACTTGTGTGTTTCATCTATCTTATTCCATCACATCCTTCACTAACTACCCTTGCATTTCAACATCCTAGTCAGTAAATCACAATGAATAATGCCAACTTAATCCAATTTTTATCTCAATACCATGTAGGAGTGAATATACGCTCTCAAATGGTTTCAAACGCCACTACTCCGCTTGTCTCAATGAATCATGACTTACTGCCCCTGCTCCTGGCAATTGAGTAACACCAATCATCCGGGGGGTCTCACCCTGGTCGTGCCCCCAACCTCTGCCGCGACGCGCCACTCGGACATGCTCAACTCATGCATGACTATTTCTCAACTGACCCTGTCTTTGGTGAAGGACACTTTCGTCGTCGCTTTCAAATGCCTTGGTCGTTATTTTTACGGATTATGACAGCGCTAGGCAAGGAAAATGTATATTTCACCCAACGCCGCAATGCTTTGGGTAAGTAAGGCTCTTTACTTACCAATTTTGGAGCTTTTTATTGATATTAATGTATTCTGTTTTTCAGGTAAAGCTGGCCTCTCGCCCCATCAAAAGGTCACCGCTGCCATTCGCCAACTCGCCTACGGAACTACTGCCAATCAAAACAATGAATACCTGCGTATTGGAGAGTCCACTGTGTAAGGTTGTGCAATCACAGCCTTCACTGGGAATGATTTCTCGCGAGGCCGAAGCCAAACAGAACAATCACCAAGTATAGATTCCTGAGACCAAGAAACAATCAATAAGAAACAAATAGCGAGAAAGAGGAAAGAGAGATCCTCCATTTGAGAAGTCCTACCTGAGACCAAGAAACAATCAATAAGAAACAAATAGCGAGAAAGAGGAAAGAGAGATCCTCAAGAGAAAAGGAAAAAGAAAACGGAAAGGGAGGAGAATAAGAACTCCTATAAACCCCTCTGTGTAACAACACTACTGTAAACCTGTACACACACATACTATCACTATAACCCATGAACCTCCCTTTACACCCCCCCCAACTAAGAAAAAGATCCCACCAAAAAGGACTCCCCAACAACCTCTAAGCTTATCATGTTGTAAAATCTAGCAAAAAGAAAAGAAAGAAAACAGAAAGAAAGAAACAAAGAAGAAAAAGAAAAAAAGAAATTCAGAAACAGAAAATTCGACCAAGATAGACCATCAACATTGCCCCCTAAAAGACCTCGAATTGTGAGAAAAGCCCATTGACCGTCGTTACGCCGCGACACGACCTGAAGCAAGACAAAATTTTTGTGCTCACAGGCGTGGCCAAGGTGTTGTTGCAAAACAAAGAGGAGGTAGAACCCCGCGGCGGTGCATACTTAAGAAGGAAACTTACTTGCACACAATAAGTCCTCGCCCTTTCAACAACAATCCGGTGGTAGATCCGTCCGATATTTCTTCAGCTTTGAGATGTGAAATACGTTGTGTGTTTTATCCCCCGCGGGAAGCTGCAGTTTGACATCTCTACCTCCATTTACAACTTCAAGGACCTTATAAGGACCTTCAAACCTCGCTCTCAACTTCGCAACCTTCCCACCCACGTGTGCGACTCTGTTCGTACTCTCAACCAACACCAAATCCCCTACCACTAGCTCCAGATCACCCCCTCGTCTCTTGTTGTATTGTAATGCCTGATCCACTCTAGCTGTCCATAATTGATCCCGACAGCGCGCCCAATCCGCTTGACGTAGTGCAATCCAGCGTTCCACGTCCTGAGCCGACCCCTCTTTCGAAGAAGGAATCGGAAACAGACGGGGTTGGTGGCCCAGTACAAACCGCATTGGCGAAACTCCAGTCGCCGAGTTCACCGCTGAGTTGATCGCAAACTCGACCGATGGGAGTGATTCTAGCCAACGTCCTTGTCGTCCTTGAGTCGAGAAACGCAGAATTTGACCCAAGGTCTTGTTTGACCGTTCAGCGCGACCATCCGCTTGGGGATGATAAGCCGTAGTAAGATTGATCGTGATACCTAAAAGACGATGTAATTCTTTCCAAAATCGTGAGACCCATATCTTATCTCTATCCCCTATCATGTCGTCGGGAGCCCCAAAGATTGACAACCAAGAGTTGAACAAACGGCGTGCTGTCTTCTCGGCTGAATCTTTTTGGTTTGTCGGGATGAGTCGCACAAAACCGGTCAATCTACACGTACACGACAACAACATGTCATACCCCGACACCTTGGGAAAAGGTCCCACGAAATCTAGCGCAATGCTGCTCATAGGACGCCGCGGCAAGTTCGTACTTTGAGCTCGACCAGGTAATAAGGTCGTCCGTGCCTTGTGACGTTGGCAGTCATCACATCGACCAACCCACTTCTCCACTTCCACTGACATACCAGGCCAGAAAAACTCCGATCGCAGTTGGTTATATGTTTTTAAATATCCAAGATGACCAACCGCTCGATGAACCGAAGCCATAAGTCTTTCACGTAGCCCCTCCACCGCCGGCACCACAACTCGATTGTCCATAACCATCAATCCATCTCTCCACTCACAATTCTCACGCAGTGGTAGCACTTTTGACAATTTAACGCAAAAGGCATCCGTAGCATACCCCTCGACAATAGCTTCGCGCGCAGACGTATCCATGCCTGGCTCAGATTCCGCGATGGCCGCTGAGTCCACCCGCGATAGTGCGTCAGCCACGGAGTTGTCCGATCCCTGAAGGTATTTGAAATCAAGGTCGAACTGCGAGAGCGTCTCCAGCCACCGCGCCTGGCGCCTACTAAGGTTACGTTGATTCAGTAAGTAAGTCAGCGAGTGGTGGTCTGTCATAACGTTCACTTTGAGACCTAGAAGTAGAAGCCGCCATTTATTCAGTGCATGAATTACTGCCAGAAGCTCTTGTTCATGTACTGGATAATTGCGTTCAGCGCCCGTCATCGTACGTCCATCGTAAGCAATAGGCCATGCCGTCTCCCAGTCCTTGCCTTGAAACAAAGCTGATCCTAGTCCCAACCCACTCGCGTCAGTAAAAAGCCACACTGGTTCCTTAGAGTCATAATCCAGATTGTGCAACACAGGCAAGGTCGTTATCATGCGTTTAATATTGTTGAACGCTTCATCTTCTTTTGCTGACCACTTGAAATCCTCCGGCTTTCGCTTTGAACTGGTGAGTGGTGTTAACGTGCTCACATATCTTGACAACCCTTCAATAAACTTCTTCATCCATTGAACCGTCCCTAGAAATTCCTTCAACTGTTTTGGCGTCTTCGGTGTCCTCCATGTTGCTACTTTTTCAACCTTCTCTTCATCCGCGCTGATACCATCCTCACTAATGACATGACCTAAGAATTTAATTCTCCGACGAAAAAGTTGAGTCTTCTTAATCCCACAATAAAGGTTCGCAGCCCTGAGACGTAATAATACTTCTCTCAGATGCTTCTCATGTTCCTCGACTGTCTGTGAAAAAACCACAATGTCGTCAATATAGATCACACACACTTTATTAACCAAATCCCCCAATGCTTCCTCACATCGGCGTTGTTGAGTAGCTGGAGCATTTGTGAGGCCCATGGGCATCACCACCCATTCATATAGGCCCCACGGCGTTTTGATGGCAGTTAACGGAATATCTTTTTCTTCCATTAGCGTCTGGTAGAAAGCGTTGATCTGATCAAGGGATGAGTATATCTTGCCAGCCCCCACTCTCCTCACAATTTCATCCGGATTTGGCAGTGGTCCACGATCCTTAACAGTGTACTTATTCAGTTTTCGGTAATCACAAATCATCCGAGGTAACGCCTTCGGATCCTTCTTTGGTATGATCATCGAAGGTGATGCATATGGGCTGGTTGATCGTCGTAATCTTCCCGCCGCGACATGTTGATTTATCAGAACTTTCCACGCGTCCAAATGTTTGTGCGGGTAGCCATATTGACGTTCGTTAATCTGCACATCCGGGTCAGTTAGAATAATACGGTGCCGAATCCGTGAAGCATCCGATTGCAATCTTTCCGGAAATACTTCATCCCCCTCTAATTCAGGGTCCTCTGCTACTGCGGGAAGTTCTTCCGGGAATAGATCTTCAAACTCCTTCAACATCGCCACCTCCCTCATTGTAAAGTCATTCACCTCTTGCACCTTCTCAGCATTTTCAAAAACCGTCTTAACCAGCGCTTCACGCTTTTCTGTTAACTCACGCAACTCCCTCTTCTCATCTATCACACGTTGTTCACGAAAACAAAACCCATTCTTTGCATTGCGTAGCAGTCTCTGAGACAAACAAACATCAAGCTGGTGCTTGGACAAAAAGGGAGCACCCAAAATTAAGTCATAGTCCCCTCCCAACGGTGCAATCTTGAACGCTGTCGCTCCGAAGGTAAACAAAGGGTGGGGTGCCTTGATATTAGCGAAGGTATACTCCTTCAAGGTGAAGGGATTGGGTTCAGATTGGATCGCCGGACGTACCGAGATTGGAACCGGTAGTGGTCGTCGTACCAGTCGAAGCTTGTTAGCCGACTGCTCCGATATCAGGCTCGTCCCTGCACCAGTATCGATCAAAACGCGTAACGTTATGCCGTTTACAAGCCAATGCATGATCAGGGTCTTTCCCACCGGAGATGTCTTAGTAGGAGGTATGTACTCAGGCGTAATCAAGTCCTCGCCATCTTGACGCTCATTGAGGTGGTTAATCATTTGCTCATATGCCGCCAGATCCGCACGTCCCAAATCAGGAAAAGCTCCCACCGCTGCAACGTCCACCTCCGTCGAACCGACAGCTGCCACATCCACTCGACGCTGTGGGGGACGAGACGTAGTCGCAGGAGCCGAAGTACGAGGGCCCACCGTCGTAGCGTTCGTCTTAGGAGGTGGGTACGGTGGCGCTCGCGGGAATTCCATAGGCACAGAGAAAAAGGTACCGTTTTGCTTAGCATCGCACCCACCCAGCCATTTGTCGCAAGGTGTCTTGCATCGTGGGCATAAGCCAATCGAACGCATGTAAGCCCCGAATCGCACATTACGAGCAAGAGACTCCTCAGAAGTTAGAGCAGGACGTGTGGCAGATGGATTTGGTGCAGAAGGCCGTTGAACAGGTCGAGTTGACAAACCAGGCGGAGCAGGAATAGCAGTCGACGAACCCGTTCGTGGTGCGGGTGCATCCCGCTTCTCAATTTCTTGAGCCAACAACCAAATGGATCCGAAGCGCTCCTCGAAGATGGGGAAGGAGAAGACCCTTGTACTCGGGTCCACACTATTCTTCACAGTCCGATCCATCTGGACCCACGCCTTGAACGCTCCGGCCGTGCCACCTACTACCGCATGGGCCAGTGACTCATCCGAACACAACTCAACTCCTATCTCCTCCTGGATCAGCCTTGCCCGAGCACAATAGGCTGTGCTGGATTCATTCGGTTTCATCGTAAGCAATCGAAGACGCTCCTTGGCTGCATCATCCCATCCCACAGGAAGGACCACACTCTGCATTTCCATCATAACCGCCTCCCAAGTCTTCCCCGGGAAATTCTTTTCAGAGCGACGACACCATGATGACGCAGGATCGTTCGCCAAAACCAAAGGTAGGATCGCGAATCGGTCCTCAGGGCGAACGATCTGTTTGACCCTAAAGATCGTCTCCATCTGGTACTGCCACATACGAAACGCCGCGACATCCCCGAACTTGCCTTTGTAAATGGGCCAGTCCGAGGCTCTAAATTTAGAGAGGTCAGGTCCGGTGTATACCGGGATCGGAGGGGTCTCCGCCACTGATGGCAGGGAGGCTGGCACGTTAAAGAGGTTACGCCGTTGATTGGCTGCCGGGGTAGATGTGAAGATCTGAGTACCGTGTTGAGTGTCATCCTGAGCATTGGTTGGTCGCTGAGTCGCAGTAGTTTCAGGTGAGGCTGACTCGTCACGTTGGTCGTTCCCCCCCGACTGGTTAAGCAGAAGAGCGCGTAAAAGCCCACGAATTTCCCCTAATTCGTTCCGAAGCGATGCATTCTCCGTCAATATATTCTTATTGTCGGACTCTATACGAGCCATGTGAGCGCTGATATCGTCCATCGGAGGGATGGTAGACGAAGGTTGATCGGGTGGTAATGAAGTCGACATGTGAGTTTGGTTCATAACGCGAGTGTTATTACCCTCAGAACTGATAAATGATCTGTCCGGATCGAATGTACCCGGCAGACTGTGACGTGGTTGAGGTCGGGGCAGCAACCTACGAGGCTGCTCTGGCGAAACTGACTCAACCGAGATTTGGTCCAGGGTGACAGATGTTGACTTAGGTGGCCACGTTGCCGTGATGATAGGATACCCACCCGGATTCGCGGGGTTAACGATTGAATCCCAGTGACGAGAGAGGTAAGAATTACTTTGAGACTCGTTGTGATGATCCGGAGGGGCCGATACAGGTCTAGTAGGAGATGAGTGTATTTCGCCCCCAGGCACTTGATACCGCGGTTGAGGCGCCGGTAAACGTGACGGGAAAAGAAGGCGTTCAGGATTATCAATGCGGGGAACTGTTTCACCAGGGTTACGGCGAGTTGAGCGGGTAAAAGTCAAGCGGTCGCCAGACATCAGAGGTCGCAGGGTTGACACCAAGGTATCGCAGGATGAGAAGGCCAAGCAAGTATAGAGTTCCGGGAACAGGTACAGGCAGGAAATACCAGAAACGAGGAAAAAAAATTGAGAGTGAATTTTGAATTAAAGTTAATCGGAAACGCCACACGACGTCGGAGACCGAGTAATCGTATTAATAGTTCGATCGACGTTTGAATCGAAGAATGGTGTTGTTCAAAAAAGTGTAAGGTTGTGCAATCACAGCCTTCACTGGGAATGATTTCTCGCGAGGCCGAAGCCAAACAGAACAATCACCAAGTATAGATTCCTGAGACCAAGAAACAATCAATAAGAAACAAATAGCGAGAAAGAGGAAAGAGAGATCCTCCATTTGAGAAGTCCTACCTGAGACCAAGAAACAATCAATAAGAAACAAATAGCGAGAAAGAGGAAAGAGAGATCCTCAAGAGAAAAGGAAAAAGAAAACGGAAAGGGAGGAGAATAAGAACTCCTATAAACCCCTCTGTGTAACAACACTACTGTAAACCTGTACACACACATACTATCACTATAACCCATGAACCTCCCTTTACACACTGCCATCAGATGTCTCCTGGAGTTCTGCAGCGGAGTGATTCACATTTTTGGTCCTCATTATCAACACCAACCAAACGCAGCTGATGTTCAGCGCATCATTGCCGACAACGCCAAACGTGGTTTCCCCGGAATGTTCGGATCCCTGGATTGCATGCATTGGCAGTGGAAAAACTGTCCAAAAGCCCTCCAGGGCCACTTCTCCGGTCGCAAAGGGAAGCCCACGCTTGTCCTTGAGGCTGTCGCGACTCGAGATCTATGGATATGGCATTCATTCTTTGGAATGCCTGGTGCCATGAATGATATCAACTTCCTCAAGCGTTCCACTCTTTTCAATGAGCTTTTGCGTGGAGAAGTGCCACAATGTCATTTTGCCATCAACGGCCATAATTATCACACTGGATATTACCTCGCCGATGGGATTTATCCAAGTGGTCCACATTGATCAAAACTTACTCTGCCCCGTCAGCTCCAAAGCTTAAGGTAAGTGTAGTGTAATTCTCTTTGTATTTAATCAAAAGGGTTGATGTTGACATTGCATTACTCTTATGATTCATCTTAGTTATTTGCAAAATACCAAGAAGCAACTTGCAAAGATGTCGAGCGTGCTTTTGGTGTACTTCAGGCCCGCTTTCACATTATCAAAGGTGCTGCAAGGATGTGGCAACCCGTCTCGCTTGCTCTCATCATGAATGCTTGTATAATCTTGCATAACATGATTATCGAGGCTCAGGGAGGCCAAGTGGGAGAAGAGTTTTTGGAGGAGGAAGACTTAGTTCCCCCTCCTCGGCTGGCCAGGCCTAAAGGTTTGACTGCTCGCTTCATGCACGCTAGAAGCGCTTACCATGAGGCTGATGCTCATATGGCCCTCTGTAACAATTTGATTGATCATATTTGGAACAACCAAACAGCTGCGGAGGTGCAGGAAGGTGATGTTTAGAGTTCCTTTGGTCTATCTGACATGTTTTCTTTCTTTCTATCTTAATTCTCTCTCTTTTGTCTTTTCTATTATTTCAATACTCTCGCTTATTACACATGTTGTGGTCTCTGTTGTTTCTGCTCCCGTGCTTCCTTGCTTGTGTATAGTGTATATAATATACTCCTGTTCTCAACTTCATTGCTTTCAAAAGAACGAGTGAATAGAGAAACAAATGAGAGAGAGCAAGAGAAATATACAGTGGGCTAGCTACTGCTCACATCACTCAACCAAGGATGTTTACAAACGGGTCTGAGTCATTCATGATCTCAGAATGAGATACCCTCTGATCAAGCCATTTCCATTTGACATCATGCTCAAATATGTTCACAAACATCTCACCAAGCCTCTGACGGCGTAAGTAGTGAGCAGCCTTTGCCTTGGCACCTGGATTTTGCAAGTAGGGCCCTTTGTAGGTGTAAACCAAGTACAACGCCTGACAAAGATGTATGAAGTCTTTGCAACACTTCTTCTGTATAATGTATTTGATGTCACGCTGGGCTTTGTCAAGGCGCCATTGACGCTGATATGATTCCAGACAAAGACGTGCTTGGATCAATCCCGGGCTGGCAGTAATCTCCCTTGTAGCTTCCCCAGCAACTAGATTGGAAAGAAAACATTTGTCAATCATCCCCATCTAAGAATGGGGTGAAGTTACATACCTGAAGACCGGCTATTTCCATTTCTAGAAGTAGTGGACCTCATATCGTACATCCTCTTCTGGCGCCGCGAGTATTGCATTGCCCGAGGGCTGAGATGACCATGGGGCAAGTGATTGCATATCCAACAATCTACATTCATTCAAGCGGTTAAAGCCATGTTCTGTCTAGAAAAAAAAGGAGACAGCTCGATCCACTAACCTGTGTGAAGATCCAAAGCAGTTCTAACACACCAGAGAGTAAGATCATCACATGCAGAATTCATGTGTTTGGACATTGACTCTCTTGACTTGACAAGTAGATATCAATAAGAGAAGACAGAAAGTTTTTGCGGAACAATGATTTGGGATTTACACAAGTTAAGAGAATCAATGGTCATAGAAAAGTAGAAGAAGTAGTCAAATGATGAACAAGAGGAAATAAATTTGAGGAGATGAAGGTCACACTGTGAGCTGCTCATAGACGCTCCTTGTATGCATCAACCTGGTACGCGCGCGCCATTACTACACTCACGTGCAAGCTGCAAGACACAACTTGATGACAAATATGATTGCGGATGAGCAGCTACTCGCGTCTCCAGCAACAGACTCAGTTAATCACATGAAATAATGCAATTGCATCTTAAATGGTGAACAAAAGTAGTGAAAAAAATACCAAGGAAAAGGAAACACGGCGACAAACAGCAGTAAATCACAGTTAATGACAAAGTAGTACTAAATACAATGTAGTACAAATTCATTCAGCTTCCCTGAGCACACGGGAGCGGCAAATGATCTCTTTTTGGTGTTCTTCAATCTCAGCTCGTGCAACGTTGTCAAGCTTTGACATCTCTGTGGTTAGGATAGTCCAATCCACCATACTTTGGAGAGAGGCCTGAGCAGCTTTTCCCTGTAATGCAAGCTCACGGTTCAGCTCATGATTGGTGTCAGCCACAGAGTTTTGACTCTTCAACATCAAAGCCTGATTTTCCAGGATTTGCAGAACGAGTTCTTCAGCTAAGTTTGACCGGCCTCTTTTGGCCTGCTTAGATCCAATTGGACATTCCATTGGCGGCAAGGTGTCAAGGTTGCTGGAAAGATTGAGCTCACTGAGTTCTTGAGAGCCATTGGTATTGCCACAATGTTGAACATAGAAAGGATTCTCTTGCCACTTTGGTGCATCTTTGACAATGTTGTAGCTGCTGACATCCTTGAAAGCGGTGTTGGCGTTGTTTTTATACAAAGCTAGAGCATCTAAGACTTGATCTGCATTGGACTTCCCACTTTCATTTAACATGAGAATTTGGCTGAAACAACTGGCAAAACGCAACATGCAGGTGTTGAGGACTGTCCAGTGTGTGGCGAGTGACTTGGCAGATCGCTGGTTCTCCTGAGGCATCCAAGAGTTAAAGTCATTGGCAATTTTCCCTCAGAAGACCATAGACTTCTGTTTGTTCCCAGTGATAGAATCTTGGGAGATGTGAAGCCAAGAGACGCACAGCTGGTTCAGAGATGGTTTGTCAAAACTGGATCCACATCCAGAGTTGGGCTGGTTGCTTGTAGACCTGCTAGTAGACTGGGTTGTATTAACTTGAGGCTGAGTCAAAGTGGGGCTGGGTGTAAATTGAGAGCTAGCAGGGGCGTTCCAGTCCACATCTTGAGACTGATCTCGACTATGACGAAGAGGTCCAAGCTTCGAAGGAGGCATGAGTGAATCTGAGCGGGCTTGATACTGGTAGTTACTGTACTGGGAATGAGCCCCAACCGAATCATCTTGGCCGTTTGAATATCTGCCTGCTGAATTGTCTGATAGATAATTGTGATTAAAACAAATACAATACGATAGTCGTGTAGTAAGTATCAGATACATACTACACTCACTTTGCTGAGTACTGTACTGGGAATGAGCCCCAACAGATTCCTCTCGGCCAATCGAATATCTGCCTCCAACAGAGCCATCATCAACATATATAGTGGTCCTGCCACTGCTGGCTCAAGCAAAGGCCGCTGAATTCTGCATGGTTGTATGATCACGGATATAGCAAAGGATGCAGAGTAGAGTTAAGAAAGTGATAGCGTAAATTATTGTGATTATTCTTTGTAGACGTTTGTGTCTAGTAAATAACCGTTGGTAGCTATCATTTATACCAGCACAAAGTCACTATGGTAGACAGAGTTTGCCATAATCCGTGCAACCACTCTGTTCATGGATGGGCAAGATGATTGCTCACACCCATGTGCAACTGTGTCTGGAACAGGTTCAGATGCTCATAGCACAGACACTGTTTGGTACTTTTCTCCTCCATGGGCAAGAGACGCGCTCACATCCATGGGCAGATTGTCTTCAAGTGGGTGAGTGTGGTTTTTAGTGATCGATCGGATCAATCACCATAATCTTCGTCTGATTCCAAGTAGTGATATGACACTCGCTTTTGTCCAAACTGGCCCACAATGCAACCAAATAGGGTCTCAATGAGAACCTTTGGAGTCCAAATGGGGAGACTTCAAGTTTACGGCGAGGTTAGCATAAATTGGCCAAAACGTTACGTACTCCAAAAATCCGGAAACTCGAACTCACACCCATGGCCAACTGTGCGACTTATGGGACGCTGTGGAGGGGGTCTGGCTGGAAACGTAATTACACAACTACGTTTATGTCACAACCATTACGTTTCCAGCCGCACGCAGGGGATGCTCTAAGGCCCCAAGTTTCCAAAGGTAAAAAAGCAATTAGACAAAGTTTGTAAAAAAATACCAATCTTTTAGAGCATCACCACCGCGTCTTGTAAATCACTAAATACAGCACATTTACAAACGGTGTGGGAAAAATCTCGAGGCACCGGGTCTTGTAAACGGGCTGTATGACTGACAGAGCGACTATAATTTATAGTCGGACGACTAAATATGGTCGCTCAACACCAGGCGACTAAAACCCAAGTATCCCGCAAAAAGACAGTCAATCCTTGTGGTGAAGTGTATCTATGACATATTGAGATCACATGCCCCTCCATATTGGGCAATTTATCTATTCAATTTTTAACAATTTGAAAGCAACCGGTTTTCTCAAATTTTTACAATTTAATGGAAAACTACCTAAAGTTTTGACTACCTGTCAATTGGTCATTGTACAGTGGCCCAAACAGGTCAATTTTTACAATTAGCGGTGGTGATGCTCTTAGGGACCGTTTGGACACCGCAAGCAGATACAATGTGGCCAAAATTCACACCAAAAAGATTACATGTGGCCACATCGTATCTCAACCCAAACTCGACCAGATATCCAAAATCCAATCGGTGTTTGGTTCAACAATCTGACGTCAATATCTGATCATCCATATCGAGGTATTGGTCCATATTGAGATACAGCCTTTTTGCTGAATCTTGACCCAATATCTCAATGTGCCCCAACCCCAAATCCCAACCTCCCATCCATTCATCCATTCATTTGCCCATCTCATGACGAACGAGAACGATGATGATGATGATGAACGAGAACAACAAAGGTCAACAATGACCTTTACATACAATTGGGTCAGATAAAAAGTGTCTA
Source organism: Melampsora americana (assembly GCA_022264835.1). Lineage (NCBI taxonomy): Eukaryota > Fungi > Basidiomycota > Pucciniomycetes > Pucciniales > Melampsoraceae > Melampsora > Melampsora americana. The sequence continues at coordinate 411,613 of JAIFHY010000001.1, read as the reverse complement.
TACAATTCCAAAATTGTTGTTACCAAACAGCAATATGATCATCACGAGGTCAACAGACGTCTGTTGACCTCTTTTGGTTTGCTGTTTGGTAGTTTTCATACACAAGATACCAAAATCTTGATGTGCCCCTTGAGATAGGGGCAAAACAAAATTTGACTTTCAGGTCAGACAATATTCAAAAACCAACCAAACGGGCCCTAAGGAATCAAGAAATCCAAAATTTCCAAGTTAAAAAAGGTAGAAATCAAGAATTAAATCAACACATCTATCAGGATGGAAGAAAAAAAATCATCATCATCAGAATATTGACCCAAAAGTGACAAAACTTGATTAACCACAAACTCCCCAAAAAAAAAGAATTTGAAAAATGAAGTGAAGAAAGTTTTAAAACATTAGTCAAAAACCTATAAGAGCATTTCCACCGGGTCTTGTAAAATCAGACCCCTTTGGTCCACTGTAATGTGACCAAATGAAAGGTCGTTGGAACTTTTGTTAGTTTCCCATTGAATTGTAAAAATTCGACAAAATTGGTCGCTTTCAAATTGTTGAAAGTTGAATAGTTTGCCCAATATGGAGGGACATTGCAGGTGAGAGGTCGGACGCATGTTGTTTTTGCGGGCAATTTGGGTTTTAGTCGCTCGTTGTTGAACGACCAAATTTAGTTGATGAAAGTAAAAATTTGGTTTTTCTTTCAGACATACAGCCCGTTTAGAAGGCCCGGTGCCTTGAAATTTTTCCCACGCCGTTTGTAAATGCGCTGTATTTAGCAATTTACAAGACGCAGTGGAGATGCTCTAAAAGGTTTTCATCATAAGTTCATGCATCATCCAATTCCAATTCCAATTCTAATTCCTTCTCCTTGAAAATTTAAACCTCAAAGAAATACCTTCTTTCAATTCCAATTCCAAATTCCAATTCTAATTCCAATTCCAAATTCATTTCAATCAATAAAAATCCCAATGAATCTAAAAGAACCAAATTTTAAAATTTTAAATCCAAAGATTTCTTTCAAATTTTAAAACATTTAGAGCATCCCCAACACACAGCCAGAAACATAAGGTTTACCTAACCTTTCTGACAGAAACTTAACAACAAGTTTACGTTTCCAGAATCATTCCAAAAATCACCCTCCACCACAAGCAAAGAGTTGCACAGATGGCCATCTGTGCAAGTTTGTTTTTCCAGCCAGCTAGAAAACGTAAGTGTCATCCTAATTGTTTCTAGCTGAGCCGGAAACCTCTGGAAACACAGAATCTCAAGGTTTGGACACCCTGATCTCCACAAATCCCCTATTTTGGGTGAGCCGTGTGATTTGATGAACCACACGAGCAATATTACTACCCTCTTGTACACATTGAGAGAGTGGTGAATGCAATCAATAATTTTTGAGCACACATCCAAAGCTCACAATGCAACAAATTTGTCAAGCTTGGACGTGGGTGAAACTGCAAATGGGCTATCCAGCTCACGCAGTGCTGCAAGAGCTGGCTGGAAAGGTAATACAGTGTCAAAGTGTCATTTGTACACACCTGTAACCAGTTTCTGGATCCAGCTGCATTGGGGATGCTCTTATAAACCCAAAACATATCCTTTTTTCAAATCCCTTCTTTCCTCTTTCTCATTAATATATATATATCTATATTTAAAAAAAATACCTCAAAACACACCATTCATACAAAACAAAAAATCAAATATACTTCAACTAAACTTTATATCACCACAATATATATATATATGAAAAACAAATTAAACCTAATAGATAATTATATATAAAAAATATATATTCAACAATCTTTTGAAAAAAAGCAAAAAAAAAAAACTTAATAATGTAAGAACCAAATCAAAAAGATTTCCAATTAATAAGAAAAAAAAAACAAATTAAACAAATTGAAGAAGAAAAAAAAACCCCAAATTAAAAAGTCAAAGTTAAATAAATAGATGTAAAATTCTAAATGAAAAAAAAGAATTCATCAGACTTTCTTCTTCATCAAACCCCTTAACATTCATCTAATTCACTTAATTCACTGGTCAGATTCGGATGTGTTTTTTGATACGATTGATGATACTGATGATGATACTGATGCTGCTGCTGCTGATGATGATGATGTGAAGTCTGAAAAAGCTTTTGATTTTCATCTTCCTTTCCTCCTTTTATAAATTCTCTCTCACATCTTTCATCCTCAAGTTCATCTTCCTTCACTGATCTTTCTTCTAACATATCAATCTCTTCTTCCTCTTCCTCTTCTTCTGCTTCTACTACGACTCCTCCTTCCAACCCATTCATTCGATCTTCTGAACCTTTTCTTTCATCTTTCTTCTTCACCACTTCTTCACCATGGATTTGGGTTTCAATGTCCAAACTCTCATTCACTTTGATGGGTTCATTGATCTTTGAAGATTGATTTGTGATATCTTGGATAGATGTCTTGATTAAGTTTGAATCTAAACTTTTCACTTCAGATGATCTAGAAGAACTAGTTCTACAACTTGGTTGGATTCGATATGAATCAGGATTACTCCATGACCCAATCGCTATCACTGATCCTAAGATCCTTCCCGCCAAGTCATACTCATCTAGTCCTTCATCATCATCATCATCATCATCATCTGTTTGCTCTACTTTTGATTCATCAGCTTCACCACCTTTTAACCTCCGATCTTTCTCCTCGCACCATTCTCCATGTTCGACTCTTCCTTCGCTTTCTTCTTGCGAATTGTAGCCTGATTCTGATAATTTAGACTTTCGCCCACGCCTTGGTGGATGTCCAGAAGTCGTCGTCTTCTTTCTCTTCGTACTCAATTTCACCATATTCTCACTTATCCCTTGAATCTGTCCTCGATCTTGATCCCTAGTAGGTGATACACTATCCTGATGTTCACTTTGCTTGCTAGTCGAATCTTTAGGCTCCTCCTCAGTTTTCTTCTTCGACTTAGTAGGTCTGAACCCTAATAACTCCCTTCCAATCGCACTCCCAAGTAAATCGGCTTCTTGTGTTCCACTCTCAATCACTCTGAAACTCAATCTACTACCACGTGGAGCACTTGGTAATCCTTTGAAAGGTTGAACTCCTTGAATAGCTTTTTGAGCCGATCTTGTTGATCTTCTGGGTTGTGATTCTGCAATCTTCGCCTTTATTTCAGCTGGTGGTGGTTCCCATGGTACGATACCTAGTTGCTTTTCTTTAGTTGAGATCCAATAACTTCGTTTAGGGAGATGTGCATCTGGACTTGTGGTACTGTTACTAAACGCACGTTTCTTGCTTCCCCTGAGTTCACCTGATGGAGGTTCTGATTGTGACAATTGATGATCGGGAAGGAAAGAAGTGGTCTGTCGGCGTTGGGAACCGCTAGGTCCTAATAAAGAAGGCGTGATAGACGAGTAACGACGTGGGTTATCATGACCAAGGCTAGCTCGATGTTCGGATTTGTGAGCCCGACCAGAATCCCATGGAAGGAGTCCTAATTGACGCTGCTTGCTAGTGATCCAATACGTCTTTCGTTTAGGTAAATTGGCTACTTGAGCAGGTTCATTGAGCTCGTCTTGATTGCTTGGGATATTTTTATATCCATCTTGCTCAGCTGTGGCTACGATTGGAAGAGATGTAGATATGCTATCGAAAGTCTGATCATGAACCCATTCTGAATCATAACAAGGTTCCCCATGTTGAGATGTGCCAGGAATGTGAAGGACCGGAAGCGTGAGGTCAGTAGTCGGCGTAAATCGCACCTTACTTACAAAACCAAGCCTTTCAACAGCGCTCGCCAACGAAGCCTTGACTAAACTAGACCTTGACTGGTGACGTCGCAGAGAAGATGACCGAGAAGGACTGGCGGGAGTCTTCTTAGGCTGGCTAGTCTCAGGTGTAGGCGCTGGTTTGCTGAGAGCTTGTGGTAATACCTTTCGTTTGGATGGAGGCCTTCCCCTTCCTCGCCGTATCGGAATTTCAGGCTGAATGATCTCATCTTGTAGGCTGTCAGACTCTACCAGGCGTAAACTAAGTTCCTGCTCCGTCGAAATGGGTGACTGATTCCGATCACTCTCTTCCTTCACACTCAAAGGGCTAGAGAGCGCGTCCTTGACAGCACTGGCACATAACGCGTCAACCGAGCTGAGTTCAGATTCGTCACACGTCACTCCGTTGACAGGTGGGCACATTGGCGAAAATGGTCGAGGAGAGGCTATGGGATCTTCGGCGTAGAATCCACGACCGGTCTGTTCACATGTCGCGCACATACATTCGCAATTGGCTTCACCAAAATAATTGGCACCATAACTCGTCACGATTTCTTCATCCGCTCGAATCGGTTGAACCACCTTGAACTTGATCGTAAAGCCTTCTCTGAGCAAGACTACATTATTTCTACAATCATGATTCACAAACCGAGCCGGACCGCAGAAGACTTGAAATTTGCCACGAGAGTTGACCAGATGAGAAAAGTCAGGATGTCCATCCAGTGGATGAAGACCACGTAGGCGAAGATCCTCTTCTTCTGTCAAGTCTGCAAATGAGCCCTCACAACCGACTACGATATCATTGACAAGATAATCGCGAGTAGCGAAAACAGCGAGATGAATACGTTGTTTGGATGATGAAGAGGCGGATGGATCTGAAGTTGATTGACGTGAGTGACGCCCACGTTGTTTCATAGATGGAGTACCTGGAATTGAGTCTGAAGTAGGACCATGGAAGTGGTTGGATTCAGAAGGCTCTCCTATCTCCACACCAGAGAGGACCGATTCAGAGGCAGCGCACGATGAAGCGCGTGTACTAGAGATCACAGATGGATTGAGTGAGAGATCTGATGCTCGACGTTGTTGATCGTAGCGATCTGTTTCACAAAACTTGATTCCACATTTAGGTTGAAAGAGTTGTAGGTAGAGTCCAATATGTCTGATTGAGGTTCGAGGGTGACAGCCAGAAGTGGATGATCAGTTTCCAATGGTGATGGGTGGTACAACATCGAGTGTTTGGGAATAAAAGGATCCAATGAGTTAGAGTGACATAACCCACTTTCCAACTCGTGGCGGCTCGCCTTTTCCAATGTAAGACATCACTGCCGGTATTCTATGAAAAGCCTTTCAATGAGTCAATCGGAACCTATCACGAAGCAGTAAGAGATAATCGAAGAGAGTTGAACGCACTGTCTGATCAATGAGGTGGCCTCACTGATGTTTTTAATGTCATTAGATTGAACCTGTTATTGGTATAAGAATGGGGTAATTTTCAGTGATCGGTAGAGTAATCAGCCAATCCAAGGAAATTACCCGACTGATGATAGCCTTGATATCATTGATGTTCAAGGATCGAGGTCTACGATAGCCAGGAGTGAATTTGATAGTTTTCTTATTTTGAATCTGATTAGGTAATCTAGAAGAGACAGGCCAAAGACAAGCATCTAGAACATCACTGAGAAATGAGGATCAAAAGCAATCAGCAAAGAGAATATAAGAAAAGATAGGAGTGATGAATTGATTGATACCTCATCAGATCATCTGTCCGCGTTAACTTTTCGGCCGGAGTGAGAGTAGTGCGTGGCAGATTAGCAGCGCGGGGCATGATACACTGTTGTGATGATGAGTATAGAATCTGTGAGAGGATTAGAAAGGAAAGTAAGAGGTTTGATATGGTGAACTTGAGGATGAATCGAATGAAGATGATTGAGAGTGAGTGGACTAACGAAGGTAAAGTGAAGTAGAAACAATCCTGCTCAAGGAAATCAAATCAAATCAAATCAAGATACTCAAAATGGTCAATTTAAATTTAGAATGAATGAATGATTGATAGATTGACGATTCATCAAATCAAAACTACATAATAATGGATAGTTCGAAATAAATAAATAAATACTTGATCAAATCTCATTCGTTACTAAATTGGAATGAAGTCAAAAGTATCTATCTTGAACAAGTACCGAGACTCAATCAAAACAAGGAACTCTAACCATCCAAAAAAAATCATCATCATCAAGTCTGCAACAACACCTTCTACTTATCATCCTCATAGTACATACAATCCAAATTCAAAATCACTTCAAATAAATCTTTCCTCTTCAAACATCCCCTTCATACCATACTACAATCTCAAGTTCGATCAAGTCACGTAAATGATCACTAGCCTGATGAACCTTGATCAATCGCAGGAGTGACATCCATTCAAGCTTCCTATCTCCAACCATCTAAATTATCTAAGGCTCTCATCCTCAAAACAACCATCCTCTAGACTTCACTCGGCCTACAAAAAAAACCCAAAGTTGAGAGGGCTATTCAGACAACTTCGAATGGCTATGCAGTCATATTCTTAGTGCAAGATTTATCATCAGGTGTAGATAAATCGCAATGAACTGTTTCATCTTAATCCTACAAATCATCCTTCAAGTCTTTCATCAACACTTCCTATCCAGATCCTTTCAAATCTTTCTCTTCCATTCTCTATCATTTGACAATTTTTCAATAAAACACAAAGCCTGTGTTAGTTAACTCAATCAAACTTTATAGAATACAAGTTAAACCGATCCATCAAAGTCTTGGTAGGGAAGAAGATGATCTTTCTCTCAAAGACTTGAAAAGAAGTTCCACAAAATCAATTTCACTTTATTCTCTTTACCATCACCATGATCATTTCTTTCTATAGTTTGTATCTCAGATCTCAAGTTGATCAAAAAAAGTTTAGTGTATCAATCTAACTTTCATTCCAATCACAAGCTTCCCCTGATTCTTCATCTTCATTCAAATCATCCGTTTTTGATAATTTCAATCAATCCTACCCAACTTTCTCTTATCAACCAGTCCACCTTCTTTTTCTTCATAGAGCTCCTCAAAAAGTATCTTGAGTGATTGATTGATAAAATAGAAGAACATCTCAAGGTTTTTCTATTTCACATCATTGAATAAAACTCATATCTTACAAGCTTTTTTTTCAGTCTTTTTAACTTTGGTGTTTTGTGACATGTTTGAAAGAGAATAAAGAGAGAGAGAGAGAGAGAGAGAGAGGGATGAAAGGAAGACAGATCGGGAAAGATGAATGATGGAATGGAAGATTGGAATTAAATGGAAGCAGATCAAAAGAAGATTCAACAAGATGAGTGGTTTCAAGGACCAAACAAGTCCTGAGAAATGACATTTGATCAGACAACAAAAAAGGGAAAGAAATGGGTTTTACTAAAAACTACTCCATCTAGGATGGTTGACCGCCCGCTTTTAGTTGGGGAAACAGGATGGCAAGAGATATGAGCTGTACCATACAAAAGCAGGCGGTCAGCTTCATTTTGCAAAGTGGAAACTGAACATAAAGCAGGTGGTCTCCAATGCATTTGGAAACCCTCTCTTCTGAAGGTTGGTCTCAGCTGGTCATGTTATATCTTAATCAATGAACACCTTGCTGGCAATTTTCAGACATTTGGGTATCTGGCATTGTTATATCTGACTGTTAGCTTCAGGATAACATGGTTAGATCCATTTTACAATTCAAATTGATTGTCAGGTACATCATTTCCATGACTCAAGTCAAATCTTTTGACTACCTACTATATAAGATCCTCAATCAGTTCATCATAGTCTCAAACCAGACTATGTAGCATGCTAAACTCTGGAAAAGAAGACCATCCTGTCTTCTTCTTTCTTGACTATTTGATTGTTTTTTTTAACAAAACTGAGTTGTTTTTATTCCTTTCACTCAGCTCTCAAATTCCGTGGAAGCAAGTTCACTTTTCAGTCTGCAGTCCAAGACCTTCAGGTGAATTGGATACCACCCACTTTGTATTCAGTTTCCAATTCACACAAAATGAAGCTGACCAACCGCTTTTGTATGGTATAGCTCAGATCTCTCACCATCCTGTTTCCCTGACTAAAAGCAGGTGGTCAACCCATCCTAGAGGGGGTGGTTTTCAGTAAAACCCAAAGAAAATTGGAAATTTTTTGGGTCAAGAAGATGATCTTATTTGATCTCATCACCCATAAATCTAACCTCAAGAAATTCCAAAATATATTCAAAAGTTTGAATGAGTAAATTGATTTTTTTTGATAAACTGAATCAAAAAAAAAGAAAAAGTAAAGGAACATTGAATCAAAAATTTGATCTAGGTATGTAAGATGATCCTCATTCTCTCTCGATTCCGAAATCCAATATCCAATATCCAATATCTAATTTCAAATTCTAAGAGTAAGAGAGAAAAAAAAGGAAAATCAAAATTTCAACTCCAGAACCAATTTAAAAAACTCAAATTTAATTTGACATTTCTTTACAAGAATCAAATCCAAAAAATCCAAACCTGAATTACCTTTTTTTAAAACACACACACACACACACATATTTCTTCATATAAATTTTGCTATATAAAAAAAGTATATATATATATATATATAATTCACCAAAAAAAAGAAAAAAATATAGTAAAAACCCCATATTTCCAAATCAAAAATCAAATATCAAAAATTAAAAATCAAAAATCAAAAATCATTGAGTTTTTTCTGTTTTTGGAATAAATAGAAAACCCCCAAATACAAATTTCAAATTTCAAAATAAATAAAAAAGATATCATTAAAAATTAAGTAAAAGTAAAGAAAAAGGAACGTATAATACCTTTCTCAATTTGTATATATCTATGTGTACTTAATATATATATATATTAAGAAAAAAAACTTCCAACAATCAAAACCAAACCAAAACCGAAAAAAAATCAAAAAAAAAAAAACAATCAAACCCCATCTACTTTTTCTTTGTCAAAAAAAAACCCATAATCTTGTTCCATAATATCTCTCCTTCCCCCCCCCCATCACCCCCAAAGAAATGTCAACAAAGAAGAAAGTAAAAAGATAACAACATGACAAAAGAAAGAAACTTGAGAATCCATCCTGATTTTCAAAATTTAAAACCCACCATAAGCTTGACCAGCTTGAGAACTTTGAGAATGAGAATGAGAATGAGAATGAGAATGAGAATGGGTTTGAGGTTGAGGTTGAGTTTGAGAAATAGGTAAAACAGCTTGTGAAGTAGGATGAGTTCTTAAAACAGTTCCAATCCCTCCTCTAATCAACTCTCCAATATTCATCTCCGTTCCATTCCCATTTCCTACTCGGATCAAACATTCATCATGATGAACCAATAAGATCGATCGAATCGATTCAATCTCTTCTCTCAATCTACCAATCGTCATCTCTAATCCTTCATTCTCGCGTTCTAAACTTTCCACTTTAGATTGTAAATTCGCTAACCACGCTTTTTTTCTTTGTCGACATTTTAAGGCAGCTAAAGCGTTCATGGAACGAAAAAACTTCATCAGTTCAGATGGCTCCTTTTCGTTCGTTTGTGCAAAAATACTCCACATACCTTGTCGATTCCGTTCTAAAAAGTTCTTTCGTTTCTCTTCTTCCGTTTCGCCTTTCCCACCACTTCCTGTCACTCCTTTCCCACCACTAGCACTACCTCTATCATTCATCCCACCATCTTCACCCACCCACTCATTTCCATCTGAATCACTCTCATTCGCAGTCCCCTGCATCGTTTCATCATAAGTTCCATAAGATTCTAACCCATCTTTACGTGGCTTTTGTGATGCTTTATCAGGTGAGTTGCTCTCCTCTTCGTATTCTTTCTTTCTCTTCCCACTTTTCTTACTACTCAGAGCAGCTGAAGTGATTCCATTTGGACGTCGATTGTTTTTCGGATTCAAGCTCGAAGGTGAGGTTTCTGTAGATGGTTTGATGGCTGTAGAGCTTGAAGAAGAAGAATAGATAGGATTACCTTTCATCATCATATGAGAGGTCCCGGTATTGGTCATCATCTGATAAGGCACACTTGGGCCTGGAACAGTAGTGGGAGATATTCCATTTTTGCTCTGTGCTTGTAAGTGAGGAAGTGAATGTGAGAGTGGATAAAGAGGATGCTGAGCTGATTGAGGTGAGGTGTTGAGGTATACCGAATGAGGATGTGTGGAAGATGAAGAGGCCGGACCAGGAGAGGAGTAGCGACTTCCGCTTCGACTGTTGACAAGCCCAGTGAGTGCATTGGCAGCGGTGACAGTAGCATCATCCATCAATTGTTCTTGCTGTTGATGATGAGCGATACGGTCATGAGCTGCGGTCAAGAGGTAAAGAGGATTGTTCGAGTATGTATGAGTGGTTTGAGCTGATATAGGTGATTCGAGAGTTGAGATAGAATTAGGAGCGATGGAAGAGGCAGAAGTCGGTGTGGGTTGAGAATTGGTAGCTGAAGGTGCAAAGATTCCAGCGGATGTGGCAAGATACGGAGGATAGACTAAAGGAGGGACATGAGCAGGTTGAGGCATGACAGGTGATTGAGAAGTCGAAGGTCGATTGGAGATAGAGGGATGGTGAGGATGATTGGGTGGTGGAAGGGGTAGTCTAGTTGAAGCTAAGGCAGGCGAAGCAGATGGTTTAGCCATGTTTTGCAAAGGTCGATCGAGCTGATTGAGGGTCTCATTGGTATTCGAGTTAAGAAGTGGAGTGGGACCGGAGGTAGTGATGAGACCAAGTTGAGGTAAGATAGGTGTAACAGCTTTAGACAGATGATCATTGGATGTGATCAGAGGATTCGGAAGGATTGATTGAGACCGATGAGAGGGTGGAAGAGCTGAATTGCGGTCAGATGATTGTACAGAGGTACTCTCTGAGAGAGTTTGAGGGATAGGCGGAGGAGATGAATGGGGAGGTGGAAGAGATGTATGAGAGGGTTCAGGTCGGGTTGAGCTTTGGTCTTCTGCTGTTGAAGATTTGGAAGCCTGAAGAGGTTGACTGGTAAGGTTCAAGGATGTAGGAATGTTGGTGGATTGTGAATGAGCAGGAAGGCTAGATGATATTGGGTCTGAGGAGGTGTTCGATTGATCAGAGGGAATGGTATTCGAGAGAGGTGCATCAGAGGTTGAGAAGATAGCCAGTAGAGCGGAAGTGCCAGGGGTGAATGCGTCATTGGTAGGTGTGCCGAGTCCGATAAGAGAATTAAGAGCAGTATGAGTGGGTAGACTATTTCGAGCGGGACCATTCAAAAGAGCAGGTGAGAGTGGACCGGTACGGAGAGAGTCTTGAGCGAGTGAAGCGAATCCCCAAGCAAAGGGAGAGATCGAATTGATGGGAGGATTAGATTGATGAGATGAAGATGAAGCGGAAGGAGGTGAAGTTGATTTTCTAGATTGATCAGAAGGATGATTGTTGAGAATAGCAGGAGAGGCGATAGAAGCGATACCGGGTAATGAGACTTTGACCAGACTACCACCAGGCGTGTTCCGAAGCAGAGGAGGACTGAGATGACAATCGTGATTTGAAGAAGAATGATGAGGTGATGAAGAACGAGCGCGACGATGACGATTGGGATGATGATGATGATGATGAGATGAATGATGATTATTGAGTAGATGATTGAAGGATGGTGAGTTGAGGTTTAAGTGATGATGATTTGAATTGTTGTTGTTGTTGTTGGTTGTAGTTGATGAAGAATGAAGTTCATTAGAAGAGTTTCCTTTGAAAGATTGTTCGAATGGATTAGGTTCTAAATCGAATTTAGATTTGATTTGAGGTAAACTGGTACGGGTATTTGAGAGTGGAAGACCACCTGATCTGACGGTCATCTTGAGAAGTTGAAGTTGAAGTTGAAGTTGAAGTGTGAATTGAGGAATGAAGCTGTTTGAGTTGAGTGAGGTGAGTGAAGAGAGAAGAAGGAAAGCAAAGGAAATGAAAAAAAAAGAAACGGTCAATCAATCAGCTTGACTGAAACTGAAACTCAAATTGAATTGAAAAAAGCAGGATGACGATGAAGAACTGTATGAATGGGTTTTCAAAATCAAATGAAGTGTTCACTTCGGAATGATGATGTCATATCAACCAGCTCAGCTTCAGAATCGATGAGAAGATAAGCTCATCCTTCACAAATCACTCTCATCTTCAATCAGATTCATATTCTAAAGAAAGAAAGACAACTTACAATGAAATGATGAATGATTACTTTCAAACTGTGAGCACCGAAACCGAATGATGAATTAGTTTTAAAGAGATTCGAGTCCAGAATTCAAACTTGATTCGATTTGAATTCTTTCTGATTTGAATCGGACTTGATGTTTTGATGTTTTCTTGGTTAGATTTGAGTGAGTGAAATGAAGTGAAGTGAAGTGAATCGAGAAAAGTGATGACAATCAAACCCCCTGTTGATGATGGATGATGGATGATGGATGATGGAGGATAGCTGATTGGTCCAAAGAACACTTTAAACAAATTAAATTGTATCCTTCATTCGTTCATCTTCAATTCTCTCTCTCTCTCTCTCTCTTCATCCTCTTGACTTATTTTATTTCAAATATTCCAATTTCATTCACTCTTCAGTCTATTCTTCACTATCTTTCCGTAGTCCTTCCCACTTTGGTCACCTTGGTATTTGGGAACAGTTGACCTTAGAGATCACTTATACATAAGTACATATACAATTAAAACTTCATTCGATTCAGTTACAATTAAATTGAAAAAATCAAAACATCAAAAACCTTTCTTGGGTTGTTATCACTCAGCTCAAATTCATCTTTCTTTTTTTCAAGTTCCAAAGATTGGTAAATTTGATATCCTTCAACTTAGAAAAAAAAAGAGCTTCCCTGATTTAAAATTTTAGATAAGTTTATGTAATTACGTGTAGTTTTTGATCGGTTTCCACTGGTTTGTATGTACATTTCGCTATTCTTCAATCCCATGAATAAGATACATCTTACATAAATCCGTAATCCCCTGAAAGGTTCCATGAAATGTCTTGTAATCAAACCTCTCAAGATGTCAAGAGATGCCTTACAGCGTGTATGTACAGAAGATGTACAGAAATGATTCAAGATCTTATCTCAAGTAAAGCTTTATCAAAAAAAGCTCAATTCTAGAAAAAAAACTTGGGATCAGATTTCATCTTTACCAAATTTGAATCAATTTCACATCAATTCACATGAAAGGAAACCTAATGAATGAAAAAAAATTGGAGGATCTCTGTATATATCAAGGAAATCAAAACCAAAAAGAATCAAAGAAAAAAAATCAAAACTCAAAAGATGAACTTTAATCAAATGACTTAGAGAGATCTATTCCCAAATTCTTTACCTAGAAACAAACTCAACCAATCATGAAAATCTAAATCCCACAGATCATAATCCGCTTCATTCATCTTTTAATTCAAGAAACCAAAAATCAATCCAGAATCAACAAACTCAACATAACAGATCATCATCAAAAAACTAAAGCAACGATCAATAAATCAAATCAAATCAAATCAAAGAAGAAAGAAAGAGAGAGAGAGAGAGAAAAAGCAAGAAAGACTCAAAGACTTGATTTCAAATCAAAGAACCTAAATCCATTCAAACATCTTCAACCCATCTTTTGATGTGATGATTTCTAAATCATTTCATCCTTCAAACCTCATCAACATAATCACCACATCCTTCAAGCTGATCTACCCCATCAACTCACAGAGCAAAATCAAAATCAAACCAGATCCATAGGTCTCTTGTGTTTTGGATGTTCAATTCAAGATCTTCTTATTCAGATCCTCTCCCCACCAATTCCTTTTCTTCTTGAGCTTTCTTTTCTTCTCTTCTCAGTTTCTTCATCGCTTTCTTCCGTTGTCTTTTCACTTGTTTCTTACTGAGTGTTAAAGGATTGAGTAGTGGGTTCGGTGGGTTTGCGATTTGGAATGGGTTACCATCTGATTCGGGTGTGGAAGGGATGGATGTTAAATGATTTGACTTGATGATCATAGATGATGACTATCATGGTGAGGAAAAATGTATAAAGGATGTGATCTTGATCAGTAATGAGATCCATGAAATGACGTTAAATCCAAAAGGATTGACCTCTTTTGCTTTTTTGGTTTCGATATCCGAAGGGGTCGAATGAAGTGAATTTGATCCGCTAATCTGGTTGAATTCAGGTTTTAAAAGTGATCTTGATTGTGAAGAATGTTCATCAATAGATGATGTTCTTTCGGTATCAGGAGTAGTCCGCATAGAATTGGATACTTCAGTTTGTAAACAAGACTGAAACCTATCAAACCAAGTGAGAAAGAAGATGCATCAATTTCAATCTCTCAAACAGTTTCCTGATCAATCAAACCAATTGACCTCATCATTTTCTTCGGTTGTGATTTCGGTAAGACTTGAAAGTTGTTCAAGTTTTCTACGTTTCTTGAGTTGATTTTTAGGAAAGCTTTGTAGGATTAGACTCAATGATTGGATTCGATTTACTTTTAGCTCGTGGTTGAAACCGATCGATGATAGTCTTTTTAGAACCAAACGAAGTTTTCGTTCGACTATCTTCTTCTTCTTCTTCTTCTTCTTCTTTTCCCGCTATGATCGGAATTGAATCTTCACCAGATTTTATGGATGATTTTCGTTTGAGTAATTGAGTTCTAAGTTGATTTGAACTTGTGATTTCTGATAGTTTGGGTTTAGCACCTAAACCTAATCTAAACTATCAAGAAAATTTTATATTCATCAAATCAAGAAAGCGAAAAAAAAAGGAATCCAAAATTGAAAGAAAAAACAGACGACAGAAACTAACCTAGGTGGTAAAGCCGGTTGAAGTGGTTCAAATGATCTTGATGATAATGTTGAAGTGTTAGTACGTAAAGAAGTTGGAATCCATGAATCTACCATTCGATATAGATTTCCAAGTGAGGTGTCTAACTTTGCTTGAAATTCGTTGACATCAAACTTTTCTTCTTCTTCTTTTTGAGGGATCAATTGATTTGGTTTGATAAGTTAAATCAGCCTCTAATCGTTCTTTCATTTTTCTTTTTTCAAGTTCTTGTGAATCGGTTTTGTTTGATTTCGCTTTGATTGAAAGTATAATTTCAGATTAAATGTTTGAAGGTTCGAATCGACAATATGTAAAGAAAAAGATCGTCAGGATTTCAAAAAGCAGTGGTGAACTGTTCCAATGGAATTTGCAGATTTGCAAATTGCTGTATGTAAATTACATATAACAGAAGACATAACGTGATACACTTCCGCAGTCTCTACCTCACTAAAGCCATATTCATACACATCCTCTTGAAATTGAAAACCCTCAAGTCAATTTTGTGACAAACTATGGACTTTTTTTTTGGAAGCGCTTTGAATTCGCAAGTCAACCAAACTATGTCATCAAAACCATCCACATCAAAATTAGTGACATGGAATGAAGAAACCTGATGACGAAAGTAACGATGAAAGTGGAATAGACTCTTCAACACTCGAACATGAATCAGATGATGAATTTGAAGAGGATCGAAAGATGTCAAGATATATAGCTGAGAGCGAATTAGAAGATGGTAGTTTCTCTGATCAGGATGATGATAGCGTCAGTTTATGATCTTTGAAAACAAAACCTATCTCTTTTAAAGCTAATTGAAATCAAAGATGCTTATCTTGGTTTGACTTTACTTGTTTAATCAAAGCAATCAGATCATTCAGGTATGTTCTTCTCTTCACTTCTCTCTCCTTCTTTGTAAATGTTTTATACTGAGATTGAGATTTAAAATTCCGAAATGATTAGCCCCAGTAGCTCATCTATCGATTGGCGCTCTTCTAAAATCCCAAACACAAGCCAAAAAAAGCGTCAAACCCCGAGAGAAAGTCATCAAAGCCTGAGAGAAAATCAACGAAAAAAGTTCATCAATCTCCTGAACCTAAACCTGAACCTGAACCTAAACCTGAACCTGAACCTGAATCTGAACCGGAAGCAAGTCCTTCATCCCCACCTCCTAGATTACAACATCGAACCAATAAGCATGCACCTATGGTCATGTCAAGTAAAAGATCAGTGACCAGAAGAAGAACAGTAGTAGAAGTACCTAAACTAGAAAGACGTGATCCAAGATTCGATTCATTATCTGGTACAGTAGATCCAACCCTACATGCAAGATCATATGGATTTTTAAAAACCGAAAGAAGATTAGAATTAGAAACCTTGGAAAAAACATATCAAAGAGCGAGATCGAAACCTGGAAGTTTAACTGAGTTTGAATTTAAACGAATTGAAGAATCTTTAAGGAGAGCTCAAAATGCTGAAATTCAAAATGAAAAGATTGAAAGAGAAAGAGAATCATTGAAGAGATGGAAAATAAATGAAAAACTTAAACAACAGGAAGGTAAAAATCCATTTTATTTAAAGAAAAGTGAGTTTTTCAATTGAAACTTCATTTTTGTTTTTCATTCATGACTTTTTCATTTTTTCTTCGTTTTTTCTTAATACTAAACTCTTGGGTTCATCCTTTTTTTTCACGGCTTGCGTCATTTTAGAGGAACAGAAGGAAGTGATCCTTGCTGATCGATTCGATCACTTATCTCAAGATAAGCGTAAGTTACAAAAGGCTGTCGAACGTAAGAGAAAGAAGGTTGCTGGTAAAGAGAAGAAATCGATGCCAGCTAAAAGAGCGCGATCTGGATGATAAGGCCTTTTGATTGAGAAAAGTTATCTCTTGGGTTTATTTTAATCCTTTAGATACCATTTGGTCTCATTGTTATCCTCTCAGTGAATTCATAATACCGAATGACTTTTCACTGTCCAATTAACGTCCCAGCTTGCCCGTAGGATGATCATCACACCCTTCTTGAGATCCACATGCTCTCCTTTTCGCCTGTAGGCTTTATCTTGCTTGCTACACCGGACCATAGAAGCATCATTGTTTGTGCAAGATTCATGGATTCATCCGGGTATCGATGTATCATATTGCTCATTGCAGTAAAAATACATTTCTGTTTGACCACCTTGCTCATCATCCGTGCAATCCAGAATCAACACCGTGCCAGTTAAACTTGATCCTTTTTAAAGCTTCAGATCGATTGAATGCTCAAAGGCGTAGTGGTAGAGATGGATGACTCCTGCTGAGGCTTAACATAATAAGCGATGAGAATTTTGATAGATATACATCTTCTAATATTACTCCACTGAAAACGCAAAGGTAGTCAGACAAATGATTTTATGTGACTGTTGGAATAAGAAATGGATGATAGTCTGGTTGTAAGATGACAAAGATGATTTGACAAAGTGATTGAGTGGTTCTACATGAGCTTCAAGCACGAACAACGACCGTTTAAATAGTGGAACGCTTTGTAGACATGGGTTTGAGAGCGCATAAATCTGTTGATACAAGGTCTGTATCCTAATGAACCCTCGACACTTGGTGGTCAACAGTGCTCATAATTGTGATGCTCAGCATTATCTGCAAGGAGCTGATCAGACGCGCCAACAGACCACAACTGTCATACTCATTCAATGTTAGCTAGAACATATTGTATATAAAACATGTGATTGTTTTGCTTGCATCTGATGGTTTCTTTGTGTTCAATAATCCACTGTTCTACATCTCTTATTTGCTTCCCGAAGACACTTTCTGTGATCTTAAACGTTTCATCTATTATCTCGAGCTTTGCGCACGACACTAGCATTTAAATTGCTCTGAAACTCACAAATATCTTGATAACTTCTACTTGTGACCCTCACAAATTATGACGCGACAACATTGCTTTGAACAAAATGAAGCAGATAATCAAACAGGAAGGAATGTAAGGAATAAGAAAGATGAAATGTATTCATAGTGATCTGGAAGTGTGTATAATTTGAGGGCTTTAGAATGATGACCAATAAGTTTGAGAGGCTTATCTGAATAAATACTGATAATATGTAGTAAAGCCGCACCCACCGAAGGTCGCACCCAACCTAACCTAGAACAAGATACCTCCCGTTTTTTCAGGCGGAACGGATCCGAAAAGCATGCAATCGGTTGAGGTAATAATCCATAGCTTCCTCTCGAAAATCATCTGCAATCATTGTAACGGATCCTGTATCTTGAAATTCTAGGATTCGAGCTCCATTTGAGTAAGGCTCCCACAACGGTAACCCGGGAAAATTTGGGTCGAGCGTGTTGGTAAACGCTATCCAACGAGCTTGAAAGTCATCTGACCTCCTTCCCGGAACGATACCAAACACCGCGAGGAGATCAAAAGTATGTGCGGTACCTGTGATTGAAAGTCAGTGTATAGCCTCTTGATGAATGATTCGTTCTGAGATCTGGCAACATACCTAGGATGGGAGTTAACTTCATCGCACGGTCAATGTACCCATAGGACGGCATGACTGATTGAGTTGTGCGAAGGGTGAGTCGACGAAAAGCCTGTTATTGCGGTAATTATCAGCATCCAAGTTGGTTTAAAGAACTTGAGATTCAAAGGTTGAACCTGAAATGTCAAATCTCCAAAGAGCGCAGCATATTGTTTGTAAACAGGAGTGATAGCATTCAATATACCTGTGTTGAATGGTGATCCTTTGGTGATATCTTGCGGATAAAGCTGAAGGATTTTTGTAACTTCGTCTTTGCTGGCATTAGGACACAGGTATTGAAAGTCTAGTATATACACCCTGATCAACTGAGGAACCAATCGTTATAGGAAAAAAGAATATAGAAGATTCTCGGGACGGTCAACATGTGTACTTACAATTTCTTACATCCTCTTCAGTTGCCAATCGACTTAGTTGCCCGAGAATCAAAAGAGTTCCTTCGTCATCTTCATTGCCAGAAATAAGTGGAACCTTGGCGACTAGATATTTTTGACAAAAAAGAATTAATTGTGTGGCATGTTGTGAATGTGAAAAGATGAACTTGGAGCGCACATTTCCCTTCAGATAGGAGTTGATCAATATTTGCAGTGACAAATTCCCCTGCAAAGTAAGGTAACCGGTCACAGTTTAGAGATTATGCACACCAGTTAGGGTAGGGGAGGGGAGTAATCGATGAACCAAATGAAGGCTATAAAGAGTTGATTTCATACCATCGATGAAGGGCGAAAACGGCGAGGGGAATGCTCCAGTTGAGAATAATCCTGGGATCCGGTTCATGGCTGCACTAATGTTCCGATCGTGGTTAGCTACACGTGGGTTTGGGGAAATATTCAACAAAATATATTGCTCACTAGAGCGTGTCATAGTCCACTGCTCTGAGGCAATCGAGGGTATTTGGTGAAGAAGCGCATCCGGTATAATTCACAATTTTGTCATAAATCGCTTGACCCGCGCCAGAAGACAGAGCTATTGAAGAAACAAATTGAATGATGAGACCACTACAGGATTATTATATTTAGATGACTTACTCTCTACCGGAAAGGCTGAGCCTGATTCACATATCGCAGCGCGGAAAAGACCCTGGTGATCACCCTTATTGATGAGCAGGTGGTACGAGACTGAGATCGCTCCGGCTTGAGTTGTAAAAGAACTGTCAGGGCTGTATTTTACCAAAAGGAGACGTCTCGATCTACCTACCTGATTCACCAAATATTGTGACTTTGGACGAATCGCCTCCAAATTCAGAGATATATTTCTAAGGAAAAGACTTGAGGTTCACATGGATACAGAACTAGCAAAAAATTAGATAATTTGAACACACTTGGACCCACTCCATTGCCAAGCGTTGATCCTTGAGGCCAAGGTTTCCAACGCCAGCTTGCCCGATCTCACGTCCACCTAGAAAACCAAACGCCTGTGTATCCGATAAAATGATTGATGGGGAAAACCGCACTGTTAGAAGACTTCGTTTTATGTGAACAGATATTGCGGATCAATTCGGAAAGTATACTTGCATTAAGGCGATAGTTTGGTGCGACAAAGATCACTGGCTGACCCATCTGTACACTTTTCTCAACTAGACTGTTTCCTCGTAAAAGGGACGAATAACCAAAAGTAAAGTCGCCAGGGACTGTTTTGAGTGAAGTTGATCAGAATGATGAATGACTCTGTGAGATGATCATATCTCTTGATTTTGGGAAAGTGACGCTCACAGATCCAGAACATCACTGGGAGCCGATCCGATGGTTTTGTGTTTTGCGGGACGAGAACCTGGTTTAAATAGTGATCAGGAAATCCCTGTCCAAAATTTGATGAGCGCCCCGACTCACATCAAGCGTTAGGCAATCCTCTTGGCCTCCAATGCCTGGCGCGTGAAACGGCAATTTGTCGAGAATGTCTGCTCCCAAGCTGATAGCATCATTGAAGATACTTCCTCCGCCTGTTATGGATTGTTGTGGACAGGCAGGTGGTGGTCGCTACCAGCGATGTGAGGGAAAGATATAATCTGATGAGCATTTTTCACCTGGAGTCCTCAGCAGCCTGAATCAGCATATGAGAGACAAACTGTGGCGTCGAAATTGGGATATTGGCCAAGAGGTGGAATTGGATTGGTTAGCCGTCGATTTCCTAGTGGAGGCTCAGCCTGTGAAAAGACGGCGATGACAAAAAAATTGTCATCCCAAGCTTTTTGTGATCCGAGTTGCGCTGTATTGA
Organism: Melampsora americana; assembly: GCA_022264835.1. Classification (NCBI taxonomy): domain Eukaryota; kingdom Fungi; phylum Basidiomycota; class Pucciniomycetes; order Pucciniales; family Melampsoraceae; genus Melampsora; species Melampsora americana. The sequence goes on along the minus strand of JAIFHY010000001.1, from coordinate 391,326 downwards.
TTGTCAATCGAGGGGCAAAACTCACGAATGGAATGCCGTAGAAACTATGAACTCCACCGCTCGAAGTGCCTTGAAAGTCACCGTAGTCAAGAGTGACATGGGGACGATCAACAAGAGACTTTTCAGCTTCTGGAGCCCGTAAGCCGAGGCTGAAAGGTATTGCGGACAGTAAGGGGATCGCGCCTGTCAAGAACACAGGCATTGGTTATCCCGTTGACATACGAAATCTAGTCATTACGTAGTGAAGGTCCTATTCCCTCACCTTGAGTGGGCTGGTGACTTTTGGCGGAAGAATATACATCCGATTGGTCCTGGCGCGGGACTCGAAGGCGATGTTCGCTTTTGTTATCTGTACGTCTTGGAACTGTGCAAGGAAGGAAGTCAGAGTTGTTTTGAAAGTCAAAGAACAGTAGTTCTGCTTTCAATGCTCACGTCTATCATGATGAGCAAAAAGGACCGAAATCTTGAACAATAAAATGAGCATGTGATATAGACTGGCCATCGTGGATCCAAAGGGAAGGGGAATTCTCTCGCTGAGCTTCTCACAGATGAGAAGGGGAAAGGGAATTGTGGTGGGCAGGGTTTATAGGACGCCGAGGGTAAAGCTGTTCACGATGAATGAACCTCGCGCAATGCAACTGTAAGACACCGAAGATGTCAGGTCAGGTCTGGTTTGACAGCAGGAATGTGCTATGTGCAGGCAAAGAACATTTTGTCTATATGCGGATTTGACTGGCCACAGTCGGTCTGTTGTTCAAATCAATCACCCCTCGTACTTGAACCAGGTCGGCGACTTTTGATGAACACAACCACCAGTGATTCCCCAAGTTGACTTTCTGCATACATCATTCTTGAAGCATGATTGCCAGTGAAGTGAGGAGTGCAATAACTTAATTAGATGAGCTTCATTGAAGACATGGTTATGCAGGCTCTTACTGGGTTGAGCATAGAAAACGACAGGCGAGGTGGCATCGACGCTCAGCGCTTCAGATCATGTTGTCAAGTTTTCTGTTCAAGCCAATTATTATCAGGGGACGCCTACGATGAGCTGGGGTGAATGAGAAGGCTTTCTTCATGCAACGGGCTACGAATGGTACGGACACATAACAGCATATGACAAGAAGAAATTTGCAAGACAAATGAGAGATATCAAAGACCATCTGGAATTGAAGTATCGTCAGACACAAGGTTTATAAAGCCAATGCGGAACACAGGGCTGGGTATCAGGAGCATCAAGACCAAAATATATCAGCAATGAGCTCATACGGTTATGAAATCAGCTATGAACTGAAGACAAAAGAAGAATTCCCTGGCTCATATTGCCTCATAATATGGACATCCTTTCATGCAGAAGGCGAGTCCGCCTGACCCAAGAGATACTGAAACAATTGATACGCTGCCTTAGGCTGGTATTGAGGTAACATATGTCCACTTCGTTCAACTTCCGCGTACGTCAAGCCACGTTCCTCGGTCTACAAATTTGGGTGATGATCAGTGGGGCTGTTTGAACACCCAAGGAGTAAGAGTGGAACCCACCCATTGACCCAAAGATCCTTGCCCCTTGACGATGAAATCATTCTGGATAGGCTTTTGAAAACCTTGTACTCCGCACCACGTCATATTCCTTCATAAATTTTTACGTCAGCTCGTTGTAGTGCTAATCCAAAGTCTGTTAGTCGTGTATATACGAACTGAATGGCCATCCTGGAACCTTGCGCCATGAGGGCAAAATCCGAACTTGGATGCGCTAGTACAGAAACCACGACATGCTAACAAGTAAATCCTATGAACGAGTAGATCATGTATATTGATGGAGAGAGCGCACCAATGATAGTCTTTTTGTTTCTTTTGATAACCTCCGGTAAGACTGACATAGTCACATGAAGCGACGTATCATGACCAAGAATGACCTATATTTTTAGTCGAGTCAGAAAAGACAGTAAGTCATGCAAAGGACAAGTCGGAAACAAATGAAAAATAACAGGCTTACGTCTTTGTCGGTACATTCCTGCCATTCTGAACTGGAAGGTACATGTAGCAGAGCCTTAACCTCAGGCCGATTGAAATAGGTAACATTTCCAGTTTGTCCGGGCCATAATTGAGAACTGTCGGGCCCGCCTCCCGAAAGGACGTCCCAGAGAACTGGATCTGTTTCATAGATATGACTTTTTGGTGACAGGATCATCAATACAATGGGATCATGCACACCACGCGAGTGACACTTACTAAGGATTGAATCCTGTGTTTGAAAGTCACGTTAGCTCCACACTGAACCCAAGTATGTGCTTGATATTGTAGTGCAATAGAAGAAAATTATTCTCTACTCACCTGGATTGACGAGCATACTGGCTTTATACATCTGTATCATTGGTTAGTGGTCAGTGTTCATTCACTGCAACTCACAAAACGTGACCTGACAAAACAAGCGAGAGAATCGATGGAAACAAACCATTTCATATATCGCACAAGACTTGTTGGTGGGAGCGGGGGGATCGTCTTTCAGATTCAATGGTGTATGTTTGTAGGTAGGGACGCCAGAAGTCAGGTACGATGCGGCAGACGTTTATACAAGTCAGCAAAAGGAGTCTGCTGTATCCAGTGGCATACCCAAAATTAACATGGAAATGTAATTCATACGACTCACAGGTGCCAACAGATGGTATGGGAAAGGGGCCCGGAGGAGGGGGAAATTTGTCGTACTATATATCCAGATTACAGTATACATATCATTTCGAATGAAGACCGTCGATAGATATGCGCGATGGTCTAAGAGGATCAAAATACATACCTTTGAAATGTAATCCGCGTATCCGCATTCGTGATGCAACTTCTCCAAGTGCGCTTTGAAGGTAGCATTGAAAGCAAATACTTCTTCGTACCTTTGTGCTAGCGGCCAGGCAGGAATTTGGCGTGAAACCACTTTGCTGCCATGTTTTTAAAAAGTTTGTCAGCCCCTTTTCTGATTCAATCCTGTTATTTATTCACTTACTAGGTGAGCGTAGGCGCTAGGATAAAGATACCTTGCAACTGAAGAGCCAGTTCTGATTGACGTGCGTAGATGTAATCAGCAAGGTAGGGGACGTAGAGTCCTGCGTAAGATTCTCCGCTGACTATGCACGTGGCGAATCAAGTGTCAGTGGATGGAAGTGGATGATACCAATCTACGTGGTCAACTGAGCCAAGAAAACAAACGGTAAAAGTTTTTGTGCTTCATTTCTGGAAAGACCTATGACACGGGGATATTCCCATATTCATCAGTACATACATAGCATTAAGACTCATAAAGGCCACTACACACCATTAACCACTGCTGGAAGAAACCAAACAGATCTCTCGAAATGTCAATCTGGTTGTGGGCTTCAACGGCGCCTTCTGAATAACCTGTTCCAACCGGCTGTTCAATATACAACCTGAAGATTACTTCATCAAACCTCATGTCGCCCTGTGGATGATACATGTAGCGTGTTCGCTCTCGAAATAAGAAAAACTGACATCGACGATGCCTTGGTCCATGAGCTGATACGAGAAAAATATTTTGGCATCTTGCTTAGTTACTGATATCTAACAATACAAAGAAACCATGATAATATCAGGACCCAAAGCTTACAATGGGTTTCGGACAGGTCTAGCCTGACCAGGACGCCAAGAGATCTGTCAGATTGGTGACCGGCAATTGGATTGTGACTCAATCAGCATTCGTGGCCACGACTCGAGCGCTCTTCAATGCACTTCAATGAGAACTCACCGGCCCATTTTCCTGGAGCAAACCCTCCAGTGAGCTGCAGCCTGGACCTCCATTGGTCTAACCAGACAGAAATATTGATCAGCTATTGTAGATAGCAAGAAATCGCCAGTTTCACACCACCGCACCCAAAACGTCAAATCGTTCTCCCCGATCTTATCTTCAGCCGGCCAAAACCAAAAGAAGAGCTTTCGGGTCTCGCCCGGTTTGTCAGAAACCGGAATGAGTCCTGCGAAGCTTTACTTGACCCGAAAGGTATATCACCCAATCAGAACGTTGTTAAGTGTGTCAGACTATGTGCCGAAAATAAAAATCCGTACCTTGGGCCAGCATCAAAATCCACATAGGTAATAGTTTTGCCATTGACGTAGAATTTCTTCGCTTCGGGGGAATTAAATTGTAACGAGCTGGATTCGTTACTCCGCTTAAGTATAGATGGTAATTCGACCAGAGGTTTTGTCCCAAATGAGACAGATGACCCGAGGAGACCAAGGGGAAAAGGAATGAAAGTGAGGCGATCAAAAAGAACGAAGATAAGTTGTATTTATAGTCCATTTTATCAATTATCTGCGAGATCTTCAAATGTGTGGATAGAATGGACGATTCATGGACGATGTGTACTCTTTATACAAGATTTATCGGTCGAGGCCGCAGGCTCCAGGGATCGCGTTCCCATGCACAAGTTCCCATCAGCTTCTTTGTGAATGATGTGAGGTGTCAAACTTTCACCATTTTGTATGTATGTATTTGAAATCTGGCAAATCAATCATACCTGAAATATAAACTTACGTCTTTTGCGTCGATTTCTTCCACAAAGCCTCATGTTAAACATATCCAACTCCCACACTGCGTTTCGCAAAAAATGCTTCTGCAAAGCTTGAGAATTGGTCAAGAAGACCTATAATTCGCTGAGAAGCGGGAATTCGGACGCAAAGAGTCCTTTCTAAGCTGGAAAAATATCAAAGGTCCATCTATGAAAAGCTCGCCTGAAACACTCATGCGGGGCTGTTTGCGAAAATAACATTGAAATGAGAGCCATTTTGTGGTATAGTGGTTGTTGCTTATGATAGTCACTAGCACAGCGTCATTTCATTATCGAGCAGTTCTCCTAAGCGCCGTCAAGAGTTGTCGAATACCATCTCGAAAAACTCCGTCACTGATGCTTCTTTTCAATAGCGATCTAGCCTTTTCAATTCGTCGCTCAGATGAGTACAGGGCATTGGAGAGCTGAGCGAGGGAACATGTGCTATTTGCTTCGACCCGTCTGCCGTACGATCGCATTGACAGACTCTAGCGCCATCTGGATCTAGAGCATTAGTCATGTTGCAACAATCCCAAAAGCAATACGCACCAAACTCAAGACATTCGAATAAAATTTTGGTAACAGATGCTTTTCAGGAGCCATCAACGGGAAAAGCTCTTCACAATGGGCTCAAGATGAGTATTTAAAGTGGCTCTATCCCGGCCAATTCGACAATCTGCATCCCCATCCAACGCTTTACGCACATACACACTTTTAGAACAGAAACGGCCAATTCTCTGAACCATCCACAAAACTAATCTTTTAAAAACCACTCTCACCATGCACTCCAAATTGTCTTTGTTACTTGTGCTTTCAATTTTCACCTTGATCACCCAACGCGCCACTGTAGAAGCTGGAGTATGCCGCAAAAAGGCTTCTAAGGCTCATGGATTCCAGATCTCGGGATACTATCCTGTAAGTTTTCTCTTCAAGTTTGCTAATAAGTTTGTATTAGGCTCACATGGAATGGCGAATTTGTTCTTTCATTACTTCAGAGTTACCGAGCAGGTTTGCTACCTCCAGAAAGCATTCCATGGGACCTTTATAACCACATTGATTACTTTGTAGCTGTTACTTCAGAATCTCCGTCAGCCGAGTTCGTGTTTGACAACGAAGCAAATGTGAAAGCAGTTATTGAGGGTGCTAAAGCTCACAAGGTCACGGTTTCATTAACTATCGGAGGATGGACAGGTAGCAAGTACTTTAGCTCTCTTGTTAGCACTGATACGAGCCGCGAGACCTTCGCCAAGACAATCTCTTCAACACTGAGCAAGTATGGATTTGACGGTGTGGACCTTGATTGGGAGTATCCAAACGCTCCGGGAAACGAGGGTAATATCATATCTAAAGACGACTCTGCTAACTTGCTCAAGTTCTTGACTGCTCTTAGGGCTTCCATCGGATCCAAGAGGCTTACTGCTGCAGTCTCCGTACATGGGTTCATGGGACCAGACGGACAATACTTGAAGGACCACAAAGAATATGCTAAGTTGTTTGATTTTATAACTATCATGGCCTACGACATTTATCTTCCGGTGGTGACTCCCCTCTTTGGACCAGGAGCTCCGCTCTTTGACACATGCAATGACCCCAGCTATAAATTCTCGGTGGCTCAAGCAATCGACACCTGGACTTCAACCGGCTTCCCTGCGTCCCAGATCCTTTTAGGTATCCCTGCATACGGTTATCAGTATACGTTATCTAGTTCAAAACTTGACCCAACTAACTTCTCTGGTAAGGAAAAGAGTCTGTTTTTTGGCCCGATTGATAAGTCAGCTCAAGCTCAAACGGTAAAGAATGTTGCTCCTACTCCAACCGGATGTGACAGCCCATTAGAAGGTGGAAACTTTATTTTCAAGGACTTGCTGACCTGTGGATTTCTGTCTCCCGATGCCGCGACCGGACAAGGGGGATTTGAACGTCACTATGATAACTGTACTCAAACGGTAAGTCAATCTCGGCCTTTCTAAGCCCAAAGCAATATGGATCCGATACTTACATTTACAAATCACTTTGTTTTCCTTGTAGCCCCTTCTCTTCAACCCGACTACCAAGACCCTCATTGCGTATGATGACCCAACCTCTTTGACAGAGAAAGTCAAGTATGCTAAATCCAAGGGAGTTGCAGGCGTGAATGTTTTCGATGCAAGTGGTGATACTCCTTCCCGAATGCTTCTTAAGTCAGTTTCTCAAGCTTCTAAGTTATAAGTCTGTGGTATTGTTTCATGTTTCTTGACGAGTATGTGTAAATATTTGCGTTGATTGCTTAAATGAGAATTATCCTTGTTTTACGCACGATCAACCTGCGGCTTCATTATTGATGTCGAACTCCCAATGCCCGGCAAACACCACAATGAGGAGACCTATTCACGAGAAAATTGCCTTCAAATTTGAGGTACGGCTATTGCCCTACCAAAGTCAGACTTTAATATTCACAAAAACCATTAGCAAAACGCACACACATATAGAGATATGGCGTTAGACACAGATCTCTCGCTAATCAACAAATTCACATCATTCTTGATCGCTTCCTCGCCCTCCTCTTTTGCATCACCTCTTCTACGAAGATCGCGAATTTCCCTTACTTTCTCATTAATAATTTATCAATCAAAGTATAACTGTTCTTTGAAGAGATCTCAGATTAGTTGTGTCCAAGATTGTGGTGAAGATATGGGAATTTTAAATTCTGGAATATCTGACACATCGAAGCTTCTTTTGCACAAACCTCGCGTCTAATTTTGCGTCCACACATTCTCTGAGTTTGCCTGTGGTCTGCTCACAATCACTAGATAACATACATAGGGCATTCAGCAAGCTATGAGATCACGAGATGTAGACAAATTATTGATACTTGAGTTAATTTTTTCCTCGAGGTAAGGTCCTCAAATGAATTGTATATTCAAAAGACTGAGTGATGATTTATACATACACTTTCTAAGTTACAAGGAGATAAACTACGATTACATATCATTTGAATAATCGTATCTTTTGATGATCAAAAGGGCAATCCAAAAATAACAAGACAAATCAGTAAATTTAACTTTTGAGAAGAAAATTTCCCGCATACATACTTTCTGTAAAAGGCCTCTGAGTCACTTGGTACCGTACTATCCTTGGCCCCGCGCTTTCTGAAACCAGCCTGACCTTCCGCTTCAAGTGCAAGTCGAATCTTACGATCTCCAGTGAGCCAATGTAGTGCAAGTATCAACAACTTTGATCCTACTCGATTGGGATCCGACATCTTTTTAATCAATTCCGAAGGAATATCTACAACGTGACCTGAATTATTGGGATCAAGAGGCCATTCCTGCGCAATAGGCGCTAGAGTGGCCCCTAATTGCAAGTGACATACATGCGTCTGGTAAATAAGATTCAATGTTAGCGGAATATGTCCTTGAGTAGACCTCTGAAAAAGTGAAATCGAACGTAAGATTCACAGGGAAAGTATCTAATCCATCAAAGATGTGAGTAGCATAGAGTACTGTACATCCCCTTTTGGCGGTATCTTCGACAAGGAATTCGAGCAACTCTTGTCGCACCATGACGTCTAGATCAACCGTAACCTGTGATCATTCAGAACAGGCCAATTAGTCTATCAAGAATAGTTTCAAATTCTGGAGAGATCGAAATGTACCTCGTCCAAGAGTAACAAAGACCAGGGAGCCATCAAGCCCTGTACTATCTGAACCCGTCTCCTTTCACCATCGCTGAGCTCGTGCATATGCCAATCTAGATCGACATCAAGGATGTCGAGAAGCCGATCTCGGCGAGCCTTATGTCTGTAGCCGCCAACTGAATCTCTATCATAAACGTTTGACATCAACCCAACATTAGATGACTTGTGGTTTGATTCGAATGATCTGAAGACGTAAGACAGACCTACAAAAAGTGTGACACGATTAGATCAGATCTTACAACTGGGTTACTGGCCCATTCAGTTCCTGAAAGCGAATAAGACAATGGAAATAGTCAGTTCCATGCATTGAAACCATCAACAACAATACCCATCTACTGACCAAGATAAGCCACGCCCTGTACGAAAGGAAACATAAGGTCAACGATCTGATATGATGTTTGGAAGAATTCTGATCATAAGCTTCTCACTGCTGGTGTATTGAAGAAGACATCATGCCCTAAAACCTTGGCCTTTGATTTAGTCAATCGTTTACCGGCCAGGATCTGTAATAAAGTTGATTTACCTATCGAGTGAGAAGAGCCCAAGATGGAAAAGACGACCGTGTTGGACCGGTGAGGTCAAGAAACAAGGTCAAAAAACCGCTCGAATCGGTTTCAAGAGAAGAGGTTTTGGTAAACTTACCAGCTCCATTCGCACCGATCAGGAGACATCTTGATCCAGGTTTCAATTTGAGATCGATACCTCGTAGGATTTCAGGTAAGGCTTCATTAAATTTGAAATGAAGGTCAGTTACATCGATAGCATGAGTGAGTGATGGAGGAGAAGACCCCATGTTGCTTGATGGTCATCATTCAGGAAGCAGGTCGGTAAACAAATTTGAGCTATCCAGCACTGGTGTGCATTTACCGATCTTCCCAGCTTTGGCGCAGTTCAAGTCCGTTCTACAAATAACCATGAATTGATCTTCAGCCTCAACATCTCATTATCCCTGGATCCACCGGTGCCTGGATCGTAGGATCCCCACTGATGCATCAGAGGGGCTCTCAAAGACCCATCAACTTCCCCGTCTGCTGGCCACAAAATATGCACGTTTGCCTGTTGGTCTGCCTTGGTGTTCATATTAACTAATATCAGCTTCCTCACGTTCTCCACCTAAAGGCTTTTGAGGAATCATGTAGTGATTTTGAATGTATGTACACGCAACATGTTCAAGTCTCAATACACAAACCCGATCTATTGAACCTCTCTATCAGAGCATAAGTAATCACATCGATCGATAATCAAAGTGATCTTGCGTATTCTTCACCATCATTTCCAAATTTTCGGTACCTAAAGCTTGTATATTTTGTATGTATGAAGCGGTCATAGGCGCTGATCGAGCACATTTTCGCCTCTCGCACTTGATACTCGATGGTATTCAAGGGAGGATAGCTCGACTTTGAAGGTCAAGCATCGTCGCGTCCGGCGGAAACGCCCCTTTGTGGTACATTACGATCTCGACGTTGAGAATTTTTCTGGCGGACGCAGTGCATGTTGAACCTCACTCAGCAACGTCTTCAGCTTCAACTATGAGGCTCATGGTGCGGCTGTTCGAACTTTCACGATTGCAAGTTAGAATCTCCTCGAAACTGCCGAGATGGGCGATCCATTACGGAGGTTCCTCTTTATTTGCCTCCTGGCCAAACTGTAGAGTACCTTCAAATTGGTTCACCTTTGGAGAAGAAGAGGAGCAAAAACTTGAGCTATAGACTGGCATTTCTCAATCACCTGCTGGGCGTACCAAACACCCTACCAAACACCCCGAATACAACTGTTTGAACTTTTGAGTGATACATCAAGGTCAATCGGACATTTTTCAAGTCATTCAGAGTCTTTTCTTGCTCATACCTTGAGAAGGTATTCGACTATCATGGACTTCCGGATCAATATGGGTTCCACCCTTCGTCTGGGATTGATTCTGTTGGTTTTGATCTCAGACTCGGAGCTAATCACAGCTCGGAGAACGTATCCGGTTAGAAAGCAGCTCAAAAGACGAGATGTTCCCAAGCATAACGACCAACCAAACACAAGATCATTGCAGTTCAATTCTCCAGAAGCCCAGTAAATTTTACGTAGACGGAAAGAATATCACCTATGTAGACTTTGATGCCGGCCCGAGGTATGTCCTATTTAATTCCGGCAGCCAACTGAGATAACGACTTATCATCAGTCTCTTTTTGCATTCGAAATCGGTGGAAATAAAGCTTTGCAGGACTCATCCCAGTCTCTAGCCAGCCCAACGAAACACGTAAACTCTTCTTCTGGTTCTGGCCAGCTGAGAGTGAGCTCGGAGAGAAGGATTTGACATTTTGGGTGCGTTCATGTAAATTTCTTTTGAATTTTTACATACGTTGACTTGTTCTGTCTTGTGGCCTTCAGACTAATGGAGGTCCAGGTTGTAGCTCGCTAGAATCTTTACTTCAGGAAACCGGGCCTGTAGGTCCCTAATAATTACGGTATTTTCAGTCCGAAAAAACGTGGATTTTTGATGACAGACTTTCCCAGATATCCTGGCAACTCGGTCAGGCGAGACCAGTCAAGAACCAATTGTGAGGGAATTGTCTTTCTATACCCTTAAAGATCACCCACGGGGATTACCATCTGTTGTAGAGATTATCAGAGTTCTCAATAGCTGAGCAACATCTCTCCGGTCGAACTAGCTCATGGAACAAGTTATCCTCGATGTCAGTTTTTCGTCTATGGGACCATCCCGCTGCATATATTTCAGAACATGTGTGATTTAACCAGGTGATCTCTAGGTTATATGTCGAACAGCCAGTAGGGACAGGTTATTCAGAGGGTGCTGTCCAAGCTCACAACGAGACCGACATTTCAAGAGGACCTTTTTGGGTTTTTCCAGGAATGGCTCAAGGTTCGCAGTTTTGATTACAAGAACATTGATGATTTATAGATATCTTATCAAGTTCTTCATATCAACAGGTCTTTCCAGAAATGATTGGAAAAAACTTTTATCGTTTTGAGTCTTTCTCATTCACGTCATTGACATAAAATCATCATCTACTGAAGTCTGAAAACATACACATTTACACTCATAGTCACTGGAGAATCCTACGCGGGGCGCTATATCCCTTACCTCGCCGATTATATTTATTCGCGTCAAGCAGGAACTCGCCCTCCCATTGCAGGGTATCTATATCATAGACCCCGTCATCGGCTAGTAAGTCAAAAACTATTTCACCGGATCTCTCAAGACACAAGACAGGCGAATCAATTGACATGATGTCTGATAGCAATGTGATTCAGACCGAGATCCCTGCTTGGCCTATGGTACAGAGATACGAATCTGTATTTGCGCTCAATAGTACCTTCACGGCAGAGCTGGAGGATTTACATCATCGATGCGGATATGCAGATTATATTGAGAAGGTAAATCGTTGCTATTTATGAACATATGTTACTGCTCTTTCCTGATGAGAGAAGGAGTCTTGAATCTTATCATCTGGACTGCTACATAGTATGATACCTTTCCTCCCCCGGGTCCTTTTCCCATACCATCCGTTGGAGACTGTACGTTTCAAAAACTTTAGCCCGTTAGTATTGTGATTGCTAAGCCAACAAAACAATACGGTCGGTTATCTTATCTTTCGAAATGAAATACGAACGTGATAGACGAAGACTACAATCATATCAACCAGACATGCGCACTCTGGGAAAAAGTGAGTTTTTTTGAATTTTTAATACCACTTCATGATATCAGGAAGCTCTTGTATAAGGACCTATTTTGACCAGTGAGATTTTAAAACAGATATACGAAGCTAGTCTGCTCCTCAATCCAGGTGATTAATTCAACACCTAGAAAAAACTTATATCAGGGATATTCTTAAACTACTTGAATCTAAATATGACCAATTTGTTTTCTTTGATTACAGCGTTTGATATATAGTATGTCTCATTTATGTAGACTTGTAATAATCAAAGGCTAACAAGTGATCCTATCCCAAATGGCGACAGTCACATCTTCGATACAGAGCCAATCTTGTGGGATGTACTTTCAGGTGCGCCAGGCGCGAATCAAAGCTGGCCCGGGCAAACTGGTGATCCGACTTACTTCAATCGCCCTGAGGTCAAGGAACTACTCCACGTACCAACCAGCACACACTGGAGTGAATGCAGCGACAAGGATGTAAGGCCTCTGTTAGCGATTTGCTTACTTCTTTTCATTAATGATATCCTTGTCTAGGTTATAATTGGCAGGGATACGTCTGCGCCGGTCAGTATGTCAGTCTTACCAGGAGTGATAGAGAAGAGTAAACGGACAATCATTGGTGGGCGTTCTCTGTAGGAAACATATCATATGTTCACATCATTATTGAGCACCTTCGCACATTTCTGTCTGTACTAGCACATGGTATGGCAGATTATGTTCTCATCGCACAGGGAACACGAATGGCGATCCAGTTAGTTCATCCACGTATCTTGAAACCTTCCATATACAAATCAGAGAGCTGATTAATATCACTGCAAAGAAACATGACTTGGAACGGAAAGCAAGGTTTTAAAAAGCCGATAACTGATGACTTTCTAGTTAAAGGTCAAGGAACTATAGGCCGATGGGTGAGTTCTGAATTTACTTCTAAATGGTGATAATAGATGCTTAACTTTTTTTCTACAAATTCTTCTAGCGTGAAGAACGTGGATTAACATACGCAGAGATTGAGCTGAGCGGACATATGCTGCCTCAATACCAACCTAAGTCGGCCTATCAACTATTCAAATACCTTTTGGGTCATACACAGTCGCCTTCATCTTCTGTTGTGTAAAATAAATCTTCAATGTACAAATTAATGACACAAGACTTGATATACTTATCCTTCTTGAAATGATTATATATTGGGGAGAGTGTTTTAAAATAGCTTTATCTATGCAGAGTTTTTCTTTGGATTTATAAAATTTGTGAATTTTATCGAGATTATCATGGCTGTCCTGTGTTTTAACTTCCCTACCTTATCAATGCTTGTAAATGGTTTGGTGCAGAGGATATTGATTAGTATTGATGAAGGATGATCCTTTGCATGTAAGTGAAAATCTGGCCCATTAATCGGATGTGTCATACGTTGTGCTTTCCAAGGATATATGATTGCAATGGAGGAATTGGGGTAATGTGCGTAAAACAAAGGTGATTCCCATTTGAGCAATCAACACAAATATATACAGTCAAAAATTCTGTCACTGCTAGGTTTAACCCCATGTGCCAAAGTAGATTTGAACTAGATTTTGACTGTCAAGTCAATAGAGAACCCTATTTGAAACTCATGATGGATTGTTGAAAATAATCTTTGACCTACTTTTGAACATGTGGGTGAAATCTGGCCGCAATGAATTTTCAAAACAAACTGCCCATGACTCTTCACAACAGCTGTACATATAATGCTAGAAAAACATAGAACAACATCACATGGTACACACTTATGCCTTCAGCAGTATATTGAAGAAGCCATTGATCTGTCTCATTGAAGTGCATTGATTTTAGAAGGGATCATGTAAGTAGTCCATGATGGAGCTTTTAAGGATCAGTTGTTGTGGGACTGATGCATGAGTTATCAAAAGTGCTTGATCTTAGCTTACGTTTTCTGAGGCTTATAACCTGATGAGATAAAAGAATCTGCTTCATGGTGGCAAAGATGAGATGGTTGATTGATTCAGAGAGTGGATAACAGAACAGACAAATGTCATATGATTCCATAGGGAATCATTCTCTAGACACAGGTTTACAATGCAGGGACCAGATTTGAAAGTCTCATATATAATCATGTGATTAATCTGCATTGAGCACCATACAAGAAAAATAAAGTAAAAAAGCAGGTATAATACGTAAGATGAGATATGAAAGATAGAACATATGCACAATGTGAAAAGGTCTTTGGGATGATACCAAGTCTAATAAGATCTTGGAATCAATATGAAAGTCTTCAGCGGAGGAAGAATTTGCCCTCAATGTCCCAATGTCCACTTCTCCCAATATCTTAAGGGGGGATAAGTCTTCAATCAATAATGAAGGTCAGTAGGCAAGTGTGCTTCTGAGAGTGACTCTGAAAATATTTTCAAAACATACCATGCAAGTAAAAATCAAGGAAACTTGAAACCCAAGGTCTACACCAGAGTTGCCAGGGCCCAGCAGATGTGCAATTGGACCAGTGAACTAGGTAGAATACCTCAGCATCAGCACTGGTCCATATTCTCGGGGAATGATAGCATCTCACCCATTTTTGAGACATCCCAAGAATAGCTCCTACCATCCCGCAGGCTAGAGCAAATCCAGCAGCATATCCTGGTGGCAACAACCTCGAATTATTGACATCTTGAAATGAGTAGTTTGACCAGTGAGATCTGCGAAATATGACGTGTTCCTGGGCTACGATGACGAAAAAAATTATAGACCAATAACCCACAAAGACCAGAAAGGTGTCCAGAAATGTCTCAAATTGTGTCTGGCCTATGAGTGACACAGTCACGATGACAGCAGTTCCTGTCAAGGTGATTAGTGGGCGGGGAATCGCCGAGATTTTTCGTCCGAAGGTTTGTACTGTAAGCGCTAAAGAGTACTTTTGAGTGTGGTAAAGGCATTGGTCAGTTTTTTCGTGATTGAGGCACACTATGTCATCAACATCACGAGGCTGCTCACAAGATTTGGAATGTTTACTGCAACTAAGATTACGAGGTAGAGATTAATTGGATCAGCTGAGCTCGCACTTTAACACCCGCGTAAACTTACCGACAGAAAGCCCCAGTATCACAGTCAAGAAATGACCAAAGCCACCGAGCGGTGATAATCCAGCGGATAACAAGCCACCAATTCCATTGGCTTGATAGTGGTCGTGCCAACTGGAATTCTGAATGAGGGTTGTCATCATAGCTGCACCAAGTATCTCGATCAGGACCAATGGCACCCAGTTTCCGAAGACTAAAAGGATTTCAAGTTGTCAATATAAAGTTCTGACTTTGAGCCCAGTCCACATCAGAATCTTGTATTTCATCACCCCGTTTTCCGTTGCAAAGGCAGAGAATGAATCACTCAACAGGCAGCAAAGAAGATCTTCCAGGAGGATTTATTTTCGGGCAAATGCCTTTGGTCAGTCAGGGATGATTATTGGAAAGTATGTTAGAATGGTTTCAACACTCAGAGACAACAGACAAACAAGAGTTGAACTTATTTACACAGTATAATCGGCTGCAAAGCTTATCCAACTCAGCGAAGTTCCAACCACCGTTGCCCCAAAGTTAAACACACCCGCAATTCCAATGTCCCCTGTTACGCCCGAGCTCGCAACATTCATGTATTTTTTCCCTTCGCCTAGTATTATAAAAAATACAATCATAGGTGCTATCCAAGAGTGTCGCTGAGTATGCATTTGGGGTGGAAAGGTCAGACTGATTGTTTATCATTCACGATCCCAGGGAAATAACGAACTTCATAGATATGGACAAATTTATATCCAGAAAATGAAGGGATCAACGACAAGATTGAAATGATAGTGATACCAGCCCATACGGGTAAGGGATGCGTTTTAGATACAGCGTGAATCGTTTGGGCACCGACTATCCGTTGAGGTGTAGATGAGGATCAGTTTGTAAAATCAAGGCCTCACAAGCCAGGCAAGATGATACTATATATATAGCCGCATTCACCTATACAGTTAACGGTCGCCCATCCTACGATTGATAGAAAGAGTGATGAAGTGAGTAAGGATGTCGGAGCTCAAATTCGCCCTTTCAAAGCTGCATTTCATAGGTTCAAGCTCACCAAGACATGCTAACAAATTCAAAAACTAGACACTCAAATAATGGATTCAATTCTCGATACGAGCATACATAACATAAGCGTCAGAAACAATCTTACCCCAGGAATCATGCAAGTCCAGTATCCAAACGCAAATCGACTGAATACCAGTTGTCGTAATCCGCTTCGGGCGCCAAAAGTTGAAAAGTAGGCCTACAAAGTTTTCGGAGATCATCGCTCGGTAAGTAATCGTATGATTTATTCCTTTCAAAGCAAGAAACTCTGACCACGGGCATTATGGCCAACGTGTTGAAAACTACAATTGCAATTACGCAATCCCGAAATGCTAGATTGTAGACACTGCTTCCAAGAGTTCCAAGGCTGAAGGTGACCACGTTGCAGTTTGCACCTAGCCACATCGTGAAGCTTTTTTGCCAGTTTAAAAGCAATGTGAATTCCAAACCTATCTACTTATTTCGTTGATGACCTGAAATAATACACTTGTTCTTACGTATCACGAGTCGAATGTTGCACGCGATGTTCTGGTGGAATGCGCTCGATGCCATTCACTTCTAAGCCCCACTTGTCAAGTTGTCTGATTAATTGTCGCAGACGCCAAGTCTTGGTCTCTTCGCGTACACTCTCTTCAAAGGTCTTATCAGGAGGTGGATGATTTGGTGGCCCAAGAATATTCTTTTCAAGCTTGTCGTCCGATATCTCTGATGGCATTTTTGGATCGAACTTGACTACTAGGTGGAAGAGGAAGTAGTATATGGTTGAAGGAAGGTGGAAAAAGGGACGATTCAATCAATGCGATAGGATCTGCCCGGATTTCTGGGAATGATAAGAGACGGCCCCACCACGCCAACAACCTGAAAGCATACAGTGGCGACAGCCACTTCTCGACTACGTACCCTTAGAGCCTATGTGGGGAATTCTGCAGAGAATTGGTCTTTCGTTGGATTTTGGAGAAGCAGGGCGAAACGTAGAAGGGGCGAAAATATTCACAAGACGCCACCTTCCTGTACTTGGGAAGAGGGCGTCTTGTGGGTTACTGTACATGAGCGCTGTATGTCCATGTGCGCCGGTAGAATTTCCGGGTCGCGAGCTCGGTAAAGAGATGACCTCACATTGCTGTGACTCGCAACGCGACATGGGAGGTCATCAATCACTCATCCAACCAATGCAATGAGCCATACATATGACTCTTGGGGCAACTGCTTAACTACCCTGCCAAGTTACAAGAAGGGAGATATGAGAAAGGTCGAGATACAAGTAAGAATAAGGAGGGATGGAATAGTTAGAGCATCCACAGTATTGGGCCTCAAATTCAGGATGGTCCAGCCCCCATATGGAGACCATCAGTGGATCCGTGAAAAGTTTCCAGGATGTCCCGCGGGACACGGGACACGGGACAAAGCGTGTGACAGCGCACATGTAACGCAGTGTACAGATATTACAGTACCTTTCAAAAAGGTTGAAAGACTACCTAAAAAAATTCGGTCTTGAGGACCGTGCGGGAGGCGTGTGTAGGCGGATATTCCCAGCCACAAATTCCCGATCTTCTCCTGTACATAGACACGGGATACTCGCAACTTCTGATACAGATGTGACCCCAAAAAAAAACCGCTTCCCACCCCAGCTCCCACGACTCCAGTGCTCACTCACATTCCATCAGACGACCGAATGGGATTTCAATCGTACTCCGAGGATGTCAAGCACCTGGCGACCCAGATGGCCATGGACAACGTTGATCTCGCCATGATCAATGCTACCCTACGAACCTCGATCTCGGCCACCTCTCTTTGGCGTTGGAAACGGCTCTACGAAAGAACCAACCGAGTCGTCACCGATCCTCAAAATTATGAACCACGAGGCCGGCCACATGTGTTATCAGATGTTCACCTGGGCGTTCTATCAGAACTCGTGGACGGGACGCCTTCCATCTACCTCGACGAACTCCAACTCCGGCTATTTCAAATCACGGGCCTTTCAGTATCCCTAGCCACCATCAGCCGCGAGCTTCATGTGCGATTGGGGATGTCGCATCTGGTTACTCGAGGAGTCCACTCGGCGCAATCCATCGCGGACCGAACCGAGTATATGATGAGGGTAGGCAGGATTCCCCCCGAGTACCTTGTATTCATTGGTAAGCCTTCCCTTTCTACTTTTCCGAATCATTTGATTTGAAACTGAATGCATCATTTCGAACCGTGATAGATGAATCCGGAGTTGTCGGGCGTGACTCAGTCCGACGGAAGAGCTGGGCTTTGAAAGGCCATCAAACCCGTCGACAGAAGCGATATCCGGACCTGGATCACTGGACAGTACTTCCGGCTGTGTGTGAGCGTGGCATGATCGCTGGGGTGGTCATCAAGGGACCTGTGGAAAGGATCCACGTTGAACTGTTTGTGGCGCGTGATTTGGTGAGTCGTCCTTATTTTCTGCTTAAGCATCTCTTTGGTTGACCCTGCCCCTTATTTTTCAGCTCCCTGTCATGAATCCCTACCCTGGCATTAACTCGGTCCTCGTTTTGGACAACGCCCGAGTGCACCACGGCGGTGTAATCGATCGGTTATGCAGGGAAGCTGGGGTGCTCCTGGTCTACCTGCCTGCGTATTCGCCGGATCTCAATCCAATTGAGACCGCCTTCCACAGCATGAAGGCGGCTTTAAGGCGAGAAAACTGCTGGTTTGATGTGGACGACAAGGGGGAATATCTACTCCACCTTGCGGCGAAGGTGATGACGCGTAGGTTATTACAGCCGCTCATTGCGCACTGTGGCTATGCCACTGCGCTCTATTGGGAGCGTTACAATCAGGTGGCCCAAGAACAGTTATAGCACGGATGTCATATCAGTGGTCCCATTTAATCCTTTTTTTTTAAAAAAATTTCATCATTTCCTTCTTTCTGATTGTCAGAGGTCTCATCACTTTCTTCTATTCGGTTTTTTTTCGATTTTTCATTTCCTTGTCTTGGCTTGATGATGTCTATATGCAATATCATTCAATGCCACCTTGATCTCTTTCTAAACCTGAGGACCCATGTGCCAAAAATTCTATCATTGCTTGCTTTGCCAGAAAACAAAATCAAACTCGGACAAAAAAACTAGTGCCATAATTTAATTAAGATGTTTATCAGTGTTGATAAACACCTTAACTCTTATGTTGTTGTTTATCAGTGTTGATAAACAACTCTGCTCTTAAGTTGTTGTTTATCAACACTGTAATAACTCAGGGGTAGACTTTTTTAAAACTTGTTCCATCGGGGCAACTTACTGAAGAAGGTTATAAATTTAACTTGTTTATCGACGCTGATAAACCACTTAAATTTTTCATTGTTGATCTCACGTAATAAAAAACTCAGGGATGTTTAATTAAGGGATCGTTGGGATTCATCCCATAAGATGAGATTTTTAAGGGGGAGTGGGGATTCATTTCATATGATGAGATGGGGCTAAACAATTGTTATCTGACGAGACATAGCTTTCATGACCTGAATCTCAATATAGACTACTTCATACGTGACATTTGATACTGGTAATATTCTCGAGCCTTGGTGATTAATTCAAGGGCAGTGTCATCTAATATCCCCCAAGACGCAATTCGTTCCGCACTGAGGGCCTCTGGAAATAAAAACCGATGGAACGATTGGAAGCCTCGGCTCCTAAGTATCGCGATGTCGTGCTCGGCCTGGGCTTTGTCCACATTGCAAAAGTCGAAATAATCCTCTAACGTCGAGGCGGACTTAACGCGATGGAGCGTTTTGTAGTCCACGTTGAATGCAAAGCCTTGCATTTCAGCATAGCTGCCGATTTTGAAAAGGAGATCGGGGGCGCCGTTCGCTTCGGATGGTTTCGCGTGGTCAACTTGCTTGTCGCTGGCGCGGTCGTTGTGGATTGCGAGCCTCGTACGTTTCGAGGTGGACCCGGCCGAGCCCTGCGAATTGGTCGCAGGACGCTTGGTGAGGACGTCCACCCAGAAGAAGTCGTCGGCCAAGTGCATCGGTGGGTCTTCCATCGTGACCTCGCGATGACGACCGAGAGCCTATGGTCAGGCAGCAGGTCAGCTTCTTGGCATGCGTAGATGACATGAAAAATTTGAAGAAAATGACTTACAAGGCATTCGGCCCAAAGGATCAGGTGGCGGAATGTCAATTCCATCTTGAGGGATAAGTCCTTGCGGTTGAAGATGCGCCACCCCTCGCCCTTGTCGGTGTGCAGCGAGCTGTGGCGAGTTTGGAGTTCCGCAAGGATCTTCTTTTGAGGGTCGATAGGGGCAGAGTGCGCGATCTCGGACGCGGTGGTAGCGCCGTTGTGGAGTAAGGAATTCTGCGCTCGTAATCGCCCTTGATTCTTGGTGAGTTCCTGCGGAAAAAAGGTTAACAAGCTCGTGAGAACAATATGGCAAAAGGGGGACAGTGGAAAAAACGCTCAATGACTTACGACGCTGGCCTGGACTGCCAATTTGGCTGGGTTATCCATTGTGACAATGAAACCTGCGTGGGTCGCAGGCAAAGCTGTAAAAAAATTTTTCAGTTGCGCGTCGTTGCTGATAGGTCGCATGTGGTCCTTCGCCCAAAATTGATGTCGGGCGATGAATGCTGCAATGTGGACCGTTTGGCTGGCGTCAGCAAGCTTCAAAATGGCCGTGTTACCTTTAGAGGCATCGTTGTCGACGATGCTGGCTAAATCGAAAAGTATCGTCTTCAAGTTGGCGAATGAGAAGTCCACGATCGAAAAGGATTGTTTCGTCGTCGGTATCGGGATGTTCTGATATACTTGTTTGGAGTTTTTCTTCGGAGGCCCTTTCGAGTAGTCAGTGCCCTTGGCCAGGTAAAACGTGTAGGACACCTGAAGCTCGTGAGTGTTCAATTTGTTATCGACTATGCCCAAACGAAAAGTGGACTTTGATATCAGCTTGATGAAACTCCAACCTGAATTAGCCGGGACTCACCAGGTTGTACTTTGGGTTTGACTTCTTGCGATGAGACTCGAGAGATGTTTGATGAAATGATTTCGACCTCAGAACTGACCCCTCGAGGCGAAACCCGTCGTGCCAATGTTCCCGAGACGACTTCCACGTCCGAACTGGCCTCGCGTGGCCAGTGACCTGGGCCGTCTGGTAACCAATGAGTAAGGGAGACGGTCAGTACCTGGACCCACTGTCCCATGATGACAAACACTTACTGCCGGGCCCGGGCGTTAAACTTGGGTATGACGTCCTGCCGATCAAGCGACGATCCCACGATGTTTGCGAGTCTGGCACCCCAGTCGAGTCGCCATACCTAGGTGAATCCCCGTAATGCGGCGAATCGATCGGGCGTAGGGCACCGGCGTAAGGCGGCGATGGGGTTGGCCGTAGCACATCGGCGTAAGGCGGCGATGGGGTCGGCTGTACCACATTGCCGTGTGGCGGCGAGGGGGTGGCACCATAGTTCCTGTGGAGCCTATTTCAGTCATTCACAGATGTCAGCGATCCGATCGAGGCCGAAAAAAAAAGGAAAAGCTGACAAAAGGGCCTTAAAGATGGAAATCACTCACGGGTCGGTAGGGTATGGACGATGGCCAATAGGTGTGTCATCGTACCCTATTTGAACTTGTGAATCTTGTCGGTTCATGATTGCGGTGTGAAATAAGAACTGTTCGGCCCAACTTTCGCTAGAATCGATCGTCGACGTCGAAGATGAGGAATAGGCTGTGGGAGAACGGGGTCCGGTATGGGATTCGATCACCGCGTCGAAAACGAATTGCCAGGTCCGATGAGCCATGGTATGGTGGCGAAAAGTTCGATATAGGTGGTGGTCAATGAATGCGATGAAAGGTGTGAAGAGGAAAATACACACCTAATATGGGCGGGATGTGGCTGTCCACATCCGCCCGATTTTGCGTACACACGCCTCCCGCACGGTCCTCAAGACCGAATTTTTTTAGGTAGTCTTTCAACCTTTTTGAAAGGTACTGTACAATGGTCCGATGATCTCCCAGATCATCCGCAATCATTCGACAATGCGTGATTATCTTACCATGCACTACCTTTCGGGAGTACATGGTATTCACGCATCCAGGTATGCTCATGATCCCCATCGAACATCACAACTCCACAAGTTGGAGAGTTTAGACGCTCGATTGACTACATCCTTCCATTTTTTACGCCCTAGACCGACGTTTGACAACCCACGAGCTTACTAATACTAAGGAATCCGGTACGGTGTTGTTTATCTTTTCTTTCCACCCACGATTTATTGACATTATTGATTGACTTTGTTTCTCCACGTCCAATTTGTTTATCTCCTACTCCGAATGGTCAAGACCACGGAACCCTACTTCTTGATTCCCCTGAACGCACAACTGCCCATTCCTCCACCTGTCGCAAAGAGGAGCAGTGGCCTGGCTTGCAGCCACAAGGACTGTGTCCACCGAACACCCCGGTCAACAACTTATTACACGCCGTTAAAACAAGGTGCCTCATCAACCATTTCAGTCCGGGTGAGTTACGGGAGATGAATATCATATTCATAATTTATATTATAACTGACACAACCGTTCCAACAGTGTATTTACAACCATCATCGAAAATACTACGTCCGCAAATTGGAAGGTGAGATTTTAGAGAGGAACAGAGCACTTGCCTCAGTTTTCCCAGGTCGAACACAAAACCCCAACAATCAAACTCACATCGACGCACAAACGACCGGCGACCGATTACTCGCGATGGAACTGCATGCGTCAATCAATGGCCCGTTCACACCCTTAACCCCACCACAAACCCAAGTTCAAAAGGCCGAACAGCTCCCTGGCAATGAACGAAAGCAAGGCATGTGTTCGGGAATCAATGGCGCCTTTGCAAAATCCCACCATAAAAGAAAGAATGCTGGATGTTTAAACAATGCTTGTGTCGCGGTGAGTCTTACTTTGATTTTCATCCTTCTCCACAGCGCAATCAAACTTTACTGATATATACTGGACCAGTGTTGTTACCTCGTGAAAGAGTCAGCTGGGTGTGTCCCTCACACAACCATCCAAAACAAGAAACGCCGGGAAGCCATTGCAAGCCAAAAGGCGTGCAACGACCCATATGTCCACGTAGATCCAGCATTATGTGACAACAATGCAATCGACACCACTAGAGAATATCAGAAACCAATTCCCAACTATGCTCAAGACAGCCAATTTCAAAGTTTCAGACAAATCTCTCTCCAGAATCAGGCCGATGAACGCACCAATAACGCCGCTGTTCAATTGGCCAATCAAAGTATATCACTTGTGGTCTGGGCAAAAAATTCACAGGTAAGCAGAACATATTTCCTAACGGTCGAACACATCATTAACAATAAGGCCCATTCCTCATTCTTTTCAGGCTGAATATTCCATCACACCTGACTTATGGCGAGTGGTCGCACCACTCTGGCCTCGATTCGCACTGGAACAGTGCCGGTTACTAGTTGAAGTCGCAGAGAGTACGCTTGGTACTTCTTGGAACCGCACTGTACGCGTTTGGAATGACAGCGAGCAAATATGGGTAAGCAATATAAACTGTACTTGACTTATATTGTCAGATTCTTTAATCATTTACTTACTCGGGGTTCTTCTACCTGGAAGGCTTTGACTCATGTTTCGTTGATGGAAACATATCCGATGGACTTCCGCAAAGTCTTGGTTATGTTTCCTGGGGTCGAATTGTCTCATTGTGACGGTGTTGATAGGCACATTTCCACGGTCACCAGTCGAAGCACAAAAGACCGCATGAAGCTCCATCGATATATCACACCAAGTAATCCCAATTACAATGTGATCTTTATAGACGGCAGCCCAACACCTTCACCAGCGAAGAACGGCAACGGCGGGAAAGTTATCTACGTGAATGAAACTCCGACAACCCCAACCCCTTCCCAATCCGACATTGACCTTCTTGATGATTATATGGAGATGACCAACATCGACAACCGCAAACGAAAAGATTTTGATGAAGACGATGGGATGTCTCTCCCAGAAGATCCAATTGTGCCGATGCAAGAAACAGACCTTCGGATTGCTGAGCGCGATACAACTCCGACGGCGCCCTCCCTATCATGGCCAGATGGGGTCAACATGACCACCATGCTCGAATTTTTCAAAGAATGTCAAAACGGTCCTCTCTCAATGGCCAAGACGTGGCATAAGATTTTCGGCACCAGTCATGCTAAGTATTCATCTACCACCGTGTCCAACTATCGCAAGTGGTTAGGACTAATAGAACCTTTGAGGCTGAACACATTTGTTCAGGCTTTTGGTCGCATTTCAGTTGCTGATGCTCGCAAGTCACATTTCAAGGAAGAATGGAGAGATTCTCTCCCTGGTAATACTAACACCGCGCTTGAAAAAGGGACATCACATAAGCGGGCCAAACATTAGTTTTTTTTTTATGTTTTATATTTTTTGCAATAATCACTGTAACAATGTTCTATGATGGTCAATTGATGTTATGTATCTTATTTATCTTGTTGTCAAAAGTGTGTTTGAGTTTTATCTTTCTATTTTTGAATTGAATCATCTTGATGATGATTTTATCTCATGTTTATTCTTTTTACTAAGTCTAAATCTTCGTGATGATCGAAATCAATTGTCATCACACTCACATTACTTGAGCAATGTGAGAATGACACCGAGGGGTTAAGCCTCCTCCCATTGGTGTAAGATTATTAAAGCATTCCAAATAGGAAATCCAAATTGGAATGCTTTAATGACGGGAACTCGCGGTTTACTACTTTTAATATGAGGTCACGGATGGATACGATCTGGAGATTCTCTTGAATTGCCATCGTTCGTCATCCTGATCTGTCTCTTACTTACATTTTACTTCAGTCATTAGTCACCCTCACTTACAATGCCCAGATCCAATCCTCACCGCCTTACCAGAGGAGTTCCTGCAATCCCAGCGTTAGAAGAACGTACCCCCGAAGAAATACACCCAACCACCTCTTCATCAGGCCTTGCTTTGTCTGAAGATGATGATCGCCTGGAGGATCATGTGCAGTCTCTGAGCGTAACAGACATCAAACATGTTGCGCCATCACCTCCTACGTCTACAGGTGTTATAGATGACAACCAAGGTAATACTTTTATTCCCTTTCTTGACTTCCAATCAACATCAATCTTCATTGTTAATACAAAACTCTGACCGGTTTGAACTGAAACAGAGATCACATCCACCCCATTGGCATCGTTGGTTACCGTTACGGATACTAGTTTGGACAAAACTAACAAGAAAGAATGTAATCTAAAGACACTTTTGCAATGCCGCAATTAATCATATGCTGACATGCCAATGTCTTTTGATAAAAGTAGCCAAGAAGGAAGTCGACGATGTTGGTCAACAAGCGGTTGGCATAACCTTCTACCCAATCTCCAGCGAAGCGCGCAATCACGCAGGGAGTATATATCAATTATATACTCCAGCATTCCGTCCTGCTAATGCTGTGTACCGCATTTGCAATGCTGTTAAAACAACTGAAAGGGTCGTAAAATACAATTACCAACCCTATACGGGCTTCTGTCAAACCAGAGATTGCGAGGATTGGGTAGTGAAATATATCGACTTAACTTCTCATGGATTAGGGATGGTCGAGACGAAGTGCCATCGAAAGTGGCCTGATAACGAGAAGGAAGCCCGCCTGCATGCGTTTGAACGCCTGCAGGCTAACGTGTACACCGCGATGATGTTAAAAAACTTCCAAGATACATTATTTTGCAAATGGACAACTGAACATAATAAGAGAAAGAGGGATGTGACTCGCGCCTTTCATTTTGCGTCCGGTAACCTTAAGGTACGCTTGCATATCCCAATATGGCTTGACTGGTTATGTTAATGTCAGCCTTCACCTTGTAAGGTTGTGCCAGCATTCGTAATGAATCCTTTCCTTGGTGATAAAGGGGCTGAAGAATCGCACTGGCTCATTTGCGAAGCTAAGTCTGATGCATATAGACACCGTTATATGTATGAATATGTATTCAACAATTATACTCACTCAATGGATCCGGCACAAGATCTTGTCTATGCTTTTGCGCATCACGTCTACATCACCAGTGATCGCCAAACATTGATTGCTCAACTGGACTGTGATTCACACGGGAATATTAGTGGTTTGATATGCTTCACCAAGGAGTAAGTATCTTCCTTTGCATCTCTTTCTTTTAATTGATTATGTATGATTAATCATATCATACTTTCTTTGTAGCCAGGAAGAAAGTCATAACATCAATGGCAACGATATGCTTCACACCATTGAGAGAGCATTCATTCATTTTGAAGACCAACATGACTGCAACCCAGTTTGCCGAGCGCTTGGGCTTGCAGTTCTTCGCTGATACACCTCTTCGCCACTTTTGTTTCTGTCTCAAATCTTTGGCTTTCATTTCACACATGGTTTATGCACTATTATGCTCTCAACAAGATTAAACTTTCTATTTCACTAGTCTATTGTTCATATTTAGTCTAACTACAATGTTATCTAAATGTGAATTATGTTTGACATAACTTGCACAATTATATTCACGTAACCAATGTTGAAATCCATTTAGTCTACTCTGTTCTAACAACAATCAAGGGAATAAAGGATTCTTAGGCTTGTCAACAGTAACATAGTCAATGTTACCACAGAAAGCGACACCACGGCTCTCTATCCTTTCAATCAACCTCACATTGTGAAGTCGAATCATTTCTTCTAGGAAGAAATTATATTTTGTATGAGTCATATTACGGCATATGGAATCAAACCGTCCAAACCATGCATTGACTATTTCAGCGGCGGAAGAGTTGAACTTCCACTTTCCATCGCGCTTAAGTTCAGGAAAGAGGTTGGGATCGTTATTGAGTCGACAAGTGGTATGGGTGGCCTTATGAGATTTCATGTGGAATGCATCGACAGGTAGTAAAGTATTGCGAAAAGCTTTGCGATCTTCAGGATTTGTGCATATATGGGAGTATAATCCACAGGCGTTGTCGTAGAATAACACCTGAGGCATTTCCGTGGGGAACACTTCGCGGATCCAGTCCTACAGATTGTTTGGTACAAAACAACATTGATCTATGTGTGTTTAATGGGGCAAGTAAATGAATACATGTTTACCTTCACCTTGGAAACCGACTCTGATTTATAAAAGGTTCGTCGTGCCAGGATTATTCCACAAGGTGCAACCATCAGCTGTTCATTGTGAGTCTTACTGCGTGATATGATGACAGTCTTCTTGTTTTTTTTTCCTTCACCGCCATCTCGAGCGGCCTCGTGCTCGCGTTCCTCCACATCAGCCAGTAGGAGGGCTCTTTCAGTCGTGTCGACTTCTCCTGTATCTCCAGATAAAATAACACTGGGGTCCAGGTGCAGGTTAGTGTGAGGTCAATTGAGCCTCCTTCGAAGGCCAAATAATGATGTGGTTCGATCTTTGAAGGATTTGTAGGCTTCAGCGTGTTCCTCTTTGCCACATGTATCGTGTCCAGGCTTAATATCATCGCTGCACGGTTGTGCTGGGCATTTGTTTGCCAGTAATGCTTGGTGTGTCGCGCAGAATCGGTCATTGACGTTGTTAAGTGGTTGGTCGCAATAATTGAGTGTGGCGTCTGGATTGAGCTCTTTGAGTTGTGATTCGGACACACTGCAGCAGAAATGGCCAATTGTTATGCCATCTGTCACCACAGCTCTCATGACTCAAGGTTTAAGATGTGATCATGTAATGTCAATATTAAAACTATTGAATCAAACTATAGTGATTATAATATAAGTGTGCAACACAGATATGACGACTTACCCCTGGCTTCTTCAGGACTGCCTGTTGGGGTGAATTCGCAACAAATAGAACATACATGAGATTGAAAATAGGATCCTTCTTTTTCAATCCAGGATAAATGTTCTTTCATTGCCTTGAAGAATCGGCGACTGTCTGAACCCTTCGACTCTCCCCTCAAACGGACTCCGCGGGTGTTTGTGCGTCTCATTAAACAGTGTATGTCGAGTCCGAGTGAGCAGACATTGTGACTTATCTTGCGTGAGAAATGCGCGTCTTTAAATGAATTGGGATACTCTGTTTTGACGGCCGCATGTGCTTGATTGTATATGCAGAATATATTATAGATACTGACTCTGTTTGAGTCGTGGTTGCAAACATGGGGTGAGTTGGTGAGTCAGTATGAGTTCGAATTGTAACAAGTGACTCACACGCCCTGCATTTGTATGTGGTTGAAGTGATCAGCAAGCCTATGTGTCATAAAGTAATGCTGGGTTACTTGAAAATATTCTTTTGGCTGTCCTTCTTCAATAGTGTAGTATTCTCGAAAATCATCACGGCGTAAGTAGCAAGGTGTATACGTGGAGTTGCAATCTGAAATTGATGCAATCACGACACACACTGAAGTCAATATTAAGCTCATGGCTTTGAGCCAGACAAAGATTGTAGACTAACGGCGACAATAGCCAGTATAATATTGTACGGTTTCAATTCCTTTAACGTCGAACAGATAACCGTAAGTCTTGGGCCTGGTCATCAGGCGCCTGCGTTTACCCGTTTCAGCATCAAAACATGTCAAGCAGTATGTTGTGGGTGGCCGGAATGTGTTCTCAGGTATTATGAGACATTCGTCTTGAGGTCGATCCTTGGAGGGAATGCCATACTTATGAATCATTTCTGTGTCGTAGTAGCAGGATGGGAGGTGTTTGTAGGTCAAAAGCCAAAGTCTTCCCCATGTGTCAGACGGCTCGGCGGGGTCAAGACAATGTGATAGAAACTCGATGGGCCCATCATCATATTTTACTTTATGGGCACCATCGTTCTTCTTCAGGAAATCAGCCGAAAGTGCGGTGAAAGATGTGAGTTGGCTCAATGTGAGACTGTTGTAAGTATCTGGATACAATTTCTGCATGCGCTCCATCAGCACTTTGACAAGCATTGCTGGAAGAGTGATTCTTTGAAAAACAGAAGGTAGACGAGAATGAGAAGAGGATCGAGTTGTGATATACCCTCACTATAATCAACCCATGCGACGGTGATATTCTCCGTCGCACAATTGTTGCTTTTGCGCGTTGCCTATGGTTGGGATAGGATAGGCCCTCTCAATATGGATTTCTTCCAAGCGACGTATCTTCCAAGGGATAAACTCGACCTTGGGTAGATGGTAGCCGTTGTCAACTTTGGTTATGGTTCGACAGCTCTTCCAAAGTGATTTACTCGACTTTGGGCAATTGGTTAATGGCATATGAGTGTAAATAAACTAGCCGGACGGCTAGTGGCGATGAAAGTTGAATTGAAGGACATATGCAGATTAAATTCTGCATTATGCAAAATCGATGCAAGAAAGATCGGCGTATTCTCAAATCCGAGATGAGGGTTGTAGTGGTATCACACGCAGTCTCACGTAGGTAACAGTCGCGCGGTTATGTATTACAAATGCTGTATGTACATATGTGAAATTCGACGAAAGCGTATGGACAGCCCGTGTCCCGCGGGATGTCCCAAAAAATTTCACGCCCCTGCGAATTCTCTGCCCATATGTGTACAGACCCAGTCACAAGCATAAAATGCTTCAGTTGAACCCCATACCAACAACATGATAATTGAAGAAGAGTGGGATGAGGATCAACGAGCGATCTATGTAGAATCTTTTCCGTGAGGACTACAAAACTCGTCCTCAAAGAACATCAATCAATTACGGTACTCAAAGTAACTATGTATGCGTACATATGTACACATTCATAGTTTTTTTGCACTTTTTAACCATGTACGACCGGAAAAACTATACATCGGCATTGGCAAAACCTGCAACTGCATCAAGATTTCTGCCTTATAGCCACCCAACCTACACACCCACAATGTCCAATAGCTTTGGAAAGCTTGCGTGTCACCTCCTGCCTTAGGCCAGCACAAGGCCTGAAGCAAAGTATGTCAAGAGAGATGGTGAGGACGGGAAAAGTATGTATGGGGTCCTCAAAGCTACATAGTTTTTTACCAAAACATACTTTTTTTTTCCCTGCCAAAAAAAAATTCAAAAAACTATGTATGCGTACATATGTACGCGGACATAGTTACTTTGAGTACCGTAAATGTAATCCATGAAATCAATTTCAAATTGCATCAATTTGATTGATTTTTGATTGATCAAATTGACTTCAATTCCAATCAATTAAGTCAATCAAATTGGCTTCAATTTCAATTGATCAAGGCCCAGGCGCCGCACTGACTTATGCAATTGCATTAATCTCTAATATAAAATCATTGCTTTTGGCAACCAATCTTCAAGTTTGAGGCTGTTTCTGCTCCCACGCAGTCCATGCCAACTTCATAGTTTTTTTTCATTTGCGGTACTCAAAGTAAGTATGTACGCGTACATATGCACACATACATAGATCAAACATAGAGTGAAAATGGCATTTTGCCCGTCAAAACATGACATTTTGAATTAGAAAATGTCATTTTGGGTCGGAAATTGAAGTTTTGGACCTATGGAATGACATTTTGGAGGTGTACTCAATCTATGTTTTGCTACATATGTACGCATACATAGTTACTTTGAGTACCCTAATTGTTTAAAGTGCCCCCTGAGCTACAGTAGTTAAAGTCTACTCTGTACTAAACTTGAGTTGAGCTGGCCCCGGGCCCGGCCCCGGGCCCAAATGTTTGCTGTTTATCAAAAAAAATTGTATAGGAGGTGGGAAGTAAGATTTTTTTAGCAGGCCACTTCTAAATAGTATTTTTTGAACCAAACACACAACTCAGCCCTCTCATCTCCTTGGCACAATGGTTATTTCTGACCAGAAGAAAGCTCAGCAAGCACATTGAGTGGCAGAAGCTGAACAATTAAGAGTGGACAATGAAATCATCCTCTTCATTTAAAATCAAATAGCAGACTCTGAAGATGAAAAATAATATGATGACCACCTGAAAGAGCACCTTTTCCCAGTTATTCTCAAATCTGACACGGCAAAACTGGCTCTTGGAAAGTGTAAGAACAAGTTTGGAAATCTCAAAAAGTACAAGATGCCAACTATTCTCTTGTTGACTGTCTTTGACTTGAATTTGATTCCTTTATATAACTATGACTCTTTCCATTGTTATGTTTTCACTTTTTTTCTTGTGAGTTCACGCAGGAGAGGTTGAGACATTGTCACAACACTCAACAAATGCACATCATTGATCAAGTCCAAAACTGAGACCAAAGAATTCAGAGTACTTGAGGATTGGAGGAGACTGGGAACAGTTGGGAATAGGAATTGTAGGTACACTGTACAGAGATCAGTTGTACAAGCCTGTACAGCGTTGGACTCCCCCTGGCTTCCTGATGCCACTTACTGTGTGTGAAGACCTTTGTAGACGCTTGGAGCGGTTCTGGAGAAAACAACTACACAGTTTTGGATCAAACAACTACACTCATACACATAGCCAACTTTACTATGGCCCTCTTAAGATATTAGGAAATTTGTTAGTTTAGGGGATTTACACTCTCTGTGAGACACAAAATGAAGTAGATTTATCATTTGATAAATTTGAAGGAAATTTATCAGAAGATGAAAGTGATTCTAAACCGGTTTTAAGTGGATCAGAAAAAGAATCAGAAGAATTTTAAATCAGATACAAATTTGAAAAACGTAAGAGATGATGAACAAATTCAAAAAACGTATGAAATAATTTGATTGGAAAACGTATGAACAAATTTGATTGAGAAATGTATAAGATTGATGAAGATGGTCAAGGGAGGATTATGAACCAACTTAAGCTCAAGGACACCTCAGCAAGGAGGTCTTACACTTCTGTATGCCTGTTGGGTTGTACACTTTTAAGCCATACAGGGCAAGAATACCATTCCCAATCTCCTGCAATGCTCACATGCTCTCAAAGAATTTAAGGCAAATGAATCAATCAGAAACAAAGGTGGTTGACAACACTTTGATAAAGAAGAGCAATAGTTAGCACCTCACACAGGCATCAAACCCGCGTAGCACAGCACATCCGGCCCCAGTTGGGAGGCCTTCTTACCACTTGACTAACACAGCATACCCGGCCACGGAGGTAGTGCCAACATAGCCAAGTACGTAGGCTGAGGGCTTAAGTACCCAGCTAAGGGTGCTTATGTACCTAGCTAAGGGTGCTTAAGTACCTAGCATTTGCCTGGGCCCAAATGTTGACCATCTAGTGAAAAAAAATTCAATGCCTCAGATGATCCCAAGGTTATATAGACAGATTAAGCTCATTCATCTGATTACACCTGTAATAGTTGATTACTTGAGATATTGTCACTAAGTTTGTGATTTTTGAGCTCAAAGTTGAAATTTTGTTTGGCTGGTCGGAAGGTAGTACAGAGTAGACTTTACCTACTGTAGAGGCTATCAGGCACTATGGCCACTTTATGTTGCACCGCTCCAATAAAAACCCCTGTGGGGAAGAGGAAACGGGCTATCTGTTTCAACATGTAACTACACCACGAGGTCGCGGTTACAGTTGGTCAACCAAAGCTAAAAACGGTTGACCAACCATTTTTTTTTGCAGGTGACAAACGTTCAAAATATGCCCTACGCCCCCCTGGACCAAAACCGGGTCCAGAATCCTCGGTTATGCAATGGTTCTGGACCGGGTTGAAACCTCAAATCCTGCGACTTCACAAAGAAGAGCTGAGAGGTTTCAAAGCCGCTTCTCACTGGTCTGAAAGCCAGAACCATCACCCCCTGACAAGGCAAGAGCCACTGTTTCCAAACCTGATTCTAAGCCGGCTAAAAGCGGGTGCGGCTCATTTGGAAAATGACCGTTGTAGTACTAATAACACAGCAGGTGTTATACAGTGCTTGAAAGGGGATAATCTGTAAATATAAATTCTACAGAAAATGTCTGAGACTGCCCTTTCAGAGAATCTTCAACAACTGGACTTTGTTGTTAAAGTCTCCTGATAACAGAGAAATATAACCAGGACTTGAATTGCTTAAAAAAAAGAAATAGTAGACTTTATAAGGCACCAGAGAAATTAACTCAACACTCTTTAGTGTTATTCCCAATGAAGCTTTTAGCTTTTAAACACACAATAAAATAAATTCTCTTATTAATTTAAATAAGGGCAGTTTAAGTGACCTAATGACTGTGTAGTGACTTTATAATGATAAATAACAACTACCCTAATTCATAGATAAAGAAAAAGAGAAAAAAGAGAAGAAGAGAAAAGTGGGACAAAGACACAGGCTTTTTATATCTGATTCACAACTTGAAAATTGGTCAACAGCTTACAATAAGATGACTAAAAATGGTAAACAGCTATGATGTCATTTGATTCAACTTCTACAACCTTGATTTTCCACCAATAAAACTTTATCAATCCTTTGCTGTGTTGATTCTGATCTTCTGCTCATCAATTAGTAAGATTTATCACTAATTTACCCAGCAAAGAGTGATTTTTTCCCTTTTGCCAAGCCCTTTATATGACTAATTGCTGTGTTCATGCTGTGCAAACTCTTTATCTTCATTCATTTGATTCACTACATATATTATAATTGTTTATTTATGATGTAATTGATTTGTAATATAAAATGAGGTGTCTAATTAGTGTGAATAATATGTAATTAAATTGAATTTTAATGTAATTTATTGTGATTTACTCGTACTGAAATACATATAAGTTTTGATCTTATATAAGAATATGCCAATAGTGTGTAAAAATCGAATTTCAATATTTACCCCAATCTCTTTTTAATAATACCCTTATACAATAAAAACCCTTATAACTTTTAAATAAACCCCTTATAATTTGAATTTTCACTCGATCTCACCCTTATACATATAATTAAAACCCTTATAATATCAATTCTTACTCGATCTCATCCTTTCTTTACTCATTCATCCATTCTCATTCATCCATCCTCTTCTCATCTTCTATCTAACTTCTTTCATCTAATCTTTTTGTTATGATTTTTAAATTTGAATTAATCTAAAACAGTTTTCTTTTTAATCTACTTTGTAATTTAAAAAAAGATGTGTATTAAGTTTTAGAAATCAATCGTTCAATTTTTAGATTCATTTTGATTTCTTAAATTCTTCAATTTCTTCAATTTTTCTAATTTCTTTTAATTTAAGTTCCTCTTTAAACTAAATTATAATCTTGAAAGATATTTAAATACATATTTTAAAATTGATAATCTTTTTTTTAAAAACAATCAGCGTGTTCGATCGTTTTTTGAAACGATCGACGTGTTGAAATCTTTATATGTATTTTTTAAATTTATGATTTTAAATTTGATTGTTTTTTTTTATAATTAAATTGTTTGTTAAGTTTTGATTGAATTAGTTTGAAATGATAACTTTAAAAGATTTTCTTTAATATTCTTTGAGTCTTTAAAATAAGTTCTAATGATAAATGAGTCATATATTAATATTAAATTAAAAATGAGTTTTTTGAATTTAACTTGAGTAGATTATAATGAGAATAATAAAATTAAATATAATAAGATTAAAAATTAAATTTTTTATTGATTGCACCCCATAAATATCTCACCACACCGTTTTGCTAGGTTGAATCCGCCTGTAGCTGGGTGACATGCCCAAGTATTACAGTTTAATTTGGGTATGCAAACCACACCATTTGTTGGTCAGGCATCAAAAGGTGCCGTGTATGTTAAACACTTGAACTGAGCCATCAATTGCATGTTTTTCAAAGCAATAACTCAACAACAATAAGATATGAGGACAAAGGCGTATCAAAAGAGACAACCATAGAGACATGTATATAATAAGAGATAACATTGATAAAACCAGTCACAATCAGGCAATAACAATTGCTGATGGATGGAGACAACAGATCACAATATGCGCCGAAATCTGAATGACCTTCATGGATCATACTTTCTGATCACTTGATACAAATATAATGAAATCAATAATCTGAGCTACCAACTTGATATCTACTCATGACGTCTAATGATTTGCTCTGAGATATAATGTTGTGTATAAATTGATACTAAATCAATGTATGATATTTGTTGATAACCACTTTGACCAATAATGATCTGATTTCAATGATAACTTGTTGTAATACATAGCACTTGCTGACACCTTGTTGCAAGCAATTAAGTAATGTGTGTAGGGAAGAAATAAAGAGGTGAAACAAGACCGGATCAGTTGAAGCCAGAGACTCGACAGATGGTATGTTAACAAATGTAAATCAATTGATGTACCTACTGAGCCCAGTGTGATTTAGCATTAATCGCTACCACCTTCAGGTAATTTGTGTGCGGCTTTGTCATCTTGAACATCTGTTCCAACAGTCTCCAACAAAGTACCCATGGTTTGTTGGGCGTGTTCATGGGTAGGTAATGCAAAACTGCCAATAGCTTTGGGTTGCTCAAAGGTCTTGGTACCATCGATTCAATTAAAGCCGTCTTGCAATATCAGGATAAAGTATCTGCGTGAAGATATGATATAGAAGATGTGATCAATATATAGTCAGGTTAGTCAAAAGTGATATACTCACGCATAACAAAAACAAGTTGTCTCACTTTGCAGGCATTCTAGATTTTGGTCCACAACAGCCCAAAAACTTTTATTTGCATACTCACCACGATTCAACCCCCAATGTATTACTTGCATTTGCTATTGACATGTGAGAATGAGTGGATGAGTTAATCATCATCTTGTATTGGGTTCAATAACAAAACACTCACTAGATATGCATATTGAGTCTCTCAAAGATGATCAACATCTTTGAGGATCTCTTCACGCACTTGACCTCGACCGCCAGTCAAACTCCGCTCCTTCTGGTATAGCTGTTAATAAGAACAAGCCCAATTGATGTTCAAACCATATTGGTCAAATGGGTTTTTATCACTTACTTTGACAATGACCGTTTTGAGTAACGGCACATCTGATTTGGATAGTGTAATAACTCGGTTAGGAAGTTGGATGTGGGTCAGAAGCTGTGATAAATCACATTGTTTCAATCAATTGGTTACTTGAAAGTAGGGATGAAACTCACCAGGGTCTCAAATTCTTTTTGAACTTCCTTCAGAATGTTCATGACCATCTTGTGTAAAGCTTTTGCGCATCAAGGGTTGGGGTCTCTGCCATAACAAGCTGGAAAGAGTCAATTTTGCCATTCAGTAGGGTTGCCCAAAATCCCCTTCTGCCAATTTTGAAACATCTGATTGGATGCCATTCATTTCCAAACCCGTTTTAAGTAATTGAAAAAATCTTACCATGACTTGGGCATACAAAGATTGGGGGAGGATAGCTTTATCTCCCTCCCAATCTTGAGTGGCTGTGTAAGCCTGAAGATCACCTCTGAGGACGATCTGAGAGGCCAATAAGCATACACATTGCTTATAGGCCAATATGTGACATGATTAGTTTTTATGTAATGAATGACATTAATTGAGACAACTCACCCAGAGCTCGCTTGTTTCCTCCCAAGGTAGTCTACCCCAAACGACTGAACTTTTGCTGTTCAAAACAATCTGTTTGAGGTCATCGATCTTGAGTGTGAGTTCATTGACAAGAGATACCGTCTCTTGTCAAGCAGCTAAAACGGAAACTATCATAGCCATGAATTGGTCTTCACGCTTGATGGCCTGTGAAGGACGTCGTTGTTTAATCTGTTTCAAATTACAAACTCCAGTATCTTCACTTACTGGACAAAGACAACGGCCAATGACTAAATGATCTTCATTCAGTTCACCTTGCCCTGCCAATGAATTGAAAGATTTGAGCAAGGAGCCAGTCAAGTGGGTCGGAATTTGGCAATGACGGACACCTGATACCGCAGGCTGGTTTGGAGTTTGACATTTTGGGGCCAACTCTTGCTGTGGAGATGCTAAGCCAGGGGGGTTGTGGTGGTCTTCATCACTGTCTTCACGGCTTTTCTTGCTGTTGGTGTCATCCTCATCATTGGCCAGTTCTGAAGATGAAGACTCAATTAGCGGAACTCATAAAGTTTAAATTACAATTGTACTGAAGACTTACCTTTATCATTGCTTTGATTGAACCGGTGCAAAGCTTGTTTGATATCAGACTGATTTACATCAGTTTGATTATCATTCGAACCAGCCTTGCAATCCTTTGGAGGTGCCACTGTTACTTTGCAAGGCCCTGTTTTCTTGGGAAATTTGGATTGGTTAAGTTACATAATTGTTTGTTGGTTGCTGCACTTGTTGGTTGAGGGGTGACGTTTGGGGTTGGGGTGGTTACACAAGTGGTGGGAGCTAGGGTGGACTTTGAGGCAAGCGAGTAACACACTTGCCTGGACATTGGACTTAATGGTGGGTGATTGATTTGGAAAGATATGAGAGGAGGTGATATGGGAATTGAATGGGTGAAATCAATTAGCAATGGTTTGTGATGAGTCTTTGAGGCAAAGTCAATTGCCAATGGGAGAGACCTGGCATTCATAAAGGTCCACTGTGGATTTTGTAAAGAGAAAATTTTGAGAGTTGGTTGGGGAAATGATTTGAAAGGTTTGGCAAGTGAAAACCTTTCAAAATGGATCTGAAATGAGGACTGGATTGTGTTGGGGTTGACCTCTTGGAAATGGGCAAAAGGTGGGGTGAAGAACGGATGTGTTCTTAATGAAGAACCAAAATGTTCCTCTTCTTGTCCATCAAGATCAATGACTTGGGTCATTTAGAACCCAACCTTGGGAGGAATGGTGGATAATATTATACCACTGATTTCAAGTGACTTGTTAAACCAAAAGACCTATGTTATAGACTTGAAATAAAAGAGGCTGATATGGTGATTGGTCACTCAAAGAAAAAGGAATGAATGATATCGCAGGGATATCATTCATTCCTTTTTCAAGAAATTTCTCACTATTCCGTTGAATATCAATTTTTTTTAAAGTTCCTTTTGCCAAAGTCACTTCATCCATATTCTCTGCGGACAAAATCCGTTTGTTCATGTCGGCCAAGGATGGACACCCACCTTGGCCACCTTGTATTTAATCAGATGTTCTTCTCTGGCATGAAGTGCTAAAACCAAAACAATCAACATATTTCATGAGATTGTGGCCATTGACACTATTCCTCAATTGAACACTTCCAACCAGCAATTCCAAACCCAGCAATTCCAAACCCAGCAATTCCAAACCCATAAATTCATGGTGTCACCAACAATGAAGAATGGTATGTGTCATGATGCCTTTGGAGAAGGCCTCAATGACACTTACTGTTTGTTTGTTTAACATAGACCCTGCTCACAACAGCTCAAATATGAATGAAATAGGGGGAATTTCATCAATCATTCCAATGATGGCTGAGCTTCACATTGGCTCATCACCAACTTCATCGAATCAACCCCCTTGGCTGAGTGATTCTCAGCATTCAATGGTGCATAGTCTCATGGTCAACAGATCATAGCATATCTCCTCACAGCATCCTGGGGACTCAACATCCTTTGTTGGCTAGCTTGCTGGACTATCAACCTGGCAGAGGATGAGGTAGTCTCATGTCATTATGTCTTTGTCATGAAACCAGACAACCAAACAATGCAACGTGTCATCAAGCAAATTGTCTTTCAAAGCTCTTCTTCCTTCAAGGTGGGTTTTGCTGCTTATGATGCAAAGGTTTTGGATCCAAACATGGCAAACAAAGACCAATGGATCAAATACGAGTTGTTCACAATGGAGTAATGACTTGAACATCTTTTTCAAAGTGATGTAAGTGTTGAACATTATCAAAAACACACAAGCCCTTGTTCAATAAACTGATTCTTGGTTGTTGAAATGAAACCTGGTGAACTGCAGGAAAATATATGCATTTGAGGGATACACAACAGCACTGTGAAGGAAGTCATATAGATACATCAATTGCTTGGATTTCAGTCCGCCACCAACTGGGCACCAGTTGACAGACCAGCAATAGGATCCTGATTTGCCTTTGTCGCCAATTTTGATCTTTTGGTTGAAGGGTTCCAATTAAGTTTTTCAATTTCCTTCTGTCTTTTATTATAAATTGCTTCTTGTTTATTGTTCAAAGTGTCTTTCCATTGTTCAAGTCCATCTTTGAGCGTGGTCTTCCATTCATCCAAGCCAACGTCCACAAATGGGATGTCGGACCATTCCCAATGTAGTTTCAGCTGAATGAAAAGAATCTAAGTTGATGATGAATTTTGCCGTATCACGATGAACAACACAATGTTCCAAGGTTTTAGATAATTGGCGTTCAATCACCACGGGGCGCATGAGCTGGACATCACATCCACTGTTGTGGAAATTGTGGTGTATGTTGAGTACGCTTTCAATGTCCTAAAATAGGCATAGATATCTATGTCAGTAAGCAAGAGATGAATAAGTGAAATATCATGAGATATGTTACCTTGGGATTGATCCGAACATATTCTTGTGTTTCTGTGATCTCTTGCATACCATAGAAAGGACTCACTTCTCCAACTTCACATTGGGAAAGTTGGAGCTTGCATCAATTTTCCCCACACCCGCTTGACCCTTCCAATGAACTTGGCTGGCGAGTTTCTTCTTTTGAATACCTAAAAGAAGACCCAAGCAAAAGAGTCATAATCAAAGCACTGCATCTGAAAGCAAACAATTTTACTACATACCAAAATGAAGTCATTTTCCTTGACTTTTTGTACATCTGTCAAAATGATATCCACTAGCACTTTCCAATCTTGGGCTTCATATGCATCAAAGATGCGATTTGGAATGGTGCTGCTGGTATGATCTGGTGGAACCTTGGCGACCCCTAGCAAATCCAGAATAGAGTCAGTGCACGTTATTCAAAAGAAAGAAAAGGGTTAATGTCTGACGGCCTATCTTGATTGTCCTATCACAATTCCATAGGTAATTGTAACCAAGTGCCCGTTGAAATACAGTGTTTGACTTGAAGATGTTGATAACTTTGGAACTTGCACGTATATAAGTACTCGCCTTGGTGTCGTAGAGAAATGATCCAGCAGTCACTGATCTCATCAGGCAGTCATTGTTGAAAGAACTTGCAATGTCGCGCCCAGGGCTGAGGTGATTAGAGTGAATAGATGAAAACCAAGTGTTACCATTATAACCTTCAAATTTCTCAGTTGCAAATAAACAAGCGGGGCCAAATCTCTCAATGGAGTCACAAATGTGAATAAGCATATGGAATTTAGGCTTATTACACCATTGTGCTGATAGTCAAACAATTGATCACAGGAAGATTATGATGAGCCAATTGCAACTTTTGATGTAAGATTTCATGTCTGATATCTCTGTTTGAAATAGATATGGGCCCAGGAGAGCAAGAGCAGTCCATATAATCCCTTTCTTTTCTTGATAATTTTCAATCAAAAAAAGTGAATGGGGAGGCCTGAATGACTGTCCAAAATTCCTCCCATTTAGACTCAGGAAGTGGTTGATCATGGTTTTTGGCTGGATTGAGGGTATATTCAAGCCCAA
Source organism: Melampsora americana (assembly GCA_022264835.1). Lineage (NCBI taxonomy): Eukaryota > Fungi > Basidiomycota > Pucciniomycetes > Pucciniales > Melampsoraceae > Melampsora > Melampsora americana. Next base: position 350,994 of record JAIFHY010000001.1, on the reverse strand, counting down.
AAAATTGAACAATCTCCATTGGCCGGAAATACAATTCTTCTCGCTTGCCGAAAATCAAATCATTTGATTCCTCAAGAGATAATTTGTAACACCCAAAAGGATAACATGCAGCATCTCAACAGGAGTATTGAGATGACCATTGAAGCCTGTTGAAGGTGATTGATTGCACATCAGTTAAGTTGCTTGATTAAAATTAGATATCCAGCATACCTTTCAAGCGTAAAAAAGGATTGAACAGGCGCTCTCCAAACTCCTCATTTAGTCTGCAACATAACTCACTCACGTCCACATTAGAAAGCTTAGGATCTCGAAAGAAATCTTGGATCCTTTTGACAAAGAACATGTTAAGAGTGTTTTTAACTCCCAGTTTGGACTGATTCCTCATCAAAGAGTCCAATGGTACCAGGCAGTTGGGCCAATGCCCACAGACATTCAGTCAACTCCTTTGTATAAGACCAAGTTTTTACAGGTAGGGATTTCTGAACAAACAGTAGTAATAAATTTCTCTTGCAATTCAAAACAAATTAATGCAACACTGAATCAAAACTTGCCTGACATTCATCTTCATCGATTCTGACAAAGTCGCAAATATATTTAGTTGTTCTTTTCTCCATCATGCTTTTGGCTTGTAGATTACAAATTTGACAAGGGATCAAGGAGCTGCTAGGATTCATTGTGTTGGTAATCTCCGCGTGCATAGGAGAATCTCCTAAATGACAGATAACTACGGTCATGACCAATACTTCAGTGTCTAATAGATGATTGTATGCTACAAAACCATTTGTACTCAGATCACTGTATATGATTCAAGTGAGGTCAGCTTTATGAAGAAACTGTGGTACACAATTGTAATTACACACTTGATCTCATCAACCAGTGGATTTCCAAGCTCTAGAGCACCAGCGGTGTTAGAGGTGGTCAGAAAATGACAATTGTACTCCTGATTGGCCAATTTGGGAGGTAACCCGGCCAGAGTAAAGTAATAGGCTATGTGTTTATTCCATCTTTTAGAAATATTACCCAATAGATCATTGCAGTAAGGAACCAAAGGCATGTGACGGATGATTTTACCATCTGCTTTTGCCTCGCCATGGATTTTGAAGAGGTACTTCAATAAATTCATCATCTTTGCATTCTGATATTACAGATTGCTATGAGATATTGCACACGCTGTGCGGATCATGTAATCAGTATACTTGACTCACCATATATGTTAGCACCACAAAAATTCTTCATCAAGAGGTTAGGTCTCAGTTCAATCTGATCAAAAACCCTCCAGAACTTGTTGATGTTGAGTGTTGACAGTTGGTCTGAATCAAAGGAAGAAACAGAAGGGTATTCAATTCGCACATGAAGCGCAGCCATCTGCGCCCGCTTCGCAAATTGTATGTGCAGGCGCACACTTGGCAAGGACCTCATTGTCCATATTATAGAAAAATATGGGAATGACAACATTTTGGGAATACAGTTGAGCTGGCTTGTATAAAAAGAAATGGCCATTTTTTGAGGAGACCATTTGTACACGCAAGTCGCAATCAAGTCCTTCTCGCCATTTTTTGGACTGTACCAGACAATTGACTTTTGATTTGGAAGTTGACAGCCTGGGCATGAACTCAAGATGATCCATCACAAAGGGATTTGCTAGCTCCTATCAGAGATTTTAAGTAAGTGAAAAATTCCAGACCAGCAATATTGGCATTCAACCAAAGCAAACAAATGCCATACCTGACTTAATATCTGCTTGACTTTGAGTCCAAAACGTTGGTTTTCCAAAGAGCTGACACTTTCAGAAACACCAAAATTGAATCTCTTTTTCAAGTCGCAACAACACTTTTGAAGGCTTTTATAACCGGGCAATTTGACACCCAGAAGACTGACAAACGAGCGCACTCTCTCATATTGAAGTTGTGACATCATTGCCCTTCCAGAGCCCAGCACCAGCAAGCCCACGAGTTGCTGACCGGATCAATGGATCAGCTCAAATGCAAAGTGCTCAAATGTGTTGATTGAAAAGCTACCTCTAAACTCAAAAAGGGAGCCCATGAACCATCGTCCGCGCCTTTGGGCGGGTGATCGTGTGGTGAACAATCTTTGGCAGTGTCTGATCATTTGTCATTGGATTGACAGCCCTCTGTATCACTTGTATGGCGCAAATGATCCTCCGGGTGCTCAGTGCTGTGTACACTTGCAGCGGGCAAGACAAACAACTGTGAGTGGTTTTTGGTCCAAAGATCCAGGATTGTCTTCCTTCGCTGGTCCCTATCCAAGGTTTCTGGGTTTGAATCAAGATCAGGAATCTCTTCAATCAGATTAAATGAATCACCTTTATTGGCTGGAAGTTTGGGTGGCTGGCCTGGATCCTCAATGAAGGACAGGAAATCTGATGCTACGTTCTGACAAGCAAGCCACTTGACGTAATTTTTTTTGTGAGTGGGCAATCTGCAATGTCTCTTGATAGACTTGAGTTGCAACAATCTACCGCCGGGGCAAGTGATGCATTCATAGAGCGGAATTTCCGCGCCGCGAGTCTTCTCAACAAAGCCTGGCAAAAGTGTGGAAGATCAGCCACTGTTGATGAATTCTTGGATAATGTCATTCTACATTGGTCCATTGGCTGTGAGCTGTTTGTTTGAGGCATTTATATAAGCCTGAGGCGCGACGCGCACAATTTCAAGATAGGCAATCACAATAACTTTGCAAAAGTTAACGTGAGCAAGATTGAGAAAGCGAAACTGAACGTTGGATTTGATGGCAACCTTCCTTCAGTTTCAAAGGGGTACTGTTGCTGGCCTGGCAGAAAAGCAGGCTCAAGCGGTGGGATCCCAAGGTGCCAACTGATTTCAAATGATTGATTGGGAAGGTTTGGTTTCCCAGCGGGTTCACAACCCATTCTTCCAGATCTGGTTGATCAACCACTTCAAGAGTGGTTGATAAACCGCAGCTCATTAACTCTGTGTGAAACTGGTTACACATCTGTATTTGAGCGTGGTCTATAACCGTCTTTCACTGGTGGACTTAAATAACTCCCTGAAATCAGTTTCTCAACAAAAATAGACTTTGTGGTGTACAGATGGGTTTGTACAATTGATGGCACTAAGAGCACCCACTATCATGAGGGTGATTTATTGTAAAATTTGCGTTCCTGAACGCAAAATTTAATCATGCGTGTGTCACCAAATTTGGTAACCGCATGAAATCAACTACGGATTGAGGTAACACCTGATTTACCAAAGATAAATCACTGTGAATTAACCAGATCCACAGCAGGTTTGATTTCGAAATGAAATATTTTATTTTTCAAACATTCATCCAAAAAAACATCCATCAAATGCCTGCTCCAAGTCCCTCGAAGAAAACAAATTGCCCGTCTTTGAAGTCTTCAAACAACAACAATGAGCAGCAGGACTATGACCAATTGGTATTTGACTGGCTCTTCAACAACCTCCTGCCACCTCCTTCATTACCTCATACTCGTATACGCATAGATCGTGACTGTGTTGCTTGCGGTAAACAACTTTACGAACCTAAAAAGGCTTGCACACACAGATCAGACTCTTTCTCAGCCTGGTTGGGCACCTTAAGATCACACATGCAACAAGGTGTCAAAGTCTTTGCTGGGTTGAGTGTATTGGTGATCTCAGTGTGATAGGGGAATCTCCCAGATGGAATAGCACAATGAGCATCACCCACGCATCCTTGCCAATGGTGTGGTTGTAAGGAATGAAGCTGTGCTTTCTGTGATTACTATTTTTTCCACAAAATAACTTAAATAATGATACATCAATATCTATACTATATGTCAGTTGGGATTCATACTTTAAATCATTGAAAACCTTATCAAAAAGCTCCAATGTGGAAGCACAATTTTAAGTGGCAAGAAAAGGAATGTTGAATTCTTAAGTAGCTACATTTGGAGGTAAATCAGCTAGATTACAGTAAATACACATGTGTTTATTCCATTTTGTAGACATATTACCCAAAGTGTTGTCCAGATAGAGAATGATTGGAATATGCCTGATGAATTTTACTTCAGTCTTGGCTCACCACTTATTCTCAATAGGATGTGATGGACACAACAGATCCTGGGGATCTGCTTGTCAAGAAGCCCATAAGATCCAAAATCAACAAAAAGTATGATTACAGAGGTTGACTGACAGTACATGTGATCTCCCCAAAGATCTTTTAGAACCACACTATCCTTGACCTCAATTTTTGGAAAGGTTTTCCAGAAGTCTTTGCATTTGATGGAGAAAAGTTGATCAGAATTGACAGCATGAATCTCAGGTATGATGACTCTCAAAGAAGTTAGTCTGTCAGGATCAGGAATGACTAATGCAGGGAGACACCTGGCCATCTGGCAGTTGTCTTGTTCGACAAAGAAGAGAGGAACAACAATCTGCTATGATTGCAGCCACACCAGTTTGTAAATATAGTAATGAGTGTTGCTGGAAATGACCATTTGGACCGCAGTTTGGGCAAATACTCTTCACTCCACTTTTTACACCGTGTCATATGAGTTGTGGGTCTCTCAAGTGTTATTTCTGGGACCAAAACCAGATGCAGGCTGTCCAATGGGTTTACCAACTCCTTCAAAAGACACATGTTAGCTGACATTACCAAGTTGAGAGCAGACTGTAATCTTCCACTGACATTGCTGAGGATGAGCTTTACATCCAATCCACAGAGCGGATTCCCGCAGGGGCTGATTTGACTTCGTAGCTGAAGTCTCAACTTTTTTTTCATTCCTTTGACTAGAGCCCTCAAACTCCTCCACCCTGGAAGATTCACAGCACCTATATGTATGATGGAGCAATTCCTCTTGTATTGAGTGTGGGATAAAAAAATTACAGGTGGAGCCAATATGAGCAACACCAAGACATACTGAAACCGCCCAAAAACAAACATGAGCAGTGTATTACAAACTAAAGTATCACAAAGGGTCCCTCACCACTTTTTTTTGAATGGATACCACCCTGGTGAGTCTTTAATTAAAACCCGCCTTACATCTTCTTCAGGAAGTTCCTTGTCTAAGCGTTCCATCATGCTGCGCAGAATAATCTTCAAGTGCTCCAAACTCTTGGCGCAGGCTGTCAAATTCTAATGCACCATTGGAAAAATCTGAATCATAATCATTGCCCACTCCAGATGGGGTGGGGTTATCTAGTGTGCAGAGGATAGTGAGAGGAGACAGTGGATCAGACAACTCCTCATTTTGGTCAAGGAAGTTGTGCCGCTTTTCCACTGATGATGTTGAAGAGTGTGGTTAACTTTGACATAGCAGAAGGTACTTTTGGTCAGCTTGATGTTGTGCAACAAAAGCCTGAACTGCAGCATGATGTGACTGAGAATCAACATGAGCTTCAAAGTTGTATCCTCTGGATCTGTTAGGCTGAGGGACTGCTGGTTATATCTGATTTCACCAGCTGGATCACATCAGACTTGGGTTTCCAGGTATTGCTTAGATTCCAATGGTTTCACTCACATGGAGGGATTGGTGGCGGATTGGTATAGCTCATCGTTGATTCAAGCAAGCAAAAATATGGGCAAAAACTTCAAAAATCCGGTTCAGAGACTTTGGAAAACTTTAAATTTGAAATTTTTGAACATTTTAGGACCACCTGCACGGCTGTCCTCAGCCAGCCTAATCTTTCAGAACAATAAGCTGCCCATAAACAGCCTGCATGGACGGTGTTCAGGACAGCTTATTGGCCAAACTCAGCTTGTCTCAAAAAGGTCGCCAATTGATGGTCTGTATGGGCCGTATTGGGCAGATTTATGGGCCAAACCATATAGAGACCCTCTTGGAAAAAGATCAGGCTCAAAAGCCTTCTGTGGTGTAAATTGTGTAAAATAGACATACAGGCTGTACACAGCTTTACAGGTGGACATAAGCCCAAAAAAACCACTGTTGAAAACAGAATGGTGATGCTATCTTTACTGGGTCATAAAGGGCTATAGACATGTAGAAAGCTATTTAGAACAACTTGTCCTGCAGAGTCAAGACAAGTTGATTAGTAAGGAAAGCGGGTAAACACAAAAAACTGCTTATGAGGACTTGAGTGTTGGTTTTCTCCTGCCAAAAAAAGCAATTGGTTGTGTAACTTAACTAAGTCCCACAGTCAGACACCTTCTTCCTTGCAAGCTTAGGTGTCTGGTGAGGGACTTAGTACTGATTGGGCTTCCCTGGTGGTTGAACAGGAATTGTCAGCCTCAGTCTATAGAAGGGAGTTCTTATTAGTAGTCAGTACTTAATGAAGCTTACAAATTTCTATCAGAACGGGTTATATGGGCTTTGTTACAAAAAATGTGATAACCCGTTATTGAAATAAATTTGAGCCGGAAGATGTTAGTACCTGAGTTAGTGATAACTTCAGAATCTTAAAAAAATGTACTCAATTCATAGGTGGTGAATCATCCAAGGTCTTTTACAGATGGGGATAGTAGTATGCCTATCTCAGAGTGGTCTATATTCTGCTTTGATCAAGACTAGAAATAGGCTTCTTGGTTGGAAGAAAGGTCTAGGAATGATATTTGACAAGAAGCTTTAAAAGTTTGTTACATAAAGAGTCTTATCTCAAGAACTGTATTCCTTTCAGTAAGATGATAGACAATAAAAGATTAATGGAACACCAGATGGACAGAAAAACAAGCAAAATCAACAATGAGTAGATGAGTTCTAATTTAAAAGTATTTGGCTGGATTTTTATAAAAAGTCATAGAGGTTCAGTTCTAAAGGTATAAAGTTGGGTTTTTTTTATAAGGTGATTCTCATTCTTGAGAGGGGGATTAAATATCTGTATAACTTGAGAATCCTCTTGGGTGTTCTTTATGGCTGACAATGGGAGTATCAGCAAAATACCCCTCACGGCTGACAGGACTCCTTCAATTTGAGTTTCAAAAAGTCCACTTCCACTCAATCAACCCCCATGAAGACCGTTCTATGTATACATTTGAATACAACCAGCACAGCTTCCAGTATTCTTCCCTATGAGTCTGGACACCCATTACTTGATTTCAAGTGTTTTGTTGTCGCATACAAGCCTATAAATCAAGCACCAGGAGGTATACCTGCCAGAGAAAGCAAGAGATTGCTCTATGGAGTGAGAGGGGAAAAGTGAAGGGTGGAAAACAGGTTTACATGATAGGAGCTTTACGTTAGTAGATCATGACTTGAATACTCTTGATCGTCACATAATTATGGCGTTCTGACAGACCAACAAGGTGAAACTCAACCAAAGATCTTTAAGATGTAGAAAAAGCAAACAAATGTACAAAGACTTCCAACCCCAAAGATGATGAAATCCCCTTTTGAGCGACGTTCAATAAATTGGATCGTCTCCCTTGAAAAACCCAAAGTATTGGCAGCTGATCTCAGTTTTTTCTGGGTTCCTAAATTCAATAGTTCGCATCGGCAAGAAAATATAGATAAAAGCATCCCCGGGATCAGCTGCTCGTCTTGAAAGTAGATCGATCATATTTTGAGTATGGTAGGACTGACCTTTCAGCATATCACGTTGATCTCCCAAATTGCCGAGAATTGCTTGGCCTTGCGCAATGTAGATATCTAGAGTATTGCTAGTCTGATTTACAAACTGATTCTCATCTAGTGCAGCATTTGTTCGGTTCGTAACACCTCTGTTCATGGCAGCATTTGTTCGATATAGATTATTTGGACTATGCAGCGCTTCAGAGTTCGAGCCTGGTGGATGAGAAGCATTGGGGCGATAGGTAGTCGAAGACTGTCCGAAAAGTTCCGATCGTTGATTGTCTTCATTCTGGAAAGTTTATATAACTTTCTATCAGTCTACTTTGTTCAAGAACTATACCCAAAAACATAACATCACACACACCGCTTGACGCTCTAATATTTTGATTCGATCAAACTGCTTTCGCAAACCCACACAATCTTCACGAAACTTTTCTATCCGCATAGATGCCTTCTGCTTTTTTGCTTCCACTACCTCTCCTTTGTTCATCGATTCATAATCATCAATCGTCCTTTGAAGTGATGCTAAGCTCGCAACTATTGGACCATGACTACTAGCAGTATTAGAGTTCGAGGAGGAAGATGCGATTGACTGTTCGAGATTGGTGAGTTCATTTTGAAGCGAGGAAACTTGACGAAGTGCTAGTGTGTACAACGAGTTCATCGTCCTTTGAAATGGTCTTCTGGACTACACATGACATTCCTTCACTGTCACTCAGCATTCCACTTGAAATCCTGAAACATATCGACATCCACATGTACCGCACTAGCATGCCAATCAGACGTCATGGCCGGGCCGGGTCTACATACACATCAAGCCCAGATCTGGACTCGGCGCATACATCCAACATACATCGCAACGAATTTGGTCAACAACTCGAAACTCGATAGCGTTCATCGTTTTCTTCTTTGCCTCAGGTTCTCAGTCCTTGGACTCGCCGATCTACGATACTCGAGGACATCCATCCAGTTAACTACTCTGGACAACGATCTCACGTACCAAAGGCTACTTGTAGATCTTGCGAACGTCGTGAAATTGTGAGTCTGACCCAAAGGTGGCTTCATCTCTGATGTATAAGCTGACCAGTTGAGTATTTCCTTTGGATTATCGAAAAGGTAAGGTATACGGGGGTCAAATAAACTAAGATGCGCTATCGGACAACTCATCTTACGAACACGTCGTACCTCTCGGATCAAAATGTGTAGGCTGTGCAAGAAACGAGCACCTGATCGAGTACGCTTGGTGATCGTCAGCAGATTGTTACACAAAGGGATGTAAACTGCTATGGAAATTTCCAAGGACCTTCTCCAAGTACGATTGTTAGAGTCTTCGAGCTGTGTCTCAACATCAACTCGATCAAGCTTAGGTGCCCAACTGTCAGTGCGGTGGGTGGTAGCAGTCAACTGGGGTTTATACATGAAATGTCACTTCAATTGAATTGGTAACAAAGTGTTCCCTCTTGACAAAATTCTATCTTGTTGCAAGATGGAATGTATTTACCCATCACCTTGATAAGCTCTCTCTTGACCAATTACATGCTTTATCATCCTTCTCTTGCTTAGGGTGTCCTGTTGATAGTGATACACAGATGTTGTCTGAGGATGGACGCGCCCAGAATGGCTTCGCTTTAGGCAATTCAATCTCCAAACTTCAGCATTTCACTCAATTTCGTCTTTACGACACCGATTTCGAATTCCAAACTTGGACTCAAGTTGTCTGGCCTGCTACCATCATTGAACTGACACTCATGAGATGTGTTGGATTTTACGGGTTCAAGATTCACTAATTTTTGCAACATATCGCAGCTCGTCTTATAAAGGGTATCGATCTTCAGTTTTTTGCCCAAAAGAAACTTTGTATGCTGCACCTGAGCTCACTCAACTCACCCTTCATGCCGATGAACGAAAAACACGACTCATCAAAGCATCTCAATTGCCGTGCTCTGAAACAAATCACATATCGTAACTTGAATCATTCAGATTGGAATCATTTGCCCTATCTCATCTCTTACTGGCCTGAGCTCGAGTTAGAGCTCGCTAGTTCTGATCGTTTCATCGAGTCTTTACATCATCATGAAAATCATTTGGAGCATGAAGTCAAAAAAGCTTGTCTTGCCTCGGAGTCAAATATTTCATTGGTTATCAAAGACCCGCCGCTCAAAGGATCTGTCTCCCAGTTACAATTTCTCTCTTTATACATTTTCTGTATGCTTGGAAAGTATTGTGGTCAACTTGGTGGGTTGATGTCTTCTTTGTCAGAGTTTTTCATCAATGAATCCTGGTGGCAACTCTATGGGTACTCGAATTTCAATGGTCAAAATATTTCATCACCTGTATATAATTTTTGTCCAATCCTCGTTTCTTTAGTAAAGTTTGATAATATTTGATTACTTGGTTATCTATTGGAGATACCCCTGCCAAAGCACCCCACTCGGTGGTAATATTTGAGATCGGTAGTCGCTCATCAATGGCTAAAGACTTGACACAAATCGATCGCTGAATTCAAAACGTCGTCTTTGTTGAGATATCCACTTAGAGCTACTATCACGTCCTATCCCACAATACCTTCGGGTGGCTTGCCTGTAAATTCGACTTTGATAATTTCAGGTACTTACCGCCATGTCCTTTCAGTTACCCAAGGATGAGTTTTTCTCCTTATACATGAGTTCAACTTTCTTCCATGTCTTGAAGCATGGTCGGTGACAGAATCAGATTCGTTATCCGGGTAACAAAATGTCAATTCCACATAATCTTGTGGTCCAAAGTTGAGTTCGTCCACATTGGCCAACTCAAGTTCTGTTGTGAGTTGGTGCGTGCTTGCGTGTACGCGTTGACACGTGAGGTTCAAATCATATTGGCTCGTCAAAGGCTCACATCAGCTCACATCAATTTAGCTTAGCTTTTTTCTCTTGGTCGTGGCGATCCCGGTGTTTTTTTCCATGACATAGGGGTGGGATAAGTAGAGTGGTCTTAGGCAGGATGAGTTGTTCTGCTTCCCTTATCTCAATCTGATTGTTTCTCAGTTTGTTTTCTTCAGGGAACCATCCTTCATTCAAGCAATAATGCATGCCTTCACAATAGTCTTCACATATCGTGTTTTCCTACACTCGGGTTTGCTTCAAATTTTTGTTATTATTTTTCGTCAAAATACACGTCGACTTTAGGTGACCTATTTATTGTTATGCTCATGTATAGTGGGACCGTCCTCGGAATAATCCAGCACTCTTGTTCCTCTTCGAGTTCATACTTATCTTACGGCCTTTTTGGCTGACTGGCTATAAATTTCACGTCCTTTAGAATCCTCAAGCCGCATGGGATTCCAATTTCTTTTCTATATATTCCTCATATGTATTCTATCTCTGATTACTAGTACCTGTGGTCATCTGAATTGGTCCCAACTCCCAATTGCCGACTTGGTTATCCAAATTCGCATGGAGATCAGCAGAGTACGTATCGTCTCGGCGCGAGGATCCAGCAGGCAACCTTTACCGACTTCTCTGAGCAGAAATTACTTCAAACGCGGATCGAGGGACTTTCACATATGTCATGCACTAGACGGCGGGCTGATGACTGCAAACATGAGATGGAGCCGAACCAGAATAGGCTGATTTGCAAGTCTGACACGAGACTATCAGGGCCTTCATTCAAGGTAGCCCGTAATCGGTATGGGTCACCAAGTTGGCTCGAGTGTGGGACTCGGAGCAGAGAGTATGTATTCAAATTATTGACATCTTTGGACGGTGTGGCATGCCGATAGATTACATAAGAAATAACAAGCATTTGCACCAGGAACTTCTGTATGCAAGTCGATAGCGGGTGATTAGAAGTTCTAAAACTATGTTTCCGTCGATTAAAGATCTTCATGCCTCCTGACCAAACCATCTGATCTGGTTCTCCCTCAAGCCGAACGCTTGCGTATTGAGCGCAATCAGAGTCAGGCTAAAAAGGCTCATATCACTCGTCCACCTGAAGACAGAAACAAGTCCAGATTTGGCTTCAGAGTCTCTGTCTCGCCTGGAGATTTGAACTAACGTAGAATGACCATAATTAATCGTCTCTTCATCTTCACCTTCGTATGTGCCTTCGGCCTTCTGCTAGTCAATTCTGCGATTTCTTCCAGTTTTGGAGAACCCAACGCCTTTGGAATCTCTCAAGTTTGTGAGGGCTCTATCGCGTGTTCGCTCATCGACGCAAACTGGCCGAGCGGAAAAGAGTTTAATTGTGGAAATGTTCGTCAATTTTTTAATCAGCAGCACATCTACATAAACGTTATTTTGACTTTTTCTCGAAATTTAGACCTCAGTTTACTCGACCTCCTTTACTTCCGCCACCCCATATATCATGATGGGGCAGGGAAAATCAATGATTAATTCCAGTGCCTGGTGGCCCTCTTCAGTAACAGTGGAGTGTCAAAACACCACAGATGGAGAACATTACCAATATTATAATGGTGAATCAATCCTTCAGTCCAGTCTAATCAAACCTGACTGACGTGTATTTTCCTGACGAAAAAAAGGAGTTTGGACTGCATATTATTCGATTGTCACCAATTGCGGCTGTATCGGAACTGGAGAAAGCGCGCTTCCAGATTGCACTGCTGCTACCTCCCAATCGACTGCAGCTTGTAACATTGCGATGTTGAGCTCAATTCACTGAAATATTTATCCACCAAAATGCGAGGGATATACTAACAAACCCACAATAACAGGTTTACATTCTGTGGAATGAAGAGGGGCGATGTCGATTGCACCTATACTTAAGGTACATAGTCCGATGAAGAGCTTTTAAGCCCGAATGCATAATAGTCACGCCTTATACACAGTGTTCTACAGACAGAGGTACCGGTTCACCTCCTTGACTGATTACTCTTTCATTAAAATCACAGTTTCAATGTAGGGCTTCCCTTGTCAAGGATACAAGTTTTGATCTTGCCTCCATGTATCTTATCTTGAATGCAAACCGGTAAACGCAACTCAAAGTTACTGTTAAGGCAAGAACGATCATTCTTACTGAAATTTGATTATGTATTGCAAGCACTATACGAGTGGTGTGTTCTGCAAGATAGATCTAGTATTTAACTATAGCAGATCAATAGTCAAGATCAACTGAGCTCAATCTTCAAGTTGAGAATTTGACTCAGGATTATATTGTATGGATATGACAAATGAAAGAGAATTATGAAGTCGGTGAGTAGTGCGAAATTACTATGTAGACATTTGATGTTTCAAACCAATGATTCTATAAAACCTCCAGGAGGTTTGAAATCTTGTTCAAGATTTCTTTCTTTGACATTTTTTAATGCATTCCACCTGAATTTCCCAACGACTGATTTGATGTGTTTTATCCATCTTGATAGCAATCCCTCAGGTGGATCAAGAATTGCAATGATTTTAGCTTCAAAACTCATTCTTGTAAATGGTCCGGTGGATTCAAAATTGAAGGCTGCATGTGGAACATTGATACCATGCCCATCGGGTGCACTATCGTCATGTTGCTTGAATATAAAGGCCTCATCAGATCTCTGATTACTAAGATAATACCACCTTTGTCCCTTTCTATACTTCCAAGCCTGAAGTGCATTTCCTGCGTCTGTTGGTTGAATATTCCATTTCAAAGCATCTTCTTTCACAAGTGAATTCCATTCACAAAACCCCAGATGATTGTCTTCGACTGTGTGAATTGGTCTCCAGACATTTAGCATCACAACATCTTGACCCTTCTTTAAGTACCTTCCAAATTGGACCTCGTCTGGATTCGCTGACTTCAAAAAATTTTCTTGTACACGGTCTTTCATGTATTTAGCCCCTAATGGTGACAGGTCAGAGTGAATTACTGGAATCGGTTTTCTCGTGTATATTGAAGTGTAATCTCTAAAAGTAGCACCATGAGGTAATGCCAATTTCGCCCCTGTCCTAAAGTATTTGAAACCAATGAGCCCCTTTTTGTTGCGGTCAGAGATAGCTTCTTAAAAGATTTCCTTACAACTTCTTCACAAGTTCGACAGCATCGGCTTTCAAGGCTTCTAGGTGCTCATCAGATAATTCCCCCGTATTTTCAATTCCTGCAACAGGCCTGTTTGAAACATAAGTAAATCCGTGAGCTTCCAAATCTGGTTTTGCATCTATAGTTCGAAGGTCTTGAAGAGGGACTGTGTGGATCGTATGGTAATCAACTGGGTAGATATTTTTTTCTTCGTCCCCGAAGAAACAGTAAGCGTGTCCTAACACTGTTTTGGGATCTAACGAACATCAAAATCAATTCGATTTGAGGTTAGTGTTGAAAACGATCAACTAGAGTATGGAAATGGCAAGTGAGCACAAACTTTTTAATGCTCGTTTTGCGATACTTCCGCATATTATAAAAGAACGATGTAAGAGAATGACAAAGACTAGTTTTTGAAACAAAGATGGATACATAATTGTCCTGTGAAAGAAATTGCTCTTTGATGAAGACCAGTAGAGCAGGGAGGAATTCGACGCTCATCATTCGAAATCCATAGCATGAAGGGTTTCGCCTAACATCCTGAAGTGCGACACCCCCTACTCGTGTTACAAACCTATCTACATGGTCATGGCTGATGTCTCAGTTCTTGATAGGGAATCATGTTTTAAAAACTGCTGGGATGCAACTCCAGAGTGAAGAGAAGAACAAGGGTCAGATCACTAGCTTCAGTGCTGATCTAACGAAACAAATGATAAATGTGACAAGAGAGATGCTACATAGGTTTTTACAAAGGACATAATTTTATTGAAAACATGTTTTACATCCCGTTCACATTCAATCACACCACGGGGCAGCTCAGCTCGCCGCTTGACGGTTCGAAAAGACCGCCAAAAGATTAAATCAGCGGAACGGCCGTAGTTTGGCTGGTCTTTGCTGGCCATCAACAGCTGGTCAAATGGTGGCCTATAGACCGTCTTTGATGATTGGAGGCAGCCACTGATCATGTGCAGAGACATTGAGCTCACCTCATCATCCCTTGCCATAAACCTCTTTAAACCCTTCTATGTGGAGGCCATGATGGTATTCATAATAGAACAATGAAGCCATGATGGTAATCATAATAGAACAATGAAGCCATGATTGTTCTTGTTGTTAGTTTTAAGAAACAAACTAACACACTGATCAAAAGATTTGGATAAATTGAGAGAGACAAAGACTGAGACAAAAATCTTTATGAATTTGATAAAGGGAAAAGAGAACAATAGTGATAATTGAGGACCTTTAAGAGAACACAAAAACATGACATTATCTCAACTCTGTGACAATTGTGTGATATAAGCAAAAGAATTATACAAATTCTGGATAGAAGAGGAATGCTACACATTGTGATATTCATATCTCAATGATCATGAGGCAGAGATCCCCCAGACCATGAATAGGATTCTGAGAGCTTTCCAAATGTCCAATCAAAACGTTGTGATGAGGAGTCCTTCTGTTGAGGTTTAGTAAGCTGAGAAATTTCATTTCACAGCATCTGATTTGACCATTGTAAGAGATCACTTTTTTGAGGTTTTTCAATATCTCAATATACTGATACAGCACTGAAGAAGCATACATGCCTTGTGTAGTCCTCTTCAGAGCTATGTTTCATATGTTTCATTGAAGCCATATTACCTCAAATATTTGCCCTGTTCAAGTGTGATCTGTAATTGAAAAACACTACAACCTCTGCTGATGCCCTAAAATAATTATATATTGTGTAAATTGCAATGGCTAGAACACTGCAAAATATGTATGATTTAAGGTTGAAGATGAATGAAAAATAGTGTATGATAAACAAGACACATAAGACAACATCATTTGATTAGAAGACCCATAAACTTAAAAACCATGACAATTTCCTTTTTCTTCAGACTTGAGGAAAGCAAATGTCAGCAGTCACATAAAATTGGATCTATCACAGAGTGAAACTTTCAAATTTCTGGACAAACCTGTAAACCTGTCCTTTTACCTAAGTGTGTGATCTGGTTGTTTATGCTGCTTTCAATCTGTATCTGTGTCCCAATCTTCTGATCAATTGCCTGGCACCCAGCTTGTTTAAATCAGGCTGCCTCAGGTCCTGGATTCTCAAAAAAGTATTGTTGAACTATCCACCACTTGTAACACTATAAATGGCAGTTAGAACCTGGCTTTGAAATTTTCAAACCAGTCAGTCAAAATTTTGGAACCTTACCCTTAGGTTGGCATGATCTGTCTGGTTTGTGCTCTGTCCATTCCTTTTCCAAAACAGCATATTTGATTCAGTATGACAATGGCCTTTGCTAATTGCTGCCCGCCACACCACCCATTTGGGTGAAAGAAATCTTCTACCCAACTGTATTATCACAGCATGGGCAGGATCTAAACCTTCTGCACCAGGTTTTTACAGAAGTTTGAGTGGAAAAAAGCCCAACCCACCCCATATTAGACCGTGGGGATATTGAAGATCAGTTTTTGGTTTCCCCAGTTTCTCAGTTTCCCTATCACAGCTAAAAAGTCCAAGTTGGGAAACAGGGGTTTTGGAGTTTTTATCGCTAAATACTCCTCTGCTCTGATCTCCAAACTTTGTATCCCAAAATTGGAGAACTTGGGGAAATCTTTTGCCTGGATTGTCAGCCCTGAGCACATATACAGTAGTGACAAGAAAGATACAACACCAGTTTAGTCCATCTGGTCCCGAGCCCAAGCAATACATGACTACAACAAGACATTAACATCATTACAGTGAAGTACAGGGCCAGGAAGAATAAACTGGTGTTGTATCTTTCTTGCACATACTGTACATGTACCCAAAGAATGATTCATAATATAAAAAACACCTAAATTCCATAATTACACATACATATCCAGTAAACACAACATATAACATATTGTAAAAACACATAAAAACATTAAAACACCTCATAACTCAGTGTCAAGAGTTAATCTGCTTATATCACATTATATACAAAATAACATTACCTGTAATCAGCATACCAATAGTACTTAATGATAACTATGTAAACTATAGAAGTCATAAAAAGAAATATCACTACAGTTAGGGTAAGAGAAAAGAATATATAAACCCTCCCTCTCAACCTTTGAGGAAATTCCCCAGAGATCTATTATCACACAATACTTTTAAAGCACAATCAAAGTTCTATTGAAATTGTATCAAGAGTCTTGTAATATAACATTAGTAATAACTACATAACTTTAGTAAGACTTCCTGACTAAAAGTGATTAAATCAAGCTTGACTCCCCTGAATCCTCTACTTCTACTAAGTACAAGTACATATCAGTTTAGTGACCATCCACAACTCTAGGTTAGTGACCTTGAGAATAACTCCAGGCTGGTGAACTCAAGAAAAACCTTAAGTTGGCGACTTTAAGTATAGCCATACTAGCAATCTCATACCACTCTTTAATCTGTAACATAGAAGATTACAGGAAGGACTTGCATCCATCCTTCATTATTCAATCAATCTTTCTATAAGTAGTCAGCTACTTGAGTCTTTTTGGATATATCCAAACCAACCTCCTGATTCCCTCATTTCTCTCCTCCCCCTCTTTTTTCAATGTGAAACATTGATTCTTTGATGATTGTCAGAGTGGTTTTTTTGCAAAAATAAATAAACTCTGTTGGATTTCCAATCACTATGGCAACTTTGAACCTCTCTAGACCTCCATGCCTGAAGTGAATTTCTACTATGTTTGGATGAATGTCCACATTCAAAGCACCTTCCTTCATGAGGGAACCCCATTGGAAATACCAGATTTATTATTGTCAACTTGGCAAATTGGCCTCCTTATATTCAGAACAACTTCTTTGCTATCCCTCAGGGCCTCTGCAAAAAGGATATTACCTCAAATGAGGGGAATTAAAGAATATGTCACATATTTTGTTTCATGCGTCAAGCCCCTTTTGGAAAAAAACAGGAGTAAATTGTCACAACTGGTCTGATTGGTTTCTGTGAAGTGTGATCTCTGAACGTCAAAGTTTAGACAAACACTGTTCTTGATGTTGGCCTGCATGGTCATATTCAATGAGCCTCCTTTTGTTGTGTTCAGAGGCATTTTATTCAAGGATTTCTTATGAAAAGAATCTACTTTTGAGGCAGGTAGATGCTGCTCCACTAATTCCACAAAATGGTTGAATCCAGTATTGGGCTTTTCACAACATAAGTAAATCCATGGGTTTCTAGCGTTGGTTTTTCATCTATACCACAGAATTCTCAAAGAGGAATCTGGTGGTCTCTTGTACCAACATTTGAGAATTTGTTTGCTTGATCCAATTCATAAAAATGAACAGCTCCTAAAACTGTTCACAGACTCAATAGACATTGATGTAAATCAAAATTTTCTCAGTGTTGAGAACAGTCAGACAACTTTTTGGAAAGGCAAAGGAAAAAAAAAGCTTAAATTTATGTTTTGAGATATCTACACACTTGACACAAGAGCAACAATAGAGAGTGAAAAAGACCAATATCTGAAACAAGGACGAATAGATTGAGATGATTGTTTTGTTGAAGAATAGATTTTTGATGAAAAGGGATGGAGTAGGGCGGAATTCATTCCAAACATTTCAAAGTGACTTGGGATGATGGTTTCCTGGTACATTTAAAATCATGAAGTGAGAGACTCCATTCTATCAAAAATTAGTCATAGTAGAGACCAGGCACACTTTTACCAGCTTCATTATTGCTAAAATGTTTTTTGCACTTGGGGGTGATTTGAGACATAATGCAGAGTCAAATGGGCAAAATTATCCCTTTCCACTTGTTTTACCTCACAAAGTTTCATTGAGGCACAAAATCCATGTAGCATGGTACAATGGATCTGCTCTCTGTGCTAGTATGGACACATCACAGTCCTTAGTAGCAACTTCAAAAGGTGGATCTCTGGACCTCACAAATTCCTTACCATTTGAGATGGTTGTGATTAAAGTTCAGCCTTTTGGAGTTTTCAGAGTGCATCATAATGCATTTCTCCCCTCTTTGAACAATTTGCAGCATACATCATGTAAGGTTTGTTGTAGCATGTCAACATGCATACACATAAGAGATCTGATGACAATTCACAAGATCCCTTGAAGACATGTGTTTGTCAGCCAGATGGCTTCCCCCTTGTCAACATGCTTGACTGAACAACTATGTACCTTCCGTTGCGGACAAAGTATCAGTCAAAAAGATTCATGACAGAGATTTTCCTTTGATCTCAACTTCTCATTGCCAATCTAACCAAGGAGCAAGATCTGGTTTGCACTATTGAATCATTAATTCAAGATTGGCCCTCATATCCTGAGACTCAAATCAAATGAGTTCTTTGCCTGACCCCTTGCCAATTGTTTCAGAACATTTGGTTGATATTGATATGATGAGCACAGTGTTTGAGTATTCTATTCAAGTGAAGTCTATATCCAAGGGGATATTTGAATAAAAGAATCTCTTTATATCAAGGCTAGATGCTGGTAAATTGGCCTTAGAAGAAGGATCCGGCTCTTGTCAAGTTGAGTATTTCCAAGACAAGAAACTTGGAGGGCTTAGATGGTAGCCAAAACTGCAAGAATTTTCTCCAAGGACAAAGATCCCAACAGCTATGAATACTCAGACAAAGGATCACAATGGCCATGTGTACCCTTTTTAGTCTAAGATATGCTCTACCAGAAATTTTTTAAACTTCCCTTGGAAGTCTTTGTGTGTGCATGTTGATTTTCTACCACAAAAATTACACGGTGTTAGACTTTGCTACTTGAAATCACAGAAATGGACCAAGGGTCTCAAGGGTATCTTGCAAAACTGGTAGTGGCCAAAATTTTGTCAAAGGTCTTGTAGATCCAACAAGTAAGGGAGAAGGTAGCCTCATAGCTGATTAATCTATTTCAAGTACTGGAGAATTTCACAAAGTTCCCCAACTTCATAGAGAAGCCACCAGGCCAACCTAAGGGCCAAGTTATTTGAAGCTGGAGACCTGACAGGGACCCTGTTTGGCTGAAATAGTAAAGTGTTTTCTTGCATGTTTTTTGAGATACCTGAGTCAGAGGGAATCAATGTATCACTATATTTGGCACTTCAAATTTCTTAGAGCACAAGTTCAAGTAGCACAAGCTCAGCATTCAGGACAAGGTTTCATTCATAGTAACATTTCAATTGGACATGATTCAAGGTAGGTAAGCTTGTGACATCCTGAAGCATGCCACTCCCTCCTGACTAAACTTTTCTGATGATCCCACATTCAAAAATCATCTTAAGTGTTCCTGGTCCTTGGTGAAGCCACAATCTTGAATCAACAATTTATTCTAAAAGCTACAAGGATGCAAGGTTTTGTGAGATACTGATCTTGGATTTGAAGTTGCAAAAGAAACAAAAAGTGTATTCAAGTCTGCAACAATGCTATGTAAGAAGCTTGATATAAGTCGAGGCTCATAATCATAGATTTTCCTCTCATCTCACAGGAGCTGAACATTCTAATTCTTCATAAATCCCTCCATGTCTCTTCTCATGACTCCAGCAAGATGAGATGAACATGCATGCAATACCACTATGAAATCATTGAATACTTGTGAATAGTTTCACTTTGACTTCAAAATTGGTTCTTAGAGTGATAAGCTATGAGGTGAGGCGGGCTCGCTTCAAACCAATCATGATTCAGGAAAACCTTTTTCATCCAGGAATATTGCTTCCACAAATCCATTTTAGAACCCTCATACAAAAGTTGCATGAGAAACAAAGAGTCCTGATCATTTGTAAGTATACAAGATCAAAAACATCAACTGATATAGATCAAGCCTTAATATATCAAAAGATATCAAATTAAAAGAGAACACACGCCTTTTAATTTTGAAACCATCATCCACATATCATATTCAGAGCTTATTATTTTAAACAATTCCTTTGGAAATGTTGTTGTACGTTATGGGGCGCCTCACCGCCCATGTAGGTCTAGTTCATCCCAGTCGAACCGGTTTGAAAGTGCTTTAATGTGATTTCTTAAGCTTGACATTATTCCTTCAGGTGGTGATGGATCAATAAATGCAATGATTTTAGCCTCGAAACTCATTCGTTTTGATGGCTTTTTGTGACCGTGAAGTTTGAAGGAAGCATGAGGCACATTCACCCCGTGTCCATTCTTTCCCCTATCGTCATGCTGCAAGAAGACATAAACTTCGTCGCTTTGCTGATTAGAAAGGTAATACCAGCTTTGTCCCTCTCTATACTTCCATGGCTGAAGTGTATTTTCAACATGCGTTGGTATGATGTCCGATTTCATAGCATCGCCTTCCAAAAGTGAATCCCATTTGCAAATACCAAGATGATTGTCTTCAACTGCATGGATTGGCCTCCAGACATTCAGCATGATAACATCTTGACCTTTCTCCAAGTACTTTCCAAATCTAACCTCGCTCGGATCTGTTGACTTCAAGAATAAATCTCGCGCTGAGTTTTTCATGTATACAGCCCCGGCCGGTGACATGTCAGAGTGAATTATGGCAATTGGTCCGTTCGACGCTCCTGAGGTGTGATGTCTATAAGTAGCGCCATAGACAAATGCCGACTCTAATCCTGTCCTAAGAATTCAATATCAATGAGTCTCTTTTTAGTGTCTTCAGAGATGGATTCTATGTTCCCTTACAACTGTTTTACAAGTTCAACAGAATCTGCTTCCAAGGCCGCTTGATGTTTTTCAGATAATTCTACCAATTTTTCGATCCCTCGAACATGCCTTCTGGTAACATAAGTAAATCCGTCAGTTTGCAAATCCGGTCTTCTGTCTATAGTTCGAAGGTCTTGAAGCGGAACTTGATAGAGCTTTGAGTAATCAACTCGGTAGGAATTGGTGAATTCATCCGCCACATAACAACGAACGTCTCCTAAAACTGTCTCTGGACCTGATAGACAGCAATGTCAACCAAAATCCAGTCGGGCGGTGTGAGCAATCATCCAAGGCGTTGGACGGTACTTGAACACATACGTTCTAACCCTCTTTTTGTGTTATATCTGCCATTGATAGAAGATCGATGAAGGAGAATGCAAAAGACCACTTTCTGAAACAAGCATAGATACATTTGCTTAAGATTCTTTGTTGAGGAAACCATCATTTGATGGACAGAAATCAAGTTGGGAGGAATGCATCATCGAGTATTCATAAACGCCGTATAGGATGATAGCACCATGAAATGAAACACCCACTATGCTTCTGTCACAAAAATCATCATACTGAGATATCAACTCTTGATCGGTAATTCTACATATTTTGAAAGCTACTAGGATGTAAGATCTAATTAAGTAAGGCCCTTAGATCCGGAATTGGATGACATGCGTCTCAGGTTCACAGAGTCAACCCTTCCTCACGAGATCGCGCTACTGTGGGATGGAAGAATATGAATGGAAGTGTGCCGAAAGATGATGATTATGCGGAGAAAAAAGAGAGATCAATCAATTCCTAGAACATTGGTGGAGATTTGCTTCTCATCTCACAAGTGTTGATGGGTCTAATTTCTAAATCATCTTCAATCACTTAAACCGCGCTTCGAGAATCTTCATGATGCATATGAACTTTCAACGCCGTCATGAACTACCAGAATCTTTAGGCCGAATCTTTCAATTTCTTGGACAACACTTTGTAATAGTATACATACATACAACATTATGCCAAGGCCGGCCTTGCTTGACCTGGACCTCGCATATCTCGGAGCTATTGCAGGCCTGGATTACATTGAACCAGGGCCGGATCACTCGACATGTAACATCACCGTGAGTGTCACATGACTTTGGAATTTTTAAACCATTCAAAGTGAAAGTTTTGGAATGCAACTTTCATTTTACATATTTTTCAAGAAAGAAAAAAAAAGTTAAACCGATTCAAAAACAAATTCAAAAGTTCACCATTGAACAAATGGCCAAATCATTAAGATCAAAGAGTAAGGAAAACGGATTGATCGGTTTCTTCAACAAACTCATCAACCCTTGAAGAGAAAACAAAATTCATCAGATCTTTTGTGGTGTTTTTCTTTGTTTGGGATAGGTAAACGATCCTTCAGAGCCAAGAAAAGATCATCAAACGATTCAGTCTTCAAAATCACAGAAACCAATCGGATCAATAGATTATCAGCCAAATTAAAAGAATCAGCATCTAAACCCATCGAATCAACCACCTCAACCACAAATGAATCCAATTCAATGGAAATCGAAAAAGAAGAAGAACCCGATCAAAGACAAGAAGAGCCAAAAGTCAAGGTTCCTACTTCTGGTCCTAGAATGAGTGGTCGTGAAGTTTGGAAAGCTTCCAAGAAAGGTAAATCCGATTCTTTTCTACGAAACTTCGATCGTACATATATATATATATCGAAATTCAAGTCCTTTTTAAAATTGAATGAATTTGTCTCTTTGGAAATTTTCAGGTTTACTTCTGAGGAGATCACCATCGACTGTTTTTTGGGGTAAGAGACAACCTGGTAAACCCATGAGACGTAGATAGATTCAATTTTTGTTTTTCTTACTAAAGGAAGAGAGATGAGTTTGTGTGTTGAATTTCTTGAGAATGTGTATGAATTGAGTGAAGATGAGAATGAGAATTGGGAGATCAGAATGAGTGTTGGATGAAATTCTGAAGAGGATGAGAGTTGATGAGATAAATGAAGAAGAGTTGAAAGAGGGGTGATGAAGTTTTAAAAGATTTGGTTTGTTGATTAATCCAAATCGAATTTCATTTCTCTCCTTCACTTTTCATCTCGCTCATCACCCCTTCATTCTCAACTTCACACTCACATCATGCCAAATCGAAAGAAAGAACCAGAAGTGGATTTGATCAAATTCAATCAATCCCTCATACCTGATGTTTACTTGACTGATGAACAAAAATCACATTCAAAGAGATTAGATCGACTGATTCATTCATTCCGAACCACATATCAACATCCACCTTATTTCTTTGTTCGTTCACCTGGTAGAGTTAATATCATCGGGGTAAGTTTGATTTGATGATGCTCTCTTCAAACTGTTTCAAGCTATTGATCGATTTGTTTCCTTTGAAATTCTCAGGAACATATCGATTATTGTGGTTTCTCAGTCTTACCAACTGCCATTGAATTTGATTTAATGATAGCTTGTTCATTCGATCTTCAAACCGATTCAACTTCTGAAGATCAGTATGATATACCTACTCAAAAGCCTTTCTCACAATCCGTTGAAGTTTCTTTATCCAATTCAAATCCTCAATTCCAATCACATCAATTCTCTTTTACGTTTGATTCCAATCAAACTCATCATCATATCCCTAGGTGTCCTCAAGGTGGTTGGGTTAATTATGTAAAGGTAAAGTTGATGGTAATCCAAATCGCCATTCATCATTCCAATTCCTAATCTATTGTTTGTTTTTTTGATCCTATCTTAGGCCTCCTTGGAGTCAGTTTTAAATTCAATAGAAAATGTCTATCAAGTTTCGATTCCATCTAAAATCAATCTTTTATTTGATGGAAATTTACCCATCGGATCAGGGACTTTCATCATCAGCTACGATGACCATTGGATCAGTCTTAAGTTTTATAAGATTATTAAATCCTAAATCAAAACTGATCAAGAAACATTTAGTGATCAAATTAGCCATTGAAAGTGAAAGATTATGTGGGATTAGTGTGGGTGGGATGGATCAAACTGCTTCAGTTTTTGGTGAAATTAATAAATTACTTCACATGTGAGTCCATCTCTCTCTTTTCCTCTTTTACCTTTTCAATCTTGATCTTTGACTGATTTATCCTTGGTGAATTCATTTTAGTCAATTCACTCCAGATCCAAAAGTCATCCCAATCTCATTTCCAACCGAACCTCCCAGTACATTTGTCATTGCCAATAGTTTAATCAAATCCACCAAATTAGATGCAGCAAAACATCAATATAATTTAAGAGTGATTGAAACAAGAATCGGAAGTAAATTAATCTTAAAACACTTTTTACCTAAATCTTCTAAAAAACATCAAATCAATTTAAAAGAGATTATGGATCAAATCGGTCTGGAAACTGAGACTGATGTCTTGACTCATGAAATATTAGGTGATGAGAATGGTTTAGGAATCGATCAAGTTTTAGAAAAGTTGGAGATCAGTATGGATCAGTTTGTTGAAGAAGTTGAGGATGGGATCGAAGCTATCCCATTCAAAGGCAAATATATGGTTTTCAATCGAATTCGACATGTCGTTAGTTTCTTTTTTTCTCCTTTTATCCCTTGAATTGCTCTTTTAAGATTATTCCTGATCATCTTCTGAATTTCGGGGGTTTTTTTTAGTTAACTGAAGCTAAACGTGTAGAAGACTTTAAAGATTTGATCCTAAATCAATCTACTGAACCCAACGATTTATTAGAACAATTAGGAAACCTTATGAATTTATCTCATCAAAGTTGTGCTCAAGATTATCAATGTAGTTCTCCAGAACTAGATGAATTGATTAAACTCGGTTCACAATACAAATCATTAGGTTCACGTCTTACAGGTTAATTTTTTTTCTTTTTGAATTCTAAGCGTTTGATTCACTTTTTTTCATTTTTGTGATCGAATGATTGAACTTTTTTTTGGGTGTGTGTGTGTGATCTAGGTGCAGGTTGGGGTGGATCTACGATTCATTTAGTGAAAGATGAAGATTTAAATGAATTTTTAATCGGTTTAAAAACTGATTATTATTTAAAACACTTTCCAAATCTAAATCAAATCGAACTTGATTTAGCCTTATTTAATTCGAAACCAAGTTCAGGTTCATGTATTTTAGATTCATCTTTTTTTCTAATGTGAAATTCTTTTAATTTCTCCTTTTTGATTTTCTTATAAGAGAAAAGATGATGTAAATTGTATTTTTTTTTTCATGGATTTCTGTTTGATTGGTTTGATAAAGAAGGGGAAGAGTTTGTTGGAGAAAGAAAGAAGAATCAAAACCAATCAGAGATCGAATGACTCACTCATTTCACAAAACGGTTTAGACACTTTACGAATCGCTGCTACTCTTTTTGAAAAGATTGAACTATTTTGAGCTAAAAGTGAATTGTCCGGAAAAAAAAAATCGAAAATTCAAAAAATTCAAAACGGTTATTTTCATTTTTCATTTGTAAGTCAAAACCTATTTTACTTCATTTGATAAGAAATATTTTCGTTGATCTACTTGAAGAGTTTCATATAATGATCATTTTTGAAAAAGATAGAAGAAACAGTCAGGAAATGTTGGTCAAAAAACACCATTCTCGGGAATTGAAATTGGAATTGAAATTGAAAGTTTTTTTTGTTTGGTTTGAAGATATGATCGTACCTAGTAGAACTCAACTGTAACTAAAAAAATTTCAAATGGTTTAGATGAAGAAAACGGATTATCAAGATCATCTTGAGATTCTGTGATGGTTCTATGGTCAGACAGATGAGAACTAACCCATGTAACATCAAGATCTTTGGTAAAGGTTTCGTGACACTCATGATGTTAATCGAATCGTGTTGTAGTTGAAATGAACGCAGCCGATCGGAAGGAGTTGTGTTAAGCGATAAAGAGTCGAAGTTGGAGGAGATGTGGTGCGTCCTGGTTGAGACCGTGAATATCATCCGAGAATGCCCTGACTCGATTCCTCGGAGCTTCTACCCGAGGACTCCTCAGATAGTGGATGTCCAAAAGCTGCCATGTTCATTTCTTCGCACCTCGAACCTCGAACCTCATTCCTCATGAGCGACGAGCTCCTTCAAGCTACCAGTGCTATACTAGAATACCCACCAAAGATGGAAGTTTCCTAAAATGATGATGTAGTGAATACTCAGTTCAAGACGAAGAAACGCGTTATAGATCCTGTGAAAGCACGTTCACCTACTTTGGGATTTGCTAAGATTTATGTCGTACACCTTCAAAGACGCGTTGATTGTCATTTTCGTATGGAAGCACTCGAAAGCCTTCTTGGACTGTCATTTACTTATTTTCCTGCTACTAGTGCTGATGATCAATTAATCAAAAACATTCGATCTCATGTACAACAAGAACGACAACTTGAAGGTTGGCCAATCTCACCTAAAGCTACGACTACGACTACGACTACTCCTTACGAGCTTGGGTTCCGTAGACATTCAATGATGAAGACTCCTTCAAGGACGGATCAAGCTTTTTATCTTGATCAATCTAGTCCAATGACTGGAGATCTGGAAAGTTTAGCTAGACACGTAGGATGGAAACCCGATTTGATCTTTCTTGCTGATGCTTATGCACTTCAATCTGATCCACTTGCAATCCCTCTTGGAATTGTTGGATCCGATTCATGGACTATGGATTCATCTGCACGACGTCGATTTGGATTAAGACCTGAGGCCATACCCTCTTCCGATAAATCATCAGTTGCATTACCTGTGATCAGTAGTCATTCGATTTCCAGTATCGTACAACATAGAACCAATGAAGGATCTGAACCTGATTATTATCGATTTAATCGTCGACAACAGTCTAGAGAAGGTGGAATGGCTGAAGAACGTTTGAGACACTGGTGGAATGGTTTGTCTGACGCTGTAATTGCTTGTTGGCATTCTAGAGAATTTGTTGAGAGTAAAGAAAGAATGGCTTTGATACTCGAAGATGATGTCGATTTTGAAGTGAGTGTTTTTTGAGAAAATTGCATATAAACCTTTGATTGACAATTGGTTGTGTTTTTTTAGGTTGAGATTGAAGATCGATTAGAGGCGACTCTTAGTGAAGTACCAAGAGACTGGGATCTCCTTTTACTCGGTAAGTCTAACACTCTTTCCAACACTTTGATGTTATTTTTGTAGAAATGAACCACTTGGTTTGACTTTTTATTATCTCATCATCATGGTTATTCTTAGGCCATTGTTGGTCGCAAGAATCTCAGTTCTATCCTATCTTTCCCGGTTCATCCTTAAGGCCAGCATTCGCGCCCAAATGTAATCATGCATATGCAGTCTCAAAAAGAGGTGCGAGGAAATTGGTAAGTCAACTGTCTCATACTTTCCAGCATGAATGGGATCAACTTCTTCTTTTATTGTTTTTTAGATTCGTCATTTAAGATCACCTGCTTTTGCTTACTCTAGACCATTTGACAGGGCCATTTCACACTTGATCCTCACTGAACGTATCAAAGCTTTTTCATTCTATAGTATCGTAGTTCAAGTAAGTGACAAAGTCTATCGTAATCAAAACATTGACAGTAAAATCTGATCTATCTCTCTTGATATTTTGTTTGTTAAACACAGACAAAGGATCTTATTTTTGATATTGCAGGTGGGAATGGAAGTAGCTGGAAAGATAGTTTGGAGAATAGTGCGCTTTCCGCTGCTGGAATCTCCTTAAGCTTTCTGGTCTCATCAACATCAAAGAGCTCCAATAATTCAGTACTTCCAGTGACAATTTTGTAGTGTATCTTTGATTGTCTCCCAAGTTGTTGATATATAACTTTTGAAAAATTGCTTTGTTTCTATACTCTGATCCTTGATTAATATGAAGTTTTGTAATTTCATTTTTATCTTTTCTGGTCACTTTTGAAGCCTACAATAAAGGACCAATTCCTAAATTTTTATGTGCTATTCCAGGAAAAGCTTGAACATCACCAGAGCAGGTAGTTAAATTTTCTAACATCAACCAAGATGCCCCAAGGAGAAGAACATAGCACAATTAAACTCATCAATGGATCATGGGAAGTGTAGATTGCATCATATTTTCTTCACAAAGCAATCTGACTTCAGCAGAAAAAATTTCAACAAAAGCTACAAAAATTGTAATTTATATATTTGATCAAGGAACAGTACAAATTTTACTCATTCAAATCTTCAAAGCATCAACTAGTTTTCTGATTTACATACATATTTATACTTTGAAACTTTCTATTCATATCCTATAATATGACTTTTTAAATCAAATTCTGAGCAAGGAATCATTTCATTTTATTGATCAATTTATTCAAAGGAAATTACAACACAGCCCCAGGTTCACGCTCTGGAGGTCTAGCATGTCTTCTTGCAATTGCTTCAGTATTAGTAATGAAATTTGGACTGAAAAATTTGAATCAAAAATTCAAAATAGAAATCAGTATGGATCAATTTGTGATTTTCTTTTAACATGATGAAATATTGAACAAAAGAGGAAGGTATCACAGTTGAAAAAGTACTTACTTGGTAATGATACCTGTTGAATCAGTTTCATCTTCCTCACTAAAAAAATCACACAATTGACATCAATAATGTGTTCACAAGTGAAGAAACTAAATCCATAAAAGGATTGGACTAACTCATTCATCCCTCTGATCTTTCTCATTCTTCTCTTTCTCTTCTGCCAATCTATCTCTCCCCCCTCTTCCTCATCTACACTCTCTTCACTTTCATCAACATCTTCACTTGCTTTTCTTCTCTTTCTCCTCCTTCCTTGCCTTCTACGCCTTTGTTTCTCTTGAATCTCAATTCTACGCCTATCAGAAACACTTTGAGCAGATTCAAAGGCTAAACTTTTGAGGCCTTCTTCAGGTTCATTCTTTTTGCATTCAAGTTCAAAAATCTCATCTTCAAGCTGTTCCTTGATCGCTCTGTAATCTTGGTTCTCCACCCTTTCAAAGCCAATCCATTCATGGTGTACTTCTTCTTCTTCTCCATCCGTCTTCTCAATCTCTAAACTTGATCCTGAATCAGTTGTATCAACAATTTCATCATCCAACAATGTAGCCGCATTTGAATTGGTTCTTCCCCGATGCCGACGACTTAAATGTTTGAATCCACCAGGAATAGCAAAAAGGTTTCTGTACCTAAGTTGATTATCATCACTCAGATCGTTCCTAGTATTATCAGAAGGATCAGACAGAGAATTATGAAATCCAATTTGGTGAATCATAAGTTTAAATTTCTTTGCATCATGTAACTCCTTATATAAATCATGATGTGATGTTCTATCAGCTGCTGAGTAAGCTAAATCGAGATATTGCCATCTGATTTTTCGTTTTCCATACATAAGTAAATGTTCAGTACAATTAAACTTATGACAAACTTCTTTCAATTGTCTTCTTAAAATTTCTCCATCTGCTTCTAATTTGATTTCATCTTTTGAAGTCATCTTATGTGAATCAAGTTTATAGAAAATCAAAACCATCGTTCTGAATCTACTTCCACCCTCAGTTCCTAAATGTACTGAATATGGTAAATTAAAAAAACCTTGTGATGATGGATGTCGAATTACATTTGTAAGTAAAAATGATCTTAAGTTTGCTGATCTCGGATCTTGAATGATTGGTAAATTGCGTCCTAATACGATTTGAATTTGCCATTTCTTTGGGAGTGCGAATGAGCTTGGATTATATGATTTGGATTGGTGGGTTGATATATTGGAATTTATCGTACAGGGATTAGAAATCATTGGTTGACAAATTGATTGAGCTTTGAAAGGTAAAGAAATGAGAAGAAATCAGTGATTTGTTTGTTTTGACAAGATTTGTTATCCTTTCTGTTTGAAATATAAAGAAAAAACAAAAGACTCACCAAAATTTGAAATTTGATCAGTATTCCATTCAACAGCATGGTTCCAAACATTCCGATTATCATCATGATCCAGTTGAGATTGATCAGCTTGAATTGAATTCCAAAAATTGATTCAAAACAAATCAAGTCAATGTTTAGACAAAAATTGGACATACAAAAAAATAAACTCACGAATAAGACAATCTGCACAGCTTCCAAGCTTTTCTAAGATTGATTTTTCTTTTACTACTTTCAAAGACTGAAAGATTTTCGAATATGCGATTTTACAAGGGACTGTATCAGTAAATATCAATTGACATTTCCTATACGCTTTACTCAATCTGATTTCGAATTGGTAAAGGTCCTAGGAAGAAGTTCATAGGACAAGAGACTTTGTAAAATGGTTTCTAAAGTGATGGATTCTAAAAGGTAATTGATCTCTAACTTTGTCTCTAAAAATGATGGTCTTTAAACAGGTTGTAGTAGATTTTGTTTGGGTTGAAAATGAACCTTTCTTTTTCGTCTATCCGCTTGATAACCACCAAAGTGAACTATTTGCCGGGAAAATTTCAGTCAAAGAATTGAAAGGCATGATAAAGTGATCTATTCAAATCTTACAATCTTTTGGTTTTTTCATTGCTAACCATTCTGCCTCGATCATTCCTTTCTCAGAGATTTCCTCCCAAGTCCAAACATCACTTGAGATTGAATGATTAAAACATTCATATTGAATTTTCTCTTCAGCTTGAACTTTACTTTCATTAAACTTTTGATGTAAATTGTATTTTAAGTGATCAAATCCTAATCTTGCACAACTTTCATTGACAAATTCAATTCGACCAATCCATTTGTTTTCGACAAATTCATCTTTGAGATTACCTAATAATTTCAAATGGCCAAAATTAAATGATTTTGATTGATTGATTTCTCTTTTACCTGGACCCCATAATAGTTTTGCTAATAAGTAACGATCTATAAGCGTATTTAAAGGGGCTTGGCTATGAGGAGAGATCACATAAAGATAGTTGAATGAAGTACGATCAACTGTTTTGATATCGGTGAGTAAAGCCCGCAGGAAATCCAAGCCAGATAGATGCGAGTAACGCTTTTCGGGTTCAATAGATGAAGTTGTGCTGTAGAAAGCTGGCTCCAAAGTTGACATTGGAGCTGTATTAGGTGTCGGAGGTGGCAGATCAAAGTCAAGAGCTGAAGGTCTCTTTGATGATTTGTAAATAAGATCAGATGGTTTTGGTTTTGGAATTGAATTGATCTTGGTGATTGGCTTGAATGGTAACTCCTTTTATTTCTTTCGAAGCTCGTTTGAGAATCTCTTCGATTTCTAAGTCTTCCAGTTCTTCGAGGCTTCGACTATCATGATCTCCTTCGATTAAATCATACTTTTGACATTGATCATCTATATCGATTTCATCAGAAGAAGCTTCTTCTACCGAATGATTAGACAGGGCTGCGGAGAAGCCTTGATCCGGATTGATATGATTACTTGAATTATCAGACAAAGACTTGATGGTTGGCCGATTGAGTGGTTTGGGGGGAGCGTTCTTCTGAATACTGTCAGTTCCATCCGCCGCGGTGTCTTGAGAAGCGAAAAGACTAATATGCGTTTCAACTTCAAGGTTTGTCGGATTTTCTTCAAGGATGGATTTGTTACACGGTCGAGGAGGAAGCGAAGGAGGTAGATCATTTGAGAAGGATGATCTCTGAGATCGATTGTGTTCGTGATGAGAAGCCAGAGGCTTGATTCAAATCCTCTGTTTCTCTCATCTTGTCTGAGTCTTTCCAATCGTCATAATCATCCCTCGTGTTAGTATAAGTTTAACGCTTTCGTCTAGGTGATCGATTCAAAGTACTAGCTTACCTTCACCAAGGTTGATTGAGTGATCTTGTACTGAAGATTGGCCTATTCGATTTGAAATTTGACTTGTGAGTTTGAATCGAATAGGTCGAGGAGGTAGGGGAGGTGGTGAGGCGTTGCGATCCAGCGAACTGACTAGAGTGATGAATTCGATTTAGCATGTAGTAATCTTTCATGATAAAAATTTGCTCTTGCCTGCTTTTGATAAAACAAAACATAGAGAACTGGAAAGCTCACTCAGCACACAGTGTAAAAAAGGGAAAAATAAGACTGATTTCATTCTTTTGACATGATGTTGATCACTATTAGCCTTTTCCAACTCCCATGTGTCAATACCATTGTATGTACACTTGTTTGAAAGGAATTTTAAATTTCAGGAACTTTCCTCCTTGCAAGTCGGGCCTCTCAATTTTGAGATATGGGGATATGTATATATGCCCCTTTTGAAGTCACCTTTCTGTTGATGACAATTTTCCTGCACAAATATGAAAGTGGAACTGTCCAGTAATTCTCCAGAACTCTCCCAGAAACAAAACATTGGCTGTGTTTGGTGATCGTGGCCTTCTGTAAAAAAAGGGTTGAATGCCACTTTTCTCTCTGTTGTACTTGCTTAGGGTTTCCTACTGAAGACTCTTTTGTATATTTTGTCGTATCATCCTCAATGGCACTTTGGCATGTGCATACAATCTGATAATCTTATAACAACATGGGTTGTTAGTCTTACCAAATCCACCATCCAACTCTATCTTCTTCTTGCAAAACACTTTCTAAGATGTAACCTTTGATTAACCTTTTAATCAAAGTTATATAGAGGAATTCCACTTGATTCACTCAAAATCAACTCTTATAAGACTTAAACAAATGTGTCAAGATTTCAGTGTTTCTGTCGAGTCTAGATGACAAAAGAATAAGATTTCTTTATATAATCTCATTTCTTTCTCTTTTCATCAAAACTAATTCACGATTTATAGAACTCAATTGAATTGTCCGATGGAATCGAAAAATTAAACAATCTATGATATTTGAGAAGAAGAAAGAATAAAGAAAAAAGTTAAATAGTGATCAGGAAGAAAAGAATTGAAAAACAAGTGTTCATTTGAAGATTGAGCAATGCGAGTAACTAGACTGAGCAGGAAATTCTGAAACCAAAAAAATAGCTAGGTGAGGAATGAAGAATTGAGGAGAAGGATGAGCGACGTGTGAGGATGATGGTTAAAAGAAATCACATAGGATAGTATCGAGTGATGGTTAAGAATAGTGGATGATTTGTCCATAACAGTTGCTTTCAATAATCTCGGTGTTTAGAGAGATATAAGATAAGCGTGTTTAAGATCGAAAGGGGTATTGATCAAGATGAGGTGAAGAACAAAACCAGTTTTACATGACAATTGTGGGTTCAGTGATCGAGGCAGAGATAGATTTGTGTGGTAAAACTGTTGAAAAGAAGGGTCGAAAATTAACATATGATCTGACCGAAGAAGATCAGCTGAGGAAACCATAGGCTTACCAGAAGCACCATTCACAAGGAGTTCGTCTTTGATATTTACATCATCACCTAAGATGGTGGTATTGTCACATCTAACCCATCGGCCAACTGTGGAGTTCCATCCAATGCTGGAAAAGATAAACAGATGAGTTTCAAGAAACAGTTTACTGCTATCAAGAAAGGTCAACTTACATCGAGTTCTTAACCCATGAGTGATCCTTGACCCGCGATCCCTCCATAAGCACACATCTTTGTAGTCTTACACCCTTACCGATCACACACTTTGGTCCGATCACTACATTGGGACCGATCATAGCCGTAGGATCGATGATCGCAGTTGGGTGAACAAGTACATTCCCACCTACTACAAATTTGTCTTGTTGATGATCTGTGATTTGTGGTTCGCCCATCATAGTAAGATGAGTAAGATAGAGACAAGTTCCAGTGAGAAAGTCCTTAGGTTGACCGATATCCATCCAGAAACCTTCGAGGTCCATACAATGTAATTGAGATTCTCGAACCATAGCAGGAAAGGTTTCCTTTTCGATCGAGGTGGGTTTGACTTCGATCCGTTCTAAGACTTTAGGATTGAAGATATAAATCCCAGCATTGATTCGATTCCCAACGAATTCCACCGGTTTCTCAACAAATCGATCGATCTGGGTCGTGTTTGGAACTTGAACGACTACACCGTATTTTGATGGTTCATCTACTTTGGTCACCATGATAGTACCTTCTTTTCCATGAGCTTGATGAAAGGAAGCAAGTTGTTTAAGTGGATATGAACAAGTCACATCTGAGTTAAGTACGAAGAAGGGTGAATCATCTTTTCCCGAGAATGTCTTTTGCAAGAGCAAGTGGACCAGCTAGAGAAGACGAAGGAGAGTAGGATGGATTGGATTAGATGAGTTAATGAATTCTAATCCTGAATGAAAGGTTGATGAAGATGATGAAAAGGTTTCAAACAAACCAGTGTCTAATGGTTCAGTTTCTACACTAAATGTGATTCGAATTCCATATTTCTCTTCTGTATCTTTCAAAACGGCCACCATCACCTCAGGACGATAATTGACAGCCAAGACGATTTCATCCACACCAGCCTAAAAAAACTCATGAAGAAGAAGAAGAAGACATCAAGATTAAGATCAGATTGAAGAGATCAAAGTAGTAAGATGAAAGAAAAGACTGTGACTTACGGCCACTAGGGCTTCGATTTGATGAACGATCATCGGTTTGTTACAAAACTCAACTAATGGTTTTGGTAAAGTTAAAGTTAAAGGACGAAGTCTAGTACCGAATCCACCGACAAGAATGATAGCCTTCATCTTTCGATTTATTTAATCACGTTTACGAATTGATTTGATTTGAAGTTGAAAAGGGGAAAGATCTCAAGATGATGATATATCTAAAAATGAAATGAAATGGTTGATTTTGAAAAAGAGATTGAGAGTTTAAGGGAAAATGAGAGAGGTTCAAAGAAAGAAGTGGAATGAATGGAATGAAAGCTGAGTATTTATGTAACTCCTTTGATGATGGATGAATGAAGTGAGTTTACAAGTTAAGCTTGGTGGTTGAGTACAGGATTGTTCAGTGAGTTCAGATAGGGGATCCTTCGATGAATTACCGAATAGGGTGTGCACTGATTGGATGATGATGAGATAGATAGATAGATAGTCAAATCAAATCAAATCACATCAGATAAAGTGTACATCCTTACTCTTACTCAAGTAATCAGTCAGTAAGATGACGTTTATCTCAACCAAAAAGAAAAACCATCTTCAAGTCATCATCATCATCATCCTGTCATCGGTGATCATTAAATTCACTTGAACAATTTACAACCTTCTCTTTTGATTGAAAAAAAAAACCAGTTTTCATTTTCTTCATTCTCACCGCTCTTCTCGGTACAAGACTTACCCTTCAAAGGCTCTTCATCTACCCCTCCTCACGCTTTAAGACAAAAGGGGTACATAGACAATTAACACTTTTGATTTACTCGACTATCGAGGGAACATATGTATGTAAGTCCATCAAGTGTAGAAATATTTGCACATAAGCTATGGGCATGCAGCACTTCAACCCGCTAGGCTGATTAAAATTTCTCGTTTGGATACATAGGTACCTTGTGGTCTGGACTCTGTCTTGTGTATGAAAACTTACCGCGCAGTGGGATATCATTAAGAATACACCAGATCATCTTCCAAATCGGAACGACGTGTGCATACGAAGTATCTGTCCGATCAATCCAATTTGATTTCATTCACCGAATTTCAAACACCTTGTGAATCCCTTTGCTTTGTAAATCTTTTCAAGTAAGTATCATTTTGAATTTGATCCTTGAAATTGAGTGATGTATTATTCAGGGTGCGAGTTATACTTGATGGAATCAGACTGATAAGGTGCTTCACAAATCACATGAACAAATCAATCAGTCTATCTTTTCTTCATCCTGTGACCTCTTCCAGATCTTCATGATTTCATTTCAGGAGTCTTTAATCTTCATCAAGCTTAGTATCAAACGAAGAGATGATCTTACATAGTCCAATCTCAAGAAAAGATTGCTCATAGAATTCTGCAAATTGTACATACATTGAAAATCATCATTTGCTTTGACTAAGATCATAGAGTCAAGCAATTCGGTCATCCAAAAAAAGTCATCTCAAATCGCTCATTACCGAGTTTAGCCAAATGATAAAATATGATGATAGGTGTGTAGATCCTCCTGAGTCCTCCCTCGACTTGAACTTAAGATTTGAAATCAAAGTAAAAACCACTCGATCGATGTCCTTCCGAGACATGATCATTTGTGCTAAGATGGTCCAAATGGGTTTATGTAAGTAGAACCCTGTCTTGATATACAAATCAGAATAAGAAACTTGAAGGAAAAGGAATGTATGCAAAAGAAAGCTCAGATCATGGATTCCGATTTTTTAACATGGCGTGTACTGTGAGGATGTTGAGTCTGTGGTTCATTGGGTCCATCCGATGAAAGGTTAACATTTCTTTGGAATTAAACAACTTGTACTTAATATCCAAGTAGCAAAATAGTCTATACATATACTATATAGAATATTCATGGCTTCTTTTGAGGTCTATGCAAGTGTCAACTTTAGCCTTCACCTGACCGGAGATAGAATTGGGATGTAATGTCATTAGAAGAAGAAAAGACTTTCGCGGATTCACTAGAAGGATGAGCAATTCAGGAGTATAAAGCTTAGAATCAAGCCCTCTATAAAAAGGGTAGAAGATAGAGCTGAGCTGCTCAACACAAAATCTGAATGAGAATCAAAGAAATCTTGAGCAATCATGTATGGAAGTAATTTTGCTTGAATCTGAGTAATCATCCGATGCCTACTCATATGTACATGAGTGAGTAGATATTTCTCCAAGCATCAGGCTACATAAATTCATCATTTTTTTGTTCAATAGTCAAGATTTACTTGGTTCTCTGATTAAAGTTTTTTGAAGAAAGAGTTTAGAAAACCCAATAAACTGATAGGTTTTTTCATTTAAGATCAATGAGCCGTTTCGAGTTTAGAAAAAAAAATCAAGTTGAAGATTTAGATTTGTCCAGGAAAACCAACATGAGTGATTTGATTCATAGATCTTACCACACAAATGTCTGATGCTGGTGGTCCATCTTACTATATATTGTCAGTGAAAGGCTAAGTTCAACCTAGGTGGTTTTTCAAGTCCTGCTGGACTAGCTCAAACCTTTTTAGCTGTTTCAAGTTCAAGATACATTCCATGATTCAAATGACTGCCAGTATATCAACAAGTTAACAACCGTCTTTTGAGCCGAGGTCCAGAAGGTTATACAAAGGTATTTGCGGCAGTGGAAAGCTGTGTGATGATGACCCATATCTTTAGTTTGGTGTCAAGTTTGGAACCCTTTTCACACCGCGCTTATGAATGATTTTCCACAACACAAGCTTGTATGTGGGTTCGAATTCCTAGATTACCAGTGTTATGAACTTTACTTAAGCACACAAATGCATCGTGACTCAAAAGCAACATTGCTGAGAATCAAACACCTTCAGTTATTGGGGAAGACCAAGCATGGAAGGGGGCGCTAAACTCATATTTTTTGGTCAGCTAAATTCCACAAGATTAAGAAAGAAAGCCACTAGGAAGTTAATATTCTCACGCAAGAAGGATGAGATAGAGAAGTTAAATATGTGCCAACTGGCTTGGCTGCTCTTACTAGTATTACCTACAAAGCTTCACTTGTCGAGGGATTTTGTTGAGTTGCTGAGCAAATCCAAAGAGTGATGTGCCCTGGAAACTCTAGGAAGTCGAGTATGCTGAGTGAGTATGCTGAGTGTCAGTCTCTGAGATCTAAGGAGTTGATGAGTGAGCGTTGTCCAATGAGATATACGATGACAGTACAACATCCCATTTATCATTTCTCACATGTCACTTGAATCCCTTTCGAGTGTCACTGGCGATGAGTGTTGAATGAGTGTAACGAGTCAAGTGACAGAGACCATTGACCAAGTTCAATTGCTCTTGACTATTGCCACCACTGCATTACTATTAACCCCAATCAACTGAACTCGACACTTCATTCATCACAACCACTAATCCCAAACACCTACCTATCCCATACATTTATCATGGCCCAGCGAAAGCTACAGGTTAGTACTTAATCACTTCGGCATTTCTAATCACTCAAAAATCATTCATGTTGATTCGCTTCTGAACCATGGCTAGGCCGATATCGATCGCGTGCTCAAGCTGGTTCAGCAAGGTGTCACTCTCTTCGAAGAGACCTTTGACAAGATGACACATGCTACCAATCAGACCTCTAAGGACAAAGCCGAAGCCGATCCTCAAAACTTCTATCAAGAAGCTTCAGCGACAGAGAGACCAGATAAAGACCTGGCTTCAGAGTAACGACATCAAAGACAAGTCGTCTCTTATGGATCATCGTAAGCTGATAGAAACTGTAAGTCAGCCATACTATGTGGATAGATAGTGAACCCAATATCTCGTTGCATCTCGATCATTCGATGAGTCGAACTGTAGACTCATCTACAGCAAAAACAAGCACATTCACTGGCGTTCTGTTGACCCCTGTGGTCCAGATCCAATCCCTCCTTGATTCTATCTCAATGGAATTGTTTCTGACTTGAATCACCCCTTTGCAGCAAATGGAGCGTTTCAAAGCTTGCGAAAAAGAGATGAAGACGAAAGCTTTTAGCAAAGAAGGTCTCAGTGCCCAGCAAAAACTGGATCCGAAAGAGGTGGCCAAGATGGAAATGAGTCATTGGGTCTCAACAGTTGAGCTTCAACTCTTCACTCGCCCTTGGATATACATTGGTCTCAATACTTCACCCGGATTCTCTTCTCGCAGATGGTGGATGAGCTAGGCCAACAGATTGAACGGACCGAAGCTGAGGTCGAACTGCTTCGAAGTCAGACGAAGAAGAAGAAGGCAACTGCGGCCGACGGTCGGGGACCTGAATTGGAAGCTCTCAATGATCGTCGACGATGGCACATTGGCAAGCTTGAATTGATTATGCGACTTCTGGAAAATGGCCAGATCTCACCCGAACGAGTAGGCGAAGTCAAGGACGACATTCAATACTATGTTGAATCCAACACTGTATGTTTTATCCCAATCTAGCTGATTCATTCTCCACCAGCCTCTTCTTCTGCTTCTCGTTATCACACCTCGGCGACTTATAATCACGCCACTTGATCACAGGAAGAAGACTTCACTGAGGATGACGATCTGTACGAGTCTCTTAACCTACAAGAAGAAGAAGAGCAATTCGGTATGCATGATGATCTTCTATCTTCACATGACACAAGTTCGATAGTCGAGGACGCAACTTCGACAACGGTCAAGCTTGACCTCACGGGGGCAAATCGTAGGCCAAGCGGTAAAGGGCATACTGACGACTCAGGGGAAAAGAGTCCCAGCAAAGAGAAGATGCCTCTCTCTACGGGTCAGCTACTTCGGGGACCTACTGTCAGAAAGGCTACCCTTGAATCTGGTACGGTCAGGCCCACGATTCTTCCTGGGCGGACAGGTGTTGTAACAGGCATGGTTGTATCTTCAGCAACCGCACCCCGAGCTACGCCAGCCGCCCTTCCGTCTTTGCGCTACGCGAGTGCAGCAGCAGCAGCAGCAGCGTCTCCTGCTGCTAATGGTGGACATTCAGCAGCCCCATCGAGTATCAAGAGTCCTGGATCTGTTCCTACTACTCCACTCCGCTCTGATTCGATATCAGCTGTTGCATCCTCCTCATATCTCTTCTGCCAATGCACCCAACGGGCTCTTTTCTACCTCGCCGAAAAAGCAATCGTCGCAGCTTCCTCAGAGACCTTTTGCGTCAGTGGCCTCACCCGAAGCACAGAAGTCGATGCCGCTTATGTCCTCTCAAGACGTCAGTGCACAATCTACACCATCAGACTCTGATCACTCTCCAGATATTCAAGATTCCAACTCGAACTCCCAGATATCCCATGCTGGAATCAGTAGCACCTCGATCGCTCTGAACCCCTCCGGACATTCAACTCAGTCTGCGCAGTCGACCCAGTCGGTCGGAGGCGCCGCCTCCATCCAAGAAGTTGGACGTTCCCCTAGTCCATCCAGCTCCTCTGTTTCAGCTGGATCGCAACATCTTCAGCCTGACGGAACTGGGCCTGAACCGTCTTCTGAGCCTTTTGACGCAAGTTCCCCGGCCGCTAAGTCGCCGCCCACGCGAGTTCCATTGACTGAAGGTGGCCCGTCATCTTCTGCCTTACTGGACGATCTTGCGCAACAGCCTACAGATGTCACAAACCGCCAGACTCACGTCTCCCATCAGCCTGGTAAACCCGACTCTACAGAATCATCTCAACGTAGCGGTGGAGCAAACCGAGTTGAAAACTCAGAACAACAGCAACATCGCCACATGACCTCGGACCACAAACATGTATCGTCATTGGCAGACCTGGTTGAGACCTTCGAAAGCTTGAAAGCACATGAGCCCAGCATGATGGAGATGCATTCGATATTGGACTCTGGTCTCTCCAGCATTCCTCAAATTGAGGATGCTGAGAAGCCAAGTTATTATGCACCCCGTAACCCATATCAGACAAGCTCACATTATCCTCAGCAACCGATGGCTTTCGAAAAACGACCTGCGATTTGGAGTGAAATTGAAGTCGAAGTACTATTTTACCTCTTCTACTATCATCAAGGAGGTTATCTACAGTAAATATTTCTTTGATTTGGTGTCTGTGAGCTCATTATAAAGAAGGAAACTGACGTGAAGGTAATTACCGCGATAAAGATACTTGGCAGCTAAAGAGCTTAAGAAGCGTGCGTGGAGATTTCATAAGTACTATCTCACTTGGTTTCAACGGGCCAAGAACCCAGAAGAGATGGCAGACGATTACGAGAAGGGTTCTTACACATATTTTGACTGGGGTTAGAGCTTTTTATATACTGCATCTTTGTTTTTACTCCTCTTGACCGGATCAGATTTGCTGACATGAAGGATATGAACGACATCGCAGAGGCTGACTGGCTGATGAGGACGAAAACTCCGTTCCAGTTTGATTACAAGGTCAGTTTCCAACATTCTTTGACAATCTAAAGTTGCTAATGTGATTGACTTCCAATCTTTAGCACTTGGAAGACTCACTCTGATATGATCAACAGGGTGAGAAAGAGTTATAGTGTTTTGTTTACTGATTCGTTCATCGATGTATTAGTCGTACTTCTTTTGATTTCACATTGGAAGTTTATGTTCTTTTTGATTTGACTACAAAAGGTTTAGAGAGTGTTTCTTAGGGAGGGATGATGAAATGCAATATAGTCCTACCTCTAAGCAGACGTTTTTGTTAGGTCTCGTCCTCTGCGGGGGTATGAAGAG
This sequence comes from Melampsora americana, assembly GCA_022264835.1. Classification (NCBI taxonomy): domain Eukaryota; kingdom Fungi; phylum Basidiomycota; class Pucciniomycetes; order Pucciniales; family Melampsoraceae; genus Melampsora; species Melampsora americana. Next base: position 309,856 of record JAIFHY010000001.1, on the reverse strand, counting down.
TGAGTTTATTGAGGCAAGTGTTGTGTTTTTCAGTCACTACGCTTCGATAATTCAATATCTGAGGACGTATTGATCGGAAACTTTACTCTTATCATGGGTCTATCTTTATAATCTAAGTAAGCACGTAGACCATAAGTTTGGTCAATCTAAACCAAGTGCAAGCCTTCTTTTGGATTACATAAACTGAAAATGTAAGAAATTCTTGAAATCTCATAAACTGCTACTCGGGATATGGGGATCTGCTTCATGGAGAAAAATGTATAGCTCCAAGTGAAAATCCTTGGAGGCAGCAAATCATTGGACTTCTTGACATTTACATCAAGACCACAAGCACGAAATGGAAGATCTGAAGGTAATAAAAAGGATGAGCTTATTCTTTTCATTTTAGATGTGTATTACAGAATGAGATCAAATGTAAAATGAGCGAAAGATCATTGGTGAGTTTGATTAAATTTGAAAGATTGAAAATCAAGATTGATTTGATGGCTTCACACTTCATCATTCACGACTTTCTAATCTCACAAACCCATCGGGTTCTCTAATCGGATATCCCGCACTCGAGGAAGCTTGGAGGTAGCTGGGTACCTCAATGGATTTACGCTTTTGACTTTGTTTAACAACGTTCTAGTTACCAATCCATGATCCGATCTTTTAGGAGTTAGGAATTCAACCCAGTGCTTTCGCTTCTCATGTAAGAATCTTGATACGAAAGCTATGGCCACGTGTTCACGTCTTTGCTGATACAATCGATGATTTAACCAAAAAACAGTACCGTCGTGTATGGATCTTGAAGTAGCCTCGGAGAATCCCTTCACAAACCCAAAACCCTCGTGTGGTTTTCCGGTTGAGTAAATCGCTCCACGAACAGGCCACCAATTAAATTTAGTCTCTGGGATCCGTTTCCATTGTTCTGAAATCCAACTGATGCGCATCAAAAAGATCTTGTTCTAAATTGATAGATACAGGCTTGGAAGACATCAGTGTAGAACAGCTAGCGATCATCTCTAAATAATTATCCCAAAGCATTCTCATATTTCCAATCAGATGACGCGATTGCCATAATCTAGGTTCATTTCTATATATTGAATTCATGAATTCTGTAATTTCAGGTTGAAATGTATCGATCAAATCGCGATATGAAAGTGATCTTTGATTTGCAAGGTTTAAATTGACTGTTTTATGAGGAGATTTGTTGGTCCAGCGAAGAACATTGTGCAATTCACTTATCCCTGTTGGATATGCTGATACCGCCTCCTTGAATTTTTGGTCAGCCAAAGTTCTTGAGTGAACTCTTGCGATTACCATATCTTTGGAGTGTGTTTGGTGAAAATTCCGGGATAAAGTTTGGTCATTGTCAGGTTCTTCGAAGCCAGAATTTGTCTCAGAGTCAAATTTAAGATCAGCATGGGGCTTAGATTGTAACCAGGAGGAATGCAAGCTTGGGCGAGTAGATGAGGTCATGATATGAGTTTCAGTAGCTGTCGATGTTGACAACTGTTTAGCTTGACTGATTGATCTTTCATGTTCATCAAATGAAAAAGGATCAAGACGACTTTTTTGCTTGAGAGGTTCAGAATCGGTTTGATAAGTTTGACTTGGGCGCTTAAGCTGTCCTGATCTTGAAGAGCTTACTAACGCATCTTGAGAAGGTAGCTTTGTGTTTTGAGAATTCGTGATGTGCTTGTCTTGACGCAGATTCTCTCCATCTAGACTCATCGAAAGAATAACGTCAGGATTCATTATGCTTGACATGGAACCAAGTAGAATTTAACAGTTCATATCTGGCCAATCGATAGAATCCTTAAAAGAAAGAAAACAATACCTGAGTTATCCCGATCCATTTCGACTTTATCTCTTCCCCATTTCACGAGTTTCGAGCTTGCAGTACCATCTGACTTCTCGATGTCACTCGCGGCTTTAGAATTCGTCCGCGCGTCACTTTTGAAAGAGGTACTCGGGCTCCTTTCTGACGAGAGACCATGCTGTCCAGAAACAGCTGAGATGTGCATATGAGGCTCCGTGAACAATTCTCCAAAGTTAGGTAAGTCGTCCAAGTGTAGGTCATCCACGTGTAAGTCATCCAAGTGTGGTGGTGAATCGAGTTCATGAAGAAGTGAGTCCAGTGGAATTGAAGAACCTCGGGAGCTAGAATCCGCCGAGTGAGGGTCAGAAAAGATTGGTATGTTTATTCAAATTCAATCTAGGATACTTACAATTCTCCAGAGCTCTCTGGCCCTTGCTGTGTCTCTGAAGTGCCATGGGTGAGATGATCGAAAGACTTTTCGAAACTCTCAAATTCATTTGAGACTGGGGAACTGACCAAAGAAGAACGCAGCTGTGATGAAGCTTCAGGTGAACTTGGTCCACGTTCTTCGTGGTGCATTGGGGACTCGAGAAAGTTTAAGCTGTGACTTTCTGGAGAGCGAATCAGATATTCGTCGAGGATGCGATCATCTGATGATGAATGCGAGAACTCGGTGAGAGGCGTATTCGAGAAGGCTACAGGATTTGGGTCGTGACCATAATGTGATAGGGCTTCCATAACCTTGGGCGCTTTTGAGTCACTCCTGCTCCCACTCCTTAATCCTGAGATGCTTTCGTGGAGGTTATCCGGTTGAAAGTCTTCATTGTGTAGAATTCCATCAGGGCTGTGGACGGAGAAGGATGGTGGCAAAAAAGATTCTAGAAGGGGCATTGAACTCCTATCTTCATGCAATGCAGTGTCTCCGACTGGCGATCCGATTGGAGTGATCGCATGATGATGCTCCGCCGAAGGAGACGTATGAACACTTGATGAAAGGTAGGAATGATATTCCTTCAAAGCTGGTATAGAAACTATATTGGGCAATTCCTCGAATACGTCATCCTGGAATAAGTCGCGATGATGATCATGTTCAAGTTCTGGTGACGCTTTTCCGAGGATCTCCAACGCTTCAAGCCGATGGTCGGGAACACTTGAACTCTTTCGAGCCTTAAGTGCGTTCCACTCGCCGCTCTCATATAGGTCTTCTAGCCGTGACCATTCTCCAGGCATCTCCGTGTGGGCATCTGACGGAGGAAGATTTGACAGATGGGTGTCGCGCCAAGGAGCTATCTGCGAAATTGAAAGGAATGGATGGGTTTGAGTTTCTTCTCCTACCTCCTTGAATATTGAATGCTGTTCCCGACTCTCGTCTCCGCCCCACCGATTATCTATCAGTCCGTCGCGCGTGTTGAAAACATCCAAATCCTCTTGCCCAGCAGTAGTTGTAAATTTGTCTTCAAATAAGTAGCCGTGGTGCTGAATGGGGGATAGATCACGAGGTTCTGCCAAATGAAACCACGGTTCTGCATAAGTAGCTGGAGTGGTTGGGGTAAGGTGGGGCAAATCCCGAACACCCATTGCTATCAGTAATATAGGCCAATGTGACATGAAGGCCATCGTCTGGCATGATTTCTTGGTGAATAGATCCATGGTCGAGGGCGTTGATGCTTGATCTGAGAGACGCTTTGTTCGCGGACTTGAATAATTCTGCGACTTGAGGGATTGGGTATCACAATCTGATGACCCAAGTGCCGCCCACACCATAAGCTTCCAAGGCTCGTGTGTGTCATCTGAACTACTGCCAAACTAGTACCATGGCCCAGCAGTCTCGGAGAATCAGCGTCTTACACATCATCAATCACGGGGTTGGATTGTCGACCAACCAGATTTTCTACAAAATTCGAACTACGATTGAATCAAACTCTGCGTCCTGACTTTAGCTTAACAAAGCCCCTCTGCGCGGCCGCGTCCGCGCCCTCGAAGAGAGGCTTATGATGAATACTCTGTTCCTGGCATGAAAGCTCCACGGGTTAAGTCCTGTTATGTAGTTTTTCATATTTTGACACTTTTCTCAGATAGAACAACCACTTGGAGCCTCAAGGAATCTTGTTCAGAATCCTTTTCTACATACCCTTGGAGTCTCACATCTTTGTAAATATGGCTGGTGTTATCCAGAGAGCATTTTGGGTTTTTTTACAACAATGGCCTGTATTGAGGACTTTTCAGCTCTTATTTGGACGGGACTTTCTGCCGAGAGAAAAAACTTCCATATGATTTTTGGCTACCATAGCTATGTTGGATAACTATTTGAAGGTGTTGCACCATGTGTGACCTGGTTTGGGCGACCGAAATAAACAATTGTGTTATGTGGAATGCTGAGCAAGCAACTAGGACGATTTGCTTTTGGGTTTGAAACGAGCCCACACAAACTTTTGCATGTGAACGACCATCATTGCGCCGCGAGTCATTCACAAGTTCTTTGTAAGACATATCTTAGCTTCCTTACCCAACCTCTGAAAGATTTTGTGTGGATTGAAGAATCTCAAAAAGTTCTATTTCCAAAATGGCTCTGCATTGCTCTGTGATCCGCTCACGAGTAAGTCTACATAATTACGGTACTCAAAGTCAAAAGGTAGTATCTACCACCCACTTCGGTAAAAAAAGTTGCATTAATCTGTTAATGCAACTTTTACATATCAGTGAGAAATTTTCTCACCGATATGTATATGTAACGGATTTTTGGGATCATGAAAGTTTGGGACGTTTGGTAATCGAATGATATCACCAATCATGATCATTAAATGATTGATCATGACAGTCATTTCATTCGGTAAAAAGGTTTGATGATTCATTGGTTCCATTCATCTCTTTTTTTTATTCTTTCCAATCTTCGATGTAGATAGGATCAATTCACTTCAACTTCAATCCATGAAACTATGGATTTCAATCAAATCAATTTTTTTTTGGATCGAGCTTGAGGTGATGGGGTGAGTGACGAGTGAAAAAGAAAAAAAAGAAAAGGTTTTTTTTGTTGAAGTACAAAAAAAGACTCACTCGGTTGGTGATTGACAAGAGAGAAGAGGAATGTGTACAATTGAAAACGACTCTATAGTCGTTTTCAAGAATGTACACGATTTTTACACATATGTGTAAAAATATGTATAACTGTTTTGTGACATTCTAGTTTACCGAATGACAATTTCGGGTTGCATATGCAACCAAAATTCGAAAACTTTTTTTGGTGGTGTGCGTCTGGTTGCACACTACACATACGAGTTACCGAAGTGGGTGTACCTTTTTGGAAAACCTAACTTTTTTTAAAAAAAAAAAACTTGGCCCCGACCGGAAAAAATGAGATTTCCTGTTTTCCACTGCCAATCACCTACTTTCACCTTTGTACATACATCACCACAAGACAAAGGTTGTGGGGTGAGATTAAGGACCAATGAGACCTTAACTGAGGCTTGAAACAAATCCAAGGACAGAGGTAATTGGACACTGACACACAGCATGATTATAGGAAGTGCTGAGTGCATAAGTAGGCACGGGGTCCTCAAAGCCTAGAAATTTTGTAGTTTTTTTTCTCCACCAAAAAAATCTAGGTTAAAAAAAAGTCAGAATCTACCTTTTGACTTTGAGTACTGCTACACCACCGGGGGGTTTCCTGTCCCAAAACGGTCGGATCCGGTCTCAGAGTAGTCGAGTCTGTATATGGCCACAGGGTAGGCCGTAGACCCTCTGTGGGCCGCCCATATTACACACCATACTCGGGCTCACATCCAAGGTCAATACGACCCCCGCCCTGAAACCGGGTCCACCGCCTTGAGGCGGGTTTAAGGCGGTCAACCTGACCCGCTATGGTGAGAAGTGTTCCAATCACTTTAAGTTTACCCCACAATATCATGGTCCACCGCACAAATTGTAAGACGCTCAAAAAATGTCCCGCATGTGAATTTTCATTTCCTTCACGTTGGATTTTCATGCCTCGCTCACGTCTCCCTACTGCAGATATTTCGTGTGTCACCACCCCTCCCGCTGCGCCTAAATATCTTTGCTCTGTCTGTCCGGGTTGCCACACCATGCTCGATTTTGATCGCCACTCCAAATCAGCAGCCCACAAAGCATCTGTGGACAGATTCCTTCGCGAGACTCAAGCAGAGGACGCCTTCCGTCGGCAGTTCACCAATCCCGACCACGAACCTCGTACTCCACCCATCGAAGACCGAATGCAATGGGAAGATGTTCAAATGTATGAGGGGGATGAACAACTTCCCCACCCGCTCTCGCCCTTGAGACTACTCCGTATGCTGAAAGACACCCCAGAAGAACCCAAAGACATGGAAGCCATCGACTTTCATCGGCTTCGGCAAGCATTTGAAGCGCTCGAACATGAAAAGGCGGATGATGGCTGGGAGGACCAAGCGCTTGATGAGGCAGCTCTTGATGCTGAATTAGCTTCTGTTCAAGCTCAGGATTCAATTGCTTGGTTTCCATTCAAGAAAAAAGAGGTATTTTTTCCGCACTTCATCATCCATCACGTAGGGTGCTTTCTCATTTGTTTTTGGTGTTATATAAGCACTTGGTAGCCTTGCTGATCATCGGATCAACGCGAGGCCTTCTATCACGATCACAATACCAGCGTATCCGGTCAATAATACGTATATGTGGGGTCAAGCTGCCTGATTGGGGGGTTCTGCGAGCCCTCACTTTTCGAATGAAACACAGACTTGGTCTGGAGTTATCCGAACAAACTAGCCTGGCAGGTAATCCATTGTTTGGATTGAAAATAAAAACAATCATAACCAGTGTAAGTCAGCCTGTTTTCAAACTATTGATAAAAATATAATGTAAATGGTTGTTCATCATGCGTTTCTTCCTGTGGTAGGAGATGGCAAATCCAATGGTCAGGCCACATCTGGTCACGGTCCCCGAATTGACCACTGATGGGCCTATCAACCGATTATCCCAGTGCCAAAAATGGCGCGAAGGTTATTCACCTGAGCTCCGGTTGCAAATGGTGTCTTGCAAAAATATACATTACTATATCTACGAGCCCGTCCAGCTTTTGGCAGAGCAGCTTTGGGTCCCTGTGTTTTTTTTCAACATAATGGCTGTTTAAAAGCGAAGTGTCTCCCAGCGATGGTCGAACCCGACAACGATGATCTGCAATACTTCAAAGTCACCATCCCAGAAGATCGAAATCCCAAATTCGACTCAAATACTATGACGACCATCAATTGCAATGAATTTTGGAGATCTTTCCAGGAGATTCACGTTGTGGAAGGTGTGCTTCTTAAAGATGTCTGCAGGAGTTTTTTGTACTGTGGGTGGCTCTTTTTCATTCGTTATATATCCATTTGATGCAACAGACTCACTCCATTTTAATTACAGATGCGAACGATTTGTCTACGCCTGCTTATCCAATTGAAAACAGGTGGAGGGCCAAGGCGGCTGGCAAAGTCATCAGGCACATCCCAATCACCCTGTACTCAGATGACACATCTGGTAACGTCTCAAAAAAATATAACCGTCATATGAGTATTTACTTTACACTGTCTGGTTTACCTCCCAGTTTGACAAATCAAGAATATAATATACATTTTTTGGCAACATCAAACTGTGCAACCGCCCTAGAATTACTTGACGAGGTTGTGGTTGATTTAAAGTGAGTTCCTTCAAGCACCTCGCATGAATGGATTGAGTTTCTGACGTGTGGCTGAATTCCAGCAAGCTTTCGGAAAATGGCTGTGTTACATACAATCATGCAATAGGGGAAGATGTTTTGACAATGGTGGTGCCCTTATGCCACCTCGGTGATTTCCCCATGCATGCCGAATTAACCAACACGATGAACCCTGCCAATACTCTCAGCCCGTGTCGCGTTTGTCAACTACAGGTGAAGCGCCAAGGAGATAAGGAATCTTCTGAATTTGTGCGTGATTTTTTGTTCCTAGACCACCAGGGTAAAAATGTAAGTCATATCGATTTCATTATTTCCTTTTTGAATATTGGAATATTCAAAAGGTTATGTGGTGATTGACGAGTAAGTGACTCTTATAGCGCTCACTTCCCAGCCGAAATTGGAGTGAGACCTATCAGAGAACTTGTGAGCTCTGGTCTACCGCCCAAAAATGCAGCTCAGTCAAGAAGCTCGAAGATTTAGGACACCAGTATGGTATTCGGGACACCGCAGCAGATTTCTTTTTTAAGAAAATCCAAATTGCAAGGAAAACCAAGACCATAAGTGAGGTTGATGAACTCTGTGATCAATTGAACAATGAATTTGGCAACAGACTGTACAACCCTATGTTGCGGCTAAAAGGTAAGTACCCTACTGCGTCATGATATTCCTATGATGTATCACTGACATTGTCCAATTATAGGCTTTGACGGACATTGTGATACCCCCGTGGAAATACTCCACGTTGTACTTTTGGGCATTGCAAAGTATTTATTCCGCGATGCCATGAAAAGCATTGGCTCTTTGAAGGCAGGCTCAAAAAACTATAACAATATTTCTGGACGTTGGCTATCTTTCAGTACAAAAGGATTGAAGGTACCACCAATTCAACCAAATACTTTGATCACTTTTTACCAAAGCCTTGTTGGTAAGGAATTTCGCACAGTCTTACAGACTGTGCCGTTTGTTCTATTTGAACATCTCACCCAAGATCAATGCTATATGTGGACCTCACTCTGTCTTTTAAGCTCTTATGTCTTCCAAACAGAGATCTCCAACTTAGACGTACACCTACGCGAATTAGACCTGGTCATTAGTTCATTTCTCAAACAACTCGTCTCCCTCAACGCACGATGGGTTAACAAACCCAAATTCCATATGTTGGTCCACCTTCAGCAATCAATTCGCACTTATGGACCAGCGAGCCTTTTTGCGACGGAAAAACTAGAATCATTCAATGGAAAATTACGAGACGCATCAGTCCATTCTAACTCTTTAAGTCCAGGTCGAGACATTGGAAATACGTTCATTACAGCCCAAATGTTGCGTATCTTCATTTCAGCTTTGTCATTCTTTGACAATGATCTCCAAGCACGAGTCTTTCCGGGGCCGAGTCTAAGAGAGCTTTTGAGCACGGTGCCCGAGTTGCTTCAGGTATTCGGCCTGAATCGAGATGTTGTGGAATGTCAGGGCAAGTATGTGGTGGGTGGTGAGTGTTTTACCTCAATCACATATGGGAATCTTTTTCAACTGCTCATATTGTCTTGTAGAATTGTGTGAACATACAGGGCCAGCGCCCACATGCCTACCCTCACCCTCCAATGACCGGGGATATCAACAGTTTGCCAGTATAAGTTTGCCAACCGGTCAAACAGTTGAAAATGACGACTTTTTGATAGTAAGTCATCTCATGCATATCTCAAATGTTTTCATTTTGATTACTCAATGTTTGATTATCTGGCTTTTGGTTATTATAATTACTCATTAATCAATTCCCCAGCTCACCAATCAAACTATTGGGCGTGTAATCTCGCTATGGCGGCCTTTTGGAATGGATGACACAAAAACGCAGCTGGTTATCAAAAAGTGCATCCACGGACGCTTAGTTCCATTTTACAGCATGCGCGAAATATTAGTGACAGATGTCACATTGAGTGCAAGAGTCAAGGTGCGTTCGAATTGGGGGTAAAAATATTTGATTGAGATTGAAATGCTTTCACTGACGTAAATTGACTATGTTAGGATATCATATGCTTGCTGAACGTTCAGCACAATTGCCATGAGGGCCAATGTCCGGTCGACAAGTCGCATGTTTGACTAATCGAACGTAAGACTTCGTCAAAGGCCGTGTACGGGATTAAGCATAATCCTTCAAACAATTACATTCTCAACTCCACATCGCATTACTCTGGCGAAATTCACCGTGTCGAATCACAATACAATTATCAACCGGTAACACCCACAGACTGGAATTTAGCCAAAGCTCAAGGGCTGGCAATATGGGCAACAGAAACCAAGTCCAAGCAAAAGACAGGCCCCCAGGCGACCCATTAAGATACATACATTTTAAAAAGTGTGTATTTCAACATTACAATTCAGTACCATTTTCACTTCATCTCATCTCAAATTACTCACCGTTTGATTCATTCTTGATTTCTCTTGATTAATTAGAATCTCTAAACTATGATATCATAGATACCATAGATTGCATTAATCTTTTTTTGAATTGGAGTGAATGTTACAGTCGTTTTGAACAGATTGATGAAATGTAAATAAACATCATTAAATTTAGATAGGATATGATACCTTATCATATCCAATTCGAAAGTACTTATATTAAAACTTTGCGAGAGAGAGATGTGGAGATAAGGGGCCGAGAGATGATCTAAAGATTCACATATCTCGGACTCTCATTCCATTTCTTCCATTTCATTAAATGGAGATATGATATGATAAGATCTCCATTTCGACAGGATATTAAAACTTTGAGAGAGAGACAATTTTGACAGGATATTAAAACTTTGAGAGAGAGACATGAGGAGATGAGGGGGATTGAAATCATTCAAAGATTCACATAACTCGGACCCTCATTCCTGTTTTTCCAATTCATTAACTTTAGATATGATTGGATATCTTATGCAATTAGAGATGATATTAAATCTTGGAAGAATGTGAGTCCGAGTGATGTGAATCTTTAAATGATTTGAAGATTCACATCACTCGGCATCACATTCCTGTTCTTCCAATGCATTAGCTTTCGATATGGTTGGATATGATATCCAATTCAAGAGTACTTATATTAAAACTCTGAGAAAGAGAGATGAGGAGATGAGGAGATAAGCAAGATTGAAATTATTTAAAGACTCTCTTCACTCGGTCTCACATTCCTCCACTTCAAATGAACAGGTTGGAGTTTCCAAATCCATCAAATATTTTCGTATATCTTTTCAATCTTTACCTTAACTTTTTTACCTTTTACCTTTTACCTTTTACCATTTTCTTTTTTATCTCATTTCATACTTCTTAAACTTATTAATTTCATAGAATTTTAACAACCAAATCAAAACGCTCCCGCCGGAATGGTTGTGTACCAAGGGATTGGTACCCTCACTGTGAAGTGAGGGTCTCCAATCTCTTGGTACGACCATTCCTGCGGGAGCGATTTGATTTGGTTGTTAATTCCTGATGACCTTTCTTCTATATAGAAATGATCCTCTACTTACTTGGTAATCAATTACCCAAGGTGATCTCAGAGAACTATTGAGCATTTAAATAATCTGTATATGAAGTACATCAGTTAAATGAGATGTACTTGATAAGAGAAAAGCAACTGACTGCTGAGGGGTACATCATGATTCTTTGGCTACGCCACAGGCAACATGAGCTGCTCTTGTGAGATCTTCATAAAGACATACCGTGGGACATGCAAGTAGAGTGAGAGCCACAAGCGGCCGACAAAGACATCAAGAGTCATTGGAGGGACTTTGACTTCTCCCGCCGGGAACTCGTGGTTCAACTTCCATAACGTAAAACCCCTGGCCAGCTCTTTTCCCTTTTTCTACTTCTTTATAAACCTCCATTTCAATGCCTCCTCGACTATCACTAACCTCGAGTAAGCACAATTATCATCATGATCTACTCACCCTCAAACAAGACTCATCAATGATCATAGGTAATTTTCGAAACCCCTCTGATTGGGGCCTGGATCTTCGTGGATCCATGAGCAATCTCAACAACCACACTCGTAATCCCCCAGCAACGCCCAACTTCAACTTGCAGCGAAGATCAGAATCTCCCCCCCCCACGAAGCCCACCTGATGATGCCACTGAAGACGGCCGCAACATCATACCCATATTCACCCGGCCACTAGGTCACGGTGAGCTTGAAGTGTTTCAAGCTTTGGCAAGCAAAAGCGGCATCGACACAGTTCACACCCGCATGGCTAGAAACCAAGCTGAGGTAAGCAATTTGTACTTATCTTCAACTCAATTTATCAACCATGATTGTCAATCTGTAGGTGGTTGGAGAGGACCATAAACATATCGCGCAAGCTACTGCAAATGCACGTATCTTATTTGATATTGCAAACCTCTCCAACATGGTTTTGCAATTGACAAATAAGGTTGAAGCACTTGCAAGTGCTGTTGAGGATTTGCAATCCCGCCCTCAAAACATCGATCGCCACGAAATGCCTGGTGAGACTTGGAAACCTTGGGAACCCTCATCCGAACTCAGTGTATGTACCCCAAAAGTTATAAATTGAAACTGATACTTACTCAAACCCCAATGGCCAGGACTTCCTCAACACAAATACTGCTAAGCTTGTCTGCTCACCTACTCTGGACGCGTACACAGCTTTGGTAGAACCGTGTGGCAAGTGGCTCGCATACTCGCTTTTTAACATGGTGAAGGTGTGTCTCAGTTTCAATTGTATCGCTGAATCGCAATGAAAAAATCTCAACTGGTACAGGATCATCTTATAGCAATTGGCGTCCAAACAAGGAACCACTTGGACAACCGAACATCTTCCAGCAGTACGTAACGGAGTCGAAGACAGTACAGGCGCCAATGAATTCAACAAGAAATTGAAAACCGTCTGCAAGCATGCTAGAGAGAAGCTGCATCTAGTTGTAGGTCTTCAAACTAATTATGTAATCTATCGCACATGGCTGACAAATCAAAGTAGCTCCAAACCTTTATGAACGATCCAAAACTAGGTATTATTGAGAGCAAGCCAGTGCCCGATCTTAAGGACCTTATGTGGAGAGTGAGTCCGCCGCTTTTTCATTCAATCGGTCATTACAGGACCGCTAACTCACGTTTACCAGGTCGCCTCGAAATGTGGCACTTTGGGCAATCATAAAGATGAAGATTCTTTGTGGGCCGCTACGTGCGATCCTACTCGAGCGAGGATAGCCTATCTTGTCAGTCAAACTTGAGATTCTCTCTTGACTGGCAAAGACCGAATGCTAATAGACATCTTTTTTATCTGCAGCGCCGAGAAGCAGCCGCCATCATGAAACAAGGGAAAGGATCGAGTTCAATTTGGGCTCAGGCAGATAGCCAACTGGCTGAGCTTTGTGCCAAGGAGCGGGAGCACCCAGGTTACACCGTTGCGTGAGTTGCGTCCCATTGATATTTATTGAAGCATCCTTTGTCTGATTGTTCAATGTTTCTCAGTTTCTACGAAATCATATATAATGAAGACGTTGAGTGGTTCAATGGGAAGAACTTATTTGGAAACCTGTGCAAGACAGTGAAGTTCGATTTGCCAACTGACGATGTAATTTGGGCTGCCATTCCACCTGCGGACCAAATGATGGAATAATTTGTTGTGATATGTGAAATCACCTTTACATGTTTTCTCCTTTCTCATGTCTTGTGTTTTGGTCAACATAATCTTTCAAATGCAATCAAATGAAATTGTGTTTGATTTGATGTATGCAGTTTTATATGCTGCCTCATTATGCTAATTGCTGAGGTGCCTAATTGGGGAGGTGTGGTTTGGCCCCGGTGATCATGTGCATTTGTAACCCCAGCCGAGTCGGCCTGAGCCACCATTTCACCTCGGTCCGGGCTTCATCGACCGTCCTGAGCTCGATGGAGCCAGACCGTAAATGGCCTTCGAACCAGCTCCAGGCCGCCTTACCTGGGCCGCCTATAGGCCGCCGATGCAGCCGACCATCTCTAGGCCGCCCCGTGCTTGCGGGCACTCCGCTGGCCCGTAGGCGGTCTCCCGGGGCTGTCTCGAGACGGTCCAAACCCACCGGTGGTGTAATGATGCCAAACATGTTTTGGACTTTCTGACATAGTCATTTTGTCCAAATTGTGTACCGCGTGAATATGGTGTTGTACACCCAGTTACAAGTGAGACATCCCAATATTCTTCTTTGGATCTCTCTCCGGAAAATCTTTGAGGATTTATCCCATAAGTTCCCTCCAGAGAGCTTTACAAACAAAATGACTTAAGCACAGAAGGAAACAGCTAAAAATGTGATAAGATAAAACATGAGCTTTGATGCTGATACCCAGACATGGTTTAAACACGTAACATCTGCAAGTATTCCAATTTAATGAGACAAACAAAATCAAGAAATATTTTCAAGGCAAAAATATTACAAGATCTTGAGTCTTCAATGCTTTCATTATGATTATTTTCAAAAGAAGAGCTCCATGGCTTCCGCCACCACCTTGACATCCCCATATGTAGTTGTAGGCGGGCTTGCAGCTTGGTTCTCTTATATCCTTGTGTTTGTCTGAGCAATCTTGTGTGAAGATTGAGGAGATAGGACCTCACACTTACAACCATACATACAAAAATTGGCCAAAAGAAATGGTCAGTGTCTGTGTGAAAATGCCAAGGCTAAGGGCCAGGGTTTGTTTTTTTTTATGATGACAACACCAGGGTGGTAAGTGGCCAGGACAAAAACAAAGATAAAAAATGAAAACTGTCATCAATAAAGCCAACAAAGCTCCTGTAACATGAATACATAAAAAATAAAGGAAAACATTGAAGACAGCCATGTACTTGTCACCTTGACCACTCAGATATAATTTGTCTTCATCTCTATCTGATGTCTGTCTCACATGACTTGACGTTCCAGGTGGTTGGGTCAAATTTTGTTAATCTCAGGTCATGACCACCTGCTCTCCTTATTGTGAATTTGAGATTAGGTGTAAGTATTGAAAGGAGCATCTTTGACAGAGCCAGGGATAGAAACTTTTACCATTTTTGATAACAAGAGGCGTAAAACATAAAGCATACGATGTCCTATGATGTGGTACATGTTTCATGGGCAGATGATGAAAACACACATGTGAAGTGGACAAACAAGATCATACAAGAACCCAGTCCTTTGATACAGCTCAACATGACTTAACATCAGGACTTGAGCAAATTATGGATGTATCCTTAAGTTTACAAAAAAAGAGCCAGTGGTCATAACTTGAAATTGACAACATTTGAAATAGCCGCCCAAGATGTCAAGCCACATGGGATAGATGTTGGAAAGAGCTAAAGGGGTCTGAAATCAACATTCCCCAAAATAAGTCATATGAGAGATATAGAGCCACAATCATTGTCAAAAGATAAAGAAAAGCTCAAGAAAAAAATGAATAAAAGGGACATAAGAGAGAGGGAGAGTAGCACAAGATAGCAGCCAGCTCAGAGCACAGTGAATACAGAAAGAGTTGAGATTGACCGTGGTAAACACAATGGGAAAGATTGAAAAGCTGTGATAAACAGAAATCAATCAAATGATGATGAAATAGAAGTGAAGAACATTCATGGTGATGGACTTTCCATTAAGTGTTGAATATCCCAATCTTAGTAATTCAAATCAGGGTTTTTTCTTTTTGAATTTTTTGACATGACTGATTGTTTTAAAGATTCCAATGACTTTTGAGATTGAACAGATACAATAGTTGCAAATTGTTCTTGTTTAAAGCTATTGAGCCTTTGTCCCCTTTAGAGATGTTACTCCTCATATCTTCATATTGGAACAATATATATCTAGAGGGTAATGTACTTCTCTTTCAAATTACTTCAGTGTTCATCTACTAATGTTGTCTGAGTCTATGTGTCATTGTTAGCTGTTTAAATACCTCTCATGTTCATGTCAGTGAGCTTCAAGCTCCATTCATAAGTCTTAGTGGTGTCTTGTCAATACACACCTTATATTATTTTTACTTTTATATAAAGGTTTTTTTTGTCTTTGCATAGGGATTCCTCTGTGAAATTGTTTACTTCCTACATTGGCTAGTAGGGTTTATAAATTCAAAGTTTGTCCTGTACTTCTGCAAAGGTGTACACTTGAATCAAGAAAACAGCCTTACAGGTAGTCCAGCTTTGTCTTAACCTTTAATTTCTCTGTCTCTTGACTTGAGACCTTTGAACCAAACAAACCATGTGCCATACAGACTCAAGAGCATCCACAGTGGTTCTCATATGTTGTGAGGTCTGAATCAGGCCCGTGATCACAATCCTCAAAAGTACAGCAAGTGTGTGTCAACAGCAAAGCATGTAAATTTGTGAAAGAACCTCAAATAGAGTGTTTGAATATGCTTGTATAGGACCCTAGAATGCTCCTATGGAGGGGTCTGACCAAAAAGCCACTTGTTCTAGTGCAATTTTTCAAAGATTTCAAATCATCCCTTTTTGGTCACACATACGCTGGTTCTTGGATTTTTGACCCCAAAGAAACCGCTTTGTGTTCATGCACCCCCTCAAAGAATAGAAAACAAAAAAGAAGAAAAAGGTTTTGGAGCATGCTTAGGTCCCCAATGTGCATGTATAACATTGTATCTCAGTTCATGAAGCTTGCATCATAATGACTGTTTCCTAGTATCATTTACAAATCATTGTAGTCAAAAGTTTATATATATAATCCTTAAAACTGAGTCAGAGATCTCCCAATCATTGGGCTGAGAATTTAATTGTAGCAATGGATCATAATAGTGGTTGATCAACTTGTCAAGATGCACAGATGCAAGCATGTTGGGTATGATCATTGGAATCATATAGCAACCATCACTAACTTCACAAAGTTTTTAACCTTCAGAAGGCTCAAATAAACTACATCAGTAGCATTCAAGAGAGAATATGTCATATTAGTTGATTTCAAGCCTTGAGTTGGTGTTATGACTGGATAAGCTGGGTGATAGAAAACAATTTGTGTGGCTATGTGCAACCAACCCTTCTTTGCATCTGCACTTGTCATAGATGCATGTTTTGTGTTGACAAGCTTATAGACAACAAGGTTTTGTGCTTGGTACAGAGTCTAGAGAGCACAGACAGCTGCATCAGGCAGACTTGTTATGACCAAAGTTGAGGAAGATACATACATAATTTTTGATCACAATGATGCACCTTCCTCAATTTTGCCGCGGTCAAGAAGCCCTCGCAAGTGGAACAGGCGGCAACCTAGCCCTAACAGGTCAAAAAATCATCTTTCACTTCCCGTGCATCAAAAGTTCAAACCTCAAAACTCTACTTTCACATCACATGCATTTGGTCAGAAAGTGGTGCAAACCCCACCTTTTTGGTCACTCACCAACTTGATTTTTGCCCAAAAACACTCCACAAAAGCACCTTTCTCAACAGGAGCATTCCAGGCGCCTGCTTGTATCCTGAAAAAAATAACTTGAACAACTGGATTGTTTAAGTCAGTGGGGTCTGCATTGGGCTGTATTTGGGATATTGAAGAGTCCCAATCTTCCCCCTGAATATATGTAGACTTGTAATGAAAATTTGGAGACTCTCATTGTCCCACATTGCATTTTGTGGGGGCTTATGCAGCACTTTTGGTTGTTTTGACCCCCTCATTTGTTGAGAGCTCACCAGAAACAAGCACTGCTGCTGATCTTCTATCCTCTGAGGCCTGCAGATGGGGTTCAAATCTCTGTGGTGCTAGCTTAAATGCTCAAAATACAGTCAGTCTATTGAGCCGAGGCACGAGATTTTTGACACCTAATTTTTAAGGGACCAACCCTAGATAGTTGTGAGAAGCTTGAATAATGTGAGATTGTTGCTTCCCAAGTTCTAGGCAAAGATACACGGAATAAAGAAAGCAAAATCTTCAGATTCCTCTTGGGTATCATTGTACATGAACAGCCAACAAGGAACAACATGCAAAAATTGCGCGGCAGTATCATCCAACATAAACTCATAAAATTGACAAAAGGGAGATCAATTCAAAGCATCACGACCAGCTTTAACAGCAAAATCAGGTAAACCTTGCGTATCAAAGCTAAACATTCAAAAACGAGAATCAACACAAATCAGAAATCCATCATATCCAACAAAAAAATGAAAAGCAACTCAACAAGAAGATTCCTGATAGTTTCTTCGATTTTGCATATTTTGCTTTGGCTACTACACTGACTTTATCATCATACGAGAAGAAATACTTTCCATTGGTCAAGAACGGCTGTACAGAGCAAAAGAAATTGTAAGTTTTGAAAACAGATGACTGTAGGATGCAATATCAAACGGATTTTGGACTGACTGTACCACTACATTCGTCGAAGTAACGTTTATAACCCTTACCACCTTCTAATTGATCTTTAGATAAGTAACCTTTCTCCATCAATTCTTTTACTAACCACAGTCCACCCCAATTAGTTTGTACACCACAAACATCAATCATAGGTGGGTCATCAGACTTTCCTCCTCTCTAGGTATCGAAGAACAACAAAGTTTGATCAGCTACAAGAATCTTCGTTACCTCTAATCAGCCTTGAAAAAGTAGGTCTGAACTCACAGGTGCAACTGAGGTATGTTTCTGATAATACAAAGAAACTTTTCCATCCACATTCCTTGGTGTAAGTTTAGATGACGTTAATTCGTACGAACGAGCATAAGCAGGTAGACCCAAAACCATTTTCTGTGGTTTGAATCCTTGTTTAATGAAAGCTTCAAGAGAAGTTTCAACTGATATAGGATTCTCTGGTGCACAGGTTGCACGCAGTGGAGCAAGTGGACCAGTAGTCGCCGCCCAATTTCCAAAGACGTCGTAAGCCATAATTTTTCTACAAAACCAACAAGTATAAAGACGTTAATGGATATCTTGAAGAATGGTGTTTCTAGTGATTGAGTCGAATTCAAAGAACGTACACAAAATCAAGATATTTGACCACAAGTTTTGTCTCTTCTGCGGTTGCAGCTGAACCACTAGCGCCAATCAATCCTGAAATACCTAGAGCTGAGCTCAGTTGAGCCTTGGGCCATTGTTTGCGTATCTCCTATGAACAGTTTACATATCAGGTCAGCCTAGATTATGAAGTGCACAGGTGTGATGATTAGGTGTGAAAGTAAGATGATTCATACCTGTAGAAATAAACCAAAATTGACGGTGTCCATCTTATCAAACGTATTACAACCAATACCAGCACTGTGACACCATAGTCAGCAAGAAGGAATTGTGTACTTCAACAGATGGAAATTGACACACGCATTGGGATCTTACAGGTCAGCGGGTAAAAAACCACAAGTCATAAGTTAAATGAGTCGTTGAATTCAGTGGTCCAGTAGACAAGATACTTACATTCCCAATCTAAAAAAAGAAATTAACTTTGTCAAATTAGAAAATGTATCTAAAATCCTTCAAGAAGAAGATTCACGTACCGATGTCAATCCCTTTAAATCCAAATTTCTTAGCAAAATCAATCAAAATCTTTGCATATTTTTTTCGATTGGCTTCATCTTTGGCCATTGTCGAAAAAAACCTGATGATGCAAACGATACAAAATCAATGTTGAAAAATAAATTCAGTTCCTTCGAGACAACTTGTTTCGAGAACTTACCTGGATCCCGTCCAGCCACCATAAGTAATAGCGGGTAAAACTTTATCTAGATAACAAAAATTTCATTCGATAATTAAGCTACTGTATGAATGTAAAATCGGACACTGAGGATGAAGTAGCTTACGAGAGTCAGCCAAAGTAACGAATTCTTTAGCAAGTTTTTCTGCATGTTGTGATGTTAAACCAGGAGGATAAGTAAAAGATCCATTGAGATGAGGAATCGCAACAAAGAAAGTTAAATCGGTATATAATGCTGAACAAAGGGATCAAGAAAGATCATCAATTAATGCCACAAAATGTTCTTTTTTTGATGTTTAGATGAAAGAACTTACACCAAGGAATTTGAGAAGGAGTTTGAAACCTAGAATTATAAGCAGGGTAATACCCCATTACTTTCTTTGATCGAGTTGATCTTCTTCCATTTGAACACTTTTTACCCTGAACATGGACTATAGCAAGGGAAACAACAGCGCAAAAAGCCAAGAAGCTCAAGCGATTCATCGTTCCCTGTGTAGTGTATCTCAAAGAACTTGACGATTTATAGATTTACTGATAGACAAAAGAAAGTTGCGACAAGTCGAAGAAAGAATTTAAACGAGAAGTAGTACAACAGGTAAAAAGCATCTTCCTCAAAGGTATCAGAGTTTATATATCCCGTTGATTTACAAAAAGGATTACCCACGATCTTTGAAAGAAATTGTGGTTCCTTGTCAAGTAAACTCAAAAGTTCGCAGTCGATGTCCCAGGATCAGCATCGTTTTATTCGATTCGGCAAATGAAGTGCAAGAAACTCTTTGCGTCATTTGTCTTCCGCTACGGATTTCGATATCATCCATAAAGGGTACGGAGGGGAAGAGGTCAAGATCTCATCCGTCTTTGTGTACCTACTTTCCTTTAACGATGAGCGGTTGATGAGTGATGCCCTCTTCTGATCAACGTCCACGATCGTTTTGGTCAGATTCTTCCCCACAGTAACCCACGATTCGTGAGCGGGCTGCCGATGATCAAACTCACTCCTATCTCGTTATCACACTTCAAATCAGCTCTGTTGCAGGTAATTTGTAGAAGTTCATCAGCCCATTCTTCTTGTTCAAGTTTCTTACTAAAACTCCTCAATGGTCTATCCAGGTGAATACATACACTACTTTTTGTGTAGTTCTTTGTTTTGGTCATTTATACACTTTGTTTTGGTGTTTGGAATAATAGACCGTATGGAACTGGGTGTTCAAGAACCTCTCTGTCCCTATCACACTCAAACCTCCTCTGTTGCAAGTAAGGCATGGAACATCATTTGCGCATTCTTCTTCATTTGAGTCTCTTACTAAAACTCTACCACAATCTGTGCACTCTGTGACTCTGAATGACACATTCCGCACTCCGGCCCCCGTGACAGAATTCTCCTACCAGTGAGACAAGCTGACCTGTTTTTGTGCGTGAGGGGATGGTAAATTTGGTGAAAAAAATACTGTCTTTGAGAATCTTCTGTTTCTCATTGTAGATTTTCTTGGACCAAGAATTGTCTGCCTAATAGTGGTATAGATGGTCAAAGCTGTGTGACAATATTTGGAAGGACATTGATCCTTTTGCCTCCATAAGTTGAAGAATTTTGAGTGTTTTCAGCTTGTATTTGTTACTCACAGTGATCAAAAATGGTTAAGATGCTGGTGCCAGCTTGAATGCTCAAAACAAAAGATACCTAAACAGCTTTCTGTCACCTGGGTTTTGAGAATCAATCCATCTTGAGTTGAGCATAGAGGTGATGGATTCAACCTCTCGGGAAGACAGAATGTCTCAAGGAAAAAATAAACTACTGGAGTCCAGTAGATTGTTGCACGGCGATAATGAGTGAAAATGACCAAGACATGAAATATAAACAAAATCTATGTGCAGTTTATATACGTATGTATGTACAAGGGTTTTATCTACAGTGGTTTATATACAAGATATTTTGGACTAGACATTGAATGAGTAATTGTAGGACACGTTTTTAATGAATGGAGATCCATTCAGTCAGAACGATCCTTAAAAATATGCTGAGGGAGTTGATCCTGAGTCCATGATGACTACAAAGTGTCGAGTGCCGTCCAGGACACAGACGTGGTGTCAACAGAGAAGCTCATAGATGTTTACTTACAACCGAAAGAAAAATCAGTTCAAAGCATCACGACCAGCTTTGACAACAAAATCAGGTGAACCTTGTGTATCAAAGCTAGATATTCAAAAACAAGAATCATAGCAAGTCAGGAATCAATCACATCATTCCATAGATCCAAAATAACTCAACAAGAAAATTCCTGATAGTCCTTTTGATCTCGCAAATTTTGCTTTGGCTGCTACACTAACTCTATCATCATAAGAAAAGAAATATTTTCCATTGGTTAAGAAAGGCTAAACAGAGCAGAAAAAATGTAAGTTTGAAAACACATAAGTATGAGATCAGATTTCGGACTGACTGTACCACTACATTCATCAAAGTAACGTTTATAACCATTGCCACCTTGTAATTGATCTTGAGATAAATATCCTTTCTCCATCAATTCCTTCACCGTCCAAAGTCCACCCCAATTAGTTTTCACACCACAAACATCTTTTCCAGGTCGATCATCAGTCTTTCCTCCTCTCTAAAAATCAAAGAAAGTACAAGCCATCTATTCTCAGGATTTCTAAGCTTATCAAATTCGATTCAAGGAGATTTAAACTCACAGGTGCAACTAAGGTATGATTCTGATAATACAAAGAAACTTTTCCATTCACATGTCTTGGTGTGAGTTTAGATGAAGTTAGTTCATATGAACGAGCATAAGCAGGTAATCCTAAAACAATTTTCTGTGGTTTGAATCCTTGTTTAATCATAGCCTCAACCGAGGTCTCAACTGATGTAGGAATCTCTGGTGAGCAAGTTGCATGCAGTGGAGCAAGAGGTCCAGTGGTAGTGGCCCAATTTCCAAAAACATCGTAGGCCATGATTTTTCTAAAGAATGAACAAGTATAAAGATGTTAATGGATATGTTGAATAATGTTGTTTTTTTAGAGAATGAGTTGAATACAAAGGATGTACACAAAATCAAGATATTTGACCACAAGTTTTGTCTCTTCTGTAGTTGCAGCTGAACCACTAGCGCCAATCAATCCTGAAATACCTAAAGCTGAGCTAAGTTGGGCTGTAGGCCATTGTTTTCGTATTTCCTATCAACATTCCACGCATCAGGTCAGGAGTTGTGATGACTAGGTGTAAAAGTTAGAATGTCTTACCTGTAGAAACAGACCGAAATTAACAGTATCCATTTTATTGAACATATTACAACCAATGCCAGCACTGATGATAGAAAAAAGTCAGCAAGAAGGAATCACATATGTCAATAGGCGAGACACCACTCACGCATTAGGATCTTGAAGATCAGTGTGTAAATATTTCCGAGTCACAAGTTGAATGAGTCATTGATTGCAGTAGTCTATAAGTAGACAAAACACTTACATTCCCAATCTAAACAAATCCGAAAAGAAATCAATTTTAGAGAAGTAAACAAAATTCTATTGAAATCTTAACGTACCAATATCAATCCCTCTGAATCCAAACTTTTTAGCAAAGTCAATCAAAATCTTTGCATATCCTTTTCGATTAGCTTCATTCTTAGCCATTGTCGAAAGATATCTACATAATACAAAAACACTTCACGATGGATTCTCTTCAACAGATTTTGTTTTGAATACTTACCTCGATCCACTCCATCCACCATAAGTGATAACCGGTAGAACTTTATCTAAAAAAAAAATCTCATTCGATCATCAATCATCATAACCAAAGTACATAATGTTTAGTATGAAAACCCGTGGTGAAGCTACATACAAGAATTAGCTAAAGTAACGAATTCTTTTGCAAGTGTTTCTGCATGTTGTGGTGTTAACTCTGGAGGGAATGTAAAAGATCCATTAAGATGAGGTTCCGCTACAAAAAAAGTTACGTCGGTATATAAAGCTAAACAGAACATTCACAAAAGATAACATTAATACTTTAAAACCATTTTCTTGATGTTCTTTTAGATATGCAACTTACACCAAGGAATTTGAGAGGGAGTTTGAAATTTATAATTATAAGCAGGATAATATCCCATTACTTTCTTTGGTTGACTTGACCTTCGTTCGTGTAAAGATTGTTTACACTGGACACGAATTATAGTATAGGAAACAATAAAGCAAAAAGCCAATAAGCTCGAAGGATTAAGCATAGCCCTTATGGTGTATTTCAAACACCCTGATGATTTGTAGACCTGATAGACAAAAAGAAAGACGAGAACAATCGAATGAAGAAACTTGAAAAAAAGATTATGAAGTTTAAAAAGAATTATATATTTTGAAGGGAAGGTATCAAACTTGATATCTTAATCCATAGTTATAGACTCTATTTATGTCTCTGGATCCGCGAAAAGTACCCTGTGTAAAGGACCACACCCTCAATCTCTCAACAGTCCAATGTAGACATTCTATCATAAGAAACAAGATTTTTTCTCATAAATCGAGTCTCCTAAAGTTTCGATATATATAGGAATAGAGTTGGCGCAGATTGTCATCTTATGTGAACAGGGTTAAATGTCAAAAAATCCAACCTATGACCTCACATTTTGACCCAGGGTAAAAAAAATTCAATATATATGGCGAATTGAAGAGACGTAGCTTGCACTGGGGGGAGAATTCTGTCACTCGATGCGCACTCCGGCTCGAGTGACGGAAGTCTCCTCCCGGCGTTGGAGCTTTGTCGAGTTTTGTACTCGCACGGGCGTACTAGTTTTAAACTTAACAAAGTCCCTAGTGGAAATTTACTAACTGTCGTTCTCCCTCGATGCTTTCACCTGTCCTTCAAGGAAGTTGAATTTGCGCACTCTCAGCACGACACGGGTGCAGCAGGATGGTAATGTGGACTGAACTTGCTGATGTAAGTGACAGCTGTTGAAGCGTCGAGGGACTTCGCATCCTCATCACGCGTGAGCTTGCGTCCAATTCATAATCATGACTCAGGACCCCGGAAAGCACCGGGTAGGCTATGCAACCTAAAACCCCCCAAAATGGCCTTTTCAATACCCTGTGACCTCCTAAACTTAACAAAGTCCCACGCTCGTTACCCTCGCGAGTAGTCGAGCGAGGGACTTACGCCAAACTCGCAAGTTTCATAAGGTCGCGGTTGAGGCTCTCGCAGGGAGCTTCCTTCAAACCGCTCTACCTTCTTCCACACCGAGGATTCAGGGGTAGTCCAAAGAGAAAAGTTGTGCGCCTGACTCTGGCGCATAATGTACACTATTTTTTTCCGAGGAAAAACCTCCCCTCCGTCCACAAATGCCTTTCAAAGAATTGGCCTGGACAGCATATGTAGGTCGACTGCGGTTCCAAATTTTGGTCCAAAGTCTAAAACCTCGTCCAATACTTGTATATACAAAACATAAGTCATTTATCAAGTGGGCAAGAACCGACCCCCTTGATAAATCGCTAACTTGTCTCCACCGTCAAAAAGCACCGCAACTCGATAGCACCACAACTCGATAGCACCACTCCTCTACTTCTCTCACCACTCCTCTACTTCTCTACGATTCTTTGTCTCATTTCATCATCATCATCAGCATCATGGCTCCGCTGACTCGCAGTAAATCCGCCGGAAGCTTATCACTGTCAGACCACAGTCTTCAAACTTCAAACAATCTCATTCCCATCAATCACACCTATTCCACCGGTCATGCCAAAAAGGGTCCTCAGTACATTAGCTCGATTGCTTCAGGAAACACCTCTTTAAGAAAGTCGATCATTGAATGCGCATTCCGGAGGCGATACAATATGGAACCTCGCCCGCTGCAAGTCGAATGTGTACTCCACCTAATCGGAATGTGGAATACTTTCCTCTTGGCATCCACCGGTTTTGGGAAGAGCAAGGTCCCAGAGATGTATCTGGAAGTCTTGTCCAAGTCTGACAAACCGATGATCTTGATCATGAATCCTCTCGATGCACTCGGGGACAATCAGGTAAGTAGATAGTCTACCAATTTTGTTTCTACCGTGACTTACAGATTTTGTCCTTTTCCTTTAGGTCTATGAGAAGACCAAGGACGGCTTCACTGCGGTTAATCTGACTCAAAAGTCATTTACTGAGGAGGCCTGCAAAGAGATACTCGATGGAAAATATTCTTTCATTTACTTGGTGAGAATCTCATGTATTACACGTTGTTCACTTCAGCTACACTTCTGACTACATTCCTGAATCAGAGTCCGGAGATTTTTTTGAACAGTGCCCTCTTCACGAAGTTGTACTTTCATAGTGCTTTTCAAAGAAGGCTGGCTCTCAAAGTCATTGATGAAGCTCATCTTATCTACTGTTGGGGATTAGTTGAAAGTGGGTCAGGTAAGAACATGAGCAGTTTCAAGAACCTTCAAGACCGGGGAGTCTTTCGACCCAGTTACGGCAATCTCTTCAGTCGATTCTCTGCGACTGATCACACTCGTACCTTACTCATGTCGGCAACTTGTCGACCGAAAGCCATGGAAGCCATTAAAAGGAACTTACGTCTGTCCTCACGCAACCTGGTGGTGCTAACGGCTGAACTAGTCCGGCCTGAAATACGTTTGATTCGGGTAACTATGAAACACTCTTTGAAGAGCGCAACCGATCTGCATCAATTCTTTGGCCTTTCGCATACGATACCTGATTCAGACCTTCCGCCTACCCTCATCTACTCCGGAACTCAAAATGCGACCTGGGAAACACTCACTGCGGTTAATCAAGCCAGGGGTAAGCGTGAATTATCATCCGATGGGATGAGCTCCTTTGCGCGCCGGTACCATTCTGCTACAGGAACCGATGACAAGGCTGAACGCGCTCAACAGTTCGCTGGATTATTATTTTCGGTCATTTGTTGTACCATGGCACTAGGCCTCGGTCAAAACTGGAAAACTGTGAGACGTGTAATTGTGATGGGTCGCATGGAGCCTTCCGCAATCTCACAGATGGTTGGCAGATGCGGTCGTGATGGACGCCCCGGTGTTGGAGTGATGTTGGTGGAAGATAAACGCGGTGGATTCGGTGCAAAGAATCAAATCAAAGATTTTGAAAACTTAAAATCTCAGACCGATGACAACCGAATGGATGCTCTCGCGATCACCCCGGTATGCCTTAGAGTTGCTTTGGCAGTGGATAACTGGTGAGTTCTATTTAATTAATCATGTTTTTGATATCTCAGCTCATGCTGACACCCGGCCTTCCAGGAAGGGCCACATTCCCCTCACGTTTGATGATGAGGATTACGTGAAGGAAGCAGCTCGTCATCAACAAATGGGTTTCCCCCCTTGTAGCTGCTCAAACTGTGAGCCGGAATCAGCACGGGATTTTTTGGACCGACAGCATCAAGCTACCAACTCCAACTTCACGGACATCATACTGGGGCGAGTAACTGGCCCTATAAGTCACGCTGAATGCTGCCCTCCCATCCCTTCACAGCAACAACCCGACTTGAAAGCTATTCTCACTTGTCCACCAAGCGATAAGATTCGCAAGATGCCCGTTTATCAAGCCTTGGTCGCAGACCTCATGTCAGACTTCAACTCTTTGTATGATCGCGCCAACCCCGACAAAAACTTTGTTATCCGTCGTCAGCTGGTATTTAATCAGGAGGATCATGCTTGGCCAATTGCGAAGAACGCCGATATCATCACCAACGGATGCTCTCTCCGAGGGTTTCTGGGCAGTGAAGCAATTCATGGTATCTTCAAGTGCATATTAGATTGTATTTCGCGCTGGGAAAGGTCTTATCTATATCAATTGAACGCAGGAGATATAGAAACTGCGGCTGGATTGCGAATCACGACAGCGACGAAGAAGATTCTGCGCCAAACACAATCAAAATCAAAAAGAAGTGCCGCAACAGCTGAACTAGATGCCGAACTCATCCATGAACGGGCCTCACGAGTTGATGAGCTAACCACACCTGGCCAATTCAAAGTCCCGCCTCCACCCTTGATAAGCACATTCGGGCGACCCTATACGGCCAACATCACTCCTCTTACCTCACCTTCACCTTCTACAACAGTTTTTCCATCGCAATACAACCCTTCCATTCCGGTAGTTTCCCCCCTAGCAAGTGTCTCAATGAGAAATTTTCCACGCCCACCTAAGAATGATTATGAGCCGCCGCACTTGCAATTTTGGACCGATCGCCCCATGTCCAAACAAACGAACATCATGTCGGATAGTAAAAGAGCCAAAAATATGAATGATTTGATTAATCATTATCATCAACAGTCTATCAATCCATGCATACAAAATCAACCCGCAACCCAACCACCTCAACCCAGCCCGCCTTTCTTTTGCACTCCTGGTCCATATCAAGGCCCATATATTGGCGACCCGGCTTACAATGGCGCAAACAATTCACTTCAACACTATGATACATTTGGTCAAACTCGTTCGGCTCCTCCTTCTACATTTATTCGAAATCATCATTCATGGCAACAACCCGGGTCTCTCGACGTGACTAAACCAAACTCTACGCACCAGCACCAAAGTCCTGGTGTGGTACTGGGTGCACCTTCAACATCAGCTCAATCACAGAATCCCACGTGTCGAACGCCAAGTTCCTCTGCCCATTATTCACAGTTCCATCGCAACACCTGAATGTCACCCAAAGTGAGTAAGTGAGTAATGGTGTGATATTAATATCAGGAGCACTCTGACTGACCTTCCTGATTTTCTAATGCACTTTCAGGTTCTGCGTCAACATTTATAATGTCATGGGACCGAGTACTTCCCCAGCAATATCGTGAAGAAGTCTTATGTGTGTATTCGCTTTTAAATATCTCTTGTAGCTTAAGAAAACCAGTCTCCATCAGATTGGGTCGGGGTTCTGGTTGCTTTGCTTCATTCTCGACACCATATGTCCTATCAGCTGCTCTTGAAAAGGCCTGCATGGATTTAGGTGTAATGTAAAGTGTTCGATTTTGATATACACCTTGAAAACCCGCTCTGATTCTGATCAAGTTCAGTATCTGTTGTAACTGTAATGAAGATATTATCCACATTCAGCCATATAATAATCGCGCATAGTCCCTCTTGATCACATACAAGTTTTATATTCAGAGCATAACGATCCGCTAGCTTTTTGATCTTCGTGCCTGCTGCCTATATTGGCCATTCAGAATGGTAAGATTACGTCATTGAGTATAAAGTCCTTTAAAAACGGCGTTGAACAGAATGATTATTGCGTACTGCGCGGTTAAAAAAATACTTCAACCACCATATCATATGCTCAAGATGAAGATCTTTCGCCTCAAATTTGCCAGCGACTCCTCTTGAAGAAATCAACATAGCACGCTTGATTACATGAGCTAAACCAGAAGGCAGATAATGCTCAAGCAGGAGAAGTAGACGAGGAAGATGCTGTGAATAGTGTGATAGCCCGGTGTGTCCGTGTGCCATCACACTCCACCTTTTCCACATCTTGATCAATCGACCAATATCCCCCGCTTTGGCCGCCTGGTCAGCTTCCACATAAGTCGCCAGATCGCGAAGGCGAAGGCGTAAATTATAGCCTCGAAAGTCCCCTGATTCCAAAGCGCTTTGAAGTGTATCCTCGGTGAAGTATTTGGCAAACGTCTCATCAATAATACTATCCGCGGTTTCAGTGTCCAAGATGTCGGTAGGCTCTTCGCGCTTCTTGATCACTTCTCTAGTGATTCCCAAAACCCATTACGCATCAGACAACATGCCTTTTTGATGTGGTCTAAATGACACGTTCGCAAAGACTCACCGCATGCACCACACCATAGTGGCGAAGTGGAGGTGATGAATCATCCGCATAATAAGACCAAAATCCTTTTTGGCCAATGGTCGATCACCCTTACCTGTAAGTGCTTCCCAACCTTTGGAAAAAGGTAAATCCGTTTCATCAGCCGCATCACCCCATCCTCCCAAAAGCTGCCATTGACCAATGTTCCACATTGTGTGTGCCGCTCCGGGAAGCGTAAGGTAATTGATCATGCTTTCGTATTGGTGGCCAGAAGGGTGTAGTTTAGCCCGATAACTCTCAAGATTTATGCACGTGCCAACGTCCCCTTCAATTACCTGTAGATCATTTGGAAACTCCTTCAATGACCGTCCAGTCACGTTGGATATGTGTTCGAGCACTTGACCAACGCCTTCCGAGGAGCCACACGAGATATCCATTAGTGGCAACATCATTACATCCGCTTTGTCCACTGGAATCGGTTCCAAAGGCGGTGGCGTGCGGATGATTTTGGGTAGCCTTGGAGGGGTGACAGTACGATTATGAGTAGCGATGTATTCGAGATAAGCCTGTCCAAGCTGAGCCTTGATTGTGCGTGTCCAATGAGCACGTTCCGCAATATCAGGTAGGAAAAAAGTGGCATGAATGTCCTTATCTTCTGCAGCACGCATTGCACGAACCAAACTTTCTAAAGTCAACTCATTGTGGTCGACTGAAGATACCATTTTCTTATTCAGGAAATGCAAATAACCATATGTTCCATGGAACATGCGCGAGTTGGCTTCAAGTCTCGAATAGTGAATACGTTCCTGAATGTCGAAATTGTCCAGGATTAAGAAAGGCCTGATGAGAAATTCACGGGCAACCCGCTTCCTAAGGCCACCTATTGCTACTTTCCCCAGGCGCTCCATAGCTCGAATGGCGGTCCGACGTGAACACGCGAGTCCCACATAATGGAAATATTGATTGAGTCGCTGGCTGACCCCACCAGCCAGGAAAGCGACGCCGTTTTCCAACTGAACACCGTTGACTGTCCGGTTGCTGACAAAGGCAATCATGAAGCACACCGTTGTTGCAACCTAATTTTGAAAACAGACTAATTAATGATATGGCTAATTGTCATAACCAATATAAGAAGGCACACATTTTGAAATCGCAGCTTAAGCTGTTCAATTCTTTCACCCGGCCTCACATAAGTCACACCTTCCGTTGTATCCACCCATTCATCCTCATCTCCAAAAGCACCATTGGCGCTGTCCTGATCATCATCAGGAGGATCTTGAATATCAGTAGCATTCGACATAATGACATGTTCATTCCAATCCGTAATGTCCATGTTATTAACTACCTCATCAGAACTTGTCGAAAAGTTAGATGAACTGGGGTTTCCTCTGGTCGCAGATGAGGTCCTGGAATCCGACGTTTCTTCGGCTGGAGACTCTCTAGATTCTTGTTCCTCATTGTGGTTTTCACTTGATGGTTCATGTGAAGGTTTAGACACCATCGTACCACCATCCGATTGGGTTACATTTTTATTTGGGTCTTCTGACAAGCTGACTTCCGCCGGATCAGGCTCTGTTCCAGGAAGACCCGAAGATAGTCGATGGCGAATCAGTTGGAAAAGAAAATTCATTCCTGTCCTAATTTGTTGACCGCGTTTCTCAGAAGCTTTTGCGCCAAAGAACTTTGGCTTCACATACTTTGCAGAAACGTGAGGTGGGTAGTGAAGACTTCTCCATGATCGTGAAGCTTCCATGTCGACAATACACTTAGCCTAGAATTAGCATTGCGTGTAAGTCCGTCGCATAGTAAGAACTGTGTGTCAAGCTCATAAAAAAAACACTCACTTCTGAAAGGATGAACATCTTCCATAGCGTTCTACCCTTTGGCTTCTTGCAAACAATGTTTCGAATGGCCAACAACACGAGTAAACTTGAAGGCCATCCAATATCTCCGCCCCAATACCTTCGAGACGACTTTATCACACCTTCTCTGTCCTCAGAGGTCAGGTAAGTTAGGATAATCTCCTTGAAAGTAATATCCGACTTGTTTTCTCTCAATTGATTGATAAATCCAACAGTGAGAGCAATCATTGCAGGAGTGGCCGACATATTTCTTTTTGATACTAATCAAGCAAGAGGTGATTTCAAAGTGACAAGATTAAGGAAGTGTTTCAAGGCAGAAGACAGGCGAATGGGACCATCCCAAGCCTAGAGGCCGTTTGGGGATTTGATACTCATATTGGCAAATCATTGCATCAGGTCTCGGCAAGACTCATTGTGTATTGCCTCGGTGCAAAAGACAATCTCTCTTGCCGAGACCTGGGTGGGTTAAAGAGCAAAACACTGAAATCTGTCCTTTCACAAAAGCAAGCTTGAGATGCTGAGCAGCGGCCGTGTGATGGGGCTCTTACCGCTGAACTTAACGTTATGGACCCCTGGGGTGGACAAAAGTGCTATGTAGATACCGACCCATCATAACAGATTCTTTGCAAAACCACTTAGAACTCGCAGCAGATACAATAGTCGATTACATGTTACATATGCTGTCCAGGCCAATTCTTTGAAAGGCATTTGTGGACGGAGGGGAGGTTTTTCCTCGGAAAAAAATAGTGTACATTATGCGCCAGAGTCAGGCGCACAACTTTTCTCTTTGGACTACCCCTGAATCCTCGGTGTGGAAGAAGGTAGAGCGGTTTGAAGGAAGCTCCCTGCGAGAGCCTCAACCGCGACCTTATGAAACTTGCGAGTTTGGCGTAAGTCCCTCGCTCGACTACTCGCGAGGGTAACGAGCGTGGGACTTTGTTAAGTTTAGTGACCTCCCACAAAGGGCTATTTGAAGGCTTACTAGTCCGTTCAAAACAGCAAAACTACACATAGAGTTGTACTGTAGAAACATTACATTACATAGAAAGATAGTTAGTGCGAAATGTGAAATCAAAATGCACTTTAAAAAAAAAAAAAAAAAAAAAAAAATACCCTGTGACGCGGTAAAAACCCAAAAAGTGGGCTTGAACAATTCCCTTTTCGTCGGTACGTCCAAAAAGCAAAAACCAAAAGGCCAAACCATTCGTTTTTCGTCGGTACGTTCAAAAAAGTGTATTTTTAGCGTTTTTGAGCAAAATTATAAATTTGTTTTTTTAGATGAAATTGTTGAAAAAAAGCGCAGAGTAGCCTTTCATAGCGTGCAGATTCAGAGGCTATAAGCAGCCTCGTATTCAGCCCAACTCAAACAAGCTTGCTCCACGTGAAATACCAAAAGAAACCAAGAGACAATACAGATCAATACGTGAAAAGGCTATTGGCAAGGGAAACAATACCCTTGCTAACTGGATCATTCGAGAGCCAGCTCCAGCACCAACTCCAGCAACTCCCTCTTCATCTGAAGACGACCATCTGAACCCTCTGAGATCTCTGAAGTATCTGATGATGAAGACAACCACTCTTTGGTTGCTGATGTATCAGACTCAAGGACCGATGATGATCTGAAAAACTTGTGGATTGACAAATGTGTTGATCGTTATCGATCCGGCAAGATCAAACTCTCTGTCTCTCAAGCTGCAAAGCAGGCAGCTCAGGATCGATATCAGAGTTTAGAAGCGGATATCACATATGTTTCAGATCAGTACAAGGAATACGCAAGCAAAGATCCAAAGTTTACATACCCATCTTCTCTTATTGACGACCTCAGAGAGTACAATTCACGGCGACTCAAGCTCACACTGAATGGCAATAAAAATCCTGCTGTCACTGCCTCTATCCTTACTTCAGCATCATCAATACATAGACGACCATCAAACACGAATACTGTCAATCAACCAACCACCGGAGCCAGTCGAGCAAAGTTGATACGACATCAAGCTGTGCATCTTTCAAAGCACAAAGACTTGCTCTTTAGTCAGAGAGGTTTTGCCTCTACTCACTCTTCAATGCTTGACAAGGAGAAGCTTTTCAATTATCTTCATTCTTGGGCAGTATCTAAACAACCTGGAGAGGTATGTTTTGTTTCTTTCTCAAATTTTCCAGCTTACTCCTTTATTGCTGCTTCATCATGTGAACACTGTTGCCCTACGTGAACACGGTTTTGAAAAAACAATATGCCTCAACACTGCGCATTGATGGCTTCATTATTTAGGTTTTCGAGCACAAGAATACAGTAAAGGACTGTACTATGATGGTCATGAACGGCCTGATGTAGTTGAGTCTTGTCATAAGTATCTTGAAGTCATGGCTCAGCTTCAGAAGCAATCTTGAACCTACTATGGCAAAAATCTTGAGCTTTCAATTCCTCACAACCCTCTCATCCTTCAAGATCAGAAGGAGTCAGTCTTCCTTTTCCATGATGAGTTGACTGTACACGCTAACGAGCGAGCTAAACGTGCATGGGTCAAAGACAATACACAGGAGCTACGCAAGAAGAGTGATGGCCGACTCATTCACAATTCGGACTGGATTACACCAGCCACCAGCACTGGTCAATTTGAAATCACACTGAATGATGTACGTGGAGAAAGCCGGCTGCCTCCTGTCACTGATGCTGCAATAGTCACTTACCCAGGTAGCAAGGGTGATCCTTGGTGGGCCTGCAAGCAACTCATCAATCAAGTTCAGCAATGTGCAATCCCCATCTTTGAGAATCTTTTCCCCAAAGCGCAGGGAGTTTTTGTTTCCAATTGTTCTTTGGCACACAAATCTTATGGACCCTCTGCCCTGCAAGTTTCAACCATAAATCTCGCTCCTGGAGGCACAAAACCACCCTTACAAGACACCACCATCCCAACCAATGATCCAAGAATCCCACTTGAATTACAAGGTTTACCTCAACCAATGGTCCACCTGATCAACCATCCAGATCCCAATCCGCTGAAAAACAAAAAGGTGTTTGTTGTGTTCTTGCCAAGCGTGGCTTGTGGGATTTCTACAAAGCCAAAGCTAAGGAACAAGGAAACAAACCCGTCCTCTGTTGTTCCAAATGTAAATTATCCGGTGCTAAGCGTGATCTGGCTGCTCAAGAAGAAAGATTACAATGCAATAAGTAAACACAAGACAAATTTGAGCTGCGTGAAAACCAAGTCACCCCGTCTGTCAACGACTCCACAGATCTAATCTGCTGTGCATCCAAAATACTGAGCCTGCAGTCCAACTTCACAAACAAGAAGCCGCTGCTCCAAATGATAATTGAGGAAGCTGGCCATATATGCCTCTTCCTCCCAAAGTTCCATTGTGAACTGAACCCAATAGAGCTCTCTTGGTCATTCATAAGGCACCGTGAGTACTTTAGCTTTTTCATTGCTTTGCTTATTTGACTGACCAGATCTCATTTTTGTAGACTATCAAACCAAAAGCTTCCAATGCAAATCCTTCAAAGGCTCAAAAGCCCTCTTTGAAGACATCCGCAAGCGCTGTCCGGTGTCAACAATTTGAAAGTATTTTCAAAAAGTCAATTGACATATGGATGTCTATTGGTGAGTTCATTTTCCTGGTTTCTTAACTTGTCATTCATCACTAATACATGTTTATCCTAAAAAATCAAGACTTGGACTGACTGGTCTACAAGCTGAAAAAGTGGCCAAAAGATATTGCTTGCATTGATGCATATCACGTAACAATGTCATGAAGTTTGGCATGATGTGTAACCCTTAAAGGGCTTTTCTTGTCTTACCTCGCTACTCTCACTTTCTTTTTTTTCTTTTTCTATCTCATTTGTTTGTGTCTATGTATATACAAGATATCCGTACTTGCTGTTCAGCAGTCAATGCATTGCAATGAGCAATACTTGCACTGAGCCAATCTTGCGCTCAGCCAATCTCATGCTGAGCCGTGCTTGGGCTGTGTACTAAGGTACTTAAGTAGGAGCTTAAGTAGCAGCTTAAGTGATCAAATACCTAGGCTAAGTACTTAAGCTCTTGAGTTAGGTACTTAAGTACTTAATACTAGGCTCCTTAGGTACCCCAACCCAAATATGGGGGTTTGAGAAAAAAAAAATTCCTTGAAAAAAAATTGGCCAATCAGATGGACTTGCCGAGTCATTTCTGAAACTTCCATAACCCACAGATGACTTATTACATGACATTTATTACTAGGTGTGGTGTGTATAAAATTGTGTAAACAAATTTTGTTTTTGCGTAGCAATTGTGGTCGTGACTAGGCTGGATCAACTGTATATTGCTTCATAGAGGGCACAAGTTTTTTTGATATAGAAGTCACAAGAAAGGTGCCACAATTGATTTTATTCTATTGAAAATGTTTCATAGAGGAAAGTAGAGAATTTGATATATTTACAGTAGAATGCACAAAGAATGAAAAAAAATCATAATCAGAACCGGCATGTGGTCCGTGCATCAGGCAAATGAAGGCACATGGAAGCACATGGAGGCGGACAGAGGCATCTTTTCATTGCCACATACTGTCAATAGTTGCCATTACTGTCTACCACCTCAGTTACCAATCCAAATGAAATTTTGAATTTTTTCTTCATCCCAATCCATCTTACCTTCCTAACACAATGTCGGGTTTTATATTAACCACAAAGCAGCCTTGTTCAGCATGGATCAACCTTGGCGTGATTGGATTGCCTTTGATTGCACATTGCACCACCCATCAGCTGATTCGTACAATCCTTTGGACATCTAGCACGTTCCACGCTTTACTCCCAGTTTATCAGTCTAGAACCTCTCATGTCACCTGAAAGCTTGCCTCACCCTCTTCTTTGGTTCAATTCCAGGAACTCACCAAAAATCCAGCCCAATTAAGAGCACAGAACTCTTTAAGCAATGTCAATACAACCACTTTGGATCTAGCCCATTAAACTCCAGTTGATGCACAATCACAATACCTCATGAAGCTACAAGAGTATCATGGACCCTTGAAAAATAACAAGGGTGAGGGCTGGCGCATTTTCAACCAAAAAGATCTTTTGATGAAGAAGGAGTTGAATTTTTGCCACATGATTATTTGGGCTCAAGAGTTGGTAAGCTCTTTGCACCCACTGATTTT
The DNA here is from genome assembly GCA_022264835.1 of Melampsora americana. Lineage (NCBI taxonomy): Eukaryota > Fungi > Basidiomycota > Pucciniomycetes > Pucciniales > Melampsoraceae > Melampsora > Melampsora americana. The sequence continues at coordinate 274,038 of JAIFHY010000001.1, read as the reverse complement.
TATACTAAATCCAACTGTCCTACTGAGTCCTTTGAGCCAGGTCAAAGGAACCCAGGACGTTACGCTGGATGACCCTCCTCTGAAGTTAAAGGAATCTGTCTGGGTTCCAGTTCACCTGCCCTCTTTGGTCAAGCAGAATCTTGTTAGAATACAGAAAACTTCAAACTCGTCAAACTAATATTAACTTAATCATAACTTAACTTAATAATCTCAATACAACTAAACTCAATACAATCAATGCACATAATCAAACCTAAACAATACAAATGTCAAACCTAATCCAATCTCATCAATGTATCACATTCAAATAGAAAAATACCCCACAAACGCCACTTTTACCTCATCAGTTCACTGAGGTATAAAGTGGTGTGTAAGTGGCTTTCATACTATCTCAAATGACCAGTTTATTAAATTATCTTTTCTAATTTCATTACACTTTGTCTAGATACACTGTTGTTTGTTTATCACCTTCAGGTGTGATCTTTTCTTTCAGTTGTTGGTGTTCAGAGCTACAAGACTTACACCTGTTTGCTGGCTTATATAAGTTCACCATATAGGTGACTCAAGTTTCATTAGATTCTTGCAAATCTTGCGATATTGATCCCTCCATTGGTAATTCAGAAATGTAAGGCTCAGAAGTCCATATTGATTACAAAATGCTACGCCAAATCAAATATCATTCAACTTTGCAAAAATACATGGAGTTTTGTGGAATTGATGAAAACAAGATTCCAGATTTGTTGAAGATATTTGTAAGCCAAAGTATCCTGGGATTTCATTGGTTCCTGTTCCCTTCCGTTCCCAACACTCAAAACATTGCAACATGGAATGTTTCATACAGAATCACAATGGAACTTTTAACCCAACCTTGCGCATATTACTTGTATCAAATCACAAAGTATGAAGAGATGGCAGCTTGCAGAGCTCCTTGGGCTGCGTCAAATGAGGCTTATGAATACAACAGCAAGGTGGATGATATGAAATAGGTGGGATCATTGGCCAATACAAGATTTGTAACGCTGGTGGGGTGTTTTGAACCTCATGTTGCATATGAGCAAATGTTATCCCCACTCCTCACATGAAATATAAACAATTTATTCATAGTTGACCCAATAAAAACTAAAAGTAAAAAGGGGTGTCATAATGAGAGGATCTGTGGTTTCACTACCAAAAATTGAGTGAAATTGGAATGAGAGTCCTTGAAAAAAAAGCCTAGGGTAAGAGGGAGATTTGTTAAATTCCAAAGCCTACACTATATTACCTTTTCATGCAAAATGGTGGGTCTGTTACTTTTCTTTAACACTTTCTCAACTTAAGGGTTTTTTTATTTAGGTTCATGTCATTATTCTCAAAAGGCCTGTGCTTGAGGGCCTTTTTGTTTAATTAATGAATTCAAAGAAAAATCATAAATGTTCATTGCATTCTCAAAAAGCATTTGAAAAACATCTGAATATCCAGGAGAACAAAGGGGACACGAGTGGAGAAATTAAAAGTGAAAACCTATCACCTTTCCAAGAAAGATCCTCCTTAAACTTCCTCTTGATTATTAAAACCTATCACCATTCCAACAAAGATCCTCCTTGATCTTCCTCTTGATTATTATATTCCTCCCAATACATTTTAGTCGTATACCCACTGGAAGCAATAAGCGGCTGTAGCAGCTTTTGAGTCATTACCTTTGCCGCGGTTAAAAGTACATAATTCCCCTTGTTGGTGACATTATAGCATTCCTGTTCTTGGCGCAATCGGGCCTTCATGCTGTGGAAAGCATTTTTGATTGGATTCATATCTGGCGAGTAAGCTGGTAAATACACCAGTAAGACTCCTGCGTCCTCGCACATCCGCTTGATTTGGCCCCCATGGTGGATGCGGGCGTTATCCAACACTAAGACCAAATTTACCGCCGGATAAGGGTTTGTTTGGGGAAGCTGGCCACAAGACCATCACATTAGTTGCCAGCTTAGATGGTGGGAAATTGATATATAGTTGAAAAACTCAACAATTACTTACCAATTCCCAGGCAAGGAAAAGTTCCACGTGAACTTGTTCTACAGGCCCTTTGAAGACACTCCCAGCAATCATCCCTTGCTCACACACCGCTGGCAAGATGGTCCAGTGGCCTTTGTTGGTCTGGCACTTCTGGCAAACTGTGCAAGTTCCTCTCTTAGCCTAACTCTTCTTTTGAAGCGAGTCACACCCTACAACCCCAGACTTATCTATCAAATACAAAAAAAATTAACTAATATTAAATCAATCACATGAAGAAATCAAACTATCTCACCAATAAAAACAAAGAACTCCGGTGGGATTCCACCCACCTTGACCGGATAAGCAGTTTGATTGGTGAGCAATTGCACTGCGTGGACGCCTTGAGTGATCAGGTGGGAGAGACCTAAGCGGTTGCCCAACTCGCGTCCAATGGTTGATTGTGAGATGGGGATCCTAATGATACATTCCAGGGTTTGTTGCAATTTGTCAAGGTAGATTGATGGAGAACCAGAAACAAGCTCATTCAGTACCCCAAGATGGATGTCGGACAACCTATGAGGTCGGGCACAATTCTGGTAATCCTGAGGATTGAAAATGACTTTGTTCTTACAATGGTAGAGAGATTTCCAACACCAAAGGGAAGTAGCTGAAATCACTGTGTGTAGAGATGCATTGATCATGTCAGAGTTTGATATCCTCTGAGTAACTTCAAAATCCCATCAGCAAAAGGTAGGTGAGATTGGACGGGGAAAGGGGGGATAATAGTGGGATGAGGGGCCAGGGTCGCACATCAAGGTGATTTGGGTGGTTGGTTTTTTTTGGCCAGGAATGAATCAGAAGTTTTGGGGATCCCGTGACCATGGGTACAAGAAGTTGGCTGATATGTGGCAGACCAAATTTGCCTTCATTCACCTGATGCACAGACCACATGCGGGTTCTGATTATGAAATTTTTGTCATCCTGCATGCATCCTACTGTACATTGTTTCATAGAGGCCAGTGTTGTCTCCACATTGCTGATCTAGTGAGGCTGAGCCATTGCAAGTAGCATTTGCCTTGCACTTACAGGTAAGAAAATCACGCCCCTATCACCTGGTACCTCAGTTGGGTTTTCTGATTCAGACTTAGGAAAGAGGTAGTGCACATGGGCACATTCCACTTCACAACTTTCAACATGAGTTTCTTTATTATCTTCTAGTCCACATCATTCTAGAATTAATTCAATCTTGAATTCATATGATTTTATGATCTACCTTCTCTATTCTTAAGATCCTCTTCTTACAATCCCTCAAATTTACTAATCAATCTTCTTTCTTCTCTCTTTTTTTGTAAAAAAATCTTCAATAATCCTTCTTTGAAATGTAATATATATATATATATATATATATTGTAATGTGGTTTTTAATCTTGTTTACCATCCAAAAATTCTGAACTGGAGCATTTGAAGGATACAATACACTAAAATTAATGACTAAGACACACTAAATTAATCTTGAGAGCAAGGTAAGATAAAAAAAATAAGATGAAAATCATGCCCAAAATCTCTTAAATTGGAATGTAATAATAAAGTTTTAAATTTGTCTTGAATGGTCCTATAAACTGATTCCCACACCATATCAATTGAACATTTTGACAATCAGGACAGAACATTCTCACTTGACTGTGAAATTCCATTTGACCCACCATCAATCATGTAATCCCAAATCTCTACCAAGGGTTTGATCGCTACTGAAGTATTTGCTCATTCTAAAGCTGAAGGCACTGAGTTCCCCCAAGGACTACTTCATTTGATTTCTCATCAACTTATATGTTCTTATTGTTCTTTTTTTTCTTCTTCAATCGTTTTCTTTTCTCAATCGTTTTCTTTTCTTTTTATTTTTTTCTTTTCACATCAAACAATTGAAAGTTTACACCAAAGTTTCCATACTTTGTTTGTTATATTGTCATGTTCCTTTGTTTCTTTTGACTTGTCTTGGGGGGGGGGGTCTTGTTTTTTTTCTTGATTTGTATGTGCCTTCTTGTGGGAAGGTGTTGTAGCCTGGAAGTTTACTGATGTGGCACAACTGCAGTGCACAGCCAACCTAGACTATATAGGAAGACTCACACTTGTACCTGGCTCCATCCACATCATTACTTGGATGCTGAGATGGTGCTTATTGAGCAAGTCTATCTTACATACTTCTTCACCAATCGGCATTGATCACAGAGGGCAGAGTGAGTTAAAATTAAGTGTGCATGGCAGCTTAATGATAAGCTCACTTAATCCAATGACAAGAGACAGGATGTATACAATTACCTTTTCTGACAAGCTTACAAATTTAACTCTGTAAGTCCCTTGCTGTGAGGCCAAGGCTTCAGCAAGGAACTAGCAAGGGACTTACTGCTAACAACAGAATCCTTGGGTGAGGATTAGCCTGTATTGGCTCAAAATACGTTACATCATCATCACTTTTTGGTCTACAAATAAGGCCCTGTTTGGTATGGCTTATGGATTTAATAAATACATTAGAAATTAATAGATTATGCAATGCATAATCTATTATTTTATGAAACAAATTTTCAAAACTGAAATTTGATTTTCAAAGCAAAAATCGAGTGATGGTGTTCGGTCTTGTTTGGTATTTCACCAAACTTGACTACATATCAACCAAAATCTATTACCATCTTTTTTTTTGATCGGTCGATTCGATTTTGGACATTGAAAGATCAACTCATTTGGCTATTGATTCATTGATCACTTGAAAATCATAACATTGATGGTTTGATGGAGTTGATCAATAGTGAAATCACTTTATATGTTCACCAAGAAACCAGTGATATTATTTCTATTTATCACCGGTAATGAATTGACATACAAAAGTCAAATGGATGATACAGATCACAGTTGTTAGCAGAGGTCAAAGTTGTTTTACAAAAATCGAAGTTATACAAATCATAGTAGAGTCGATAATCATGGACATTTGAAGTTGCTCGCGCAATGGAGCAAGAATTGTTTGTAGTCGGCAAGATTTTGATCAGGAGTGGTCTTGATGTGATAGAGCCCCGAGCTTTGAGGCTTCCTCCGGGTTCATAATAGATTATTGAAACTTGAAAGCTGGTCTAGAGCAGCTTTCAAAATGACCAAAAATAATAGATTATTGACTGTAAAATGGCTTTTGAAAAGAGGGGCAAAAGAGGGCAAAAGCGATAACAAACGACTTTTTTTCAAAAAGTGTAAAATAGATTATTTTCAAAAAATAATACATTTCTTCCAGTTTTTGTAAGCCATACCAAACGGGGCCTAAATGGGGTTCAAAAAAATTATAGGAGGACAGAAAGGGTCAATTACATATGTGCCAATCCCCAGCTTGTACAGTTCTCACCTGGACCTCTTCCTACCAAATGATCAAAATCAGTCTTTTTTTTACCCTTTTCCCAGTGCTTGAAGCCTTTTTTTCTCAGAAACAGGTCAAAATCTTGGATCATCAATCTTCAAAATAAAAATCTTCTCAGAGAGGTACAGAGAAGCTTTCAATTGGATCATCTGTAAATGATGCTTGCCCCTCCTGCTTCAATCTTTTTTGAGACCTGTTTATTTGAAGACAAAAGGATGAAGTTGGTTTAGTGTATCTTGAGGAAATAAAGGCTACTTTCCACATGAAGAATTTGTTTATAGTGATGAGTCCAAACTTAACTAACTCCCTTGAGAGTTGTACTAGTCAATTCAAACAAGGAACTTACAAGTAAAGTGAAATATTTGGGCTGAGATCTGTTGTGGCTTTTGGTTAAAAATTAGTCTCCTTGAATCACTTTTTTTTTTATCATTTTGACTTACCTTCACTTTAAGAATGAAATTTCATTGAATTCTTTCACTCCCCAACCTCCCACTCTCAATTTTCTCAATATTTTAATCAATTTTTTTTCTTTAGACACATACAAAAATCTATTCAAAGCTCAAAGTTGAAAAATCACATTATTTTGAACTACTATTCTGTGTCTGAAATTTTGAGTTTTTGATGTGAATTCAAGTTACCCACTTTTCTTTATATATCTTTCAACTGCCCTTAAATCATTCCTCTCTGGGCACTCAAATGGGGAAACAAAAAAAAAGATATAATCAACTTAAATTCATAAGAAATTTAATCAATAAATCATTTAAAATTGATCATTTTTCTGTTTTATAAAAAGACTTTTCTTTTCTTTCTAAAGAAAAACATGAACAAAAAAAAATACTAAGAAAGACGACCCAAGAATCAAGTTTTTGTTTTTTTTTTCAAAACGAAAAACCAAAAAAACAAAAAAACAAAAAAACAAAAAACCTATAAAGAAATGAAGAAAGAAAGAAAGACAGATATTTTCTCTCTTTTCAGAAAAAAAGAACAACAACAACAACGAAAACTGAAGTAAAAAAGTGTGAAACCATACATAATGATCACATCCAAACCAATTCATCAAAACCAAGACTTCTTCAAAAGAGAAAGAGAAATGAAAAAAAAACGAATCACTTAAAATCATACATCTGATCCATCAAACCAAACCTCATGAATCCAAAAACCCAAACCCCCCCCCCCCACCAAAAATAATCACCCCTTCCAAAGAAAAAATCATAACCATCTCCTCAATCAATTCAATTTGCTTTATACTCTACCTTTCCCTTTTCCTTTTCCTTTCCCATTTCCATTTCCATTTCCATTCCCCTTTCGATTTCCATCTCGAATCCCATTACCTTTCTCATTCTCAACCCGTTTAGAACTCATCCGATTCGATTTCCTACACCAAGGTGTAACCGTTCGATTTCGAATCGATAAAAGATCTAATTCATCTTCATCTTCATCTTCATCTACCTCTACCTCTACCTCTTTCATCCTTCTCAATTTGTCTTTTCCTTTCCTCCTTTCATCTGATTTCAATCTAGGTATCCGTTCAATCGAATTCGAAATCCTTAATCTCTTCTCTCGATTTGATTTCTTATCCTTCATCTTGATAAACGAAATCTCATCATCATCTTCTTCTTCAATCTTCTTTCTCAAATCCATTCTCCTCTCCTCCTCTTCCTCTTCTTCTTCTTCTTCTGATTTTGGTGCTTGTAATGAAGTACTTTGATCATTTTGATGATCTCCAATCGATCTGAATGAAACTCTAGACTTCCTTACCTTCATCCTCATCTCATCCTCATCCTCATCAGACTTCACATCCAATAAAGTCTTTCCATCCTCCCGATCATCTTCAATAGATTTCAAATTGACTCTAGAAGAATTCGAATTCATCCTCTCATCCTCATCTTCTTCATCCGATTTGATCTCTGATGACTCTTCTAGCTCTTGATCATCTTCCATGAAATCCAAACCCGAATTTCTCAAATCCTCATCCTCATCTTCTTCTACTTTCAAGTCTACAGATTCATTATGACGCTGATAATCTTCACGATTATCAATCAACACAAACGGTACTTGAACCGATCTTGACCCCTTCTTCCTCCTCTCATCCTCCTCCTCCTCCTCCTCCTCCTCTTCCTCTTCTTCTTCATCATCATCATCCAATTTATTCTCTCCTAAATCACTTTTCAGATCTTCATCATCTTCACTAGATTTACAATCAACTCTCAAAGACTTTGTACCAATCATCATCTCATCTTCATCTTCATCCTCATCCGATCCTATCCGATCCTGCTGTTCTAAACTGAATCTGATCCGTTCCTTCGATCCATCCTTCTCCAAATTCTCAATCTTTCGAAACTTCTTAGACCCAAGTGTTAAAGTAAATTGTGTAAGATCACGTTCATCTTGATCTTCAATTAAGTCTTCATGATGATGATGATGATGATGATGATCAAAGAGTTGATTGAATTTAGTATACCAATCTTCTAACCAATCTCTGACCAATTTAATACAATTCTCTTCCCCATTCCACCATGTGATCGGATTGGTTTTCAAAATCGATTCGATCCAACACTTTCCTAAACAGATCAAACTCGATCGATCAGATATCCTTTGATGGGTCAAGATCAATTGAAATAATTCATTTAAACCGGGTATGATGAATTCCTCGAATCCTAAGATGGAAAACAATTCAGTGGATTGATATGATCTTAAGAAATGTTTTGATAGTTTCGATAACAGATTCGGATCATGATCAATGAATCGAAGTAATTTGATTAATTTACTCAAGTCTGATGGGTTAGGTTTGGATGGAGTGATCGTAGTGGGATTGAAGGGTAAACGGAAGATTGATAAATTGAAGAGAATGAAACGATGAGATTCGATTAAAAGGGAGATGAAGATTAACAATCGATTAGATTTAGTGAGATTAGATGATTGCGAATGAAGATGATCTTGAGGATGAGGATGAGAAGGATGAGGATGAAAGTCGATTGAATCAAAGACGAGATCTGAGATTTGATTGAATTGATCTCTAGCAGCTTTAGATTGAATCGAATTCGGTAAAGAAGCTTTCACTAAAGAATCAATCCATTTGAGTAAGACCGATTGAGTTTTCTCATCAAACTCTTCAATCCATTCACAATTATATTGATCATGAAACTCTTCATCCGAAAGAGAAGATCTGATGCCCACTTCGATTTCGTCTTGTTTGATTGAATTTCGTTTTAAGACAACTGATCTGTCTTTTAACCATTTTTGAATTCCGATCGAAAGAAACTCATGAGTGGATTTATCTATGAATCCGATCAAACCAAACTTTGAATTTAACCAATGAGTTAAGAATTCGGTGGAGTTCAATCGGGTTTGAAAACATTCTAAGAATTGAAATTTGAGATTGAATTGATGAAAGGATGAATCATATAATTCAAACCAATCGATTTGATCTAATTGAAACAGAGCGGTTAAAAGTTTAGAAGATTGAGATGAGATCAAGATTGAAGGAGGATAAGATCGATGTAATTGAAGTAATTGAGAAAGTAAAGGAGAAGATGAAAGATTGGATGAGGTTTGACTTTCAGGACCGAATTCGTTTAAGATCAAACTGAGTGAATGTTGAGCTAAAGCGTATCTGAACCGATCCGATTGGAATATGAAGATGAGTGACAAAGTTGAAGACGGATGATGATGATCAGATGAGATGAAACTTACCTTCGATGGTTCATTGGGATCGCATCATACCATTCATCCATCAAACTCGTCTTCCAATCTTCTTCTTCAATCAAACTGATTTGATTTGTATCATCATCCTCATCATCATCATTTGAAAGATGATGATGAGAATCCAAATGGGATGATAAGATAGATTCAAGTTGAAATCCAATCACTTGAGCACAGATGATAGTTAATTGAATTGAATTGGAATTGGAATTGGAACTGGGATTTGAATTGGAAGTGGACTGAACTGAATCTAAGATGTTCTTATAAGCTAAGATGAGTTTTTGAGTTTTAGTTTTGATTTGATTTGAATGATGAGTCGAAGGAGAGAGAGTCGAAGGGTTTGAAGAGAGATGAAGTTTGAAGGGTAATCGTCTGATCAATCTTCTTTGACCATAAAAAGCTTTCTTTGGTTTTCTTCTTGATGATGAAGATGATTTAAGATGATTAGATTCGATCGATTCAAAGAGAGGAGAACTGATGAGAGTTGGATTAGATGATGAAGTGAGTTTGGGTTTTGATTTGTGGTGGGAAGAATGAGATTTTAATTTTTTGAATGTTCGTTTGATGTTTTGATTTGATTGAGATGGGTTTGGATGATAATCTGAATCGTCTTGTGACTTTCGTTTGATCGATTTTGGTTCATGATAGATTAGATGAGATTGTGCTTGGGATTGTTGAGTGGCTTGTGCTTGTGCTTGTGTTGCTTGAATGGCTTCTGATTCTGCTTGTTTTAATGAGATGATGGATGATTTCAATGGTCTTAGTAATCTATGAATCTTCGATAATGGAAACTTGATGGAATGTGAATTCGAATGGTTCATTTGTTCTTGGTTGGAATGCTTTGACGCGTGTTCTGGAAGGAAGCGTGTTGAGTGGGTGGGTGAATTGAAATCAAAACTTAAGTTGACTTTCTGACTTTTCGATCAAAACTCAAATCTTCACTTTTCTTCAATCAATTCCACATCACTTTCATTCATTCTCATCAATCAATCAATCAATCAATCCATCAAGCAATGACCACACTCAACACCGGTTTACCCATTCATCATCAACTCACTTCCAAACTCACACCCGCTCTAAGAATCTCAATTCAAAAAGCCACCTCAACCTTTCAAAAAGATTTCTGTTATGATTTCTTACAAGCGATCGTAGACGAACCTGAAATCTCAGATCCGATTGGCATTCGATTATTCTTAAACTTTTGTTTAAAAAAACCTGAAACACTCATCGAATCTTGGAATGATTCGATCGATCAAACTTTGGATCTCAATGATCTTTCAGGCTGCTCAGATTCAATCTTGATCGAATTAGACAACTTTTTAGATTTCTTAGATGGTCTCATTCAAATCATCAATACCACTGATCTTTTCAAATTAACCTATCATGAGATCGATGCTTGGAACCTTTGTTTTAAATTATGTGATTCGATCCAAAGAAAATTAGTCGAATTAGCTCAATTGGATTTAAACTGTCTCAAATCAAACCCCACCACTCATCAACTCACCATCGCTTCAGATTCCACTTCTTCTTCTTTCTATCAAGCCTTCATGTCACTCGACAAGTATCTCAAACATACCTTTGATTCAAGAGTCTTATTAGAACCCGCAAAGTTGATCGATCATCTTTCAGATTTGAATGAGAGACAGATCGAATTGAAGACGTTCAAATCTCAATTTCCAACCATTCAATCCTCGACCGTCTTAACTAAAAAGTTTGGTAGATTCGGTCGTGAAGAATTGGCTATTGATCAATTCTTAGAATCCGATAAATTCAAAGACTTGATCAAATTAAAAAACTCGGTAGGTGGTGGTAAGTTCATTCTCATTCCAAATCTCAAACACACATCAACGAAAAAACCCGATTCTCAAACTGACTTGGTTCATTTGTTTTGAATTCTTAGCTCAATTAACTCGACAACCTTCCACGAGAGTTAGAAAATCAACAAGTCAATCTAACTTCACCCCGGAGATCAGTTCAAGTAAATCGAAATCCAAAAGATCCACTTCCACCTTTGAACTCGATTCGAACTCCAAACGAAAATCACAATCTAATCATCATTCAATCAAATCCAACTTAAATTCAAATCGATCCGAATCTCAATCTCAATCTCAATCTCAATCTACCGAGGTTCATATCGATCCATTCTTATTAGACGTCGAAACGTCACCTGTCTTGGGTAAAATCGCCTTCGCAGACGCGTTAGTGGTCTTTCCTCTTCTCTTCCTGAACTTCTTCTTCTCAACCTCAACCTCACTTTTTTTTTCCGAATCAACACCCATCTTCTTGATAAGTCCTAGATCAAGTCCAAGTTCAAATGATTCAATCCCTCAATCTACCCTACCGAGCACTCAAAAACCGGTTCGAAAATCACTCGATTCGAACCCCAAACGTTCAAAATCGACAAGTACCCCTCATTCCAAACCGACTCGTAAACGAACCCGATCCACTCATCCCGAAAAAGCTTCGATCGATCTCAAACGATCCAAGTCTTCTTCTTCCTCCACCACTTCTCATAAGAAACGAAGAAGTCAAGTCTCAGGTCTGAATGAGAAGAAGGAAGTGAAGCGAGAGAAGGATGAGGAGGAGGAAGAGGAGGAGGAAGAGGAGGAGGAGGAGGATGAAGGGGTGTTTGTGATTGAAAAGATTATTGGAGAGAGGATAGATGAGGATGGAGAAAGGGTGTATAAAGTCTTATGGGTAAATCAAATCTTTGATCTTTCGGTTCACTCTGACCCAATCAGACTCACTGATCCTTTCTGTTGTTGATTATTTTTTGGTGTGTGTGTGGGATGGGGGGGACTGAACGAATGATGGGATAACAGGCAGGATATCCCGAATCAGAAGCAACATGGCAAGCCTTTAATACATTAGAAGATTGTGCAGCGATAGATGTTTGGGAAGAAGAAAAGAAAAGGAAATCAGAAGGATCGACCAAGAAGGCCATTGAAGTAGAATTAGATGGAGAAGGTGAAAGTGAAAGTGAAAGTGAAAGGGATGAAGAGGTGAGAAAGGATAAAAGAAGGGTAAGTGAAGAGGTTAATTCGCCTGCTGCGATTGGAGATGAATGATGAGAGGGTTTTTTGGAAAAAAAAAGGAAACAGAAGAAGAAGAAGAAGAAGAAGAAGGGAAAAGGGATTGAGGTTTGATTGGGTGGGCGGGTTTAGGATTCATTGGATTTAGGGTTCAAAGTTTCTAGAGTTTTTTTTTTGGTGGAAAAGGGGGCGGGAGGGAGAAATTGGATTTTTAAGAGGAACTTCCCCACCCCCACCCCGACGAAAAAAAAGGATTGTGAAAATGGTCAGATTAGATGGGTTTCACAAAACAAAATCAAATTCAAATTTAGGTTTCAAAACTTCCTTTTCTTTTTGAGATTGGGTCTTATTCTTTTTGCTTTTCTTTGATTTCATGGGGTATAATTTTTTTGGGTATATATATATTTTTTTTGATTATTCAAAAAAAAAAGAAAATCGATATTTAGAAAGATCGATATTTAGAAAGATCGAAATTAGAAAAATCGAAATTAGAAAAATCGAAATTAGAAAATGAATGAAAAAATTAAGATGAAAATTAAGATGAAGAATTTGATCAAGTTTTTTGGTTTTGAAAATTTGATTGATTTTCTCTCTTATTAATTAATTACTTAAATTTTTTTTGAATGAAGTGTGTGTGTTTTTTTAACAAAAAAAATAAACACAAAAACTCTTTACTTAAGAAGGGGTTTTTTTGAATTTGGTTGAAGTTGGTTGAAGTTTTGAATTTTTTGGTTTTTGGTTTTGGATGTTTAATAATTCTTACCAAGTAAAAAAAAAATTAATGATGATGATTTTGGTTTTTTTTTTTGAATGAAAAATTATTGATCATTTTTCTCTAAAAAAAAAGAAAAAAGAAATAAAAGAAATGAGAAATATACAATATCTTTTTCCTATCTAAAAAAACCACAAATGGTTTTGATGATGGATTTCTCACCAATACTTTAATTTTCAAAGACTCCTTTTTTGATTGGTCTTCTCTCTTTGTTTAAATCTTCACCACCATGCTTAACGAACTTACCTCTACTTACCTTTTCACTCTTCACTCTTCTTTTGATTCAATCAAGTGTAACAATCGACTAAATTCTGAAACACTTTCAGATCGTTTCAAAAAAATCAGACACACGACCATCCCAGGACTCGAACCTGGAGTCTCTTGCTTGAACCTGACTCAAATGATGAGTAGATCGTAGGCAAGCGCCTTAACCATTGGGCCAGACAGCCAATGACGTCACGCGTTCCGATGACATCTTAAATACTTGATCTTGATAGTTTTCAAAGGAGATGTAAATGTTGAAAACAATGATGAAGAGAAAGAATGAATTGGATTTTAGATAAATTTTTTGAAATCAGTTATGTACCTTTTCTTGAAAGGTTATAGAGTTTAGGAAAGATGAAGGAATTCAAAGACGACAGAAGATTGATTGATAGATAAATTCAAATTGTGAATTTTAACGCGTCAAATTAAGATTCAAAAATCGAGATTGGTTTTATTTATTTAATTTATTCGATTTCTCTTCAAGTTTTGAATCTTTCTTTCTCTCTCTCTTTCTTTCTTTCTTTCTTTCTTTCTCTCTCTCTTTTATACATTGAATTTTTAAAATGTCAAAAACCAAGAATTCATCCATCACTTCCTTCTTCACATCCACTTCTCATCCACCTAAACAAAATCAAAACCAAATTATCATCATAGAAGATGAACTTGATCATCATCATCATCATCATCAATCTAATTCAATCATTTCATCATCATCATCATCATCTGGTTCTAAATTAAATTCAACTTTATCTAAATCTAAACCTGATCATCAAATCTCAAAAACAGAACCCATCTCAAAAAGAAAATCTAATCAACAAGTCTCAAACCCGCCTTCAATCTCAATCGAAGAAGATGAAAATGAAAATGATGATCATCAAAACCAATTTATCTCAATCACAAAACCTACTCAAAAAATCAAATCAGATTCAAAGAAATCTAACTCAAACTTTCTAAGCTTTTCAGAATTAGATGCCATTCGAAAATCAAAACAATCTAAATCAAACCTCATCCCAATCGAACCAAATTGGCCAAAAGATGATTTCATTCATAATCGAGATCCATATCGATCTCATTCATCTCACCTTCAACTTCAATTTCCAAATCATCCACTTCAACTCAAAAAAGGAAAATCCAAAACAAAAACACTGTCCAATGAAGAATTCATATTCAATCAAATCAAAGAACTCAAACCGATGCCTTCAATCAAATTACCATCCCTTAAACGTCTAGACTTACTTCCACCAAGCCAACTTCTCTCAGACCTAAAATCAAATCTGATGTATCAAAAACCGTTGATGTTCAGACTACTTCAACTTTTAGAACCTTTACCTCATCAAACCACCATCACTTTTGATCATCCTTCTCTACTCAGACAACATCATCGTCCTTCACATTCTTCTTCTTTATTATGGACACAAAAATACGCTCCCAAGACTTCCTTTGAGGTCTTGGGAGAACAGAATTTGAAGAATGTGAAGATTCTGAAAGCTTGGTTAAAAGAAATCGCGCTCAAAGAAGCAGACTTGCCAGGTTCGTTGTCCCAACCAAAAGACCTTTTGAGATCTTTTTATTATAGAGATGAATTTTAATCTTCTTTCTGTTTTATTTCAGATCCTTCTGTATCTCATTCTCAATCAAAAACCAGTCATGGAAAAAAATCAAAACGATCATCTATTCATCAACATCAAAACGCACCACGGAAACGAACGATCACTCGAAAAGTCGAGCGAAAAAGTAAGAGACGAAGATTAAATGATGATGATGATCTGAAAGATTTCATAGTGAACTCAGATGAAGAAGATTCAGATACGATCTATGCAAAAGATGTGAAGTTTGAAGAAGAAGAAGACAGTGAAGAAGACATCAGTTTGAAGAAATCACCGAGAAAACGAATCGGATCTGTTTTCTTGGGTTCCGCTCAACTTGAACACCCCTAAGGAACAGAGAACAAATTCCAAGATTGAATTTGAGAATTTAACGAATTTGATGTTATTAACCGGTCCATCTGGTACAGGTAAAACTTGTTCAGTTTATGCTCTTGCAAATGAGATCGGTTGGGATGTGTTCGAACTGAATTCAGGCGTCTTAAGGAATCGTAAAGAAATCGAAAGATTAGTAGGTGATGTGGCGAGGAATCATGTGTTACCCAATTCTTCTAATCATCAAGTACCTTCATCTACTCCATCGATCAGGACCACCCAAACGAAGGTTAAAAATCCCAAAGGAACACTTGGAAATGTGTTTAGTGAGATGATGAAAGGTGAAAAGGTGAAAAAGGATTTAATTCATGAAACTCAATCCAAGTTCACTCAAGAGAATCGATCTGTACAAGAAGAAATCAAAACTCGATCGAATGGAACAACTAAACAAACGTTGATCTTATTAGAAGAAGTGGATATCGTGTATCAACAAGATAAAGAGTTTTGGCCAGGAGTCATTCAATTGATTTCAGAGTCAATGAGACCGGTGATTATGACTTGTAATGATAAAAGCATCTTACCATTAGACAGTTTACCATTACAAGCTTGTCTAGAATTCAAATCTCCATCAATTGAAGAAGGTACGAGCTTGATGAAAGTGATCAGTTTAAATGAAGGTCATTTGATGGATGATGAAACTTTGAAACACTTTTCATTCGAACATCGGTATAAAAAACCGATTGAGATGGGTATTGGAGAAGAAGAAGAAGAAGATGGACTTGATTTGAGGAGATGTTTGAATATGTTACAGTTTTGGTGTCAGTGGGGAATTGGATGTAAGATGGGAGGGGTTAGTTGGTTAGATCTTGAGATTGACAAAGAAAGTAAAATGTTATTTTCTTCTGATTCGTTACCTATTGAAAGGCATGAACAAGATTTGATCGAGATGAGTGTTGAAGAACGTATTTACCAAATCGAACAGAAGGAGGAGGAGAGCTCTGAGGAGATCTTTGATGGGTTCAGTGGATTTGAAAAAGTTCTCAAGAGTTTAGAAATCAGATCATTTGTGGATGGGTTCGTTGATCAACGTCAAGAAGTCCAAATTCAAGTTGAGTGAAGTTCATCTGAGGATGGTGGGATTAAGTTGATTTTTGACTGATGGTGATGGTGATCTTTTGGTTTAGAACTTTGAATGGGATTTGAACGTTTGTGAAACGGATGAGATCGTTTTACCGAATAAGATGAAATGGATCGAGAGAGATGAATTGAATGAGATCTGGTCTAGAGCAAGTTTAGCAAGTGATGATCAAGAAAGAAAGAATGCGATTGAGATTAGGAAGAAGTTGATTGGGATCTTGAACAGGTTTGATGAAAGGAAATTTGAACTTCAAAGGTAAGCATCATTCTTTTCTTCTTCATCGGAAACAAAAAGAAAGGATCAATTGATGAGAAAGTTTGAATCTTGGATTGGATGTAGGAAAAGATATTGTGATTTGATTGAATCTTCAACCGACTTCTTACCACTCTCTGCACCTTTAAACTCAACTGAAGGATTAATTTTAGATCACCTTCCATGGTTAAGATTGATAGTCAAGACTGAAGATGAAGCAGAAGAATCATATGAAAAAGAATTTGAAAAGGAAGGTAGGGTGAAGAAAAGGAATGATGAAGGGATTGGAAAAAGGATGAGTCGTAGATTAAACGCTGGTTATCTTCCGTATCCACGAAAGCTTTCACTTGATGAAGTTTATCTGGATGGGATTAGAAGATCTGGGATTGGGTTTGAGTTGGAGTAGGATTTGGTTTGAATTTAATTTCGAATTTCAATGGTTGATTGTGTAATTTTATTTTAATCTTCAAGAGATCTTGAGACTGGTCTTTTTGTTTTAATTTATTAAAGATTGATCAGAGAAATCTTGATGATTTGTGATTTGGATCTAACGATTTGTTTGAACATGAGGAATGGAAAACGAAAAAGATATTCAAATACTAAGAATCATAGAAGGTATACTCCAAGGCCTCAAACCACAAATAGTTGAGGGACAGGAGAAGAGAGGATAAGGATGAGAGATTGATGGAAAGGTTTTGAGGAGGATGAAGATTGAGAGTGAGATGAATGCAGAGTGGTAAACAGTCGATCATGATGTCATTGGCATCTCAGGCCCACAGAAACTCAGAAGGATTCCACGCAGCGTTCATCACCACAAAACATTAGTACACACTCTTCGTTTTCAGATGATCAGTCATCGACTAAGAATGTGTTACTCGATAACACTTACAACTACAGTTTCTGGCGGGAATTTAATGATATGGTAAGCTATGAATGAAATCTGAGTTACCTTGATTCAAATCTTCATCCTCCATCTCCATCATCAGCCCTTTTAGTCCGCTTCAACCCATGCTTATCATCATCACTTAATTCTTTTGATACAATGACTGATGAAAATCTCAACTGCAAAGATGATCAAGCTGATTTAAATTCAAGTATATCGAAGAGCTCAAAATCTCCCCCACATTGTCTAAATCACTCAAATCAAGAAATCGCCATCATAAACCTCACCAGAGATCTCTAGAATTGAAAATTCTTGATTTTTCTCAAACAGATCTGAAGTATAGAACGAAAAAAGATTCCATGGGGGAAGACTTCAAGTTCGAATGCTTTGGAATTCAAATCTATAGTTAATGATGATGTCTCAGATGATTAGATACCCACCAATCGTACTAATACTACTAAAACCTACTCAAAATTTCATCCTGATCACATTTTGAGTTCTTTGTGATCTTGGATTTTAAATCAAGTTGAGAAAGAAAGTCTAAAATTTTGAATTCAAGAGAGTAAAAGTACAAGGTTCACTTAAAGAATCCGATCATAAGTACAGATTACAGTTTTTTTTGGAATCAGGCCAAGAAAAGAAAGTCAACAAGAGCTGGAAAGAAGTTGATTGTGTAAGAATTGGATCAAAAGATCGAGTATGAAGATCAAATAAGAGAAATCCATGAAAATTTTAAACAGATTTGAAAAGAAATCAGATCAAAACATTCAGAGAGAGAGAAAGGTATTGGGATTTAGTTCTTCTTTGAAGGTGTTATGCCCAAACCTAATAGTTTTACTTGTTCTCACTGTGAGGTTTAATGTTTGAGCTATCACCAGTGCTATTGGACTTTGTTGAAGGGTGAGATACAATCGGTCCGGTAGCATTGGTTGTATGATTACCACCAGAAAGCTTTGTAAAAAAAATCTATGATCAGTGAAAAGTCTCTATGGAAATCAAAGATTAACCTTTAAGGATTTATGTATGTACAAACCTTTGAAAGCTTTTGTTTTTCCAAAACTAATTTCTTTTCTGCAATGGCTAGCTTTTGTTCATGATCTGAGATCTTGGTTTCAAGTCTTACGATCATTTGATCAATCGTTGCATTCTTGGGTAATGGACCTAAGAGTGGGTTTGATGTACGGTTACTAGTGGGGTTGAACGATTCGGTTGGATCGTCATCCTCATCTAAGCTACTACCGGTACTGTTCTTACCTGAAGTAGGGATGCTACCTTTTCCAGAGGTAGTATTCAAGGAGACTGAGGCAGTCTTGAGATCAATCTTAGCTTTCTTGCTTTCTCCATTCGTACTGGAAACTGAACTGGTGTTGGTACTTGTTCCAATCGAACTTCCGTTGCTCAAAGGAGCATTGTGAGATTGACCAGCTCGTGTCTGATAGGATCAAATTAGTCTTCAGTCACTGATATTGAGAAAACCGAATGAGGGGATCGTAAGAAATTGGCTACTAACCACTAGTGATCCGGATCCGATCATGGAACTATGGACAGCTGAAGCGCTGAGGGAGGCGACGACGGTGATCAAGGTGAATCTCATCTTGGAAGGCTTGTAAAAGGTTTTTCTTTTGGAAATGAAGTCCGAAAGGTGAGGAAAAGTTGAACTGATAAGACAGAAGAGAGCTTGAACTAATTGAAATAGTATATACAGGGAAGGTGCTTAGACGAACTATGCTTGATGTGAGTGACGCGGAAGATGGAATGAAAAATGATTACTTGAAATCGATGGCTTTGACTCTTTATATGTGTTCGATTCAAGGTACGGCTGAATGGGCCAAGGCCATTTGTTAGTAAGTAAGAATAAGAAAGAGATGATCGGAGATGCCAAGGTCGGATGGGCACTCGCATAGGCAGGGTTCGTCGCGCATATTGATTTCACAGTTTCCTTTACTCTGATGGAACTACCGCATGGAGACGGAAAGATGAGGGTTTGCAGGCTCTTTGCATCTGAGGCACTCAACTATGATGTAACCCGAGAGCGAGACGGTCAGTCTTGTGGAGCTATCGCAGCTTGCCCACTTCGCACTCTCAAAAGGGTAGGATGATTCTATTCCAGAGATGTTCTCGTTCATTTAGAAACTAAGGACAGGGAAGGTGAGCAAGACCATGGCATCATATTTATCGTGTGAATTGTGATGGGATACCTTGTATCTGAATGATACAAGTCTGGTCTTGAACGTATAGAACCCGTTCTGGTCTGGTCTCTTATATATGCTTGTTTTTGGAAAGGAAAAGTAAAATAATAATAATTTCGATAAAGAAAAAGGAAACATAAAAACAGAAAAAGTGAGATCTATATATAAAGTAATATCCAACTCATCTAACTTAACAAGTCCCTATGCTTCTTGCCGCGAGCTTGCGAGCATAGGGACTTATATCTAATGTCCGAATTCTTGGTGACCAGCCCATCGGGGTTTTGGTGGTAGAATTTTGTATCAATACAGTTATTTTGTATCTGATTACAGAATTCGATCTTATTTTACTATATTTCGATTTTGCTTCTTTCACGCTTTTCTATCAACTTATCTTTCAATTTCATAATTGCAATAAAAAGTTTTGATTGAGCTCAAAAAGAGCTCATCTGAAATTTCGAATGCTGCGAGTTACATAAAATGCAAAGGTATGTAATGTGAGACCTCGTGAACCTTCTGGGTCAATGTCCTATTATTGATCATCAGGAGTTGGGCAAGAGTCGGTCAACAAGGATTTATTGTTTATATGAGAGGGATAAGAAACACAAAAATCACTCTTACCTACCGCTTGTTGACCGCTACCATCAAATCAAATCTCTAAAGATGGATTCGAATATCGAAGCCGAATCCAAAAACCGTACAATCAAGATATGTGATTATATTAAAATGGTTGGTATGAATCCCAAGGAATTCATTCAAAATCTACTTGATTCTGAGGTTCCCGGAATTCCTTCAAGACGACAATATTGGAGTACATTGACTGGTTGGGATTCAACTGAGAAACTTATTTTAAGTATCAAGAAGCGAGTAATTGAAAGTGAAAGAAAGGATGGTACTGACCGGTGGAATGCCTTCATCTTAAAAGAGGTAAGTTTCTTTTATAAACATCACACAGTGTGATTCTTCCTAATGAATGTGGATTTTCAAAGGCTCATGAGATTGTCAATCGTGAGGAGCCACCTCGAGGCAATGCTCCAAAGGGAAGTTTTCATAGCGCTGAGAATGTTGACTACAATTTTTTTGAAAGCCAGTCTGAACACCTTTGAGAAAAAATTGTAGTCAACAGTCACTGCCAGCATTAAAGAGGTTCCCGGGTGGGAATATGGGTCCTAGAAACCAAATTCCCCTCTTGTTACTGCTAAATATCTTCATAAGTATTTCCTCAGTAGCCAATGTGATATATGTAGTCAATCTTGCAGGGTGTTTGTCTCAGCTGTAACAAAGTTACAGGACGTATTACATGTGAATATCTCATCCAGATGAGCAGGTAACTGAGCAGGCATATATGTAAATGATAGCTAAGTATTTACCCGGATGTTTGCCCATATGTAACATTTGCTTTATTGCTCAGATGGTCACTGCAAGATGGCTTGATGACCCATTCTACTCTCAAAAATGTTCCCAGCCTAGTGCTAATTCCCATCAAGGAACCTCTTTAATGCTGGCAGTGAGTATGCCTTTTCTGCATTCACTGATATACGAGAAGATTCAGTCAGCAGTTATGGAACGAGATAAAGTGCGCCAGCAGAATTTAAAAACAAATGTTGAAGGAATAGACATGCCTACAAACAACAACATACTAGACACTATTCCTGCTGAATCAATGGAAGGTATTTCCCATTCAGAAATAGCTTCCTCCAGCAGTACTGATGAACATCGATTGAAACATGTACGTATTTTCAATCCAAGTCAGTTGAGCACAAATGAAAACATTAATTGATTGGGTATCTCTTCTTCCAGCTTCCAGGTACTATACTCTCCATGATAGCCTTTGCTTGCAACCGACGCTCCAATGGAATGCAATTACAAAACTCAATTTCTTTCATTGCTTGTGGTGTTTCTGAACGAGTAAATGACTATTTACATTTCCTGGGATTGACATCTAGTCGTCAAACCGGAGTGAAAGCTATGGAACACCTTAGTAAAGTTTCAGAACGGATCATCAAACATCGCATGACAAAGAAATATAACCTTAAACCTTTCATCACACTCGATAATATTGATATCCAAGCACGTATTCATAATTCTCGAGTTGAGGCTTCAACAAAAATGTTTCATGGTTCTTATGGATACCTTCACTTTCTACCCGCACATCTTATCAATGAAATTGACCCAAATGATGCTAGTCTTGAGTCTCTTCTGAAGTACGTAGAAAGAAGTCAATTGGAACCATTCGAAATCTTCCCAATGCTACGCAGTCAAGAAGATCAAGTCCATTGGTCATTCGTATTGAAGTCGCAGCTGGCTAAAGCTCTTCTGGATTACGAATTTGAGAAAAACTCACCAACATACAAGATGTGTAAAAAAACACTTGCAACCATCCCTCCTCCAGTTGACCAAATCGAATGGTACAAGCCTGATCTAGTGATGCTCAAGATGATGAGTGCATCGGACAGCTCCGCAGCAGGTGTATCAGATATGCTTAGTCAATGTTTAAAGCAAACTGGTGAAGACCCGGATGAATGTGCCAAAGGAATCCAGGTATTCGAAGGGGATATGGGCACTTGTCTGAACTTTGAATCTTTGATCCGCCAACGCTATCCAGCAGAGGTAGCTGCAGAATCCCTCAACAATGTTCTCAACATGCCCGGATTAGCTCATACAATGTGGAATGTAGCTAGTAAACTTATAACCCATCATTGGGGTGATCCACACGACTCATACAACACTGGACTTCACCGAACAGCTGGTGCGCTTGGAATGCCTACGGACAAACTTCCATCTCATCAGGACTTTAATCTATTACTACAGATGATTCACAAAAGCCATACAGCCACGATGGTCTTTCTATTGAGATATGTATCAATCTATCATCATCTTTGCATACTTCTCAAGCTGATGATGTCTATCTTTCAACACGCAGATAATTCAGAGTCACAAAGAGCTTGTTGACTTCAATGAACCCGGTGTAGCCCAATCCATCATTGATGAATGCTATGAGGCATACTTCACGGTCAAATCAATTGAAAATGCTTCAAAGAATGGTGACTGGACGTTGTACAATCTACGCCTACGACTGCGTGATTTTGCAACAATTGTTGAAGGTGATCATGCAATGCGAGTAGGAGATATTGGTCGTGTCCTGCTGATGTGGAAGAGATGGGCCGTCATGGCACACGGAGTCCAAGGCCTTTCTCACTATGCAATACACCTGCCACGATTTATTTTGATACTGAATAAATTTCTACCTCCAGAGATCTCAAAAGCAATAAAACATTCACTTTTAATTCCCACTGGCGGGCGCGATGGCCACTGGGTTGCAAAAGACTTTTATCTCGAAATTCAGAACTATTGGCTGAAATACTTTTACAATAACTCAGTGGGTCTTTTCCTCTTTGAATCTGTCAATAGTCATGAGCTGAGCAAAGATGTAGGGACAAGGTACAAAAATCGAAAGACTCATGGAGAGATTCTCAATCCTTATTCCCCTTGTAAGCTCGCTTTTTTCTTTTCAATGATGGTTTCTTTGATTGTAACAATGAAATGAGTATAAACTATATATAGCTACGTAATCAGATACATCAAATGAAGATTCGGTCTGGCCTAAAGGATATATATCAGAATAATCCACATCCAATTTCGGATCAAACAATGCAATCATTTCTGCGAATGGCTCAGGTCCACCTGAATGATCCTCAATTCTCTGAATACAAGCGACCTGATGACGAAAACGATGAAATTGATGATATAGAGACATTAGGAATTGAAAAACTACAATCAATTCTCAAAATCGAAGCACGAAAAAACCTTGCTTCTCGCTTCATCTGGGGGGCGATGAGCTCAAAAAACGAGGATCAAGAAGCTTTAGATTGAGCTATTCAATCCACACCTCCTTGAATCAAAGAGATCCTGATGTACTCGACAAATGAGCAATCTCTCTATTTTTATTGGCTTGTTTTTGCTGTTTCGATCTGGACATCTCTGCAGTCTTTTCAGCGCGCAAACGCTTTCGTTCAGCTATACCTTGAGCTTTGAGCTCTCTTTCCACAGCTTTTAATCGTGATTGCTCCTCGTGTTCCTCTTCAATGAGTTGTGTATCAAGGTATTCTTGATCAACTGAAATTTGAATATCTTCAATTTCGTCTTGGTGTTGTTTGTAAGAGTCACTTTGAAGCCAAGAATTGACACTTGCTGTGATTGATTCAAAGAGGCCTGGTACCGTCTGTCCACCAAGGATCTCTCGAAGAAACATGCCATTCGAAACTGAGGTGTAATTCTTAGCAATTTGCCAAGCATCCTCACGGCTAAAAATAGTTTTGGGTAGATAGGGAGGATCAGTCGGATATGTTTTTTTAAAAAGACGTTCATAATGTCCAATAATCGAGACTGTGAGATCAATCAGTGGTACATTTAATCGGATTGGATCATCTAACTTGCATACAAGTGGAACATTACTTGAAGCCTTTCTTTTCCTGCTCTTCTTTGGAATATTGAGTAAAGATTCGTCTTCTGGCTGAAGTGGAAAAGACGACATCAAGAATTCAAGATCTGCTGATTTTGTTTGTGGAAGTAGGCGAATGAGTTGAGCAGCTCCTTGAGGGTCGCAATTAGAACATCGACAAGCACGCATTTTCAAAGAATTTTCACGCTCAATCTCTCGAAGGTAACCACTATCTGACAGAGACATGGGAATATAACCCTTTCTGTATGATTCAGATTCATCAGGCTCTTGATTATGGTTGTTGTCAGTTGTTGAGTAGCTTCAGAAAAGCTTACAAACTATCCAAGGTATAAACCACTCTCAAGCAACACGGTGTAAATCTTAGAGCATCCATACGCTCCTGATTGTTCATATTAGAGTTCACCTCGACCTCAGAAGCCAGATTCTTCCCGCTAGGTATGTTTGGCTGAACAAATAAGATGACCAAGCCTTCGTCTGGACCACGCCCGGCTCGTCCAGCCATCTGATTTGAATCAGATGGGTCCATTGCCCCCATTATAACCACAATCTTCACGCGTGGCCAGTTCTGACCTAGTCCAAGAGCAGAGGTAGCAGAAAGTATTGGAAATACTGCTTCACCAAAATCTTTTGCCCGCGTTGTTTTGTCGTTTTCACCAGTCACAGAATGATATCTACGAATACATTTTGATTTTGGATTCTTGTAATCATCTAGTTGACCTCGTGCTTTTGAAACTACTTCCATTACTTTCAATGTTCTATTACGAGTACCTGAGTATATGATCATTGGAGGCAATTCATCATTTGAAACAGCTGACATATGAGGAATTATTGCCGCAAGGTCTTCTGATGAATCAATAGTTCCAGTTAAGTAAAGTCGAATGAAACGTAGCTCAGGACGAGCAAGCTCTCCCTGTACTATTGTCATATTTGAAGATGTTAAGCTTAATGTTTTCTTTATCAATGAAATTGCTTGAGGTCGACAAGTTGCTGACATCAAAAGAAGTGGTATATCATCGGTTGCCATGAGTTGTGGGCCAATCTTTCCGTAGGATGGTCGAAATTGACCAACATCCTGTGGAGTCACATGAACAGAGAAGTTCTTTGAAACTCCACTTTCTTGAAGCCCCCATAAATAAATACAGTGTGCTTCATCAACCACCTTTAAAACAAGATGAGACTGGAACTGTTTACTATGGTATAGAGTTTGAAATGAATCACTATTTAAAAAAATCTCAGGGCTCTTTTCAAACCAATAAAAGCTATCAGCTTTTTGTGAACAAAGAAACAATACATCCTTTTGTATAATAGGACATACCAAATATATAAATGAGTAATAACTGTTTTGTAATTGCTTCAAAACCTCCTTATCAAATGTATTCTTGGTGAGATTCACCGCAGTGATTCCAGAGAGTTTTTTCTCCAAAACCTAGAAAGAAGTTCTTCAGGAGGATATGGATGAAATGAATCAAAATTCTAGACAAACTTGATTATCTCCAAGTGCATCCAGTGGATTCAAGACCAAGACAACAGCCTTCTTGACCTTTGGGAACATAAGGAAGAAGAGCTCTGATACTCGGCTCTTTCCAGACCCAGTTGCAGAAAGCAAAAATGTATTTTGACCGTTTGCTAAGCTGACAGCAGTCTGTAGCTGAACATCTGTTGGCTCGTTACTAGACCACCTGGTCATGAATTTGTTTTTGAATATCTTCCACTGCTCAGTGATTGTAGCAGTGAGTAGTTTCGAACTGAGACTTATCCGCTCCAGCTTTAGGCTATGGCTGGACTGGCTAAGATCATCTAAGTCTTGAGCTAGTTCATCGTCTTTCGGAGCACTTCGAGTTCGCATCCTTGACAAAGACATATTGAAAATGAATTGGGAGTGTTCGAGGCTTTTGAAAGCTACTCGATGAACGATAAATGGTTTTTGAGGGAATTTTGACTTCCTCGAATTCGGTTTTCAAGCTGCATAGATGTCACATATGAGCGTTGAGCCGACATCCGCAGTCCTTTTCGAAATTTCAGATGAGCTCTTTTTGAGCTCAATCAAAACTTTTTATTGCAATTATGAAATTGAAAGATAAGTTGATAGAAAAGCGTGAAAGAAGCAAAATCGAAATATAGTAAAATAAGATCGAATTCTGTAATCAGATACAAAATAACTGTATTGATACAAAATTCTACCACCAAAACCCCGATGGGCTGGTCACCAAGAATTCGGACATTAGATATAAGTCCCTATGCTCGCAAGCTCGCGGCAAGAAGCATAGGGACTTGTTAAGTTAGCCAACTCATCAGGAACAGTCCTACAATATAAATTAAATTAACTACTAAACAGATATATAAATAAAGGTACAGAATCCTTTTATAATGAACTATTTATTTAGAATGATTTGAAATAAACTACTTATTTAAGATGATTAGATAAAATGAAAATATATATCCCTGAAATACATTTAACAACACAACCGCTTATGACATGAATGCCGACTGAAACTCGGTCAGCATACCCTACCCTTGCAAGCGGCCACAAATCTAAACCACAGAGCGCGAGGCACTCGTGGCAAATAAAGTCGGATGCGATCGCAAAAGCAGATGGATACGGGAAGATGTTGAATCGGTTGGCGTCTGGAAAAGGGAAAGGGAAAGCACAAATGCCATGAAGGAATCTATATTCGCCCGTAGGATCTTACAAGATGAGAGATGATGAGAATTTTAAAAACCGTGGAGGAAGACAAAATCTAGATGACTTATGTAAGAGTTTGCTAAAAGCCGTCCAAACAAATGGTCTTCTTTTGACAAGCTCAACCTAATTCTTACCCTTCAAGGAGTTTTCTTTTCGTTCGGAGCATCTCAAGACTTGGTCATGTTTCATTCAGATGTGGATTGAAGACCAGATGATGTTGATTATATATGTTGTAGAACCAGACCACTTGCAAAGAGCAACAGCAAGACAATATTTTGGCTTTAAGAACCTGAAATCGTGTTCTTGTATCTCACTTCTCATCTTCAATTTCAATGCAGAGGATGGAAAAAAATCTCGTCTCGAAGGAAACTCTTTGGGGTTTGATAGGTAGGTTGAAATAATTAAACATTTCAAAATGCCGTCAAACAATTGGTTTCAGGCTACAAGGACATACTTGAGGATCAGAGAAAGGACTGAAGTAGAACAAAAGTTTAGATGTTCGTTGGAACTACATGAGAGACAGGTAAGAGTATGACAGAGGAAAAGATCCATTGACTATACGAGATGGTGGGGAAACAACTATTGAACCCAAACAAAGAACAGGAATGATTGTCTCGAGTGATAATCTCTCGCTATTGCTCCAAAGGCAAAATATTGACCTCTGAAGAGTTGTCTGCACTGAGGAGCGGTGTGGTAAGGTTGATCGCAGTTCCAGGGACTTCGGATGTAAAACAGGTTCCATTGATTTCGATCCCATCACCGACCTATGCATGTAAAAATCATGTCCAGACAAAACGGTTTAACATTCGATGAGAATGTTCAAATCATTAGGAACAATGGCTACAAACCTTGAGTTTGGCTAATTTGCTTTCAGCGCGTTCAAGCTTTTGCTTATGATCGGCAATTTTAGCTTCAAGATTTGCTATTTTCTCAGAGGTAGTCGCATTCGGAGAGAGAGGTGGCAGGTCTTTGGGGCCCATTGGTGGGGGTGGGATGTTTGTACTGCCGTTGACAGAGCCATTGCCGTGGCTAGAGAGGATAGGTAGTTTGGTCGAATTGCCCATGGAGGTCCCCTTCAAGGTACCTGGGGGTAGTGACGTGTTGTTCAACGAGGGATCGGCGTCTGCGCTACCGTTAGTGCCGTTTCCAGAAATAACATTGAGGGTTTCTCTAGCCATGTTATCACCTCGAGTCTGTAATCAGAAAACTGATTAGCGACGGACTATTATAGATTCTGATAGATTAAAATAGAGGTTCACACGACTACTGACCAGCAAGGATCTAGATCCGGTGGTAGAACCATGAACAGCTGAAGCGCCGAGCGAAGCTACAAGGGTGATCAAGGCGAACTTCATTTTGAAAGTTTGTAAAGGCGCACGTAAAGATAGACTCAGGAATTGGTATAAGTAAGAAAGATGATGACTATCTGTTTGAAATGAAGTATATACAATATACAAGCAAGGAAGAGTTCAGTGTGCTATGTTTAATGCAAGTCGATGCAGATGGGTCGAAAGAAATCGGGATAGGAAGAGTGAGCTCTTCATAAATGTTCAAAGAGTCAGACGCAATGGTCAAATTGACAGAGGCAAGGACGGTCTATCCTAAGGATAGGAAGCAGAGAAAGCCAAAGAATGATATCCAATTTCAACAGTTGTCCGATCAAGAAAGGGTCTGCTTAGCTGTGGCGAGCATATCAAATTCTCATCACGTTTACCTTGCTAGGAATGCCAACAAGTGACGATACCTGACCAAGGCAAGATAAAGAACGGTGATCATGAAGGATTCGCTGCTATCTCCGATGAGCTCGCCGCCCGCGCCGCGCCAGGGTCGCTACAGCCAAAAAGCACAGCAGAAAATTGAATGAGTCAGTATCAATTCGAGAGCCAGTTTCTTCATAGCTGGAAAGGACAGCCTTGAGAATGTTAACATATCTCTGGATCGTTTGGGTGTTGCATAGCATGTAGCTGATTGGTATTTTGAAGCTTGTCTTGCCTACGATGTTACGATGTCGCTAACGCCCAAACTTGGTTGTTTCCACCACATCCTGGCCCCTTGGAATGACAAGGTGGAGAGCTCGTAGAACAACATGATTCATCCAATCAACAGCCTGCTACATAGTTAAAGACTTCCTAATGAATCAATGAGCATATCCAATCCATCAAATTCAGTAAATTCAGGTGTAATATTTTCCTTCTTACATCTTCCGAGACTTTCATCTCGATGTTGGTAACTTGTTATTAACACAGGGGAATGGGAAAGTTGGACGAGTATTATATGTATACTGACGGGCCGGATTTCTACTATATCTTTGATCAACAGTGATGACATCATGGCTGTTGACCACTTTTATTTCCAACTTTCCCATTGCTGTTTACCGTCGCCACTTCCTGATTTTTCTATATCTCTTTCTTACATTCTCATTATCAAGTTTATTATCTTTTTTGGTAAATCTAAAAAGGTTCTTAAAAAGAATAAAATCTCGAATTCTTTAATCATATCATTTTTTAAAAAAAATAAAAGCTAAATGAGTGATGTCAGCTCTTTCGATTATGACGCTGCTAAAGTGGTCTCAGACAAATTGGCTGCCCTGTCTTCCGCATATGAAGAAGAGGGTGGTTCCAATAGTAAAACCATGGCAGAGGTTCGATCTCTATATTCCGAGATCGTTCCTTACGACAGCCCTAATTGGTACCTTAATTGGTCAAAGTTCGCTTCAGAACTTATCGACGCCGATAAATCTAATGATCGTCCGGTCCATAAAAACGAAGGGCCTATTCCGACCAGGCCAGTTAGATCAAATGAAGATCCGGTATACGTCTTCGATTTGGCTTCTAATCCAAAGTTTCCGGAGGATTCAGTCGCTAGAAGAGAGAAGTCTAATCAACATAGAGATAGTCAATCTCCGCAGGTATATATTCTTACCCAAAAGGAGATTGATATGGCTCAAATCGCAAGGGATTTGCTGGATGCGGAACTTGCTCGAGAAGAAGGAAGGTCTCAGCGTTCGAAATCTTCTCCTCCTTCTCTTCAAAAGAAAAATTCTAAGAGAACTAGAGATAGTAAAACAGACATTGATTCGGATGATTCGGAGGACTCAGAGGATAGATCAGCAGCCAAGAATTCAAAGAAATGGGACTGGTCTTCCAGGGCTGTTTCGGGTCCTTTTTCAGAGCCTCTTACACTCCGGGTGCTATCAGGTTCGCTCGTGCAAAAAAGGGTTATGCAGGAAGTCTTTCTCAGGCGGTCAATGGTTTTAATAGATCAGTTAGACCATCAGATTTTCCAAAAACTTTATCAAAAGAACTTTTGGAAGGTGAATATATCGACCTTCGACGTATTAAAGGAGAATATTTGGCAAAACAAAAAGGATATGAAGCCCCTCTTACCTTGGCAGGTCGTGACAGGAGACTGTCTTTGGAGAATAAGGCTTTATCTGAAAGATTGTTGGATGCTCAAGAATGGTTTTATTATTTTGATATCTTGCAAAGAACTTATCAAGAAGCTTTTCCAAGCTGCTATCAAGATTTCCTCGAATACTCTAAATTCATCAAGAATTTGTTCATGTCTGATGGTACTAAGGCGGATTGGACTTGTGTGGCTTCTTACGATGCTGCTCTCCGCCGTAATTTTGCTGAAAGGGGTAATCTGTCATTTGGGGATTACAACCATCGAGAAGTTTCAACTTTGTATCAGAAGTATATGTCGAAAGCTTTCGAAATTCAACATCATCAACCAGAAGCTTCGACTAGTTCTCGTCCTTTTCAAAGTTCTTCTAAGCAGAAGTCTTTTCCACGTTTGCAACTGGATCATAAATCAGAAAGCTCTCCGTTATATTATAACCATCTTTATAAATACAAGAATGGATTGGGGGTTAAGGATACTAGGAATATGCGGGAGGAAGAGACTTATTGTTTCACATATAATCTCGGTTTCTGCAGGCTTGGTCCTAAATGTTCCCGATTGCACCGATGTAACGTCGAAGGTTGTCGAGACGGACATGCAGGAGTTGATCATAAAGCCTGAAGGAGATATTCCATCTTTCTTCGGGTTGGTTTCTCTGTTTTCAAATTTATTTTTCTAGTTCTTGGGTTTGGTTAGTTTAACTGACAGTTTGTTGTTTATACTAGTTCAACAAAAGATTCGGATAAACTTATTTTGGACGAAGATTCTTCTCATAAGTTTAAGAGGGGTTACATTTGGGATGGAGTTAACGATCGTGGATGTTCTCCTGCAATCGAATCAAGCTTATCCGCGAGGCCATTCCCAGATGCACCTCCTTTAGAAGAAGATGTTGATGCGGCGTTTGCCTTGAAACAGTACCATTATTTATTTAAAATTAATACTCCGATTAACGTGGATCGCTTGGAGTCTATGTTAATCAATCATCCGAATAGACCGTTTGTAGATTCAGTCTTGAAGGGTTTGCGAATTGGGTTTTGGCCAAGTTCATCTTTACCATCTTCAGAGGTTATAGATGGTCCAAATCATTCTTCTTGTGAGGACCACAAAGAAATACTGAAGAGTCAATGCCAAGAAGAGATCGACAAAGGACGATATTCGCAAGAATTTTCGACTCTTCTTCCCGGAATGAAGGTTATTCCATTATTGATGGTTTCAAAGAAAGATTCGGTGAAGATGCGCGTATGTTCTAACATGAGCGCTGGCCGTCCTTCTCCTAATGATCTGATTGATAAAGACAATATCGCGGTTACTTATGATACTTTGAAGAGTTTTGTTCCATATATGTTAGACATGAAAGAAGATGGCGATGATTTATTGTTATGGAAATCGGATGTGGAAACGGCATTTAGGATCATTCCACTTCATAAACAGTATCAGTTACGACAAATTATGCGGATTGAAGATAAGAAGAGAATTGATTTTAACCTAACTTTTGGATCTTCCGCTTCTCCACATATTTGGTGTGGTGTGTTTTCGTTAGTTCTTTGGGTAGCTGAATTCAAGTTTGGCATCAAGAAGATGAACAACATGATGGATGATGTCTGGGGTGTTTGTAGGAAGAATGAATGCATCCATTCCCTTCTACGTTCGAGGGGTGGTTAAATTATATTATTTATTTCAAACTAAATACATATTATCATAATTAAGTACATTTATGATTGAAATAAATGACTCCTACTGGCTGGATGACTTTACGAGTCTCCTTGTGTACGCATTAGGATTATGCGTGTGGGTTAAGGAACTCAACCCCATTTATCTCTTTAGCCAAACTAGCCTTAACTTGCTAGAATAGTCTATGAGACCCTATGGGGCTTTGTACCGACACAAGAGGACAAGAGCCCTGGAAAAGAAACAGGAGGGGTTAGCGTAAACCCCGTACTAAAGAACCTTTTACCTTTTCCGTCGAATAAGTACCAGGGAGGGTGGGAGGACCGAAAAAGAGGGAAAATGGAACAAAAGAAGGGAATGAAGCTTCTATGAGAAGAAGCTGATAGAAATCTAAAGGCAGGAGAGAGAGGAGAATAAATGACCAGGGGGAAAGATATCACCGGGCTCAAGGCATTCTCTTTATTAGGGAGAATGTCTCAGATTCTCATCAGCTTAGCAGGACGCGATCTCTCTGTCCTGTCAAGCTTTCATTATATCCAGCGTGCGTCCTAGCCGCTAGCTGGTCTGCTCTCCAATGCCTCCCATGTATCTTCGAGTGCATGGACCAAACGCAACCTCCTTCGTGCCTCATACGGGTACTACCCATCCATTCCCTTCTACGTTCGAGGGGTGGTTAAATTATATTATTTATTTCAAACTAAATACATATTATCATAATTAAGTACATTTATGATTGAAATAAATGACTCCTACTGGCTGGATGACTTTACGAGTCTCCTTGTGTACGCATTAGGATTATGCGTGTGGGTTAAGGAACTCAACCCCATTTATCTCTTTAGCCAAACTAGCCTTAACTTGCTAGAATAGTCTATGAGACCCTATGGGGCTTTGTACCGACACAAGAGGACAAGAGCCCTGGAAAAGAAACAGGAGGGGTTAGCGTAAACCCAATGCTCAGATTTATTCAAAGCCTGAGCCCTGCGCTAAACCCACTCTGCGAAGAAATTCCTGTCCCTGCGTGTACTCTCCTTAACCATTAAGATACTTGAGGAGCGCCGTTGTCTTTGACACCTCCTCCGCAGAATATTCCCTGAGGTATAACTTATAGCAATCCGACGTCCATCTGCCTAGGCGTCGTATGTCTTCGTGTGGCACTCCTAGGGCCGCTCGAAACGAAGCTCCTCCAACTCTAAAGGAATGCCCAGAGAGGCCGAGCCACCCATGCTCTGCCCAAACTTTCGTACACTTGCTAACGAGAAGAGACCGTGTGAGGTTTATTCGAACATCCGCGTGATAGCCGAAGAGGGAGTCTTCTGGCGACGAGATTGTCAACAGGCGTCTACGAACCGCTTGTACTGGACACAGCACATTTGGTTGAGGGTTGAGAAGCACCATCTGAGCGATCCCTGCTTTCGCTGTCTTCGCTCCCCGTACCGCCAGTGACACACTCGCCGCAGGCGAGTGACTGAGGACGTCATTACAGAGTACTGAGTTCAGCCAAGAAGGACGGCCGGTTCGGTTGGTGTAGGTTATCTCTGCCAACCGCATCATACCCCAGAAGGCCACAAGCACACAGTCGAGACAGGCCTTATCTTCCTCCGAGCCTCCAACCCATGAATGATATAGCATCAAAAGGTGCTCTAGAGTTACTGCTGGCTTGAGAGATCTTGCTGGTGTTAAAGCGTCCTGCCTGCTACTCGCCTTAAGGAGCAACTTCACCCGCTCCCCTGAGACGTGGGGGTACGGCTTGTCATGATAATTGTGCCAGGCTTGAAGAGCAAAGAGGTATTTCGCCAAGGTCTTCGCCGTTACATCCTGATCTTTCGGACCTCCCTCCGATCTTCCAGCCCAGAAGCAAAAGTCGTAGATGTCCAAGGGACATGCTGGCAACGACCAAGGGTCCTTGCCCGACGCTTCTAAAAATCGTTTAAATTTCTTGACCCCCGCGTTGTAACTGAGAAGGGTACTGTCTCGCCATCCTCTCAATAAGTGAAGTTGTAACTCGCTTGGTGTTGCCTCGTTTGTCCCGGTTGAGAGGAAAGCTTTCAAGCGAGGCAAGGGGATTGGATCTGCCATCTTCAGTGGATCCGTCAGTTTTAAGAATGTACTGAGTGTCAAGTCTCGTTTTACTTACCAGCGTGCGATTGAAGGAGGGAGTACTAAATCAAATCACTTCTTTTGTGGACTATCAGATCAACACAGGCACTCGATATATACGTATGGGAAATGCATTTCATGGTAAGACCTTGTGCCTGAATTTCTCAGACATTTGGCATCTCTCCCTATGTTCTATCATATCGATACAATTCAAGAGATACCATCTAGCGTAACTTCAGATTCTACAAAGTTCATCTTTAAATCATCTGGAAGGCACAGGGGAAAGCGGTCTACCTCCTTACAATGGCCCTTCCAACCTCTCGACAACTTATCTGCATCGTTTTCTTCAGAAGTAACCCGCTTCGCATGTATATCTATCTGATAACGTATGAGTAAATGTTGTATAATCTTCCATTCCTCGTTCACCGCTTTATTCTTCGACTTCCTATTTGTCACTGCCGCTTGCGCTGTAGTATTATCTGTCCATACTACTAAATTTCTCCCTGATTTGTTTCCCATACCAATCACCATCAGCAGTCCAATCCTTATTGCCACAGTCTCTAAATAGTTAATATGTTTCCGTTCATCTACTTCCGTTTCCCAGTGTTTTGTTGTTCTAAATTGCGTCCACTTCTCTCCTACAAGAACACCTATTCCATACGAGGTAGAAGCATCTCCTACCCAAGCTATATCTACCGGATCTGGACTTGTTATTAGACGCAAATGCTTGAATGAATGTAGAGTTTCCTTCCAGAATAGCAAGTCTTCTCTTACATCTTCTGTTAACACTCTCTTTGCCATCCTATTATGCCAATCATTTTTCATTCGATACAGACCACACAGGTAGCACTTTAATTGGGGTAAGAGATACGACACATGCGTTAGTCTGCCTACAAAGATCTCTATTTGATTATAAGAGAAATTCGACCCGTTGAGCATCTCCTCAATTTGTGCTTTCCTTTCTTCTAACTTAGCATCCGGCAGCCTTACTGTTTTGTTCATTCCATTCCATATGAAGCCTATGAATTTTTGCTCGTGTTGGAATTTTGATAATTTTTCTTCATTTGTTTGCACTCCTAATTCTTTTGATCTTCTGACTATATCTTTCATATCTGTCGTTGACTCACACCTTTTAACAAACAAATTATCATCTACCCAACGGAATATCTTCACTATGTCATTTTCATGCTGCATTATCTGTTTCCACGCATCTGCCGGTCTTCCAAATGAACCACAACCTGCAACTCCTCCAAATGTTATCCTGGTATCTAAATATAATTTATTATCAAAATCTTGCACGAACAGATACCTCCATTGAGTCATCAGCGTCGGGATTTGCCTATAAGCCTTTTCCCAGTCAAAAAGACCTAATAACCATAAGTCCTTCGAAGACCTGAAGAAAGTCGACACCGTTGCAAAATCATCCCATGTAGTTTTAAATGCATTTTTGTCAACGAATGAGTTTACTGATGGCACGCCTGGTACATTTCTCGGGTAGGATAAATCATTTATTGGGCGAATTGATCCATCCCCATTCACTACCGCTCCTAAAGGATTTGACCTGAAGAAAGGATAGACTCTTGATACTTCTTCATTCGAGAAAGGTCCATACATTCTTCCTTTCAAAATTTCTTTCTTGATGTTTGAATCTATCTTCTCTGCCACAAGTTTCGCTGATGAATGATTTAGTGGTGTAAAGTAAGATTTTCCTTCTATCGTGTGATACGGGATACCCTGATCAAAACCATTCTCAAAACCTTCAATTACATCTTGGTACTCTCCTAAGATTCCAGCCTTCCTCAAAGCTTCTTTCCATAATGTAATATTCATCTCACATGATACTTTATTAGGCCAGTTCTTAGGTAATGTGATTTTTACCTTCGACTCTTTATCCATTTGGATCGCGAGCTCATCTCTGCTTCATGATACACCAATCACAATCACAAATTGAATTACATAGAACTGCTTCAGTTACATCGACGACTATACATCATTACTCTACAAGAAATCTGATAGATGGGAGAAAACATCGCTGTGGCAGTCTCTGCGGGCAAAAATGACTTACACTGCAGGGCTCTTCGTCTTTGTGGCCGCTATCATGGATGCTTTCTTCTCCGCGAAGTTCGGGTCGAACTTTTCAGGTGGGCCTCTATAAGCCGACCTACCACCCCTTCCAAAACCTCTATTTCCAAATCCTCCTCTTCCACCATAGTTAACAATCGGTTGAGAGTTGCTGTACATGATGTTCGGCTTGTTATAGATTTGTCTGTTCGTGTGGTGTTGTTTGGGTTCCCCATTACGCGGATTCCAACCTTCTCTTTCACCACCCTTCGAGTATGGGTTTTCCATTTTGAAACTCAGCTCATTAAACCTCCTTGCTTCACTATAACAATCTTCTTCGACGTCTTTCCTATGTTTCCTAATGTCCGGAGTTCCTTCCGTGGTCCCGTTGGAGCATTTCATTCGGAAAGCACTGTCTCTGATCTTTACATCATATCGCAGGGCTACCATCCATCCTGATGTATCTCTTATCTTTTCTACATTCTCTTTATGGATTGCTCCCCATTCTGCAAATCTGTTTACGATGATAAGTCAATCTTTGCACATCACTTATATATACTTCTGAATCTCACCTATGCCAGCCATATGGATTCGCAAATGTCTTTAAGAAGTTTCTATAATTTATACACCAGGTACCATAATCCAAAGTTAAGTCATCTGGGTAAGGATACCCCGTATAGTTGTTGTGTTTTACATCATCGGTTTTGACTTTCTTTTCTGTATGATAACTATCTGCCATTGCTTGCCACTCTAGATCGAATATGGTGAGTGGGATAGGCCCTCGAAACTCTTTTATATTCTTATCGAAGTATGGAGTTAATAGCGACGTCGTGGAGCTCGGCACATGACCTGATCATTTCATGTTCATTTATCAATCTTTTGATGTCTTTCATTTCGATTTCTTTTACTTACCTGGCATGAATGTGACTCCGTTTTCAATGAATGGTTTTTCATCATCATTTATCGCTAAGGTGTCAACCTTCGTTGACGAGTCTTTGTCTTCGTCTTGAACCATTACACTCTTAATGATTTTCTCTGTCGACGCCTCTTTTACTTGCGACGGGATTATCATTCTTGAATGTAATCTGAACAAGAAGGACGCTTCTTCCGCGTTTCCTTCAGTTGCTGCTTTCATCGCTCTATTAAGGGTTGCCTGCTTGTCGGCTATCAGTTGCCTCTCCTCTGTTTCTTGGTCTTCTACAATCACTTCGTTCGCTCCTTTTGGAATGGAGCTACCCAAGGTTTGCAAATAGCCTTTGTTTTATAGAAGGTTTTGATTAGCTGACGTTACTCCCATCATTTGTCATCGTATTCTGACTTACTAGAATCTTTGATCGGGATCGGATTCTCTCGTCTCTCTCCTTCAGCCGTCTTGTCTTTAGCAATCGCTGGACTATTCTCTTTATCAACTACGTCTTTGGCAGGGGCAATTGCCGGACTAGTTTCGTTCACTGAATCAATCGAGCTGTCGATTTGTGCTACGGATGTGTCTTTAGCGTTAGCTGGACCACCGAGGTTTCCCGTTAACATACTTGCTACTGTTCCATTTTCTGTTACAGCATCTATAGTTCTTTTCTGTCCTCTTGTAGTCATATTTATTGTAGTTAGATTGTGAAGTTTTGAAGCTTATGAATGTTTTAGTGAGTGTGTGAATATTATTTAAGAAGAACCGAAAAAGAGGGAAAATGGAACAAAAGAAGGGAATGAAGCTTCTATGAGAAGAAGCTGATAGAAATCTAAAGGCAGGAGAGAGAGGAGAATAAATGACCAGGGGGAAAGATATCACCGGGCTCAAGGCATTCTCTTTATTAGGGAGAATGTCTCAGATTCTCATCAGCTTAGCAGGACGCGATCTCTCTGTCCTGTCAAGCTTTCATTATATCCAGCGTGCGTCCTAGCCGCTAGCTGGTCTGCTCTCCAATGCCTCCCATGTATCTTCGAGTGCATGGACCAAACGCAACCTCCTTCGTGCCTCATACGGGTACTACCCATTAAATTTAAAGATCATATGATTCCTTCTCCGCAAGCTAAATTGTTATATTTATTTGATTTTTTGGGTATTCCATGGGTTTGGAAAAAACAGATTTTTGGTCCTGTTATCGAAATTATAGGTCATGTGGTCGATGCGGATAAGATGGTCATGTTCTTACACAAAGACAAGAAGAAGAAATTGCTTAAAGTCATTGAAGATTTTGTTTCAAAACCTAAACATCAATTAAAAGGTTGGCAAGAATTGTTGGGTCATGCGTCTTGGGCGTGTACTTCAATGCCTTGGGGTAGATACGCTCTTCAAAGTTTATATGAAAAGACGGCGGGGAAGTATAAGAAATATCTTCAAATTCCTTTGAACAAGGAAAATCAAGATGATTTGAGATGGATTTTAAATTATTTCAAACTTTCAGATGGCGTTCGATTTCTCAAATCTTCAAGATGGGGATTGAAAGATGCTGATGCGGTGTTTTTCTCAGACGCTTGCATGTCAGGTGTAGGTGTATGGGAACCCAGTTCTCGTATTGGTCGATTTTCAGTGCTTCCTCCTCCGACTCGAAACATTTACTGGGCGGAACTTTTAGGGGTAATCTGTGCGATTGATTTTGGGATCATGCAAAATGCAAAACGGATTTTTATTCACTCTGACTCAAAATTAGTCTGTGATTTATTTAATTCTCATTCCCCTAACAAGATCGTGAGACCTTTATTTAGATATTGTGTGTCTCAGTTGCTAGGTGCTGACGCTGATGTAAAGGTTATGCACATATCAAAGAATTTTAATGAAGCTGCTGACAATTTATCTCGTCAGGATTTCAACATCTCAGATTTTCAATTATCAGCATTACAGAAGAAAATCAATGCAGTCTCGGTTCTTCACTTTCAGGTCAACCCAAAATTAGCTTCTGGTGGAACAGAAGAAAATCTCTTCGTCAATAATTTTTATTCTGGTTCTACTTCATGGGTAAATCCAAAAAGAAGAAAGCGGTCTTGAACATCTCCTTGGATGATTTAAGAATCCTTTCTAATGAAGACCGACGTTCGACTATTTCAAAAGTTTCTTTAGCCAAATATAAATCGGGTTTTAAAAGTTTTGCTAACTTTTGCAAGAAATTTAATCTATTCTGTGTTCCGAATTCCTCAAATTTATGTGATTTTGTCTCTTATTCTAGCCGCATCATCTCTCCAAGATCAGTTCAAGCC
The DNA here is from genome assembly GCA_022264835.1 of Melampsora americana. NCBI lineage: Eukaryota > Fungi > Basidiomycota > Pucciniomycetes > Pucciniales > Melampsoraceae > Melampsora > Melampsora americana. The sequence continues at coordinate 234,963 of JAIFHY010000001.1, read as the reverse complement.
TATTTAGTTGGTATAGCTCATATTTTTAAATTAAATTTTCCGTTGGTCCGTTGTGAAACAAGACATCAAGACGTCATCGACACTATGAAACATTGTTTGAAAAATTTCTCAAAACCAGTCACAAGAAAGAAAGCTTTATCATTGATTCAAATTGAAGAGGTTGTCAAAAAGTCTTCATCATCTCATGATGATAAATTGTTTCTTGCTATGCTAGGTATTGGGTTTGGGGGTCTTCATAGGCTGGGGGAACTTACCGTTCCAGATTCTAATAAACTTTTGGATGAAAGAAAAATTATCTTACGCTGTTCACTTCAATTTTCAGAATGTCGGAAATTCATTCAATATCATCTTCCCTATTCTAAAAGCGACACATCGTGCCTTGGGGCTCCGGTTATCATCCAACATTTTGAAAATACGACCGCTTGTCCAATCAAACTTATCAAGTCTTATCTGCGCTCTCGAGATACAAATTTTATCTCTTCTTCAGAACTATTCATTACGTCAGAAGGTCTTCCGCCTTCGCGCTCTTGGTTCCTTAACAAATTCCACCTTTATTTCGACAATTCTTTTTCGGGTCACTCGTTACGTTCTGGTGGTGCCACTGCTCTCGCGCAGGCTGGCGCCACGATGGATTATATTAAAAGCGCAGGTCGTTGGTCCTCGGACGCTTTCTTAATTTACGTTCGAGGTCACGCTGCTCTCCGTTTACCTGAGAATCAAAATCATGTCATTGGACATGCTTCTCATGTGGGTTCAAAGGTTGTTTTTAAATAAGTAAGTTGTTGGTTTGTATTCTTTTAGAACTGGTCAATAGGTTTTTGCCTTTATTCAGTTCTTATTTAGTTAATGGCATGATGCCTTACATTTGCTTAATGATCTTTTTTGTTTGGGTTAATGGCATTTCTGTCTTTGTGTATTTGAGACACCGCCAAGATTTTCTTGTTAATAAAAAGAAGTTTAGATATAAAGAAGAAAGAAAAAATATATTTTTTCTTCTTTTTTCTTTCTTTGTTTCTGCGGTTCAAACATATCAGGTTAAAATTCTTTACTAACAATTGTTTCTTTTCCTCTCCTTCTTCACCACTCTTTTGGTACGCTGTTAGGCGGGCGGAGAGGTCGAGTTTGTAGTCATTTATGTAATTTTATTCCCTTGGCTTACGCCTTGGGTTTCGCACCAAACATCAGGTTTAGTATTTTTTATACCATTCTGATGTAAGTTTAATTATACCATTTCAGGTTGTTCTTTTTACGAAGCCTGTACTATGCCCGGATCGGCCTGGCCCACTGAACTTTGTGCTCTTGCCGGACTAGGGCTATGGCCCGGCTCTGGGAGCTCAAGGCTTGCCTTGGGGCCGGGACAGGCCCTTGTTAGACCCGAGGACCTTGCCAAGTTAACTTGGGTCAATCAAGGCACACCCTGAATATCAGGACTCAGGGCTTATAGGCTTAATTGTAGGCACTAAGATTGGACTTTTGTTTCAATTTGAGGCAAAAGACACTTGGTTTTGGTTCCTACAGTCCTACTCAGGCCTAGACTTAATTTTAGGAGGTGGAATGGGGATAACAGCAGACTTGTATTTCAACTTTGATGATATCGGGGCCATGTTACAATAGTTACTTTACACCCCCTTCGGCAACGCACATGTGACATGTGGGACCCACCAAAAAGTCCCACACATTCTCGGTCCCATGTGCGACCGAGATTTGGCATTCGGTAAACCCGGATGTGTCAAAAGTCCCACACCGATTTTTGCCCATATGGGCAAAAATCGGTCCCATTCTTGACTACTCCAAAAAGGCGTATTTTTTTTGGTCATATGGGACCTCAACCCATCAAGGTGAGTCCATTTACTTGTATTTTTTTTTCCTCTTCAATCAAATCTCCCCTCTCTAATGATTTTTTTTGTTTCTCTTCACACCGACCCCTACTCGACTGCCTTCGATCAACTTCTATTTCGATCGCATTGAATTTCAAATAAAAATTTAAATTCTTTTCTTTCGACTTCAAATTCAAAACGATCATATTTCATATCATTCATTTCATATCATTGATTTCTTTTCATGTTCAATCAATATCAGTAACTCAAGATCATTTCAAAGATATCATAAATTCAAAGGTATATATTCATTTACTTATCAACCTCATCAAGATGCCAACTTCGGACAATGGAACCCAATCGGCTCGAGAAAGTCCGACCGTATTGACTGCATCATTTCAAAAGTGTGAATGGACCGGTGATCAAGAAAGCAAGATGATCGAATTGCTTACCAAGGTCCATCAAAGCAATAAGTCAGTTAAGGGTTTTACTAAAGCGACTTGGGCATCGATTGCAAAGGAGTTGAAGGGAACTGAGGGAGATACTAAGCTCAAGACGGGTGAGATGTGTCTCGCCCATTACAATTCCGTAAGTTCTTTTTTCTTTTTGCTCATTGATCTTTTAAAATGATTTCTATTTTTTTTTCTATTTGTTTCAAGCTTGCCAAAAAGTATCGAGATGCATCGGATCTGTTAAAAAAGAGCGGCGCAGGGTGGAATAGTGAGACCCAGATGGTGGAGCTGCAGCCAGCGATCTGGGAAGAGATGGCCAAAGTCAAGGTAAGTACCTCGCTAAGGTTCATCTCACTGGTTTCTGATGTCCTTCTTTATTCAGACAGGTGTAAATAAAAGATTGGGATGGTTCCGAAGGAACCGTTTCCCTCTCTTCAACGCTGTTGGTTTTCTTGTGGATCCTGGAATGGCCAAAGAACGTAACCGAGTGGACTCGGTTACGTCAGCAACTCACCACGTTGAGGAGAGTGGAAACGATAAGGAGGACAAAACCTCATCAGGTAAATCGATGAGCGACGAAGACACTGACATCGGTAGCCTCGATCAAACTCAACCTGGGCATGCAATTGATTCTGATTTGGAGACAGAGGAACCTACCAGCACTCCTCACGATTTAAATCGTTCTGGAACCAAATCAAAGAAAAACAATCACCTCAAGCACCCTCAAACACCTGAACCAGAAGGCCACCAATCAAGATCAAAATCTCGTAAGCCCTTTCAAAAGCGAGCACGCAAGAGTGCTGCTCAAGCTGGTGAAGACTTCATAGTAGGTATAGATGGTATTACAGATAAGCTCATCAGTCATATGACCAAGGACACCAACGGTTTAGCATCAGGAACATCAGCTCAGCCATACGATTTCCTCACCTCTGCGACTCAAGGATTGTGAAAGCTGGGTTTAACTCAAGCGGAACTGTACAAAGCCATGGATCTTTTGAAGAGTGATGTGGATTATGCTAAATTGTTTGTAGGACTTGAAGAAAAAGAATTGCAAGTGGGTTGGATCAAAGGCAAATTAGCACATAATTAACAATTTGTTTTTCAAACCATTTTTTTTTCAATCATGCTGTGATTTACTTGTAAACAAAGAATTCAACATTTTTTGTCATGTTGTGATACCTATGTTTGTATCTTTTGAGAAGTGAAGTTGAATTTCAATTACAATTTATTATCAAATCAAAGAATTTTAGATAATTTGACTGAGTTTACAATTGAGATAAATATTAATGCTTGAGATTACATTTGAGAGGTATGAAAATTGAGATAAAAAACATTGGCACAGTTGTGATCAACTCGTCAACGATCGCATATGTGATGGTTGGCGAGTTTACCGAATGCCTTTTCATATGTAAGACATTCGGTTACACACACGGTGGAGAAATTTTCTCACCGTGATGCAAAAGTTACATATGTAACTTTTTGCAAAATTTTTTACCGAAGGGGCTGTTATGTACAGTCATTCCCAGAAATGTTGGAAAGATTCCAAATTTCGACTGGAGGTCAAGGACCGTGCGCTGCGCAGTTGAGCAGAGATAATCTTGAACCTTAACCCACATCCATCCCTAACTTAACGTAAAATGAATTCGTTTGTCCCATTCTTTTCCTTTCACTGTCCATCCTTCCTCAATTTCTCAGCTCGATTTTCACTCCAACATCAATTTTATCATTCACTATCATCCCCAAACTAGATTCTCGATGATGGATTCTAGGTGTTAAGGTATAGAAAAGCTCTTGAATATTTTTCAAAGTTGATCCCAGACTGCGGATGGATGTGGGTTAAGGTTCAAGATTCTCTCTGCTCAACTGCGCAGCGCACGGTCCTTGACCTCCAGTCAAAATTTGGAATCTTTCCAACATTTCTGGGAATGACTTTAAATCCCACTTTGGCCTGTTGGTGAGATCTTACTGACCTTGTTTATCCCAGTTTTATATACTTGGACACCCACCAGTTTAGGGCTGCCAAGGTACCAGCAGGGGGTTTGTTGGTAGGCTTGAAGAGGTCAAAGCCCAGACTGTCTGTCATCACAATCTTGCTGGGCAGACTTGGCTGGGTAGGATAGGGTAGGGACCAAGGCCTGGTTGTGACTTGTGCCTATGGGTCCAGAACTTGATTGTACCCCCATATACAATTTATCAGCTGAACCTTTGGTTGTGTGAATTAACTTGCAGAGCAAACCAAAGATCTTTATTGGCAACACTTTGATTTATGCTACAAGGACCAAGGATGATGGCCATGGCCTTTGGAAGGTATGAGATGGAGATCAGTGGTAAAGGAAACCCTGAGCCAGCTATGCTATACTCTGCTAAGATGGTGTATTTTGTAGTGTTGCCCTACTACACATCAAAAATGGGTGCCATCTGTGTAGTGTAGTGTAGTGTAGCAAGCAAAACCACATTAAAAAATCTATGTGCTGGTAGTGCAGCTCTTGTCAAATTCAGCTACACTTCAGGCACTACACCTCCAAAGAAAAAAGAAAATTTTTGACTGCTATGCTTCATTTGTTACCACAATAAAACAGATCCCAAGGATTGGGTAGCATATCAAACATCCCTGCAACACAATTCTAGGATTTTAGTAGCCATGCAGAGCCAAAAAAGCCACTATGCAACCCAGCACAGCACACTACAGTAGTGTACCTTGCACAGGGTTGGTGAACCATCTTCTGTGCATAGTTGTCTTTGAGATGAATGATTGGGAAGGAAGATCTATATGGTCTCAGTTCTTCCAACAACAACTTATGATTACCTGGATGAATCAGTTGATCTCAGCTGACCTTGCCTCTTGGAAACCAGGAGCCTTAGCCCATGGCCACTAGGGTTGATAATTAAAGAGATCTGATAATGATATTTGAAGGTCAAAAGTAAGTATTTTGAAGATCTTCCTGTACATGAGTATCATGATGTGAATGATGAATGAGAAGGATCACAAAGTACAGAAATAAAGGGCTGAAGCTGATTTATTTAGGTACTTTTAAAACCTCAAGCTTTGAAAACCTTATGGTTTTCTTTGGAATTGCTCTGGTTGAGTGAGATAGGTGATGTGTGTTAAGGTGAAAGAAAACTACTCTTCTGAGAAGGAAAAAAAAGGATGAGTAGGTCTCTTGAATGGCTCCCCATGAAAAGAGAAGAAGAAGAAGAATTGGATGAGAAGGTTGAGGATTGATTAGATTAAGAAGATCAACCAAGAAACTTATTCAACAAGTTTCTCAAGCCCAGGACTGAAGGATCCAATCAGGACTTTCAAATCCCATCATTCTACAGTCAAACCCATCAGAAATGGTTTCTGTGAATCATCAATTCTTAAAATGACAGGTTGCCCTTAGAGGTGTCCAAGTTTTTTGAATCATCTATATCTCAGTTTACAACATGCAATCAAAGTGCTCACCATGACTGTTTCACTCCTTGAAGCAGGTGGTCTTGACATTGGATTCAAGGTTGCTTCTACATCCTCTTACCACCACTTTTCTGATGAATGGGTAAATGAACAAAGCTAAAGATTACAAAAAACCTTGCTCTGGTTACATATACTGGTGAGTTTACAAACTCAGCAAAGTTTTTTTTTTTCCTTTTCATTCATAGTGGGGAAGCATAAAAACTTAATTATTTCTTGGATGATCTCTTGTTATTTAAGAGATTTGATTTTTTGAAACAACACTTTAAAATCTTCTTCCTTAATTTTCTTTAGTCTCATGTTTTTAATCTTTTCATTCTATGTACACAAGTTTATTTTTTCAAATTGAGTATGTATCAAAAAAAATCTATAATTGACTTTTTGGATTTCTTTTAACTTGGATTTTTTTTTTCTTTTATGGATTTTTTCCATCTTTGTATCAATCTCAAAACTCATCAATTTGATTTTCTTTTTTTTTTCTTTTTTTTTTGGGGGGGGGGTGTCAGAAAAGTTGAACAAATTTGATTTTCTCTATGGACCATCCTTTTCACCTATTCTGATCTCTGATGAATGAATTCTTCAGATTCTCTTCACTCTTGCATCACATCACATCTCATTCTTGATTCTTGACTTGAGAGTATAGGTTTAGCTTTTTTTTTGTGAATCAAATCTGTTGATTTCTTTTCAATGTTGGATCTATATCAAAGAAAGATCAAGATGGGTTCCCAACAGATCTCTTTCTTTAAGAATCAAGGCTATCTACTAGTACCAGATTCAGTTTGATCTAATGAACTCTTTTGACATCCATTTATGTAGCTTCTTGATAAGCTTGATGTTTTCGTTTGAGTCTTTCTCACATTGATGAGGATTTAGATATGATGTTTTTTCTTGTATTAAAGTTTATCTTTCAAGGTCAAATGATCTTTGAATGGTGTTGATTGATTGTTGTGTTTTGGGTTAAGGTGAAGTTTAATTTGATAGATGATGATGATGAAATCAGTTGAGCAGTAGTGTTTGGATCACAATCTGGGGTGATTGAAAAGGTAAGCTTAAATCAAGACTTCTTTGAAATCAGATTGATATATGTATGATTTTCCTTTACTTTTAAGTTTGAACAGCTGATTGTCTGTCTTTCATCAGCTGATTCGCAATTAAGTAAATAACTTCTTCTTCTTGGTGTGTTTTAAGTAAATTCAATTGGCTTTGTGGCTGTCAAGTTGGATTGTCTGGAGTGTCAAAATCAAAGAAACATTGGTTTCCTGGCGAAGGAGTTCTTAAGTTTGACTGGTCATGTGGTCATGAGTCGATGTCAATCAGATTAGATTATGTTGTAGTAATCCTCTCCGTCTTTGATCTTTTCATTTTCTTTTTCTTTTTCTTTTTAATTTTGAGTTTTCGATTGAATTTAAAGTCTTCTCACTCATCACTCTGCTGAATGAATGAAGTCGATGAATTCATTCCCTCATCCATTTTAAGCAGAAGTCATTGTATTTTCATTCGATTTGAAAAACCTCCTCATTCCCTTCATCAATCTCATTAAACCCTTCAAGTTCTTTGATCAATCTCTCTCTGAATTCTTTACAACAATGTCATCATCTCCCACCAAACCAAATCAAAACCACAATTCATCAAAACAAGATGAAAGCATCGCTCAAGATCAAACTCATCAAACCACCTCATACCCACATCATCATCGATCCTCTTCAATCTTCTCTTCAATCATCTCATTAGCCATCCCACCCAATCAAAACAACTTCAGTCCGACCAACAGTCCATCCTCTTCACTCTTCAGTTCGCCTAACATCCCTACCGGAACGTATTCTCCTACTTCTTCAATCAATCCTAACTCACCTCAAGCCTCTATGAAAGATCCTGAACTCTCTTCATTTCAATCTACCAATCCACGTCGATCTTCAATGTCAGCCTTTGGTTCTCTTACCAATGGCTTTCGTTGGTCTACTGCTCCAAACAGTACCAATCCTATCCCGATCCCTAATTCAAACTCTCCTCAAACTGAGACTGGATCGTCTGATCAAATGATGGGCACAAGCTTACCTACTCGAAAGGTTTCTGGGGGATCTAGCTTCAGAGTCAGTCTCTCTCTCTCTCTCCATCTCCATCTCCTTCACATCCCAAACTAATTCCTGATTGTCTATCACCCAAAGCGACCATTTGAGTTTCCTCATTATTCGAGTGTAACAGAAGAAGAAGAAGCACCTAATGTGAGAAGAGGTAGATCAGGTTCATTGTTTAGTTCATTTGGTGCGAATCCGACTCGAAGCGAATCTGAGAAATTAAAAGAACCGATCCGTCCTAGAAGGAAATTAAGTCCAATGGGTGAACGGGTTCGCGTTTCGATCTTTTCTTTTTTCTTTTTTCCTTTCTCTCCTTTCCTTTGGATTTTCAAACTCATCCTTTAATCTTTCTCTTTTTGATTTCTCATCTGAAGATGTTACGTGATCATCCGTTTTGAATGAAATCCACTTTCAGAATCCAATTCCAATCCAATCCAATCAAAAACGAAACTTTTGATCCTTCAAAGAATCAGATCATCAAAAGAATTGGAATTCAAAGAAGACGAAAAGACCAAAAAAACCCACACCCAACCCGGTTTTCTCTTTGGCTTTTTAACCTTCTCAAGTCATTTTTTTCATTTTTCTCTTTTTCTCTCATTTTCCATCTTTTCTCAAACTCGTTTTTTTTGTCTTAAAATCTAAATGTACAATACATTCAAAAATCTCTTCAAACCTCATGTGTGTGTTTCTCTCTCTCTCTTTTCAATTCAATTTTTGATTTTCTTTAGTTTTTGTTTGTTGTATATCAAATTGTAATCCTAGTTTTTAAATCAAATTTACATTCTAAGAACCCCCCACTCCCCCCCCAAAAAACCAAATACTCATTTTTGTTACATATATATATATATATATATATAAATCTTAACACAAGATTGTAGTAAAACCAAAATGAAGGTTTAATTTATCCTTTGTTTTTTCTTATATCTCAACTTGATTTAAAAAAAAAGAAGTCTTTTTATTTTCAATTTCATTCTTTTTTTTTTATCTTTTCATTTTCATTTTCTTTCTCTTTTATATAATCTTCAATTATGATTTTGGTTTGATCATAAAGTGTTCTCAACAAAACAAAACAAAACAAAACAGATGAAGAGATCTTTTTTTCAAAATTCATAGTGTTCTCAAATCTGTGAATGTGGAAGACTAATTACAGTACTCTCAAAGTCAAAAAGGTAGAATCTACCTTTTTGGAAAACCTAACTTTTTTTGTAAAAAAAAAATTGGCCCCAACCAGAACAAAAAATGAGATTTCCTGTTTTCCACTGCTAATCACCTACAGTAGACTCTGAGAAAACCAATAAACAAAAAAAAATTTGGATCAAATTCATTGGTTTTCACAGAGTATCTGTTTTGTCAATTCTCTGAAGAAAACCAATAAAAATCAAATTGCAGCATAGAGATTGGTGATGACATAGAAATAATTGTATTGTATTGTATCATACACAGTTTCTAAGAACTTTCAGAAAAGAAATTTGTAAGGGTTTGCTGTTTGACAGCTTTGAGCTGGATTAGGCAGTAATGTCTTACTGAGGTCCTGATGGTGCGTTCAAACGCTTTCACTTCATCATTTTCCTCAAAGGCCAGATATTCCAACCTAATCTCTGAAGCTTTGAGAAACTTACAATGAGTTGGTTGAGGGGGTGGTGGTGTTTCTTCAACTGAAACCTTCTCTTTCATATCTTCTTGAACGCTTTCAAAAATCTCTTTGGGTGTCCATTCTTCTGAACCACTTGAATGCTTGCCAATTGGATTCATGAGCTTGGATAGGGACATTGGATTTGAGCTATGGACAAGATTCAAACTTTTAAGACTGTCCAAGTCAGATTTTTAAAGTGCCCCTAGCTTGATCTTAATTATTGGATCCAAATTCAGATCTTCAAGATGGGTGTGATTGTCTTCACTCTTGACCGATCTGTCTGGATTTTGAGCAGAAAGAATTCCAGACTTCTTCCAGTTTGAAATTGTGTTGTCAAAGATTCTAAAATAGCATCCAGTTGATGAATCTTGTAAATCTTGCCAATTGGGATTTGGAGCTCATAACAATCAATTGTATAGTTGATAAATTTGGATTGATAATAACACTTGGAATTGGCAATGATGCCTGCATCAAGTGGCTGAACCTAAGAGGTAAGATTTGGGGCAAAGAATTTGAGACAGATGTTTGTCAAAGGTCTCTCTGGGTTTACAGAGTGACCAGAAAAGTGTTCCACAAGAAGTAATATATTGCAACCCTTCAATTTGAGCTCTTGTTTCCAGGATTCAATCCACTCACAAAAGATCTTGGTCTGCATCCAGGCTTTTGTGTTGTTCCAATAGTAAAAGCCAAGTTGCTTGCCTGTCTTCCTATTAAAGCATGCAGGTTTCTTGGATTTTCCTATGATTAAAGGGCGGCACTTATTGGATCCATCAGCGTTGATTGCAAAAGCATACGTCAGACAACACTTGTCTGAATTGATTCCAGACCTTGCGCTAAAAGCTAAGCCCTTGTCTGGTGGCATTCTACAGAAGGATAAAGTATGTACAACATAAGCAAATTGAAGAAATGTTCAAATCATTTTAACACAGTTGTACCCATAGAACAGGCCAGTCTCGTCCATGTTATGGATATCAGCAAGATCATAGAGATCTGTTATAGCACACACAGGGGACCTCTCTGCAGCAACAGTATCAGCTGAAGCTGAACCAGAGTTGCAATGATGTTTAATGGAACATAAACCCGTTCGGTTTTTGAAACTGGTCAACCAACCCTCAGAGACACAAAGCCGGTCTTTGTCTGGTACCTTGAAGAGGTCAGCAAACCAATTCCACATCTTGCACATCACTGGGCCAGTCAAGACAAGACCCAAGTGTTCAGCCTGAGCAACACCGGGTCAGCAACGTAACAACGCGCTACAAGCACGTTTCAGCGTTCCGTTGCTGATATTTGGCCCGGGTTGCGTTTAACTTGTTGTAGCGTAGCGGTTGAAAAAAAAGTGAAATATGGCCCCCAATGTTGCGTTACTCTCAACCGTAACGCAACAGTCACGTTACACCGCTACCAGGCCACAAGTAGCTTTTTTTTAAATATGCACAAAGAAGTTTCTATATTGTTTGTTTGAATATAAACAGTTAAACAGCACTAAATATTATAAAATAAAAAAGAAAGAGAAGTATAAAAATGAAAAAAAAACAATTAGAAAGAAAAAAAAGTAAAAATGAAGAAATATATTGAGCTGATCAATTCATTACAATGCCCAGCGTTGTCAAAATCCGCACAAGGTCCTTATACTCATTTCCCAGCTCCACACCTTCCCGCATCCATAACCTACTGGAAACCAGTCTCTCGATTGTCCTAGTGATCAGGGATCCACGACTAGACGCACACACATCTGAAGCACAGGAGAATATGTGTTCGGAAGCGCACGATGATCCTGTGCAAGCCAAGTAGTCCATCACCATGAGAGCCAGAATGCGATAATACTTTGAATGCGTCTATTATTTGCACGTTAAATGTCATTTGCCAAATCTCAAAAAGAAAGAGAAGGTACAATAAACATCGAATCGGACTAACCTTCCACCATAAAAGCCCAGATGCAGGGTCCTCCACATTATAATCTTCAGCCTTCATTCTATGAACTCGCTGGAGATAGTTCTTGATGTGATTATCTTCAGGTTGTTGAAGATCAGCTTCATCTTCAGAGTCTTCACAAAAGATTTGGGCTTTCGGTGAGGAAGTCATAGGTGCTTTGCTGTTGTGCAACGAGGTGGGCTTTGGTATGTCCCCAGTAGGATTATCCAATTCATACTGAGTATATAAGCGTCGCAATGTTGCCTCAGCGTTCATAGCAACCGCAGAAAACTCTCCAAACCACTTGATAAAAAATTTAAGTCGAAAGAATGGGTGGAGAAGTGTTGCCATTACAAGAGTTTCGCACGCCAGAGCTTCGTTCATGTACTCAATTGTCTTCTCTTTCATTTTTGCAAGCATTGGGTAAATGGCGTCTGAGGTACTGAGTGGTTTGATTTTCTTCTCAAGAGAATTCCGGAGTTTGAGGTATTGAGGGATAACCATGCATCTGGTAGGTCCATCTCCCTCCATAAGGAGAGTGGTCTTGAGGAAAGGCTGGAATGACATGTAAATGAAAATGTCAGCAAGGAGAAGATGATATGAATGATAAAATTCGTACCTCTAGCTTGGTGTTGATCTTTCTTACTTGGGCCCATTCCGAAGTTGTCATCTTGAGTTCATGGAAATACCCGTGTGGTTTCCTGTTCTTGCGAGCGGGACGATTCTTTGAATGGACCTTGTCCAAGTCATTTCGGCAAAGTTCATTGATTACCTGGACCCAATGTAGAAAGGCAATTAACAAAACATCCATGAGAAACGGTCAAGAGAAAGATTGCTTACCGCTCTGGCCAGCCAGTCTTTGTGCCTACTCTGGTACTTGATGTTCCAGCGAATCCCATAGCCTGCAATCAGGCTACCTGTGAAGCCCTTTTGGGCTGCGACACGCTGGAACTCATTTCGCCAAGGAGCAGATCGAGTGATTCTGCGAGTGATGAAGTCGACCTGTGGGTACAAAAAGGCATTAGTATTTACATCCATTAGAAGATACATAAACAAATAAATAAATCGATTTGATTTGATTTGAAATAACAAACCTTTCGCAATATATAGTCCACGTTGTTTGCCTCTTGACGGTGGGTGGGCTGGACTTCATTTCCAACAGGGGACGATTCGAGTTCCGGGAATCTATCTTCCTCCTCAGCGTCAGCAGCGTTCCACTCAACCTCATCATCCAGATTGGCAACGTCCTCAGCAGGATCTGGTAAGTCAGTATTGATGTCTTGTGGGTCGTGTTCGGGGTCCTCAGCATCGACAATCTGAAATTCTTTGGGTTCTTTGTCCTCGTCTTCCTCAGTTATTGTCCCGATGGAAGGGAAGTGACCTCGGGAAGCTTCCTTTGCCTTGATAGGTGGTGGTGCTTTAACACCAAGTGCCGCCAAACCTGCATTTACAATTAAAGCCAGCTTGTGGCAAAAACAGAAGATGTGCATCTTCTGGGGGTCCCACGTGTATAATAAGTTGTTTTTGGCTAGAAATTGGTTGTGCATTTCTTTAGCCATTGTCTTGTTATTCGATCCTGAATCGGTAGTCTGGCATAGCATGTGTGGTTCCCAAGGATTAAATCAGAATATTGAAAATGTGAAAAAAAGTGGAATACTTATCTTCTGAAATAGACCACGTTTAACCAAGAGGTTAACCATTGGTTCGGCCAACCATGGGCCATGATGATGCCAAGTGACAACCTTCATGGTCAGATGTCGCACTCGATAGGTCCATCTTGCGTCGATATACGTTACAGCGGCTCCAATAAAGGCATGTCGATTACCTTTTGTTGTCCACCCGTCGTGGATCAAGTTGAATTTCGATCTGATGCCCTGTACAATAAAAAAAATCAGTTCAATGTTTTAGAAGTGTTTCCACTTATAGGTTAATGAACTTACCTTTAGTTCAGTGAAAACTTGTTCTTTAAGAGATACATTGATGCTCTTAGCCTCATCAGCAGCCCATCAACGTCCATGAAGGCTAGTGTCTTTTCGAAGGTAGTGAACCATGCCCCGGAGGATCGGATCCTCCAATTGACTCCAAGGTTGAGCGTGTCGGATCAGCCAAAGGGTGGCCATCTGATTGAGTGTCGCATTGTTGAATGCAACATCTTTTGTTGCAACAACGAAAGAATCCAAAGGTCCAGTGGCCTTTGCTGCCGCCTTGCAAGTTTTGGCCACCGAAGGTGGAATACACAGATCTGGTTCTTGCTCCTTAGCTTTGAGTCGACCACTGCTTCCTTTGTTGTTCCTACCTTCCTGGGTGTACCCATCTCTATGTGATTTAAGATTACCTGTCATGTTTGTAAAACTAACCCTGACAGGGTTAGTGTCATCTCTGTGACAGAACCGGCATGGATACGCAATCTTTGGCTTTGAACAATCCTGTTACAATGTCAAAGGTATATTATATTAGTGGTACATATTGAAGAAGAAAAAGAAGTGATAAGAAACAGAACTTACGTCAAAGGGTTCATGAATAGGCGGGAGATAATAAGCTCTAAGTTTTTTAAGATCCTCTCGACCTTCACCGGACTTCTGCTTCTTTACCGCTATAACGTTGTCCTCTGCACCTGAGTCGGCTTGCAAGATAGCTTTGGTTACGTTCTTGCTGACGGACTATTGAGATAAGATAGTAGTCAGCATTTAGAGCCAGGAAGGGAAAAAAAGGGATACTACATACTTTATTGTTATTATTCTGACTCTTTTGTTTGCGTTTCTTCTTGGTCGTTTGAACAGGAGAGCTTTCGTCAGAGTCAGACGAACTTCTGATGACGACCTCCTCCGTGGTACATTTGCGTTTGGTCCTTCGTTCTGCAGGCTCGTCGTCAGAGGTGTCAGGTAAGGTTGTCTTCTTATGCTTAGATCTTGAAGCAACGTGAACTGATTGGACTGATGCGTTGCTATCGATCGAAAGGCGTCGACGAGAGTCTGACCCGGTATTGATCATACCAGGTGTAGACACTTGCTTGCGAGATTGTATTGGTTGTTCTGAGGTAACTGAGGACATGTGTTGTTGTGAGATAGGAGATCGAATAAAGAGAAATAGAATGAAATGAACAAAGAAAAGAAAAGATAGAATTATGATTAGTGTGATAAGAATTGGAATCGAAGAAAAAGTTGGGAATGGAATGAGTGACTGGAAGGAATGACTCACAGCACTCCATACTGATTTTGTACCAAAGGACACGTTGGCCTGACAGGCCTAATCGTGTCCTTCTAGACCATTGAGACCGCATCAGGAAGGAGGTAGGTGTCGAAATGGGGGGGAAGTGTGTTGAAAGCAAGGGATGGGTGTCGAAAAGGGGTGGAAGGTGGTGCATTGGGTGATTGATGATGGAATTTGTCACTCAATCGGTCACCCTTGCTCCTTCAGGCTTGACTGTATCTTGGCCCCGCTAGCAGCAGCAACTGTAGCGGTGCGGGGCGCTACATATGCTGTTACGCTGCGGGTACATAAAAATTTGTTTTCCCGGGGCTCAGTGGCGTTACTGCCCAAGGAGCTACACAATGCCGCAACATTTGGGGCGGTGCGGGGCATACAAAAGAGCAACGCCACGCACCGTAACAGCTACCCGGTGCGTTGCTGACCCGGTGTTGGCCTGAGTCACCCAAGTCTTGAGTGCTTGGGTCACTTGAGGATGCTTGGTCACAGTTATTTTCTTTCATTAAAGACCAATCCCAGAATTGTAATTGGCTCGGAACTTGTTCTCTTCTTTCAACCATTCTGAAAGCCGAGGCTGTCCAAATTGCAGCTCAGGATACAATTCTTTAAATCTTTCTGCAGTCTTACTTTGCTTGCCTCCATTAGCATGATGCCAATCTAGAATCTCAATTTGCTGAGAGAGTGTTGGGTTGACCTTCTTCACAACTTTTGCCTTTTTCTTCTCAACCTTGTTTTTGGTTGATGAGTCTGGGTATGAATTCTCTGTATGTTTACACTTCTCTGAAAACAAAGTTCAACGGTCAACACATTCTTCATTTGAGAAAGCAAGCTCCAGTTGGTTACAATGAAACTCACTGTTCAGTGCTTTTGACATCACTGGATGTGTCTGATCAGCCTTTAGCATCAGCAGCTCCAATGCAGCCTTCTCCTCCTTGTTGAGGTCAATGGCTGCACGAGCAACATCCCCAACTTCTCTGATGTGCTCAACCACCTTCCACTCATCAATAAGGTTTGCTGGGTGATCCATGAACTGTCCTTCAGCTTCAGTAAGTTTCTTTCCTGAGCTCATCAACTCTTTCAAAGGTTCTAAGCAAGCGTCATTCTTGGATTTAAAGGTTTCAAAACCCTTTTCAAAGTGAGAGCTTGTGTATCTTGAAAGGTCCTTGGGAAGCAAGTTGTGTATTAACATATGATTTTGATTGCAAGGTGAAAATGTTGCAATGAACAAGGTTATACTATTAAGTTTGAAAAAAAAAGGTACAAAAAAATCAAAACCACAAGTTGCACAACTTGAACTTATTGGTTTCAAACCTAGGATACCAAAGAAAAAAGTATCACTTATTGGGTTTGACAAGTTTGTCGGTTTTCCAATCAAATTCACCACAAATAAAAAATATTTGACCCAAAAAGTATTGGGGTTTTGAGAGCATTGCTTTTGGCACATATCAGTCATCTCAGAGTCTACTGTACTTTCACCTTTGTACATACATTACCACAAGACACAGGTTTTGGGGTGAAATTAAGGACCAATGAGACCTTAACTGAGGCTTGAAACAAATCCAAGGACAGAGGTAATTGGACACTGACACACAGCATGATTATAAGAAGTGCTGAGTGCATAAGTAGGCACGGGGTCCTCAAAGCCTAGAAGTTTTGTAGTTCTTTTTTCTCCACCAGAAAATCTAGGTTAAAAGAAAGTCAGAATCCACCTTTTAACTTTGAGTACCACTAATGTGGTAAGATTTTTTACACCGTGGGATCTTACACATCACTTAGTTTGATTAAACCCCAAACTCAATTATTCTAATTGGTAAAAAGACTATGGAAGATCAACAAGATCAACAAGTGAGATCTGTTTAAGATTCTCCAAAGTTTCATGTAAGTTTTTACCTGATTGTCTTTTATTGGATTTCCTTGGAAGTCATATGAAATCCTTTTTCACAGATTTGATTGAGGACTACAATTGTAAACTTCAATCAAGGCCCCTGCTATTTGCAGCCCACCCCGGGCCCATATGGGCGCCGTCATCTAGCGCCCACATAGCCATATGGGCGCTATCAATCTTGCAATAGCGCCCATATGCCTTGACAAGGATGTAGCCGCTAGAATATAGCACCCACTTGAAGGCGCTATATTCTGGCACCTACATCCCTTTTGGAGCATATGGGCGCTATATTCTGGCTCCCATATCTCTAGGCACTAGAATTCAGAGCCCGAACATGTTGCCAAATCAGGAAAGAAAAAGAAAATGAAATGTGGTAATTGTGGTGAATCAGGTCATGATAGAAGAAAGTGTAATGTCAAAACAATCAAATCAGATGAAGATGAAGAAGAAGACAATGAAGAAGAAGAAGAAGATGAAGAAGAAGAAGAAGAAGATGATGATGATGATGAAGATGAAGATAAAGATGAAGATGAAGAAAATGATTCTATTGATTCAAATGTTAATGACAGAAATGATTTCCAAGATTCAGATTCAGATGATTTAGTTGATTTTCAAGTTTCAGATTATGTGAATGATTTAAAATTAAATGATGATGAAATACATGAAGCAATGACTTGTGATGAAGAATGTATCAGAGCTCAATACAATACTGAAGAAGAATTTGATTGTCTCAATCATTATCAAGATCCACATTTAATTCAACAATACAAGGATCAATCAATGATATTTGTTAGACCTTACATTACTGATCTCTATGATCCTTGTGGAGATGGAAGAAGTAGCGCCCATACGTCTGAAACTGATATGGGCGCTATAATTCAGCGCCTATATCCTCCCATGGGCGCCGTAATTTAGTGCCCATGTGCAGGTAGGCGCCACAATTTAGCGCCCATATGGGCCCAGGGTGGGCTGCAAATAGCAGGGGCCTCAATCAATCAATCAAGACAACAACATTGTTTGATAAATCAATCTTATCTGATCATCTCCTATGATCATTCCTTTTTGATGAATTCACTTAAAATTTGATGACTTAAACCTTTTGAAAACTTTTCATTTTTGATCAATTGGATGACTTCTTTTTTTCTAAGGAAAAACTTTTTGAAAAAAAGTGATTTGAATGATAAGATCAAAAACCAAATCAAATCAAATCAAAAAAAAACACCTTTTAAACCGTTTAAAAAAATTGAATCTATTCAACTTCAAACTTTAAACATATATATCTGTATGTATGATCAAGCATTTTCCACACACACAAAAAAAAGAAAAAAAAACCTTCTACTAAAGACATAGAATACAATTGAGCAGAAGAAAAGAGAAGAATCCATGAATCAAATGAAAACCCCCAAATAAAGTTCTCTAAAAATGAGATCCAAATACATTTTGAGGGTTTTATAACAATAAGGTTATTTTCTTTTTATGAGTAGAGGAAGAAGAAGAGATATAATTTTGTTTACAACAATCTTTCTTTGTTCAGTTTATAAATATCATTCTAAAGAGAGAGATCAATCAAGGAGATCAAGAAATACAAAACAAAAAAACTAAGGAAAAAAAAGAAAACTCAATCAACTGATTAGAACAAAAACAAGAGATCAATTTTACAAACTAGAATTCAAAATACAATCTATCCTTTTGAAAAAGAAAAGGAAGGAAAACATGGATCTAATTGATTAAAGTCATTCATCCTGTCTCTTCAATGAATCATCATCATCCAATACTTCTCTAATCCGACTTTTGATAAACAAAGAAGCAAACATTAAAGGATGACCAGCTTCATCAATCAAAGGTAAATGTCTATACCCTACAAAGAAAGAAAAAATCCAAATCCAATTGAAGATACACACACAAACACATCAATTTTTCGAAAACTCGAATCTTTGAAAAATCCAAACCGAAAAAAAAAGTCACAAACCAGGTTGAAGTCCATCTAATCCCATCGAAATCCTACCTAATATCTCATCATTCTCTCCAAGTTGATCATCACAAACTAAAATTCTTAAAAAACTCAATTCTAACATTCCTCCTCTCACATCAAATGGGATTTTGAATTTTTCCTAATAAGTTTTGGTAAAGGATTAGAACTTGTGACCAAGGAAAACAAATTCATAAGAGAAGATGTGGATGCAAAAAAAACGCCTCTTACGTCAAAGATCGGGTTTAATCCGTTTCCCCTTGATACAAATCAGAAAAAAAAACGAAAATTAAAATCAATTCAAAGTAAACTGATAGAATAAAATGAATTCAACTTACTTAACAACCTTTGTTCTCCTTTTCATAGAACTAGGTATTTGATTGCTGGTACATGATGAACCAATCACTTGAACTTCTACAAACGCATCTGGTCCACTATCATCCTCTTGAGATCCTGATGATCTAGGTAACTGTTGAGCAGAGATAATCTAACATTCAAGAAAGCGAAAAGAACATCAATAAGGGAATTCAAATCTGTAGACTTCTTCGTACCTCAATTTCAATCTCATACTTGTGTACCCTAGTTGCTGCGTCTTTTTCTTTTCCTTTGACTCTTAAAACTTCAGGTTTTAAAACGTATCCAGCCCTTCCGTTATTCAAATTGAATAACGCCTGATTCAGTTCCATCCCCAAGTCTTGTAAGAATCGCCAATCAAAAGCAAGTTGATGAGTTTCTCTTACGTGACCTTAGGAGAAAGATATGATATTGTCAAAAGCTTGAGATAGACATACCAAAAGTTTGCCAGTTGAAAGCTACCAATTGGATTCCAAGACCCCAAAACCGATGAGGTAAAAAGTTTCCACTAAAGACTCTAGTGGCAGCAGGATAAGCTCTGGTAAGATGAGACCTTGTATGTCCAATTAAATCTTGTGATCCACTTTTCAAAAACTTATTCACTGCCCTTTCACTCAAGGACACGCAGTGTTCAGAATCATACTTGGTAATTTTATTGAATCCCCGTGCTTTGACTCCAATGGTATACACCGCTATATCCGAGAGCGCATGAGTAATGGGCTCACTTGGAAGTTTCCTCATACTTTGACTTGGCGGAGGAGAAAAGGTGGAATCTGGTGGAATCACGGATAGCACTTCGGTTGTTGGAATTTGATCCGCAGTTGAGGTTTGAGGTGGGATGACTTTAGTTGAGATTCGTTTGAACCGATGGCCGAGTCGACTAGAAGCATTTGAAAACACTTTAAGAGAATTCGTGGTTGATCCAACCACAAAGATTTTCATTTCAGATATCTCAATTCTTGGTAGAAAGCATAGATAGGCTTTGTTTGGAGTGGGAACAGACGCGGATTTTTGTTTTTTCTGAGGATCAAGGTTGAAGTTGGGGAAAAGGGAGAGGACTCACTGCGCTTCAGATCTGAGTCTGAACTAGTAGATGATCCGGATGTAGCACTAGTGGTGGTGGTAGCAGAGGCTGGTTGATCAGCTTCGGATGAAAGCTCAGGTAATTGGCCAGACTGATTAAGAGCGGAGGTCGGTTTTTTAGCCTACCATGGTCAAACCATAAAAAAACAAAGGGGTAATTGGTGAGTAGCTTGGACAAAAAAGCAATGTTAAAGACGATGGTGACAAACCTTAATCAAGATCCTGTACATCAGTTGTTGAGGACTAGGTAAAATGCCAGGATCGACACCATCCAATCTTTGGTCTACTAAAGCATCCCCCAGGTGAGCCTTTAACAATTCGGCCAAACGATCTTGTTGCGCTGGTTGACAATGTACTTCCAGTGATAAGATGAGAGGATAAGGTGTGGCGGCAAAGGCGTATTTGGATATTGCTTTCAGCGCTTCGGATACCAGTAACTTGCTAGTCAATGTACGACCATGATAAATGACGGGCTCGCCAGAATCGCCGTCCCAGCAATCGACTGCAAAGGGAGCAAGAAATTGAAGGGTCAGCAAGCCATGAGACCCATACGACTTGCATCAATTACACACGTTCCACACTGCGACATCCTTCCTGCAAAGCTCGGATATAACCCTCAACAGTACTCTCGCCCTTGAGTTGATTTCCAACCAGATAAGTCTGTAAAAATGATGTGTTAGCTTTCAAAGGAGCTCAGATGAAAGACTCGGTCTGGATATATGATGGCTTACATTATGTGAACTTGAAATGAAGTAGTCACAGATTGGATGGGTCATGTCTTGACATACTCGAAGGTGTGCCTCATTGAAAGCCGAGTTGTCAGATGATTGAAGAAAGCTGTTGAACGACTCGACGTTCATGAGCTTAGATCGGGTGGATAGCTCGGGATTGGAATTTGAAGCAGTTTGAACGGGTTCATCAAGAAACTTGGCGTAAATCGATTGTAAGCTAGCTGTTGATAATGGAGACTAATAACAAAAGAATAGAACCAGAGATGAATCATCAGATCAATGTTCAAACATTGCAGAGATGAAAAGAATAGGTAAGATTAATGTGATATAACTAACGCATTGAACAGTTTGCATAAATATGATAAAGTCTTCAACACTCATTGTGTCTTTACCAGAAGTGATCTTTTGAAAGATTGCGTCAAGATCTGTACGCCTCTTGACGAGTTTGACGAATCGTTGAAAGTCAGTAAAGTCCAAATAACCTTTCTGATCTGAATCTGCCATCTATAATATTCAGAAAGGCAATCAGTCAAACATGATTCAAAAATAGACATTAAGAGAGACAGATGAATACATTGAAATTAGCTCTGATCGACGATTCTGGTATAGAGATGTTGAGTCTCCTGCACAAGTCAACTGTCTCTTTGAAATTTAATTTGGGATCGGGGTTGGTGTTAGCCTTGAGAAGAGCAATCAAAGTTGGCCAAAGGGGATTGAAAGATATAGAAGTCAGTAAGCGATGCAACAGTATATAACAAAGTATATGATGGAAAGGTACAGTAAGATGCAAATCACGCACCTCGATCCAATGTTGTTTGAGCCAATAAGCTTGACGTTTACGCATATGATTAAGTCCACCTAATAACTCTCTCCTGAATTCGAGAATACGTTCCAAGGTGAGTTTCCAAGCCAGAAAATCATCAGGTTGAATAGCAAAGAGATGTAGCATCTTATAAGTTGATTTCTTAGAGATGTAGATAATGGTAAACCAAACTGGTTCATATTCAGGATGAATTTTGAATTGTGCTCGATAATATGCTGCGTCTTGACCGAATCGAATCTCACGAATCGATTCAATGTTTACTGTTTTATGTAAGTCAAAAGAGATGAATGACGTAGTCAGTGAAAAGTGTATAAGTTGAATGATTAAAGTTTTGGAATACGATTCAAGAAAAGAGAGTAAATTGATAACTCACATGAACCACCTTTCTTACTCTCCCAAACGATCTGACCACGTTCATGATTTAGAGAGACTTTGATCCTGATAGTCTTTTTAGCTGAGACCTTGACCATTTCAGTACCGAGTTGAAGGATATTGGGAATTTCGACATTGTGCATTAGTGTTGAATCAAATGAATGAATTGAGTGAGAGTTGGATTGAGATGAAGTCGTAGTGGTCGGGTGAGCTTGAAGGTTGTTGTTGTCCATGTTGACTTGATGGTGAAGGAGAAGATGGTAAAGTAGTTTATTCCAACTTCAAACTAACTTTTCTTTATCAGGGCACTGCCTTCAGATTTCAGCAGCATCTTATACAGAATCTAATTTTAACCATCGAACGAGTGTATCAATCAGCGTTCGATTGATTCAACTTCAAAACAATCAAACCTCATTCAAGATCTGATCTTCAATCAAATTCTAAAAATCAAACAAGCTCATCCAACAAAACTACATGCTACATCCAAAGTTCATCAATCAACCATTCTAAACCATCAAGTCAAACCTTGAACCAAAATAATGATACAAACCTAGCAGATGTTATTGACTATTGTGGTACTCAAAACCACTAGGTTCGAGCAACCTATGTCAAAAACCTACTTTATGAATGAACCTAGGTTTTTCTAGAAGTAGGTTTTTTTGATCCCGCTATGCCGGCTGCCGGCATAAAACCTTGTGTGCCAGGTATGTGAGTTTGATGACCAACAAGAGATGTAGGGAGGAGTTCACAAGGTCGGATGCCAGATGGGCTCGAGGTGTTACACGAGGCATGATGGTTAGATTGAGATACCGTAGGACGGCAAAAGTGGGCACAGGGTCCTCAAAGCTGAAAATTAGGTGGCAAAATCCTAGTTTTTTTTTCCCGCAAAAACGAAAACCTTGAAAGTAGGTTTTTGACATAGGTTGCTTGAACCTAGTGGTTTTGAGTACCACATATACTTATACTAATCCAAATAAAATCAAACAAAATCACTTCAAAGGCATCACTTCTATTGGTCAACCCAGGATTTCCAACAGGGTCACTATCACCAATGATCATTCACTCCTCTCTGGCCATCAAGATGAGGAGTATACCCTCATCAAAGCTTTATCATAATTTCTGAAAGCCATAAGATACTTGTCACCTTGTCTCTGAATCAGTTTTGCTGGTCAACAAGTGGATATGATATCCCTTTATGCCTCAAAGGGGATTGGTGTGCACTTCTCAACAAGGGAACACAACCTGGACATGGTGAGTGGTCACAAAACTTGGATAATTGACCTGTCATTTGGAAGTCCCAAGAATTGAATTGATTTTGATTCATCTCTTTCTAGGATTGTTTTTTAAAGCTGTTTCAACAAAGATTGATTTTTTTTTGAAAATTTTGCTGCGGTTCAAAACCCGGGTTTGGTCTCTCTCTTGACTTTGTCTCTCTGCTACTTTGAAAGAATACAGAAAAATCAAAACCTGTAAGTGTGATTTTGCTCTGGTTTTGCCCCGTACGGCGGCAATTTTTTTCAAAGAATGTTGTCAAACTTTCTTGAAATGGTTGTACAGTAAATCCTGTACTATCCAGTATTCTCCAACCCGGTGTGGAAAGCACACCTCAGGCACCCTAAACCGACTGCCCCAAGCAGCTGTACAGAGACTAAACACAGCTGCTTGAGGCAGTGTTCTCGCCTCTCCCGCTCCCTCCCGAAGCTTCCGAAAACGGGGTCCTGAAGCACCCTCAAACTTACACTGACTTACACATATACCTGTCCCACTCACCCACAGCGGAAGTTGAACGGTCCTATCTCAAGTTCCCGCGGTATTGGGCCCGGTGCATATCGGGCATTGATTGGCGCGAGTCCAGACTATCACCGCTTGGCCTTGACAATATCTCCTTTATAGTTGACACCACTTCCCCCTCCATCCACTTCTTTACACTCCATCCACTTCACGCTCTTCTGCCCAAGTATTCTCAGTTTTCCTACTTATTATCCTAGCTCAACACTAGACTAACTTGATCATGACACGCAGGAACCCCCTCTTCTCACAAACCTTGAATATCGGAAGCTCTCAATCTGCACAAAGTCAAAATCGAAATAGCAATCAAGTTCGACAACAGGCAGCACCATTTACAGAAGAGCAAGCCAAAAAGGTGGCCGTGATGCTTGGTCACATCCCTTCTACCGACCCCGCACCAGCCGAACCCCCGGTGTGGTGATCAGAATGGTCCGAATAAAATTTATTTTTTATTTTCAAATTTTATTTTTATTTTTCTCTATTTTATTATTAATTTTTTTAATTTTTTTTAATTTATTCATTTATTTATTTATTTATTTATTCTAGAAAAATTACTTCATATTAATTAATTATGAATTTTATTTTTTTATAAATTATATTTTTTATTTTTATTTACTATTTATTTTATATTCATTTAATCTATTTTCATAATTTTAATTTTATCTATTTTATTTTTTATTTTATTTCATTTTTTACATCTCAAAATTATTTTGTTTTTTATATTTACAAATTTATATTTATTTTATTAAATTTATTAAATTTATTTTTATTTTTATTTTTATTTTTATTTTTTCTTTAATTTAATTTAATTAATTTTTATTGAATTTATTTTTAATTTTTAATTTTTATTTTATGGGTTATGAGATATGTGTTATGTGGTAATGGAGGAATTGAGGTAAAAAGTCGAAATTATGGGTTTTTGGGTGTAGTGTAGTGATATGTAATATGGGGTTATGACATGTGTACAGGTTTGAAGTTGAAATTTCGAAATTATGGGGTTTAACATGGGTGACTAATTTATTTATGGATTTGAGGAGTTATACAGTAGATTATGGGTTCTTTGGTTATGGGTTTAAATGAGGCTAAATTTCGAAAATTGAAGATATGGATACATTGGGGCATGAGTGGTAAACTGGGGGTGGTAAACTGAAATGGGAATAGGGTCTGGCATGATACAAAGACACTTTCAAATGATTCACAAACCACATGGTTGGAAACATAAGGTCTTCATATGGAATTGGTCAATTCGAAACTTGGAAATCATTTTCGAAATCTGAGAAAGTTGCATTTTCAATCATAATGATGTAATTCAAGAGTACCACAGCACACTTCAAGGGTAGATAAAGGTTGGGGTAGATTCTACTGGCGCATGTGACCATCCAAAATTAATTTATTCATCATACTCATCATTATTAGTGGTACTATCAAGTGGTAAACTGGGTAAATCCCAATTTCGAAGATTTTGGCCTATTTTCAATTGCTTTTTTAGGGTACAACCATTGAAGATACAAACTAGCTTGGCTGAGCAAAGTTGTAGAGCGTGAAATTCTCTTCATTTCTGTCTCTTCAGAATTTTTTTATGGTCCCTCAATTCAATTTTATTTCAGATTTCAGGGTAAATTGGTGGAATATCAGGTTTTTGTGATAAACAGCTAAGTATTAGTGTGAACTGTGTGCTTGAAAATTTGTCAATGATCAATGTGTGTGCGCTGAATATGTGTATTAATTTTAATTTGGGGGTTGATAAGGAGTATCTTTGTGAAAAAGTTAGTTGAAGTGGAATTTCGAGTTTGGGGGTTGATTTTTGTCACATTTCTTTTTGTGTGTGCTCTTATTTTTTCTTATATACATTGGTATCTTTTGAAGGGACTTTTGTCCCTCTTTTAATTAGCAAAAATTATTATTAGAATATTAGAATAAGTTGTATCTTTTATTATTATCATTCAGGTAACAACTAGTGAAAGTTGGAATTTTATAATAGTTAGACCCTTATTTCTCTTTTAATTAATTTCTAGTTGAGTGGGTACTCATTTGCTCATTGGTTTTGGTGCCTGAGTGCGCCTATAAAGTGTTATTATTGAAATTATTGTCCTCAATCAGCCTGGTTTTTATTAATCCAAAGACTTGTAGGTCTTAAATTTAATTCATTGTAATCAAAGTCCCTGTTTAAGAAGGGCATTTCTTTTTGTTTGAAGTCTTTCCACTCACCATTCCAAGACTTATTCTTATTCTTGTGTGTGTGTTTCTTGTTCTACACTTCATTCTTCCCCTTCTTGGCTCTGCTTTCAGCCTGTTCTGAAAGAGTTCTACACCGGCGGAACCAACAAATGAAGACATTGAAGATCAAGATGAACTGATCAATCAATACCTCCCAGTGGACGACGATTCCCTCATGCATGAAACCGCTTTTGATCACTTCGCTAAACAATGTCGAGGCTGGGAGTACGCTGAAAAGCAAAAAAAGATTGCAAATGATCTGGGATGGAC
This sequence comes from Melampsora americana, assembly GCA_022264835.1. Classification (NCBI taxonomy): domain Eukaryota; kingdom Fungi; phylum Basidiomycota; class Pucciniomycetes; order Pucciniales; family Melampsoraceae; genus Melampsora; species Melampsora americana. The sequence goes on along the minus strand of JAIFHY010000001.1, from coordinate 208,925 downwards.
TTGCAGGAAATCTGACGGCTACTTATCTACATTGCCAACACCGTTTGATGAATTGGACACAAGGTGAAGTCGTACAAGTATGGAGGCATGATATCAAAGCCAATGCCCCTTGGCCTGAGGTACTGTGTACTTGTTCTTCTGTAGAAACTAGAAAGGTCGATCTAATTGATTTAATTGGTTGGTTCCATTTCAAGTGTTGATTGTTATCAAGTCTACTCACTGATACAATGATATCATCTTTCCAGGTCAACATCATTCAAAGGAGGTTCCATTCTGCAAATGCCTTTCCGATCCCATACGTCTTTTGTATTTTGGTTACCTTGCTAGCTCCCCTACCACCCCACGGACGGCTTTTGCTATCCCACTGGTTCAGTTTCATCATCGTATCTGGGAATTTTCAGCAATCTCGGCCACCTCATTTGTCGACGGCCTTATGGCATTCCATGATGATTGCTCAGAATCTCGGCTCCTTGCTAAAAGTCACACCCACAATTCACGCGAGTTGAGACGACCTTTCATGCAATCAGTTGACTTATACCGTCGGATTCTCACCTATTCCAGGAAGCTAATGGACGACCTTCTACAACCTAGCATAGCTGACAAGTGGGCTTCTAAATATCCACGATGTTTTGGTCCGGCTCTCGGAGAAGTTAAGGTATCTCCTGACGAGCCTGATTTCATCATTGCAATGGACGGAAACTTTCAACATCAACATCAAACACACGCAATCAAAGACTCTCCCACAAATAAAGACTATCCATCTTCTTTCATTCCTCCTGCTCAAGTCGACGTGCACGCATCAGTAATTAAAGACACTGAAAATCGAGCAAAGGACTTGAAGACAGCTTGCTCCGACTCTCACACAGCAGCTAAAGATGTGCGCAACTCGACATCGTGGGACCGATGTGATGATACAGGCCTCTTTGGTAGTGCTTGTCGCCATGATGTTCCGCTCAAGTTGATCAACATCTACAAATCAGGTGAAAAGTAAGTTCATCATTATGTTTGTCAATGGGCCCAAATTGAAGATGTTGATCCAATATTTTGACAGGCTACATTACGCAGTCACCATACTGGATCACATTCTTCATGATCTTCCGGAAAAGAAAGTTGGGGTACTTTATGACATTGGATGCCACTTGAAAGCTCACATAGAGAAGGTCAGTATCTGAGTTTTGTCTTTTTGGTCTTTTGTGGCTCATCTCTTATAAATTGTACAACACAGCGACAACTTCTTCCTCAGCACAAAGGTAGGCTTTTGTTTGGTACATCGGTTTGCCACGCATATGCACATCAATGGCGATGCCAGATCTTCTTCAACCCCCGCTTCATCAGGTTATTTGGACTATCCGATGGAGAAGGGCTTGAGAGAGTGTGGTCAGACCTCTCCCCTCTGGTTTCAGGACTTCGAATATCCACTCGATTACATCGACTTTTGTCAATTCATTGGCGAGTTATCTTTTTCAGTGAACGGACCACTCGAGCAACTGGTAAGTTCTTCATAGGTGATAGTGGCCATACTTCCTGATAAACAAACAAATTCAATGTGATGTCAGGCAACTGGCTTTGGCGAAAGCTTTGCAACGCGTTCAAAGTCCGCTTCGAATCCAAACGGGTGTTAACCAAGCTTGCCAACTTCACCAATCCCAGTTATCCGGAGCGCACATACAACAACAATTTCTTTTGTGCTCAATGGCAATTAGCAAGAGAGGCTTACAAAGCTGAAAAAGTTGCTCAGCACGAGATGCAATTGGCTCTTGCTCGTTTACTTTGTCTACAGGAGGAACTTGACAAATTCTGGTAAGCCGTGATAATTTTTATCTTTTAACTTCCAGCTTGATTGAATTACAGTGTGACTTTGGCACAGGAAAACACCTGGTGTTCAACTTTCTCCTGAACAAACCCTTGCTCGCACTCAAAGTCAACAGAAACTTGAGGCTTCAATCGCAGAACAGAGGCAAAAGATTGGGTCTTCAACAGTTGGCTTACTGATTGGTGAGAAGTCCTTCCTTTTTGTTCAAACAAGTGAATGTTGTTTTCTAATCTCTGTTGTGTGATATCAGACGACAACAAAAACAAATTGCTTCTAAAGCTCTGGTATAGCAAACAAGATGTACGAGTCAAATACTTGGCTTTATGCACGGAAAAGCGACCCTTGGAAGATAGTCGAGTGCCTGGAAAGAAATCCAAGCTTGGTAAGTCCAAGTCCAATCAATGTACTTTTTTGGTTTTTCACTAACACTCAAAATTCCACACAGACACACATGGCAAGACTGCTTTGCTTACGGCTGTCCGTAAGCATGCAGTCAAGCTTTATCAGGCCATCAAACTGTACAATGACCGCCTTTCTCAATTCAACGCTCGGTATCCAGACCATCCATTTAGCCCACCACCAATTGTATACAAAGAGCTTTTTACAATGGAGGCTGATGATGCGTTTTGGAACGATGGTTTATTCACGAATGCAAACGAGCCGTGGGCAGTCAATCCTCATACCCAACGAGGGATGCGGCAATTCGCTTACTTTGAACGTAGTGAGGAGGAGATCAGAAGAATAGGTTGGGCAGTCAGGCGCACGATGCAATGGGCTTCATCGCGTTACAGGACCCTCTTCAACAATCTTGAAATCCAGAGGAAGCTTTTTAATGATGAACGACACGCTTGTCTAGTTGTTGACCGTATCTTAGCTCACCCCAACTTACAAATCTTTCCCTCCCGACGCGATAGGAGGGGGGTAGCTTCTAACTTATTTTATAATGATTTTCTAGAACACGTTGATTTGATGGAAACATGGAATGACGATCTCCTCAAAGCCTTCCGACATACAGCTTCACAAGGTGACCCTGGAGACGAAGGAAATGTTTGGGGAATGTGGAGACGACATATTATTGATATTGAGACCATGCGCCACAAAGGCTTTCTTACGACCCAACTTGGTAGTTTCCAGCATTATTTTTGGGATGATAATCGAGAATATCATATAGGTGACGATTTTGATGATAATGTAAACCCCCCTTTTTACTATTCCCCAGAAGACAAATATGTTGAAGACGATGACAATGATGAAGAGGATCAGTGGATTAAAACTTTGGATGATGAAGTATTGAGATTCACTATAGCTTCTGCTGAGACTAATTTATACCTAAATGATTTGTATGATTAACCCTGTACATAGTTTAGTTGATTAAGATTATGTATTGCTAAACAATAAGGTAGATGATTTGAAATCATTGTCAATGAATTCAAAGACTGTTCAACATGGAGAGTTGGGATGAGTTCAGATATAAGTGAGTGTAGATACATGGACTATCCGGCCATATTGTACATGTGTGTCAAACCACTCAAGAGAATTGCATGGATAAAATTGCTCCTCATGAGCAATGCATATTCACCCAATTCTGTAAAAGATGTGCGCCTTTTAGAGAAGAATATATGAATGCAATGCTGACTTCATGGGGACATTCCTTCAATGAGTTTGTGTGAGATTTGTGGCTGAGCGGGAGCCAAACGTGGTATTTTGAGACTTTGCACGTAAATATGATGATGAAGGAGGGGAGCTAGGACACCATGTAATAGAGAAAAAATGTGCGCCTTTCAGAGAAGAATATATGAATGCAATGCTGACTTCATGGGGACATTCCTTCAATGAGTTTGTGTGAGATTTATGGCTGAGCGGGAGCCAAACGTGGTATTTTGAGACTTTGCACGTAAATATGATGATGAAGGAGTTGTTTGGTAAGGAAGTGGTATTATGAGACTGTATCTGAAATTAAAATTTGTCATCTTGGGTCGTCCAAACCCCTTATCTCCTACATCTTCATGGTGTTTTGGAAGTTTTAAGTTGGAAAAATGTAATTTGAGGTGGTATTTTGAGGTTTGCGCAGGAATATGAAGATGAGAGTTATCAAACTATGTCTGAAATCCAATTTTGGCATCTGGGGGGGCTCCAAACAGCATATTTCCTACATGCTCTGGGTGATTGAGACAATTTCATGTGGAAATTGGTCTATCAGAACAAAATTTCATCATTTCAGAAAAACTTGTGCACAACGCTTTTTCAGAGGAATTTGAGTGAAATATGAAGCCAATCACCCAGAGCATGTAGGAAATATGCTGTTTGGAGCCCCCCCAGATGCCAAAATTGGATTTCAGACATAGTTTGATAATGTCACTTTTCTGTCAAACCACTCCTTCAACTGCAAACTCATGCTCAAACACTCATAAACTCATCTCAATACCCATCTTTACATATCAAATCAGTCTAAACACCCTGAAGATGCGCTAAAAATGGGTTTTGGTCTACTCCCATATGACAAAATTGAATTTAAGACACACTTTCATAATACCACTTTCCTGTCTAACCACTCTCTCATCTTCATATTCCTGCGCAAACCTCAAAATACCACCTCAAATTACATTTTTCCAACTTAAAACTTCCAAAACACCATGAAGATGTAGGAGATAAGGGGTTTGGACGACCCAAGATGACAAATTTTAATTTCAGATACAGTCTCATAATACCACTTTCTTACCAAACAACTCCTTCATCATCATATTTACGTGCAAAGTCTCAAAATACCACGTGTGGCTCCCGCTCAGCCATAAATCTCACACAAACTCATTGGAGGATAGACAAACAGAGTGCGCGCACACCGTTTGTCCACAATTTTTAACTTAGCCAAATTTGGGCCAACTACCGATCATTACCCTGTCCACCACTCACCTCCCTCATGGACCGCTATCATCAACCCACTGATCAACTACCCTGTTTCCAGCAAGCTCATGCTGAGTATTTCAGCAGTCAGCATGTACCTCCGGAGACCGAGAACCAGTACCTGGATAATCGACCATCTCTAACCCCGCATGATCCACTTAATCCAGCTTTTGAATATCCCAATACTCAATCGGGCTATCGTGGTCCCAACCACCATCGTAATGCTCCCTTCAGCAACCGAACCATACTGATCATCCATTCCAGCAAGACAATTGCCCCTTTCAGCAACAGCTCTACGGCTCTAACAACCAACAGGAACATGATCAGTCTCAGCTGAACTTGTCCTTTGACTTCGAAGCTCAGGCGCGGCATTATGAAGCACAGGATTTTGACTTTGAACGTCAATATTGCCAGTTCAAATCTCCAAACAATATGCGCAACCCAAATATTATGTCGGCTGCTTCCGATCCTTATTGTTTACCCCCGCCTTCTAGTCTTCTACCGCGTTCGCACTCTCAGCACGTACCTCGAGTCAGTACAGTGGTACCTAATCCACCCAGCCAGTCCAGCTCCAAGCGGCCAAGAGCTTCTCAAGGCTCAGAACGTACAATGGAACCATCTCAAAACCGTGTGTCAATTGCTCTGCCCAAAACAGCTAAGAGACTGAGAACAAACAAAGCAATCTCGGAATCAGACGTACCATCAGATGTACCTTTGTCAACTCAAATCACCCAATCCGCGTTTATCAACGGGTTCTTACCAAAATCACTCATTGGTCCAAACACACAGCTTCCCACAGAAATTCCTACTTATGAAGAAATGATGAAACTCTCGGCTATTGAGCTTGCCACGCTTGCTTCCAAGCACAGCAAAAAAATGGTCTGGTGAAGATGACAAGTTCATCTTGAATTTACATGAGGAGTTGGATAAGATCATCACAATCAATTGCATCATTTGGGGAATATCGCGTGACATGGCTGATCAGATACTGTCAGTACAATCACTTTCCTGGAGTCTTTGTTTTGGTTTTACTCATTGACTTTTCTTCTTGCTGCTTGTAGGGGCAAGAGGTTGATTTATAGGGGTTATAACGGTTACAATGTATTTCAGGCTAGCAAGCAAGCTACGAAAATAGTTAAAGATAGTATGTAATCAACTAATGGCTCTCATCTTCCTGTTTTGAACGCCTGTATTGTTTTGTTTTTTATTGACTATGATTTTTTTGGCTTTCTTAAACTTCTTTGCATGTGTAGATGGGGGGATCAAAGCGCCTGGGACAAACAAAAAAGTTGGAGATGCGTGGAGGGGGTTGAGTTTTGAGGTTCAGGAATACTATCATGCGCAAGCAGCCGAATCAGTCAGGTTGGCAAGGTTGAAGAAATCCAAATCCAACAATGTCAATTCGAACTCAGCCAACACATCGGAAGCCACATTGGCTTTGTCTAGCGCTTCGTCTAGCTCGAATCCGGCAACCCAAAGTAATGTCGATTCTGAGGTGCAACTGCAACATAATCTCATTACTCCCTCAAGCCCAATCTCAACAACGCAAGATCACATTGAATCCGAAGGGCAATCTGACATATCTTCATCAGGCTCATCAACTTTGACAACACAGGGTAACGTTGGGGTCGAGGTGGAACACAATGCTTTCACGCCTTGACATGCAAGGTCAAGACCTTTGAAACGAAACATACACAGTGTTTAGAGTTGGCTTTCTGACCTTCTCCCTCAGGTGAGTCTTGTTCTATATCTAACCACTGTGGTTTCACAAACTGATCCAAAATGTGTGTTGTACAAACAGGCCAATAACATGGCCGAAACATACAAGGTTCAGATTGCATTTATCTGTGTTTCAACATATTTAGGCGAAGGGAATATCCAAATTGTTGAAGCCACACCTTGTCTGCGGGCATGGTTCCAACTGGAAAGAATGTCAAACCTGCAAAATCACACCATTGCTAGGATTCAGTCTGCTGTGACTGGCCGGAGTGTTGATGAGCTGGCAAAAATGGGTCCCGGTGCGCACAATTTGATTGTATGAGTTTGAATCATAAGTTACTATACTAATTATCTCACTCAATCTCTGGATCAAAAATAAACACTTTCTGGAATTTCATCAAAATCAAATCTGTTCTTTACCTTCATCTTCCTTTTTTTCTTTGATCCTCTTCCTATCAATCATCCTATTCTCAAGTCTTTCAACCTGATGAAATATCCAAGGCACGGATGGGGTTATCGCAGCTCATAAGTAAGTGATATAATAAGGTCTTCTAATCTTCAAACAGTAACTTACACGAGTCTCTCTTGGTGGGTTGCAGGTACTGGCACAGAAGACAAAATTCAAAAGTTCCCTTGGACCAATAAAACACGACTTCGAAAGTTAGGATATGAGATAAGATTGCTCCCTGGTGCCTACACATCAATGGACATTTTGAACCGGGCTAGTAATAAGCTACTTCCAGCCAAAGCAATGGACATTAACAAAAGCCTCCGTGAACACATGCTCCGAGTGGTGAAGGTAGAACCGACCGATATAGAATGAACACTTAGGATCAATCGCTCATGCAGATTCATCATGTCCGTCATCTTGCGTCTTTGCATAAAATTGACCTTATAATCTTTTCCAACTCCTTTGCATCCATTCAAGTTGTATATAAAGATGTCACATTTGTAAGACTGTCAAAGAGCTGAAAGCATATTGTTGTTTGGAATTGAGAGATCTTCCCTTCTACTTTTCTCATTTCCAATGCACTTGAAATCGTTACAAGTCTGAATCCTACCAACACCGATCTCTTCCATATCTTTGTCAAACTCAAATTCGAGCTTTCAAAATTACACTTGAACCAAATCCAAGCGTTGAACATTGTCCTTACGCTCGAAGCAAACATTTTTTGGCTTTTAGATCAAGTGGCTCAAGTTGATGGCACCAGTCATTATTGTACAATGTTTGATTTCATCATTGGAGTACAAATTCAAATGACATGATTGAAAACAGACTACAATACAAGGAGTTTATAATGCTGTTGAAGCGTCTTGAGTGAGTACATGGCAAATTAAATGTATCAATAATAAATGTGCCAGTTTGAAACCATAAAGTCATTAATTAACACTTGGGAAGAGGTCAGAGTCATGGTTTTGGTGAGCTTGTTAGATTGAACCGGTATGTATTGTGTCGTCTTGTGGGTCTCTGGTGTTGTGGGTATGAAAAACAAAGGTAGGTCAATGGACTCACAGAGTGAGGATACGGGGCTGATACTCTGACCAATGATGCTTTCAGCATCATCGGACCTCGGGCCAAATATGTATAGTATACATGTATATGTGTAAGTCAGTGTAAGTTTGAGGGTGCTTCAGGACCCCGTTTTCGGAAGCTTCGGGAGGGAGCGGGAGAGGCGAGAACACGGCCTCAAGCAGCTGTGTTTAGTCTCTGTACAGCTGCTTGGGGCAGTCAGTTTAGGGTGCCTGAGGCGGGAAAGCAAATTATTCTACCAATTCATTTTACATATATCTCATTTTTTCCTTTTAACTCATGATCTACTTTTTTTTGGATCACTTTTCATTGATTACTTTTAATCTTATATTTCATTTTTCAGATTATTTCAAGCCATATATTCTCTTTACAAAACTCACATCCCAAATTCTTTAGATCAATTCTATACAAAAATTAATTTGATGATTGATCATCCTTTACTCATTTATGCAGTATATTCAACTCAAGATAGATATTACAAAAGTCATAATATATTCTATTGGTTTCTTATTCAAATCAAACAAAATCAGACAAAGTCTTAGGAATTGAAGAATCTAAATCAAGAAAAAAGAAACCAAATCAAAGGAACTAGAAAGAATCAAATTGATAAGTCAACTCAGTTAATTGAAACAAAAGGAATCATTAAGACAATTGATAGAAGAAATTAGAATAGAGATCAACTTACAAATAAAAGTTGAAAAATGATTGATAAAAATAAAGAAATAAAGACCAATCAAATTGGGAAATCCTGAGACCGATATAAATCAAAGGGAAGAGAAATTAATTACAAATTTAATTGAATCTAAAGAAGAATTGAAAGACTTACCAGTTCAAACTTGGAAACTGATCAATCTAGATAGCTAGAGTCTCTTGAGTCCGAGCTAAAATCAAATGAACCTATTAAGAAGAAGGAAGGATATCAACTTTTCAGTTATTGTATCTAAAAGAAATCAAATTAAAAGGGAATCAGATCAAAAGAAAAAAAAGCAACTTACAAATTGAAGTTTAAAATCGAAGCAAAAGATCTAGAACAAAAGATCTAATTAAGAAATAAATTAAAAATCAATAAATTATGAAGTCGAAACACATCAGCAATAGGAAGAAGAGGTTAGAAGACTAGGATGGGAGAAACAAAAGAAGTACTTACCTTTAGGTTTAGGTTAGAAGGAGGATCCAGGGTATAAAAAGCAAACGAACAGTTCGTTCGTTCGTTTGTTCGTTCGTAACCGTAGTTCAGGGGAGTTTTCTTTTGTTTTGGTTCGTTTTTCTTTTGGCCTTGATTATTGGATTGGATCGAGTGAGAAGGTACCTAAGGGCCCGATCAGTAGCCATCAACCTGGAGGTTGACCCAGCCAAAATTTCAAGTGTACACTTTGAGGTGTACACTTGAAATTTTGCCGTTCGGTACAGCGACTGAGGTTGAACTTTGAGGTGTACACCTCGAGGTTGCCCAGCCAAATTTGTCAACCTCGAGGTTTGGGGGTTTTGGTAAAATCTCAAGGTAGACCTGGCTAGTCCCATAGACTTGCGAGGGCTCTATTAATATAGAGATGAAACACGAGAAAAAAAAGAGAACTTACGCTGAGAAGAATCACATCGAGAGACACAATCCGTCTTTACCTTTCTTCTTGCAATGCCACCAAAACAAACAAAGACCGTAGTCAAGCAGCCACCCAAGCCTAAAGCAAAATGGACCGATCAAAACAAGGAAGATATGATTGACTTCTTGCTTGCTGAGAAGACGGCGAGGCAAATGGCCAAGTCAGGATGGAAAAACACAACGTGGGACGAGTGCGCAAAGAAGCTGCAAGGCACCGAGCCATGTGGAAGTTCTGAAAAGACTTCTGGCAATTGTTCAACTAAGTTTACAAAAGTATGTACAGTTACTCTTTTGTGATTGATAAAGACAGTACTGATTGTTTCTTGTCTTGTCAGATCAAAGGAGAGTTTTGTGTTGTTAAAGGGCTGAGCAAAGTTAGTGGCATGGGGTGGTGTCATGCGGATTCAACACTCGATATCTCACAAGACGTGTGGGCTAGACTGGTAGGAGAGGACCCATTGATAGCCAAATGGGCTACTACACCTTTTCCGTTGTTTGACAAGATGGATGCGCTGGTTGGAAAGATTATTGCTTCAGCAGAAGACACATTCGATCCCACTCAACCGCCTCCACCACCTGTCAGCAGTACTCTTGCCACCTGGGAAACAGGCGACTTTGACGACTCAGGATTCCCTGGATCTCCCTTCGACTCCAAATTTCAAGAGGAAGGAGATAACAAAACAGGCTTACAGGTGTGTAAAGTTTTAGACAGATAGCGAGTGAGGAAATAGAGATAAATTTCTAACATTTGCTCTCAGGACTTGATTGATTACAAGCTCGCTCTTCAGGCAAGCCTAAGCAACACTCAACAAACAGTTTCATCTCGTCAACAAACACCAGTTCAGAGCGTGTCTTCAAGCAAAAGGAAGATTGAGGATACTGATCCTTTCACCTCAACTCAAGTTGCAAAGTCCAGCAAAACACAACAACGACGTGGAGTTGATGTGCTAAGTGATTTTGGGGACAAGATTGTCTCCTCTTTGAAATCTACTATTGAACCGCCTCGCTCAACAGTAGACCTGATCAGTAAAAAAGCAATAGAAAAGATTGAGAGTGATACGGAAATCAGCGCATTGGTGAAGGCTAAAATCATCACAATGTTTCTTCAGCATCCAGAGATGGCTGGGGGATATATGGTCATTAAAAGTGAGGTCCTTGCCATGACTGTCTTACTTGAGACGCCCGAGCAGTTGGGGAAAAGTGAATCAACTATGCAATTCCTATTTTATTGTTTTTGTTGAAAGAGTCTAACTGTTGGTTTCACTTCAAGATAAGATAGCAATTGTGATCATTTTGGTTTCAAGAAATTAAAAGAATAACCACTGCTCCTACTTCAGGCTCTCCTCATTCGCCTTGCTGCACTCTCCTTTTGCCTTTGATAATCCTCCCACATCTGATTAGCAATTTGATCACGCCATATACTTGCTTCTGAATAATCCAGATCAGGATCTATCCCATTTTCTTCATAATCAGATGCTGAGGGTTGCCGGTTTGTGAGAGGGGTTTCTGAAAGGTTATTGAACTCGGGAAATTCTTCTGAAAGTTCACCATGATCTTCAAGTCTTATAAAATTGTGGACTGCACACATTGCTGGCACAAGTCTAACTTGAGTATTGAATGGATAGTATGAGCCATGATTCATCACCTCAAATCTTTTTTTGGTCACACCAAAGTTCCGCTCAATGACCATCCGCGCACTTGACTGACGTAGATTAAATAGCTCTTTGTTGTTAGCAGGCCTGAATGCAAATCATGAAGTGGAGCAATATTAGACTCAAGTCACACATGATGAAATGGAGAAAACAAACCAACTCTTTGTATTCCAAGCAAGCCCATTCTTGAAGATGGTATCGAACCTTTTGATAGGGAACCAAACACTTGCGGCTGAGACTAAATCCTGCACCCCCAAGGTAATATTTTCCTTCAGGTATTACCAAAGATCTTCTGCAACAGTCTTCCCACATTGAGCTGTCTGGCATTGTGCCAGTATAACCCGGCATTACATATTGGAACATCATGTTGAAGTTGCAAGCAACAAGGACATTTTGACTGATATTTGATTTTCGATCTCGGAACCTAGGTTGATCCTCTGGAGAGACGTGCACAGGCAGGTGTGTGCCATCAATGGCTCCTATGGAGTCTTTGAAGTAAGGCATGAATTGATTGTCTTGTCGGAAAGCCATAGGAAGCGATGTGTGAACAGTAGGCAGTTTGACCAAGCTTAGGTAGAAATCGTGATTATTGAACGCTTTGAGTACTTTGTGAAAGACACTGATCAAGTGAAAAGAAAATCAGGAATATGACAATGAGGAAGTATCAATCAGATCAACAGACTTTGAAATTGTATCAGGCAATCTTTGGAATTGCTCCTCAATTTTTCGAACAGAGTTTCCAGTGATGATTGTAAATAAAAATATTGCCACTTGTTCACCTGTAGTCATGTGCTTGGTTTCTTCAATGAGACCTTGGTCTTCCAGCACACTCACTAATTTCTGGAAGACATGAGGCTTCATGCCAAGCTGATCATAGAAACGCCGTGGATTTTGAGATTGTAGAAGCTCATTGAGCCATGCTTGTCCTGAAAGAATGGATGTATTCCGTGCAGTTGGGGGTTCTTGATACAAATGATTCATGTAGAAGTGCGCAGCACCAACAGAAGCCATGGCAAGGATCCGTCTTCGGTGATGGGATACGTGGTCTACTAGTGAGCGTGATGGAAGCATTCTTTGTGAGACTGATTTAGAGAGACAATGTATGTACAATTTTTTTTGATAAAGTCAAATAATTTTTCTCAAGTCAAAAGTCAAACCCATATAATTTGACTTGTGGTTGCTTCGGTCGCGTGTACCAAATGCACTCTGCCGAAGTACGAACCTCGAGGTAGACCTGGTCTACCTGCGGATCCGCAGGTATACACCTCGCAGGTATATACTTGCGAGGTTGAAGGATACCGAACGGGCCCTAAAGGAAGAGAAGGAAGATTAAAAAGAAGAAAAAAAAAGAGAGAAGAAGTCAGTTAGTGACTTCATCAAAGGAAAGAGAAAGGATAGAGAAGAGAAAGAAAAGAGAAAGAAAAGAAAGTGGTCTTTAAAGGAAAAGACTTACTTTTAATTGGGTGTTATAAGGGTATTAAAGACCCTTATAACGGTGAATTTCAAAAGTGTTATAGGAGGATTTTGGAAATTTGGGGATTTTTTTTATTTTTTTTAATTTTCGGATTTTTGAGTTTCTGACCAAATTAAGTCAGAAACCCTAAAAATTAAGGTAATTAGGTGGGTTTTAGGCAGTCACAGGTGTAATTAGGTGGATTTCAAAGGTGTTAAGGTGTGTAGGGTAGTTTTGGGAAGAGTAGAAGTTGGAAAATAAGGTTTTGGAGGAAAAATCAAGGCTTTTCTCTGGCTGCAGGAAAGTTTTTTGGGACCTTAATTGGAAAAGCATAGTAAAAAACAGCTTGTTTACATCTGTTTTTGAATTGCGGGACCTTTTTGGGGGATCTTAAGGCTGAACTAAGGCTGGTAGATTGGATTTACAAGGTTGGAAGCTTAGTTTTGGTGGTGGTACTGTTGGAAAAAAGGGTTTTGTGTATTTTGAGGGCAGCTTAACAGCACTTTTAGTTACAACTCCTGGAGGTTTATCCCCCTTGGGTTGTTTCTTGCCCTCACAGCTCTGCCTACGCTCCACAGCGTAGGAGTTCTACACCGGTAGCCTACCAAATTTGGTAGCGGAGGTTTCCCCCAGCTCGGTTCCCAGCAAAATAACCGGTGTAGAACTCTTTCAGAACAGGCTGAAAGCAGAGCCAAGAAGGGGAAGAATGAAGTGTAGAACAACAAACACACACACACAAGAGTAATAATAAGTCTTGGAATGGTGAGTGGAAAGACTTCAAACAAAATAAGAAATGCCCTTCTTAAACAGGGACTTTGATTACAATGAATTAAATTTAAGACCTACAAGTCTTTGGATTAATAAAAACCAGGCTGATTAAGGACAATAAAATCAATAATAACACTTTCTAGGCGCACTCAGGCACCAAACCCAATGAGCAAATGAGTACCCACTCAACTAGAAATTAATTAAAAGAAAAACAAGGGTCTAACTATTATAAAATTCCAACTTTCACTAGTTGTTACCTGAATGATAATAATAAAAGATACAAGCTTATTCTAATATTCTAATAATAATTTTTGCTAATTAAAAAGGGGACAAAAGTCCCTACAAAAGATACCAATGTATATAAGAAAAAATAAGAGCACACACAAAAAGAAATGTGACAAAATGAACCCCCAAACTCGAAATTCCAACTTCAAACACAAATTCACAAATATCCTCCTTGTCAAACTCAAAATGAAATTTGAACACATAATTGGAGCAGACAAATTAACTATTAACAAACTTTCAAGCACACAAAACACCCTACAACTCAGTTGTTAACCACCAAAACCAGAAAATCGGCCAATTTACCCTTAAGGTGAAATAGAGTATGATTGAGGGGCCGTATGAAAATTGTGAAGATAGGGAAAGAACGAAAATTTTCTGCTCTACAACTTTGCTCAGCAAAGCTAAACTCTAACTCGAATGGATCTACTCTTACAAAGCAAATGAAAATCAAAGGAAAATTTCAAAATTGAGTTTACCACCTTGGTTTACCACTAATATGATAAATAAAATTAAATTGAATGATGATCTACCCCAATAGAAAATACCCCAACCATTTCTTCCCTGCAAAACTGATGTGGTACCCTTTATTCAAAGTTCCTTAATCAAAACTTCAAATATCTCAGCTGTCGAATGTCATTTTCAAATTTTTAAAAATTCTCCTTCTGTCAATTTTGATCTTCTAATGTCCTTTGAATGTGTCAATCATAATGTAGTATATTTCCTTGAATATCACCCTTATCATTACTCTAGTCCCCATTCTCAATTCCAGCTTACCACTCCTCCATTTCTCGAGAGCATACAAAGGACAATGAAATTTCCGGGCCAAGAAGAGCAAGCCAAAACAAGCAGGTATCCGAGCGACTGTCCCATGAGACGCAGCTCAGTCAATTATTGAGACTGGACACATTTGGACAATTGAAACACTTGATCCACAACGTCAATCATTACCCCACCCAATCTGTCAGTTCCTTCTTTGTAGAATAGAATGGACACTCAAAAGAAATTGGTTGTGAGGTGCACCGGCTATGAAAGAGGTCATATTTTTATTACACGGTGAGGGAACACCATCCATCCTACATCAATCTCAGTGAAAAAACAATGTTCATTGGGGAGGGAGGGTTTTGGGTGGGTCTTTCCGATTCATACAGAAACATCCTTCAGTCTTTCAATGTCAGCACTGATGGTATAGCTCTGCCTACATGCTTTTGGAAACAAGATAATGGCATAGATAATGGCATATGAAAGGCTTGAAAGGCTCCATATGCCATTCCATCAACCATTGTCTTTACACCGTGTAAGGTTGTGTGACGTTGTTAGGGCAAAGACTACGTGATGCTACTTTGAGCCGTGTGAAATTCAACTCATGCGTAACGGGCAAAGGCTTGTGCTCATCTGTGAAACTGGCTCGGCTCAACTTTGCTCGGAAATTCTGCTCGGAAATTTCATTGGCCTGCCAATCTTCTGCATTTCTCAATATCCCCAAATTTCAACTTTTTGGTCATTTTAAACCCATACCAAATAAACCCATAATTTGATTTTGAGCCTGTATTCCGCCACTAACACATAACTTCCATTTACACATACCTCCAAAACCCATAAAATTCGATTTTTCCCCTTCTAATTCATAACTCTATTCAATTCACTCTACTTGATACCTGAGGATAAAAAAAAATGACCTTTTGTATAATATTTAAGATGAAATGAATTAATATAAAATAAAAATAAAAATAAAAATAATAAAAATAAATAAATATAAATATAAAATTTAAAAATCAAAAACAAATGAAATAAAGAAAATTGTATGAAATATAAGTAAAAAAATTGATAAATGATAATGAAATAATAAAAAATAAAATAAAATGAAATAAAAAGTTTCTAATATGTAATGATAATAATAAAAAAATAAAAAGCTGATTGAATTAAGTAAATTTGATTAAATAAAATAAAAAATAAAAATTGAAAATTAAGATACATGTGTAATACACACATATAAAGTTTTTAGTTACTTTATATTACCACACCGGTAGCCTGTCTTAGATGCTATCCGGTTGATAAATTTCAAAGTACCGGGTAAAACAGGGAGAAAAAAAGACTGTATTTTACTATAAATGGATCCCAAAGCTCAAACTTTGGGGCGGAAAAATTCATTCAAGGTTGTCTGCACCACCCAAATCTCCCTTTCAATCTGTCTCTCCTCCCTAACCTCACTCAAAATCACTCAAAGTGATTGGACAACACTTATCTTGAGGAGATTGAAAGTCTGTTTTGCTCATTTAGCTAGATCTGATTGCTTCATTTTTGGACACTGTGTGTGCTTCTCACACAGCTTCTTCTTTTGATCATTTGTCATAATCCCAGGTTGAAGAGGCTTTATTTGAGGCATATTGAGCAACTTGGAGGAGTTTTTTTTTTGATTTTTTTTTCTGAAAAAAATTTCAAATCTGGTAGCCTGTCGAACCCGGTACCAAGGGCTTGCACCAAGTGTACCAGATAGTACAGGGCTGACTGTAATTGTTATCTCATGCTACATTCAAACCTGCCCAATCACATATCTTGAGCTAAAGACTTGTTGTATGCATCAAAACTGGTTATGCAATGCTGTCATCAGATTTGGCCATAAAAGTCATCAAGATTTCAGATCTTTTGTATGCATTATTCAGGTTGTGTGACTTGTTGGGTATGCATACATGTGAGTTTGACTGTAGGAATGAGCCAAGATGAGCCCCAGACCCGGGTTTTGGCCAGATGTCCAACGGCACATCCATTGGACCCTGTTGCCAGAATGGCTCCTAAAGGCATCCAGTGGTCGGATCCTCCGGCGGTTTGGCATTTGGATGTGGGGGGAAATTTTGGAATCCATTGGATATCACAAGTTGGAGAAGCAAAAGAGACAAATGAGTGGGGTGAAAGCAAAGGCAATCAGAGGTTTTAAGGGAATTGAAGAGAACGGTCAGAAGACCAAGCAGTCAATTTTCCTAAAGATGGAATGAATTTGAAAGAAAAGAAAGAAGAATTTAAAAAAATAAATTAAAGGGATTAGTAAGAAGAAAAAGAGGAGAGAAGGATAAAAGGGAAAGACTTACTAATTTGAGATTGAGAATCAATCTTTGGAAATAGTCAATCAAATTTAAGCAGAATCAAAAAGAAAAAAATTAAATATTATTATTTCCAATTAACAAAAATATATATTGAAAAGAAACATAAAAAAAGGAGAAATAAGAAATAAAAAAACTTACCTTTGATTTAAGAAAAAGGCGTTGATTGCTGAGTTGTTGAAGGCTGAATCAAGTGTTGACAATGAAAAAAGTGGAAATTGATGAAGACCAAAATTTGTGAAGGACAGCTGAAAGGTGGAAAACAAGTGTAAGCTTGTGAAATATGAGACTGTGAAATCTCAAAACTTGAAAATCACAAGTTACAATGAAATACAAGTGTACATATGTAAAGATGGTAAACAGCTGGGAATTATGGGTTATAACATAATGTAAGCATATTACATAGCTACTTAGAGCACCCGCAATCGTTTGCGTCAAAATCTGACACTACAAGAAACGTAATGTTTTCCAGGCGGTAAAGAAAAGTATTGACATAGAAAAATCCTGAGACACACAGGAGAGAGCAAAAAATCCAAAAAAATATGTGCCAGATTTGTAGATGTTGGATCTCCATGATGAGTATTTTTTTGTATTTTAGACATAGATATTGTTCAATGTACTAACAATAAATGTGAGGAATCATCCAATAACAACTTGTAACAATACCTGAAATTTGGCCCAAGATCTTGGAGACAGGATTTTGCAATCTAAAAACAGCCATAACTTTTGCAATTCTGCTTAAAATCCATTGATTGTTAGCTCATTCAAAAGCTGGACCTCACTTCTCTAAACTTCATTAAGGCAGTTTGGTGTCATCTTGCCATGCAAATATGCTATATTTCTTGTAAGGGTTTCCCATAGATGGCTATGTAGAATCTCACACAGACTAGCTATGTATGTGATGTGCTATATGGAATTGTACAGGAGAGGTTCAGCTTTCCAATGAGCTCAAAATCGAGTGGTTTGCGTGAGAACCGCAAAAGTTATGGCTATTTTTAGATTGCAAAATCCTGTCTCCAAGATCTTGGGCCAAATTTCAGGTGTTGTTACTGGTTGTTATTTGGTGATTTTTCACCTTTATTGTTAGTACATTGGACAATACTTCTGTGTAAAATACAAAGAAATATGCATCATGGAGCTCCAACATCCAGGAATCAGATGCATATTTTTTTGGATTTTTTGCTCTCTTCTGGGTGTCTCAGGATTTTTCTATGTGAATAATTTTCTTTACCGCCCGGTAAACATTACATTTCTGGTAGTGTGAAATAGTTAACTCAGAGTTATCGATCGTTAGCCAGGGTCACATAATTTAACCCCAATTCCCACAGTCGTTAGCGTCGACAAGTGGATTAGGTCAAAGTTGACCCCCCGGTTGAACGTAATTTACAATGATTTGGCTCTAGATTAGAGTTAAATTGGCGCTAATCTAGAGCCAAACCTTTTTCATCTTGGATTCACATTGTTTGAACTCACATCTTTACGCTACACATCATGAATACTAAACAAATTATCCAACAAGTCTCAAAACTCATTCAAGAAGATGAAGATGATCAATATGACCAGATCATATTGTCATTATTACATCAACCCGAGATCAAACACAAACCAAGAACACGTACGGTCATCAAGCGTGATCGGATAGCTGCTGACCTCAGTCTACAAAGAGATTACTTTGAAGACTCACCGCTATACCCTTGTGCGTATTTTGAGAGGCGGTTTAGAATGAGTCCTCCGCTCTTTAAAAATATTGGCGCTGATCTTGTGAACCATAATATCTATTGGACACAACGTCAGGTAGCTTTACATTCATTTTTTTGATATTGTTCAAAAAAATGATGATTTTTTTTGCTATATAGGATTGTTGCAAAAAACTAGGTCTATCAACGTATCAGAAGATGACGGCTGCTATACAACAGCTAGGCTATGGGATTTCTGGTGATGCGGTTGATGAGTACATAAAAATCGATGAAAGTACGGCTATCCAAAGTATGAAGACCTTTGTACAAGATATAATACATATCTATGGAAAAGAGTATATAAGGCCGCCAAACTCTGATGAACTTGAAATTATACTGAAGGAGAACGAGATGCGAGGGTTTCCAGGATGTAAAGGTAGCATAGATGGTATGCATTGGCTTTGGAAGAATTGTCCTCAGGAGTGGGCGGGTAAATTTGAAGGAAAAGAAAAAGATATGTCTGTGGTTCTTGAAGCAGTTGCGTCAAAGAGTCTGTGTATATGCCACGCATTCTTTGGTACACCAGGCGCTCTCAACAACATTAATGTCTTACAAAACAGCCCTCTTTTCGACAATTTCATCAACGGTCACACTACAAGAAACGTAATGTTTTCCAGGCGGTAAAGAAAAGTATTAACATAGAAAAATCCTGAGACACACAGGAGAGAGCAAAAAATCCAAAAAAATATGTGCCTGATTTGTAGATGTTGGATCTCCATGATGAGTATTTTTTTTGTATTTTAGACATAGATATTGTTCAATGTACTAACAATAAATGTGAGGAATCATCCAATAACAACTTGTAACAATACCTGAAATTTTGCCCAAGATCTTGGAGACAGGATTTTGCAATCTAAAAACAGCCATAACTTTTGAAATTCTGCTTAAAATCCATCGATTGTTAGCTCATTCAAAAGCTGGACCTCACTTCTCTAAACTTCATCAAGGCAGTTTGGTGTCATCTTGCCATGCAAATATGCTATATTTCTTGTAAGGGTTTCCCATAGATGGCTATGTAGAATCTCACACAGACTAGCTATGTATGTGATGTGCTATATGGAATTGTACAGGGGAGCTTCAGCTTTCCAATGAGCTAAAAATTGAGTGGTTTGCGTGAGAACCGCAAAAGTTATGGCTATTTTTAGATTGCAAAATCCTGTCTCCAAGATCTTGGGCCAAATTTCAGGTGTTGTTACAGGTTGTTATTTGGTGATTTTTCACCTTCATTGTTAGTACATTGGACAATACTTCTGCGTAAAATACAAAGAAATATGCATCATGGAGCTCCAACATCCAGGAATCAGATGCATATTTTTTTGGATTTTTTGCTCTCTTCTGGGTGTCTCAGGATTTTTCTATGTGAATAATTTTCTTTACTGCCCGGTAAACATTACATTTCTGGTAGTGTCAGTGTGTTCTGTTAAATGTTCCTTTATCAATCTGGAGATCTGATTGTGACCTTTTCAATTCTATCAATTTTCAAAGGCACAGAAGATAGAGTCCATTTCACGGTCAACAGGCATGAGTATACTCAAGGATATTACCTAGCCGATGGGATTTATCCCTCATGGCCAGTTCTTGTGAAATCAATCCATCGTCCTACTGACAAAGCCAGCCACTATTTTTCAAAGCGTCAAGAATCTGTCCGTAAGGACATCAAGTGTGCCTTTGGGGTTCTTCAAGCACGCTGGCACATACTAGTAGCACCGTGTTGCCTTTGGGGTTTAATGGACATGACTAATGTCATGTTATGTTGTATCATACTTCACAACATGATTGTGGAAGACCGTGGCAAAAAGGATCAAATCATCATGGATTACAGATCCGAACACAATGTTGAGGTACATCCAAATCAATTGGATCCTCAGATTGGGTATACTCTTGCTTGGCACTACAATTCTAATGCTGATCTAAGAAACAGAAATTTACACTTTCAATTATTAGAAGATCTCAAAGTTTCAATGTGAATGAAAAGAGGCACCGGGGAGATTTAGTTGTTGAAACGAATTTTGAAATGACTTTTATACTATAATCCTTCCTATCTCCATTTCATCATAATCAATTTTAAAAAAAAATGAAATACAAATAGACCAAGTCTTGAAAAGAAAAAAAAACCAAGTCTTGAAAAGAACAGTAACCAAGACTTGAAAAGAAAAATAACCAAGACTTGAAAAGAGAAATAACTGAGACTTGAAAAGAAAACATATTGAGTCTTGAAAAGAAAACAATTTTCTTCTTGAAAAAGAAGACAAGATACAAGATGAAAGACTAAAGAACGCAAAATTGATTTGTAAAGAAATAAAAAGTAAAATCGAACACAGTAAAGATTGGAAATCAATGAGTGAATTGTTTGGAGTGAATGAAGTGGAAGTTAAAGAAAGTGGATTAGTTGATGAACTTTTGAAAAGGAGACTGGATTCCTGAAATGAAATCTCTTACATATCATTTTTTGAATTTACACCTGAGTTAATCATCAGTATCCTGTGAACTAAATGCCTCCTCCCTGTACTGCTTCAACAACCTTGATTTCATCAATTTAAGAATCTCTCTAGATTCTTCATCCGGACATGATTTGGCTGAAGTCATTAAAGTGTTGAGATTCTTGGCTTGTTCCTCAAGTCTCAGAGCACGTTCTGCCAGCTCATGACCTTTCTTCATTACAATCGCTTTTTGCTCCTGAATGTCAGTTGCTCGCTTCAATTCCTTAGTTCGTTCAGCCTTGTTTTCTTGTTCTTCACGTTGACGTTTGTTTTTTTTTGGCCGACAGGACGTTCACTTGGATCGCTTGATGGAGGAGGAGTTGATTGTTGCATCAAAGGCAAGCTGACAGTGGACGTGCTGATAGAACTGTTGGCACCATGTACAGCTGGATTGAACAATTTGGCAACTGGATTGGCAGCTTGGACCCATTTAGGAGCATATCGAAGGATTTGCCACGGTACGTCGTCCTTGAATTGCTGCCCCTTACATTGATTCTGATATTCCTTCTTGGCAATATCCATGTAGTCAGCAGGGGATGATCCACTCGGTGGGTTGCATTCGATCGCACCATAAATCGACAAAAACTTCAGGGTTGACGTATTGATCGACTTCCAACTGTCATCAAAACATTAGCCCTATCTAACAAAAGTGATCAAACAATTTTACTTACCGATATTTCAGCTGATCACCCAAACAAGGATGTATAGTACATGCAGCCTTGAAGTGCGTTGCCACTCTATCGTAAAACTCAGCTCCAGTTTGATTCTTTGCAAATCGGATATCCTGGCTGATGGCAATCCACGAGATATCCAGCTGCTCATCTTCGGCTGATACGAAGTTGTCAACACGCTTCTTGGAGGTGGTGGAGGTGGTGGAAGCGGGTTGGGGTTGTTGCAGTGGTGGATCTATTTGGAAGGAATTCAATGGTGGCGGTGGTGGATCCATTTGGAAGGAATCAAATGGTGGTGGTGGTTGATCCATTTGGTACAAATCAAATGGAGATGTTGAAGTAGGAGAATGAGATGGGTGCGGCGTGATGGGTGCAAGGGTTGGTGTGCAAGGGGATAAAGTTAGCTACCGACAATCTCTAGGCTGAGATAACATTGTCCCAGCCTAGAGATTTTTTGTCACAAACTTAGCTAAAGTTTTGTTACAGATTCACCGTTGTGAAGTTCATGTAATCTTTAGCTTAAAAACTTAGCTATCCCCTCACTTAACCCAACAATTGCGGGTGCTCTTACACTACAAAAATACATTACAGAGGATCATACATAAGAAAACTACACATTACATGATCAATATATGTGATTTACAGGACGGAATTGAATTACACACAACAAAGAGTAATGATTCACAATGATTTGCGCTATGTATGATTAAATTACACAGCATCAGAAATAAAAGGGAGTGTGAAAATGAAAAAGAAGATTGATGAACATCATTACACACAGCAGTGCACATCATTACATATAATTAAATCACATGTACACAGAAAAAACACAGCATGAAGATTATTACAAGTTGAAATACATTAGTAATTAAGGTATTAGATGTGTAATAAGGATGATCAACATTAAAAAAGCCAATCAGGTGGGATTTTCTAGGAGTTGGAAGGTTTGGGATGAGTAATAAATGTGAAAAGAAGAGTTTTTGAAATGGTTTTGGGTTCTATTTTATTTATTTGAAAAACATGTATATAAAGGCTTTCACTTTGTCCCACATTTGTATCTCTTTTTTCTCAGCTATGATTTAGTGTAGTCATTTTCATCCTTATAAATCTACTATACAGTCTTAGTTCACTTGAACTGCCCTTATTTTAATTAATAAGAGAATTCATTTTAAAGTCTTATAAGCTACAAGCTTCCTGGAATAACACTATATCAGTGTTGAGTAATTGTTGCTTAGGATATTTTTCTCTGTTATCAGGAGACTTTAACAACAATGTTCAGGTTGTTGAAGATTCTCAGAAGGGGCAGTCTCAGACATCTTCTGTAGATTTAATATTGACAGAATATACCCTTTCAAGCACTGTATAGCCCTTGTGGTGCTATAAATTCCATAGCCACCAAATTTCAACTTCAAAAACTTCTTGTATCTCTTGAGAAAGCTCAGAGTGAAATATAGGAGATTTGAATAGACAGATTTCAAGGGAATGTTCATCAGAAGCTCTAGTTGAAATGGGCAAGGGGGTTGATTGAGACCAAGTGGGAGGGTTTGAGGTTTTAAAAAACATCCCAGCCAAACTCAATTTTTGGAACTCCTGCTGGCTCACCAAAACCGGTGGATAATTCGTAAGAGCATCTCCAACGGCACCTGTTAAACGTAACGATACGTAAGCTGTATCTTACGTTTACCGGGTTTCGCCAAAAAACAACCCTCCACCGGTCACCAGTTTTCTCACATGTGGACCGGCGTGTGAGCATTGTTTAGAGGAGTTGCGGGTTTCTCATGTCAACACTGGCATAGGCTCAGGGTCAATTGTATATTTGTGGATGACGGTTTTGGTGGCATTTGGGACACATTATTGCCACATGTGTCTAATAATGCCCACCATGATAATGGAAGACTACGATTGTGCATCATCATTTGATCAAAATTGGCACTCTCTTGCTTTGAGGGCGCGTGAGTTTAACTCGATTGGGTTTAGGCTCGGATGGTATTGGCAGGGGCAAGACCTTTTTCAAGAGCACATTTGTGCGCGTTGGAGGAGAAATGTTATTCAAGGCCAATACATCTGGCTGTACGTTTAAAGACGGTCCTGTACGCGTTTTACAGATCCAGGACCGTTGGAGATGCTCTAAAGCCCAGTATAGACACCCGACTCACCCGAGCTCTCGAGGAAAAAGTGTCTGACTGTGGGACTTAGGTAAGTTAGGATCCTACGCGTATGTATGAGATTTGTTTTTTGCTCGGTTTGATATTTCACGCCTTCAGACACATAGCCTCATACATGTTTCACCGGCGATCCTTTTGAGTCTTATTACATCTATCCTCTTCGGGAAATTTATGCAAAACACTTTTCGTCTCAAAGCAACACAGCAGACACAGCACTCTGTGGTCGCAGTACATTCACGAAATCAAAAGAAGATTTTATCGACATGGACGAGGTGAATCTACAAACAGAATGAGTTGTAGTAGCGATGTCCAATTCTCAACCGATCTCAGAACTTGAAACACCTTCCAATCCTCACCCCTTTTATGTTCACTTCATGAGTGTTTCTCTCCTTTTGGAAGGAACTTACGCTCTTTATCTTCTTTTCTTTTTTACTTTCGCTTACACGCCTTTTCGTTTGGTGAATTCAATTTTGAATTGTTCATCAAGAACATCAACACCATGTACATTCGTTTATTTTTCTTAACTCATTCATTTATATCTACATGTTATGGAAGCTTTGGTAGTGATCTTTTTAGTGCTGCACGATATGGAGTAGAACCTGATTCACAAGCTGCTGAAACTTTGATGATGATGAAGTCTGGGAGAGTGGTAGAAAAAAATCTAGAATCGATTGGATCAACCGTGAAGGATCCGATGAATCCAATTCAAACTTCTCAATCAATTCATGATCAAAGTTTATTATCTACACCTTTTGAAGATTTACGAAAATTTGTACCATCTGGAAAAGACAAAGTTGAATTGGTTAGCAAAGAGACTTCTATCTTCATAGATCCTTCACCTAGATCTTCAATAGGCACTCAGGAATCTAGAACACCTTTGAATAAAATTCAGGATCCAGCTACGTTCACTGAAGATGGATCCAGTTCACGTTCAACAATCGATACTCTCTCAGATCTCCGAGGGGAATTTAGTACACCTGATCAGCTCAAAGGAAACCCTCAGTATTGGCAAGGTAAACGGACTCAAGTACTGAAGAGCCCAAGAAAGAGACCTTGGGGAGCCAACTTTTTAACGGAGACTGATGGATCTCCTGCAGCTCGTTCCAAAGCGTTCAAGGCCAAGAAAGTATCACAGACATTGAGCGATGGTTATTCGTGAGGATCACAGGTTTCTAGTCATATCCGCAATTCAATCACTGACTAATGGCTCTGTATAGGCCGCTAGAAACAGACGAGGTTCTGAAACTTTTCTCAAATGGAGCCAAGGACCCAGCAGAACTCACCAGAGCCAATGAGCGTCTTAGCCCCGAACTATACGCCAAATATTTCCAAAAAGGTACCGGAGGGTCAGAGTGTGAGTTTTTTCTCTTTTTCTAAAATGAATCAGAAAGAATGCGTTGTGGTCTGGGTGTTAATACATGTGCTGCCTTCTTATTATAAAGTCCTTACTAGCACAGCTCAACAGAGAGAATTCATCAGTCTAGGCATATCAGTTCCAGCAATTGAACAAGGTACTCTCGATAAATTTGTGAAATTCGTAGTTCCACAAAAGGATAAATGGCCCGTTGCTGAGTTAGTCATCAAGGATTTTAATAGACGAGCTAGGGAGAGTGCAATAGATTGGAAACTTCTTGCTGATTTAGAAGATGAGGCTAAAGTGAAATTTGAAGGAATGTTATCGGTTTTGTCAAATCAGCAATTGACAAAAGAACAAAGCCTTGAAAGATTAAATCAAATCAAAGTTTATATTGAGAATCATCCCAAACCAAATGCCGACGTAATTGCTTCCAAAGCTTCTCAGAATACTCAAAAATGGGAAAATGGTCAGTAAAGTTATTGAACTCATCTCTTCAAATTTCAATGCCCACTTAACTATGGTCTTGAATCTCCTCGCTCTGTTTTTTCTCCTATAGGGGGTTACATCAAGTTCCTAGAACCTTTCAAGGCTTTAAGCACAGATCAGAGATATGCCAACCAAGCCGTAGCGCTCTCTTTACGTCACACGGTAAGAATGTTGGATAAAGAGAAATTGATTGAAATTCAAAGATTGTCTGAAAATCTAGGTGATATTTCGGTAAGCCACCAAAGCAAACCTTATAAAAAACCGATCTGAAGAAATAAGAAGCTGAGACTGCATCATACTTTAGAGTCTCGCACGGGCTTCTGGCTCTCGATTTTTGGAGAACAAAGGGTTTGCAAGTCAACCTTTGAAGAAAGGTGGTGAAGAAATTTTGGAACTCTACCAGCAGTTCTCTGAGGGATCAAAGTGGACGTTGCTCACACAGTATTCTAAAGAAAGCTTGCGCGATGCTGTGCAAGCAAGAGTGAATGAGTTGAAACTTCTCAATCATCAGGGGTAAGTGATCGTTTGAACATCAGATGAAAACGAAAAACTTAGCTTTAAGTAATTAATACCTTTTCTGTTAACCTTTGTGTTTCAAAATATGAGCTTTTAACCATTTCACCGGACTCTATAGAACTTTCCCAATCTTCTCTTCTTATAGCCCTCTTTGCGTCTGAAATTCATGATTGTTTGTTTGGCACCTTGTTATTTTCTTGAATTTTGGGTACGTATGTGTTATCAGATGATTGATTCTGAACATATGATCATATCAAACAATAGTATTGTTCAATAATCCACATCAATATCTGACCACAAAGATGGGGTATGAGTATCACAAGAACACGACTTAAATCATCGTCATAGTCAGAATAGTGCACTAGGTAAGCTGTCAGTCTTGATGAGATCAGCTTTGGCTGATCATCGAATAATAATTTGATGGAAATATAAATATGGTCGCAGCAGAGATTGAGAAAAGACTGAGAGATTGATCTGATCGTAAGAGAGAAAACCTGATGCCCATGATGGCCATGAGAATAGTAAAGGACACTCTTCATCACACATGTCACCGATCACACCAATCTAATTCACTACGTCATCCGGTCACACAGAGCCAACCAATCAGTTTGATTCAAATTCCTCTTTCACAAACATACATGGCTTCAGTCTGACACAGGCGACATTGATCACCTTCAACAAGATTTTTCAAAAGGCGGTATGTAGGACTGATCGAGTAGAAGCCGCAATATATTCAAACAAGCTCCCCCTGAAGACAATATTGAGATCTTATTCTATGATGATAGGCACTGAGATGAGGTGATTTGGGCTCGAATTAGCTGATCTGCAATCCACAAATTGACCCAAGATAAAAATCGTGTAAGCCGATTGAATGTTGTACGGCCAGCAAGATCCCTCAATAAGAGTTCATTTGTTCACACTGGTCTCCAGATATGTTGTTTGTTATGCGAGAGAGAACAAAGGTGAAGCTATCATAGGTTTAATGAACCATTCCAGCTAATTCTATACAGCGTAAAATTTCAAAATCAAACCTCACACTCAACATCACATACCGAAAAAAAATGAAGACATCTAAAGAAAGATAGTTAAATAGGTGACGTTTTTTGTTTTTGACCGAAAAAATCGAATCAAAGGTTTTTCACCCAAAATTTTACAGCATACGCTTCACATTCTCAGAATTTTGTTGAGTATCAGAAAGATTAAGTGAAGTAGGAGTTTGAACATCTGGAAATCGATAACCAGGTACATGAACTGGATTAAATGTTCTTTGACAATCTGAATAAGAAGCTCCTAAACCAGTACCGATCCCAATCCATACAGGGAAAGCACGACCTAGGATAAATTTGAAGAAGAAGAAGAAAAAAGAATCAAATCTGATCAGATTAAACTCGTTTGTTTATGATCTTTAGATATAACTCACGTCGGAATAAAACTGCACTCATCACCACTCCAGCCCCAAAACCAATACCGGTTTTGACAATTGCATTAGAAAGGCATACATCCGTCTAAGAAAAAATCGTATCAATTTAATCATGAGATTAGTTTGATTTTTTTTTTCTTCGATCTATTGAAAGTGAATTCTCCTCAATTTGCTTCACCTTTTCAGATAGAATGTGTTCACTGGTTGAAGATCGCGTAGCTGCCATTTTGTCCAAGAAGATGAATATGTTTCTGTGAGTGAAGTTTAACTATTGATGGTTGGGATCGGAAATGTTGCGGTAGGAGAGTGTGAAGGTTAACTTGCTTGGTGGTGGTGTTGTAGAGTCAGGGGAGACTCGGATGGGGACGAGTTTGAGTGGATGCGAATACTTGCTTAACCCCATACCCTGTACAGCTCACTTATGGCTAACGAAAGACTTGAGGCCACTTGTGACTTTCAACTAAATCTCAAATCAAAATCTTCATTCTAGGATCGTCAAATCGACTGGTTGACTGGATGATACAACATGATTCTCATCTAGAATCTTACCCAGCGGTGTTTGAAACGGAGGCCAGTAATATTTCTCAAAGTGAAGGAAACGCTTCGACCGCCTGAACATCTCCAAGATCGATCGAAGCCTGAAGAGTTGGAAGGATTTCCCCAACTCACATCGTACAGCTTTGCTGAGCGATACTGCAAGTTTGTCAATCCAATGTTGGAATTCGAATCCATACATGATCGAATCCGTGATGAATTTTCTATTCAGAATCTCAACTTTGAAGTCACTAGAGAAGGATTCGTTCCAAGCGTATGAAGAGAGATTCGCAGAACCTCTTTAGCGTATAGAAAGCACATTCTACATTCGATATCGATTTGCTTGATAAAATCATCATCAGATTATACCACTTACTTGAGTGGATGTGAAGGGCCTTCTCACTGACACGTAGTACTCTGTAGATAAGATATTATACATTTGATAGATTGAAATTTCTTATTCAGAAATGTACAAGTTGCGTGGAATTGACCCAATGAAATGCATCATTAAGGATATGTATACAATTGACGAACACGTCTCACTTAGAGCTCAGAGCATCTAGCTCAGCTCAGCCTGAGCTAGAGAAGCTTAGCGCCCTGTCAGGCTCCTTATAGTGGCATCAACAGAACAGCTGGATGTTAGCGCGGCAATGAGGAGATGTGGAAATCATATATTGACTCTCGTCAACCTTATGTGCACGCGTCGAACAGGTTTCGATCCGAATAGCGCATTTTTTCGTATTTGTTTCTTCAAAGTGCAACTCAAAATAAAAAGGATTAGAGAGAATTACCAAGATGATCCGGATCAAGGGATCATTGAATCTATTACTCTAGAATCATGAAACGACCTCTACCTCTACACTGACAGAGATCATTTCCAATCTGATAAATGAATAATGGTATCAGAAACAATCAAAGGAAATGTTCTTTACAATTTGCATGTTAGAAAAGGTCGAGGAGGATTAGGAAGAACGATGATTGAGAGATCTTCACCTACAAAGAATCATGAGGGAAGAATTGATTCTCATGCGTTCAAAAAGAAGCAAACTCGAAATCAACACAAAATATTACATACCAAGAGATACTTCACAAACTCGTCTTGAGGAGTGTTTAGTGGGGTTTGTTTCGCAGGAGTGGGAAGCATGGAATCGATGGGATTTGGAGGAGAAGATCCTGGGTTATAGGAACATAGAAGGTTCTCAGTAACGCTATGGGAGAACACGAGTGAGACTAAGAAGTGGAGTGCCTGATGGTAGGAGAAAAAAGAACAAGAATGGAAGAAAAAAAGCACAATTAGTGAGAGTAGAATTGTTCTTATATAGAAGTTGACTCGTATGACCATGATACGCAAGACTTGAATCTAGATCATAAGTTAATGAAAAATGACGACATTTCCGTAAGAGGAATAAAGAACGAAATCGATTAACTCAATAAAAGTCACGCTAAGTTCACGGTCGAATTCAAAAGACAATCATCATCATGGTCAGTGCTTGCCCTTTGATAAAGTGCAAGGCGATCAAATAGCCTTCCTATCTAGGTGAATATTGTGTCTCTGGAGCAAGTAGCGGTGCAATTACTTAATTCTCAGAGGAAGTACGCCTTAGTTACCTAAGAAGATTGTGAAACAGGATTTTCAAAGGAAAAGGATAGTCCAAAAAGCAGCAGTGACATTGATGTGATCGCAGACGCATTTAAACAAGATCCTTTACCTTTTCCGAAAAGCCTTTCTTCGTGGTTCACTACTGTAGGAGTAATTATTCAACGAATTAAATCAAGTTAATAAGATTTGCTTTGTGAATGATGATGATATCTTAAATCCCAATAAATTATGGGATGCTATGATGAATCATTATAAATCCTGAGAAAGTGCTCATCAAAGTAAATTTTTTTTAAATTCTCTTCGAATTTCCTACGTTTCTTTATTTCAATTCATCAAAGATATACGTCAAGGAATGAATGACTTAATTGATTGTGTTGTAACTGAAGAGATTGGTGATGAAGTATTGATTATCGCAGACAAACTTCTTGATACTCTTTTTACTATTAAATCTTTACTCCAAACGTCTTTCGGAAACTCATGAAGTAGTGATTGAATCTCTCGACAACCACTTTGCTGATTATGAAAGCTAAATCCGATTCGGTCGTTCTAACTTTAACCCTCTTTCTCAATCCCAAGCCATAAATGGTATAAAATCCTGACTTACATTTCCCATTTTGTCTTCCGGGGTTCAGACAAGATCAAGATTTTAAGACGAATATGAGGAGAATGATAAGGTGTGATGAAACCTGTCTTTTATTCAGTCAATTATCACTTCAACTTTCATTCAAATGAGCAGGTAAACTGCTCTCGCATCTCCAACTGACCAAAAACAAGGGCAAACTGATTCACCAGTAAAAAGTTTCATTTGATTTACGATTGAGATCCTGAGGAAATAAATGAATGTTATTACCAGAAGAAAGAAGATCAGAAAAGTTGAATCTCAATGGAATCGATATCACAAGTACCTTTTGTCAAATCAAGAATCACTTCAATTCAATCCCTTCAAACATACTTTTTACCTGATCAGTTCTCTGGCTTCTTATTCAAACATCTCAAGTCGAAAAAGTCAAGAAGATTGTAAGATTTCTAACTTATCACATTAGATTACATCTTTGATCAATTTGAATTGAATCACTTTTAATCAAATTGCGAATGATTCAACTGAAACGGTCCAACAAAAATTCATCATTCATTCAAATCACCAAGTACATAAATAGTCTTTAAGAAAGATGAAGATCTGTCACGGAGGTCGCATAACGTTTCAATTCGAGTTAGATCGGTCTTGAAAAACGGTTTTACACTTCCAGAAATCTTAAGGTATCCGGGAATTTCTTCATTTCTAAGTTACAATACGGTTGATACATCACTTGTTTGGTCTGGGGAAAGCATTCACCTGAGCTGAACTCTTCTTGATGAGATTGTGGACCGGTAAAAGAAGAGGGAAGTGGAAATGTCGGAAATCCGGATGAGTAGGACTCGGAGCTAACCTACATAAGCTGACTCAAAGGGCGTCTGAGCTGCACGAGCTGGTACAGTTGTCATGCTAGCAGAACTCAGTGAAAACTTTGAACACTGTTAAACAGGTAAACCTTATTGCAAAGACTCCATTGAATGTTTAATGTAAAGTGACTCAAATTGATAATTGAGCTCTTGACACTGGAAAGAAGACATAGATATTCAGAATTGAATTCTTGGACTTGATTAAGGCTTTGTGCAAAAGCCAAAAGATGACTTTAGATTAAATGATCAGACGTTTACGCCCTTTGGACCTGGTGACATCTAGGAAGCCTTATCACCTTTCTTGTGATTGACCAAGATAAATGGATTATATTGTTGAAATTGGTTAGACAAGATGAAGATTAGCTTCATGAGGAATTTGAAAACAAACTAATAAATGTAAAGTAGCTCAACCAAATTATACAAAACTTCAATTAGTAAATAGGCTAAATTCAAACTTCTTTCTTCATCATCCCCTCAAATGATTTCATATTCTTGTGATTACCAGCTTTTGATCTGAATCCAATGAGAGGATTCACGTCAGATCAACTTGATCATCATCTTTCATTCTCCAAATCGATCTAATCTTTCACCTCTTATGAAGGAGGTGTAGAGAATTGTGATTCAAACTCACAATCCTAGACCCTCTAGAGCACGTTCTACATAGACTTCACTTTGTAGTTCTACAGATCCAGATTCTTGAATACAACCTACTTTGATCATTGCTCCATCTGGAACCACTGCTAATCGACTGATGATGATCAAGATGAGATGATTAGGTAGATGAAACCCATTGGAAAGGTCTTTTGATTGAGAATTCTTTCATGGATTTTTTCAACTTACCTAAACAAAGCCGTTCCACAGTCTCCACAAAAGTTTCTTCGAATTCAGTCAGGATGAACACAAGAAAAGAAGATTTTAACGAATGGATTTGAATTTAGTATTCTACCTGAGAAAGGTTGATCAATTGAGATTTGATCACAAACCGATAAACAGGTTTACCACTATCACTTGACTTATCTTCATAAACCTTAGGTTGGCCATGATTGATTTTGATCGATTGAGCACTAGCTTGTAGATTATAAGAGAAAGAGGCTGATCTCGATTGAAAGTCAGTCCGATCACTACGATTTGATGATTCATCGAAACATCAACTCACATGTCATCGTTCGACAAGTTGTGCAATGACAGATCAAACCAGCCTTCATAGAGACTTCTTCGGCGGTGAAGGTGATTTCGCCTTTCAAAAACCCAAATCTCATATTAATGAGAATCCAAAAGGTCAAAGGAAGGGATTGAGTTACGAATGGAGGGAAAGAATTTACCACAATGACATTTTCCATGAATCATGATTTAAAGAATACTTTTGATGAAGTGTGTATGTATGTACCTACTTCGATGGGATGATGATGAAGTGAAGAGGATGACTTGAGTACAATCTTAATGGTTCATTGGGACTCTCTCTCATCAAGTTAGATCTACAAGATTGATGATCTATTGGAGATCTGTATGAACTCATTTGCAAATTCCTGCCGATCATGACAGTGCTTATACGCTGAAGGAAGGAAATCTTTTGAGAGAATACTTATGTCAAAAGACAAACTAACCCAAACCATCCCGTTCATCTCTCCTGCTCAAAACTCTTTGACCTGAATTCTCGACGTGCAACTCTTGGAAAAGTGACACCCAAGAATCGACACAACAGAACGCTTGAGCACTCAGACTCACAGCACAGGTGACGGAGAGCTGACGATTCCTCTGAGATGAGAGTAGCAGAGAAAAGGGTTTGTACACTTCTCAGAATCATCCTTTTTTTTTTGATCCAGCAATATTACACAAAACAGAGCTGGAGGGAGTGAGATCGTCTATTCTGCTATCCAAGCCAGATACTGCTTCAAGCGCCAATTGCATTGCATAGGATCAAATTTCTCAAGAATCCATACCACAAGAGAACTCATGATTTAGTTTAAGATTGCACTACTATGTAGCTCCCAGCTTCTCTTCCCCTTTTTGGCTTTATCAATTTGATCCCTTATAGTTTGGGAGTGCTCAATGTGAGTCTTTTTCCTTGATATCTAATTTCAAAATCATGAACCTAATCTTGATCATCTTGCATATAGAAGCTCACAGCATCTTGTAGGTTCAATTAACTTATCATCCAAGATTCCAAAAAAACATGAATTTCTATTGACTGGATCTACTCCTTTTGAAGATCATACATTAATCTACTTATCAAATTGACACTCATTAACATACACCTTTATTCTTCTCATCATGTTCCAAGAATATGATCAACACAAATCAATTCAGATCTTTGATATCATGGCAAGCGTGTGGCCATCGGCATTTTGTAGAAATCATTTGACATTTAGATTTTTGTCTTCCTGAACCACTCTTAGAATACTTCAAGTCATTAGTAAGTATCAAGGCAAAAATCCATTGACAGGTGTTGTGGGTCCATCTTTGGAAGCCTAGAAGTTGAGGCTCTAAGGTTTATAACTTCATTCATTGACTCAGGTCACTATTTATGTCCACTCTGGTATATATCCTGAATTGATGAATAAATGCAAACAAAAAACTCAACAAGGTAACACAGCAATCCAACTCAATTCCAAGAAGAAAGTTAAAAACTCTATATCAAAGGAGATAACAAAATCTACAGGAAAAAAGAAAGCTATAATATGATTTCATTCATTTGTTTGGATCAATAGAATTGATCAAACTCAAACTGAATCTCAAAGAATCTAACATCATCAAAACCTTAGATTTGTCTACTTCATTTACTTCTTCATCAATGTGAAAAGTTTTCAAAAACTTAGAAGCAGGTTGAATCAAATCTTTGGTAAACTTTTCTTTGATTTCATCATCTTGAAGACCAGTCTAGTTTTCCAAAAAAGAAAACAATTCAATTAATAGACTTTTGAGAGAGAAAAAGAACAATTGAAAATAATGATGATTAAACTTACTCGAGTTTCAAAATTTGATCTTAATAAGAAGTAAACTAGATTCACTTTTTCAATCACAAGTTCTAAGTTTTGAGAATCGATCTCTTCATCACATCTAATCAATTCTAAAACTCTCAAAACCCATTCTTTTGACCACCAAAACTTTTGATCCTCCTCTTCCTTACTCAAACACCCTGCCATTTTCTCTTTAACCCAATTAACTAAAGCTTTTTCTAATTTGATATACTTTTGGCCAATCTTGAAGAGATGTATAAGACAATCAAATCGAGTCTTGAACTCAAGAGACTCAATTAAGTGAACTAAAGTTCTAAAACATAGAAACCTAAGTTCAGCTGAAAAGATTGTAACTGAACGTGTGGCTAAACAATCCATGAGTTTGAAATCTTGTCTATGTAGAGGAGCAGAAGATGAGATGATTATAAATATTCCAGCTTGAATCATGTTGGTATCAGAGTTCTCAAGTGCTTCAATCAAGATTGTTTCATTGATCTCAATTGAAGAATCGATTGATCCAGTCTCTTTCCATCGTTCATATTGACTCATTGCATATATTAAAAACCGATTCGATCTGAGTATCTTCTTCATTCCTTCTTCACTAGCAACATATCCAATCGAAAGTTCGTTTGCAGCTTCCATCTCTTTCTCAAATTCATCTGACTTCAAAATCCGGTCAAAATCAAACTTTAATCTAATCTCGCCTAATAGATTACAAATCCTCTCCGATTCTTCATCATCGATCGTTTTGACTGTTTTCATTGTTTGATGATCTAAAGTGATGATTCTTTTTAAACTAGGGTTCCAAGTGGAAAACTTTTTCATAAAACATATTCTACCGGATGAAATTAATCTTTTCTCGTATAAAGTTAAATGAATAGATAACAATAAAAAGGTTTGGATTTGTGTTTTAAGTGACTGATTTGATTCATAGATTAATGAGCATTGATCATGAAATAATTTTAAGTGTTGATAAGCCGATGAACAAGTTGAAAGGTTTTTCAATAGTTTGATGATGGTTTGAGAATAGGTTTGAAAAAAGGAGATCGGTTTTTTGGAAGTTTTGAGAATTCGTATGAGGACTATCGATTGAGAATAAGAAAGAAAAAAATAAATTTAATGGGTTGAACCGAAGTGAGAGTGAGCAGTAAGTAACAGAAAAAAGACTTTTAAGCTAACCAATTGAAAGAACTTCAATCATCATCAGAATGAAGCCAATACTGATCAAAGGTTGTGAAAATCCTTGAAGACTATCATCATCATCATCATCATCATCATCATCATCATCAGAAAATGCATCCTGACGACATATATTAGAAATCGTTGAAGTGATACCCAAAAAGACTTCTCGTGAATTTCCAAATCTTGAGAAAGTTTTCAATAATCCTATGATAGGATCAGAGTTTGATTCATGTATACCATCTTCAGTTGGTTTTGGTGTACTCTTACTATAGATTAGATGAATTAGTTTGTTAGGTAGATCGAGTGATAGTTGATCCTGAGAATCAAGAATCGCAGTAGTCAATAGAATGTGAGGAAAGCAGAGAGAGAGATCGAATGATGATAAACTTACAAAGAAGTTAATGATCGAGGTTTCTTCTGACCGATGTTCAAGTTCTCTTATCAATGATTGAATTAGGTTATAAGTTGATGTGGATAAGTGTTCTATTCGGTTAAGGAGGCTGAGTGGTTCTTGTAATATTTTTGAAACTTCCGTTTGTTCTGTTTTTGAACAGCTCGATGGATGGTTTTCGAATTTTAATGATTCCATCGATTGAGAATATGTATGTACTTACTTAATCCTGAACCCTGGTATGGTCACAATGACTTTAATCCTGTCTTATGAAGGCCAAACAGCGAGTTCTCCGAACAGACGGAACAGACAGCCTTTGAAGAAAAAAGATCTCAATTTAAGGAAAAAAAATAATCAACAAGAGGGGTCAAGTGGATTGCGCCTGTGAACCATCCGCATACACTACCATACAAAACTCGAACAGGCTCCAAAAGGCAGAGAAGCTTGCGTATTGAGAGCTTCGAAACCCATGAACTAGCATTGTTGAAAGAAACCGTCTAGAATGAGCAGAGAGGTCATGCAGATTGAAAAACACGGAACAAGTTAAATCGTTCTTGAGGATAAGTTTGTATAGACCATGGTATGTACTAGATTGTACTGACATCTGATGATGATGACATAACCTCCAAATTAAGACCTCACTCGTTTTGATCTAAGCCTGAAGACGCTTTGAAACTTGTAATCCGAGATAGAAAAGTTGTTCTCTTGAAGAAAGCTACAAGTTCGGATTCCTTACAGAATAAATTGAGAGGTAGGTCATCACTAAACCCAATGGTCAGCAAACCTAAAAACTATCTGATCAGTGCACAAAGAAAACCTTACGATCCTCGTACACAACCGCATTAGTGATTATAGGAAGGATAGTGACTTGGAGTGAGCCACTGAGGGAGTGATCCATTCTCAAACTTGATCAAAATACTCTGATCTACTCTCACTTAGAGAGTTGTATGTGCGCAAAAACACGCGTTAGCAGAGGGTGACATGCTACAACAGCCCTCCAAACCAGAGGAAGAGATGCCTTGATTCAATTCTTATATGAACTGAGGCCAGTCCATGATGGAATACAAATCATCAATATTCACTTCTATAACATAGTCAAAGTACAGAGCTTTTGCTAGTGAAAGTACAGGAGGCGGTATTCTTGGAGGAGTCTGAGGTGAGGGATGTGGTTTATCAAGAAAAGCTCTCAGGGACGTCCTTGTTGTATAAAAAGCACACTTGTCCTACACATCAAGAAAGCATCTGATCAAAGGCTTTGATCTCAATCTTTCTGGGGTAGGTCAAAAAGCTCAAACAAGATATCTTATCTCAAAGAGGTAACTCAAAGAGGTATTAGCAGGAGAAGACCATGACTTCAACATGGACTTCAGGAAGACAACAAAGGGCTCTCGAAAATCTAGGCGCTGATCATCCTCAGTATACGAGCACCAATCTTAATACGATCGCCAAAGTTGCAGAGTGAGGAACAAGTTTGATGAGTTGTGGACAGCGCGCTGAGTAAAATGTACAATAAATCTAACTCGAGTAGTGACTGGGACGATCAGCATCAGCTGTGCCCCCGAGTTTGATTACCAAGGTTCAGGAAAACGAAGGAAAAGATTTTCAAAACCTCATCTTGGTGAGTCCCCAAAGCCATTGTGAAAGTCGTATCAAAGGCACTGCATTGTAGTATTGAGACTTGGCTGAGAATGTCAAAGGAGGGAGATATTCACCAACCATGTATGTACAACTTTACTGGTTCGACATTGAAGTCGTTTGTAAAAGAGCAGATACATTTTGATGTGTGGTATATGAGGTGGATTGATCGTTGATTGGTCTCCTTCTATCTGTTTGATAAACATCTGAGGTTAAGAGCTACAACAACTTATGTACAAAATGCCACAACGACTTAGTGCTCAAGTCAATCCTAATCTCATTCTCCTCCTCTTTCAACCTCATCCTCATCATATTCATCAGAATCATCCTCTTCACCGTTGTTGATATCACAATTGATATTCATTTCAACCCCATTTCTTTGACATAACATATTCAATCCAGTGATCTCATCCAAAGTGAGTGAAGCGGTTTCAGGTGAAATTTGAAATCGCTTGAGATTAGGCCAAAGATTATCTTTTAATAATCCCACTAAATCTTGATAAGTGATAAAGGCGGTATTCCGTAAAAAAAGGTGTGAAAGGTTATTCGATGCTTCGAAGGCTCTCAAGAAGGCTATCGGTAGCCATTGTGATGTTTTTAAAGTGGTGAGTCGAGGTAATTCAAACCGCAACGGTCTACCCGAAGAGTCTTTGAAATTTGGGTCTGGATCATTCAACCAGGTGACGTCGAATGGTACGTTCTCTGTCTCAAGTTCGACTAGCGTAGAAGCGAAGAGTTCGATCAAGGCGTGGAAGACTGGTACTGAGACTTGATGAGAATTTGTCAAGGAGAATTCTTTGAGCGAGCTTTTCCATTTTGGCTGGATCCAACTAGCGTTCACGCAATACGCGTCCTTCAGAACCAACCGAGTTAGATGAGGAAGGGAAGCGAGATGAAGGGCTAGTGATGATTGATAAAATGGAGGATGTTCCAGTTTCTTTGAAGCACTGTGATCGATGTATGAACATGCAAAACTTTGAAGCTGAGGGAGATGAGAGATGAGTTCGACTAAGAAAATTTCGGTGAAGCGACCGTTACCATAAGGAACAAGTGAGAGATGAGTGAGAGAGTGGAGGTGAGAGAGGGGTTGAATAAATTTTGTCATCTTTGCATAGTCATAGATCGTCAAACTTGATGATTGATTTGCTCGATCGTTGCGGTCTGGAAAGGGATCTTTCGCCATATCGATATCAACATGGGTGATTTGAGGGCAAGCTCGTAAGATCTTGAGGAAAAGTTCAAATCGACTCCTTGAATTGCATGATAACTTCTCAGACTCATTCCAAGTGTCTTGAAGCACTTCTTCACCGGGTGAATAAACTTCTGGAGAAGAACCTCTCCACCAAATCATCTTTACACAATGTGCATGTCTCGGTATGATTTCTTGATGCGCGAATCTTATTCTTTTCACCGTACCACGCGAGAAGTTCAGCCACTGAAAAAGCGGTCGAGATCAATCATTCGATCGTTTGCGATATCATAATCTCAGAAACGGAAGGTATAGATTGCCTAGAAAAGAAACAAACCTCATAGATGTACAAACTGCATAATTGATAGAATACGCGATTGACGGATGCGAGTGATCGAATATCAAACAAAGGAAGACCTTGAGGATAGCATGGATATGTACCAACGTCAGTAGTATAGAATCACGTATGAATTTGGTATATGATCCAGAATCGAAATGGTCAATGTTTTTGAGCTTGTTTAGAATGATTTGCCAAGATCAATTTGATGAGGAAGAGATTGGCGGGATTGTTTGCGTTCAAAGGCGGAATAGACAAATCTACTGACTATCACCTTGTTTTTGAAATCTTTTTCGACGGTGACGCCGATGGTATCTTTGCTGAGTTGAAGGAAGATGATGAACCCAGTAAACAATCTTTTCTTTGATTTCGATTGGCATATATGATAAGTTGCTCTGATTGTATGAAGGTGACATTGAAGTAGAAGCCATTTCTGAGCGTGAATTTCTCGATGGAGGACTTCAATTGCATCGATTCAAATTGTTCGCTATGATCTTTGTCGTCGTAAGTTGCTTGAAGTTCACAATTTGAAATGACCATCGCTGTGTAACGGGGTTGTTCATTAACCCACGTAAGAGTTCTAACCCTAAGCAATAAGGGTTTAGTCTAAAGGCAGATATGGCTTGATCCGGAACAGTATAAAAGAGGTTTCAAGGGGGAAGAGTGCGTCGAGGCTCGAATAAGAGATGAGACGGGCTTTTATGCGATGAAAGTTCTTTCAAGATGTTAATGGGATCAAATTGGTGATAAGTTGTAAAAGTTGGATATGAAATTGATAAGATAAAAAGGTCTGAGGTTCCTTCCTTCTGGAGGAACCTCTTCTATATATATTCTATCTTGCAAAGCCATCTTCAGGGATAGATGGCCATCTCGAATGCCTAGGCATTCGAGATCTACATGATATGTATAACTGTACAATGTATGCGGGACTAGGCCTGTACGACTAGTCTAAATACAGTAGACTCTGACAAAACCGATAGCTGTCAAAAGCGATACTCTTTGAAAACCGATACATTTTTGGCCCAATAAATTCTTATTTACAGTCAGATTTCCGTTGACAAAACCGATACTCGGCGAAAAACGATAGTTTTTGACCCGATTTTTTGGGTATCGGTTTTGTCAGAGTCTACTGTACATATACCGAGTTAAACTGTAGTAAGGGTATTTGGACTGAAAGTCCAAACTGGTTTTTAATGCCAAGTTCGAATACCCTGCTACAGCTGCTTGCTGAGCCCGGCCAAAACTTCAAACGTGTTTTGCCCTTGGCTCGGGACTCCACATGCCCGATGACCCGCTACAACAATGAACCACGTTGGGACCAAACTGCAAAAAGACCCAAGGCCGGAGGAAATCAGAAGAGAGATTTTGACAGGTTGGCTTGGGCAGTGATTCAATTGCACTTATTGTCTCTAAAATAACCCATACACCCAATAACCCTTACTCTAGTCCCACACATGGTTTTTGCCTCTATATTTGTTATGGCGGGAGAATGGGTCAAAAACCCATAACTCTACCATTCCCCTTCACCCATACTTTTTTTGCAAAAACCAGAGTTGGAAATCCATAGTTTACCACAGGAAAAAGTAAAATACCAAACAGGGGACTCTTGATATGTGTTTCCAAAGCTCCTCAAGCTCATTTGACTCCATCAAATCAACAAAATTACAACAAGTTCAGCAAAAATCGTCACAAAGTTACTAATTCTACCAACAGACATGCTTCCTAAACATGTTGATTTTGGAGCTCTTGAATCCCACCAATGAGGATACCAGTGGCCTTGAGACCTGAGCTCTGGAAGAAATTTTCCAATCAATCAACCAACGGGACCACAACACAGAGAACTCTGCTCCAGAGCACTCCAAAGCCCTCTGAAATCTGTTTGGGCTTGGTCATGTATTTATTTCTATCTGGTTTAAAGGGAAAATTTTTGATGTGAAATTTGTCTTTAGTTCTCTTTTTGAGGCTCCCTAGACTTTCTGAGAGTGTTGAGGGTGTGACTAAGTTATTAGGTGTGTTACTTGTCAATTTGTCAGCAACTTTGTTGAGTTCTATACCTCTATGACATGGAGTCCAGTAGAAGTTGATATTGATGTTCTCAGGAAGTTTCTTCAATTGGTTTTGGATTTTGATGGCAAGGTTTTGCCCAGTTGTTGGTCTGGGTATTTTGTGAGCAAGTTGCAGAACTCCTTGATTGTTGGTGAATATTGCTAATTTTGAGGTCGCGGGTGTGGGGTTCTGCAAAGAGCTGTTACTAGTTTGGCCACT
This sequence comes from Melampsora americana, assembly GCA_022264835.1. NCBI lineage: Eukaryota > Fungi > Basidiomycota > Pucciniomycetes > Pucciniales > Melampsoraceae > Melampsora > Melampsora americana. Next base: position 167,747 of record JAIFHY010000001.1, on the reverse strand, counting down.
AGAAGGATGCCTAGAAGTTCTGTTTGGTGGTTAGAGAAGTTGTTAGTAAAGATCACTGATTGGGCTTGGCTGATATCCTTTGATACCGCCACAGCCCCTCCTCCTTCTTGAGTTACTGAGCCGTCTGGTAAAAATGATGAGTGAATTTTTTGTCAGTTTCTTCTTTGATTTGTTTTGGAACCTATTCCACTGCCTCTTTGTTCTTGATGTTCATATTGTGAATCACTCCAATGCTGCTTTAACAAGGTGCTGTAGGGTGGAGAAATATTGTCTCTACGTTTTCATTTGCTAGTTGTTTTAGTAGGTTGTAGTGAATGCTATTTTGTTCTGGGCCTGGATGACTGTTTGGGGTATCAGACAGTTCATTTTCAATAAATATTTGTCTTGGGTGTGTGTTTGGTGTAGTTAATCTTTTGAGTATGAATTTGTGATTTTGTTAATTATTTGTCTACCCTGTCTGTAGACCAAGCCCAAGTCTGGGCTTCAAGCCTTGAAGGGGACTCCTAGTAAAGGAAGAGGACGGGTCCTTTCAGACCCCAGGAGGGTGGGCGGTTTTTTTGTGAAAATTCTTGATGATTTTTTGAGTTGAGAGTTTTCATGATCTTTGCGCAATAAGGAAACTGTGAGTAGTGCAGAAAATTTTTCTATCTTCCAAATTTCCTCTCTGCACTCCTGCACAAACTGTTTGTACAGTTTGTACTTAGGCTTAAGCCTAAGCTCTTATTGCTCCTAGACACACACTCTCACGCCCCTCCGTAGACCTGAGTCACCCTGCGTGACTTGGGTAACTCTCCCAACAAATCCAAGCCTTAGCTGATGAAAATTGATATTTAACAATGGCTTTTCAACTATCCCAATATATGAGAGCGGGTTTGAAAGTTTTGTTAATTTTTGCAAGCAATTTGACTGGATTTTCAATCCTGATCACAAGACTCTTTGTGATGATAATATATCTTACATTAGTCTTAAAATTTTGCCCAGATCTGTTTGTGCTTATTTGATTGGTATAGCTTTTCCTTTCAAGTTAAAGTTTCCAAGTATAATTTGTGAATCAAGATCTCCTGTTGCTAAAGCAAGAATGAAGAGTTTTATCATGAAAAATTGAGAGCCTGTAGTACAGAAGAGTCCTTCATCAATAGCTCAACTTCAGCATCTAGCGCATTAGAGCTCACCACATATCAATTTATGAACAGGTATTTGTTTCTGAAGAGAAATCATTGATTTACCCAAAGATTTATTTTTTGATGGATTCTTCCCTGGTTGGACTTCAAATTCTTTTGCTTTTGCCGATGACTTCTGGAGCGCTGAAGATTGACCGTTTCCAGAATCTTTCATCAATGATAGATTCCCTTGGATAGATTGAGAATCTCCGGAATCTTTTGTGGTCAATAGAATTCCTTGGATTTCAGTTGGACCAGAACTCTTGGATTTCTCCAAGTTCCCTTGGTCTTGATTAGGTCCTTGACTTTGTTGATTAGGTCCCATGATAGAACCCACGATAGAGCCGGTTTGTTGATTTGTTCCTTCCTCATGGTCCTTTGACATTGAACCTTCCTGATTTGATTGAGTAGTCCTATTACTTTGGTCTTCTTGGTTGTTTGCCAACATATTGATCATTAATCCGTTTCAACTTTCTTTACTGTTTGTGATCACTTTCCTTCTAGTCGTCATGATAATTCTGTAAAAGAGATTTGTAATGATTTGTTTGAATTCACTTATTTATTATTTTATTTTATTTAATTGAATTCAAACAGAAAGATTCGAGACAAGGGAAGGAAGCTAGAGAAGCAGCAAGATTGGATAACTGAGGATCCTTCACGAGGAGATGAAGATCTCTAGAATATCAAGAGGGAAAGGAATCAGTATGATTCAACTTCCCAATATATTTCACGCCATCCAGGCTCAGCTAAAACACACGCGTCGCGTGTGCTTTCCATCAGGCACCTGCAACGGTTGTCTCCGTTGCAAGTCCGGTGACTGAAGTCACCCTCTGCCGGCTGCTAGGAGAAGCTGAGGCCTGTCTTGTCGAGGTCTAGCTGCCCAAGTGCGGGGATGGACTCCTGCAACCTCCTTCGTACCTCGTACGGGTACTCTATGAAAAGACATCAAGTGGCTCAACCCAATTAATTATCTTTGATTGAAACCCGTATTGACTACAGTGGAATTCTTTCAGGGAGTGAGCTGATCAAGAACACCGAGATCAGGCTGGTATCTGAGCTAGACAATAGTTCCCCTGGTGGATGCGAGATCAGGATTTGAACATTGCTTCCATCTTTAGCTTTTTACATTTACATTGACGACCCATGTCCAAGAACACTACTCAAAGTATATGACATGATGGCTATGGCTAAAGTTGAAATCAATCTGAAAAAAAATCATATACCTCTAAATTGTACATTCAATACATAATTAATCATATAAATTTCTTTTTAGGTGTCCCTCCCTCCCAAAATAAAACCCAAAAAATAATCTACAACTTAGACAACGCTTTAACACCACTTCCACCAATCTGATCAATCCACCATCTAACAGGTTCAACACACCCACTTTCACTCACCACTTCAAACCAATCTTTCAAAACTCGATACTTTTCTGTTTCATCATCAATCTTTAGAACCATTTGATTTAAAACTTCACAAATCTTGATAAATTGATCTTGATTATCAATATACTTTAACACTTCAATCATTTTATCACAATCTCTTTCTCTTCGGATTCGTTCAATCAGATGATCCCAACATATCTTTTCATTCAAAGTTTGGGTCATGACTTTAATGGATTCTTTCTTGAGTTCTTCTTTCATCTTACCCTTTTGATCGTCCTAAACGAGATAAAATAAATCAGTTTCTACAAACCCACCAAAACAGGAAAATTCAGAAAATTGTCATACATCTTCATTAGTCTTGCTACTTAAAACTGAATCCATCATCCGGTCCACAAACTTGACAATCTGTTGATCATCTTCCCTTAGTTTCCTGTATCTAACTATAGATATCAAAACTCTCCAAGCCGATTCAAACCTTAGATGATCATGATCACTTTTTGGATGATCATCAACTCTTATCTCAACTTCTTTCCAAACTTTCTCTACTACATTTTCTTCCAAATATAAATCATCAAGCCTTTCCATCCCATTTTCTAAAACTGATAAATAAACTAATAAATCACTTTTCTTTCCTACATCAAAAGAAAACATCACATCAGATCATTCATCAGTCCAATGGAGAATAGGTTCAAAAACCCCAACCTTCTTCTGACCCATTCCAAGGTTCAAGCCACCGAATCAATCTCACAAACTCCTCATTGCTTAAGCCTTTAATCCCATTGATGATCCCATCCCAAACCAATAGATCAATTTGACTCTTACCAAACTTTTGAACCGAATCAAATATCCTCAACCAAAGTTTCAAACAAAGAATCATTAAATCATAATGAGATGTAAGATAAACCGGTCCAATCAAGATTCCTAAAACCGAGAACATAATCGGTTTTGAAGAAGCTAAAGATTCATTCAAGTTTAAAGTTGATAATTGATGGTGGATTGAATCTAATGAAGTTAAGACCAGAGTTAAATCTTTAAGACCGATTGATCTTAATAATATTCCAAATGAAATTGAGATCGGTCCTAACTTTTCAAAGAGTGGATGTTGATGATCTTGAAAATCTTGGGTGATTATAATCTTTTCAATCTCACTTGAAAACATTTTGATCAATCTCTAAAAAAATCATTCAAATTTGAGATCAGTAAATCCTTTTTTTTTGGAAAAAGAAAACTAGTCAAGAGGTTTTATAAACTTACAGTCTGATTTGATTGATTGATTCGATTAAGATCTTTAATTAAAATAAAGGGGAATACTTGAGAAACGATCCAAATGATTGAACATTCTTCAACTTGATTAAATTTCTCAAACGAATTCAATAATTCTTCAAGTCGATCAAGAAACCGAATCAAAATCAGATCAGGTTTGATGTTTGTATTGATGATCGCATTATAAATTCCAGCATGAAGGACTAAATTGATTAATGATTGATGAAGATGAAGCAGTGGATGATGATGAAATGTACATTGATCTAAGAATCGATTTAAATTAGATTGATGTAAACATTCTGATTTCTTAGATCGGTTTAAATAACTTTCATAAAACACTTGATGAACAAATTTAACTTTATAAAGAAAATTTTCAACCCGTTTGAATTCATTTAATTCTTCAATTTCAATCTTTTCAATCAAAATTGAATTAGAATTTAATAAAGTATGAATTAAATTTTGAATGAGTTTAGATGAGTTTGAAGTTTGAGAAAAACTTAAGAATTCGATCAAATTCAATTGTGTTTCTTGATTTAATAAAGTTTGATCTGATAAAAAGTTTTGAATCAAGTTAAGGTAAATCAAATTCAATCTTGATTCTTCAATCACTTTTTCCATCTTTTCTTTTCTTTTCTTTTCTGGATTGATTGATACTTAATTATCTTCACAATCGATTCTGATCAGCATCATAATCCTTCCTCTACAAGTCAAGTTTGTTAAATCGTTGTTTTTGTTAAGCAGTAGTGGATTGATTCCCTATGATATTCTCGTTGATTTCTTTGTGTTCGTTTGGTTGTTTTTCTTTGATTTGTTTGTCCTTCAATGTGTTTATCTTAATACTATCTAGCTCTTTTCAAAACTTTTGAAGTCTAACTTTTCAATTTCTCACTTCTCAAACAGTCAACTTCACAATCTGATGATCTCATCGGGCTCGGTATCTTCGGGGCTACAGACAATTCCTACCCGGGTCATTCTGGGTTCATATCTTTCATCATCAACTTTTTCTCCTGGAAATGACTCAAGTCTCTTCCTTAGGCTTCGAATGATCATTGGATGAGATCACAAGATATGTTACCCACACCTCCTCACATGATGACACAATATTCTCATTAAAATCACCATGATCTCAATGAACGCTACTCCAAAGTCTAGTATGTTTGGGTAAGAAATCAATCAGACTAGCTTTAACAAATTCTGATCATGATTTCATACAGTTCCTGGCCATGATCGTAGAACTGAGAATTGATATAGCAAATATTGAGAATCATCTTCACGCCAGAATTCATGGATCTATACTTATCATATTCTGGTAGACTAAAAACTGTACCCAAGAAGTAGTATCCTCTCCATGCAAGGCTTCATTTGATCAACCCTTTGGAATGATTCCTTTGATGATGGATCAAGTAATAAAGTTCAAGTTTAAATCAAATCTAAATCCAAGAAATTGATATTTTTGCGTTATAAAAATAGATAACTCATCTAAGATTCATTCATTCTTTCAAATCCAAATCATCTACCTTTTCTTTACTTAAAGTGATCAAAAAAGTTTTATTCAAATTTGACTGATTTCCATATCTCTATCTCACTTAGCCTTTCTTATCTATGGATAATCAATTTAAAATATTTCTTATTCCAACAAACCTCAACACAAAAAATAAAACCCACAAATCACAACTATTGATGAGAAACCTTTTCATCTCAAAAACAAAAAACCCAACAATGCTTTCTCTTAGTTAAATATATATATATATATACCAAACCTTACCCATGCAAAAAATTTATCTTCAATTCTTCTTCTTCTTCTTCTTCTTCTTTTTCATATCATGAATTTCCTTTATTGATCCCATAAATCAACATTCCCCAATACATATCCATTCACAATAATCTTTTTATTAAACCTTTCACGTTCGATTCTATATGAATCTGGGCATCGGATCACTTCGATTTCAAATCCTTTCTTTTCATCATCTTGATACCAATCCATGATCGATTGAATCCAATTCCCATCAGATTGACTAATCACTACCAATGGAATCGAATTCGAAACTTGATCTTCTACCTTTAATAAACTTAATTGCTTCTCAATCTCAATCTCCTTTTCTTGCATGCCTTCTTGACTTTCTTCTTTTGGATAAAGTTCTTTATACCATCTAACTGGAATGGTTTTGATTCTAGATGGGATTTGATCCGCATTTGCAATCAAAAGTTCTTCATCATCACTTATCACAATCAATCCAATCGCTCCCGCTTGAACTCCAAAATACACTTTATCTGTAAATTTACATTCACCTCTTCTGACTAAAACCACTTTGGATTTAAAATCTTCTCCTTCACGTTTCCAATCGGATTCAGTACACCCAAACCCCTCTAAACTTTTCAATTCAACCGGTCCAGATCCAATCCTAAACTTTCCTTCTGCTTTTTCTTCTTTTAAGATATCAGGTCCAAAGGTCGCTCTCATCACTACTTTTGAAACTTCCCATGATCTTTCTTCTTCACTTTCCGCTCCTTTTATCTTGATTTTGATCCCTGCTAAATATTGATCTTCTAATTTGATTCTTCCTTCATCTCCTCTTCTCAATGATTCAACCGCATATGAATCTGTGATGATGATTCTGCTACCTGGTTCTAATCTTCGCTTTCCCACTGAGATCAACAAAAACAAAACAGAAGAGATGGTCAACAAGTTTTTCGAACATAGATAGAATGTCAATGATGAAAAAAATTAAACTAGAGATCATTCCTCGGATTTAAGAAGAATCTGATGGCTCTTCTCACCTTGTACCACATCATATGTACCATCAAGTGAAACTTTTTGAATCGAGAGACTTAATCCTGAGATATTCTTAATAATCACTTGATCTGAATCAAATTCAACTTTTTCGATCCCAGGCACAAGATCGACTTTTTCATTCACTCTTGCAAATACTAATTCGATTAAAGAACCCTAAAAAACAACAAACACAACGAAGAAAGAAACGAAAAAGAAACATCATATTCATATTAATTACTCAGGAACACCGTGATAAAGTACATCTCATCTAGAACAGATCATGAAATCAAAAACTTCAAGTTCCTTTGAAATTAAACAATCTCAAAAGATCTTCAAGTTTTTTTATCGTTCTTCTTACATCTAAAACCGGGGCTTGACTAATTCCATAATCAGACCAACTCATCGATTCAGTATGGTTCGAATTATCTGTTCCAGTAAGCATTTTAGCTAATTCGAAATCAGTTCGACCTCTGATTGATAATTTCAATCCACTTGAATATTTCGGACTTTGAATTGTCGGTTTGAAAATCGGACATGTCTTTTGGTTTGAATTTGAATTTGTTTGACGTGGCCTGGTGATTTGAGAGCGTTTGTTTTTAGGTAAATCAGTGGCATTAGGTAGAAAGAGGATATGTCCTTCGGTTGTGAAGATAAATGGATCATCCTTATGGTTGAGAGGATTGTCTTCGTCAAAGGTGAGGTCTGTTGAGCAATTTGAGGCCATGATCCGAGACTTTCATCAGTATCATACAATTACACCTGCGCATCGTAGTTTGAGGATGGTTGATCAAGGATATAGACTACAAAGACTAAGGTATATTTACTTACATAGATATTTGAGTGTCTCAGATAACACAAACGAGTTCATTCGATCATCCAGAGCACCTAGAACCGAACCACCACTTAAAACCTAAAGGACTACATATCTTTTTTTGGATTTATTGACTCACCAGTTTTTAAATCACTGATACACGCCAATCCACAATCGACCCATGTCCTTTCCACAAGATCATGAATGACTAGCTCAGCCATCTCCAGATAATACTCATCTTTGTAGCTCGATACAGAAAGTAGTTACTCTCAATGAATTCAGGTCGGAGGGGATAACCTAATGAGGTAGCTTCTCTCCTTGCGGTATCGAATACTTCAGGCAAACCTGAATACCTATATTAGGAACAAGTCGTGATTAAAAAAATCGATCTCATCAATATTGGGTGCGTCTTAGACAGAGATAAAGAGACTGACCTTATCCATAGATTGGCATAAACCATGTGTGATTGTATGGCAGCTTCCACATCACCGGCTAAAATTTGTAACCCGGGGAAAAAGGCTGCGAGAGAATCCACTGTGAGGGAAGCAATAGATCCAGTCTGCATATTCACTCCACGATACTAACAGTTTCAAAACATTGAAATGTTAGCACAGACCTCATGATAGAACCCGTACATCAAAACAAAAGAAAGAAGACTAACCCAAAACCCATCAGAAGAACGTATATAAGTCAATACAGATTTATATGCAGCGTCCCATAGCTTGAGGTATGAATCATCTTGGAGCAGAACGTAAGATTTAAGAAGATATTCGTAATATGAGTCAATACCAGCTCCAATGCTGGCAATACCATAAGACCATGCCTGAGTCGGACCATCTTGATCAGTTTGGTCTTCTGACTTTTGACTCTCTTAGTAAAACCTGTCAACTTACGCCAGTTTGAATATCAATTGTATTTCCAAAAAGATTTAATTCTGATCTACGATTCCAGAGAGCATAGAGAGCTTTTCGTGCAACTTGCTGTGGTACGATTGTTTTATTCAGTATGCAAATCGGTCGGTGAGAAACGTTGGGAAACAAGGTCTCTTACTTCGTATGTCGGTATGTTGGTCAACCTACTCAAAGTTGCAAACTCTAGCAACAATGACCCTGCTCCGGCTGTACACGTTTCTCTTGTTTCTCCTTTAGAGATTCCGAATCTTAAATTGACCTTGACGAATGAGATCATCGTTCAGGGATTTGGTAATTGGTCATGTGATAAGGTGGAACGTGAAGAATGAGATGACTAAACTCGTGCATAAGGAAGACCTGTGCGACTAGCAGTAAAAGCAGGCTATCATTCCAACAGATCAGTCATCACGATCGAGTTGAAATTAAATGGGATCCAAAATTACCATCATTCGATCCGCCAGGTCTTTTGCCAAATGTAACAATTCATCATCGTACCAATCCAAACGATAACCCCAAGAGTTATCAGGATCTGAAGCGAATAAATGGCCACTCAAGAGTCCACCTAAGACCCGGATTGTCGTTTCAAAGACTTGAACACGTGAATCGATATCGAAATTAGGTACAGTATCGATGATTTGTCGGATAGCTTTTGAAAACTGATCTCGATCTTGGAAGACGATAAACGTATCGAGTGAATCAATCAACGTCAATGCAAAGTTTCCGAGGACGTCGTTAATCTCATGATTTGCTCTGTGTAGATTTTTTTGGGGGGTTGACAAGGTAGATTTATCAAATTCAAGCGTCGGATGTGGGTTTTCTTTCGTTAGCTGCTTCAAACTCTCTCGGATCGTTCGATAGCGGTAGGTAGGTAGGTAGAATGGTTGATTACGGATTTTTGTCCGGCCCTAGACCCTGGCAAGAAAGTGGCCGTAGCTATTGAAAAGGAAAAGAAATAGATAAGTAACGAAGCTCTTGAGTGGATTTAAGGAAAATCAAAGACTGACTTCATCCTTTGGAAATGCATGTTTCATGTAATTATCGAATCCATGATCCCAGGTTCGTTTGACTAGATCTCTGAATAATAAATAAACCTTCAGTTGAACAATACTGGAGCGTTTGAATTGAGGATGGAAAAAGAGATGGTTACCTTAATTCTGATTTCCTAGTTTTCGACATTGCTGCGATTCCAAAGTCATATTGAAGATGAATCAAGAAGACAATGAAGAAAACTAAAGAAAAGAGCTTTGAAAGATTAGATGGATGAGATTGTAAAGGATCGTAAGTAGGAAGTTGATTGGAAAACCATTTCATAGTATTACAAAGTTTTTACTCTCTATGCAAAGTGAACTGTTTAAAACTCAAAGAAAACAATATATCAGTTTGGATTTGTATTGATTGCTCAATGAAATGGTTCAAGAGTTTGTAGTTAAACTGACAAGTTGCTTGAAGTGATGATTGGATTTGATTTGATTTGATTTGATTTGTTGTTGACCAATTTGAATGTATGCGATCGAAGTCGATTCGTACCACTTGAACACTCAAACCACGTGATCAACTTCAATTCAAATTCAATGTGACCTCTGAATTGAATATTCCTCAACTTCATCCATCTCTCAACCATCTCTATCTACCCATTCTCACTTGGAACTGTCTTAGCCTAGCAGAGGCTTACTTCTTGTCAAGCTTCAAAACACCACAAATGTGTAGATTTTTGTCAAAAGAAACGTATACATGACCATTAGAAAAGTAAGCTCAGAGTGACTATTTCTAAATTCAGTTAGTATGCAAATCTCAAGAAAGAAAAAAAGAAAAAGTACAATAAAGAAAGAGAAAAGTGGTCAATTGAATAAAATAGATCAAACACTCTATTGATCTCCAAATCATCATTAACATCATATCAGACTAAAGAGAAACATTAACTTTTGATTTTGACTAATAGAGATGAACCCTTGGAAGACCACCTGATCGTTGAGAATTTGATGTATATCTTCAAGATTTTGATTTTCCTGTTGAACTAGTTTGTTTAGGTAACCATTTGATTGGATTCTTATTATAACAAGGCCAAGGAGGAACGACCACCTATAGAAAAAGCAAGACCAAAAAAAAAATTCAAATTCAAATTCATCAGAAATTCAATCAAGTTTCATAAACAGAAAAACAAACTGAAATCTTACCAGAAGTGAGATAAACACTCCAACTCCATAAATTCCAAAGGTGAGCATCATAGACTGACTAAAGTAACCCACAAGAAAAGCAATAATCTATGTAAAAAAATCAATCCATCAGTTCTTTCTATAAGTTTCAAAATTGGGAACGAAAAACCGAATGGGTGAAATTTACAGCAGATGAAAGAATAATGATTTGATTCCATTTCTCAGCCAAACGTTGACCTTCGAGATCGATTTTACCTTCGAATTGAGCTTTGATTTTATCTACATATTCATCAATCTTCTTACTTAATGAATCCATTTCTTGTGAATGATTCTTGATCTGAGTTTTTGTATTTCGATAATCTTGATTGTTTTTTTTGGAAATGAGATTTAGTTCTTTGAAGAAGTGAAGTGTTTCTCGAAAGTGTGGTTTCTGCAATTTCAGTTTGACGTCGTGGAATGTTGTTACAGACATACAGATCAGGGTATAAGCAATATCTTACAAACGCAGGGTTTCTGACACGATACTTACTATCCTTATGCCATGTTTCTGACATGACAGGACAGTGGATTTCCAATGCGTGCACCCAGTGCTTCTGCCAAACCCAGCCCGCATGTTCAAACAGTTCAAAGCCAGTCAAGCGGTTTGAAACGCGTCCTGTTTGAGCAAGTGCAAGTGACCAATGAGAATTGTAAGTTCGATTTTATTGTTCAAACTCATCTGTTTTGGTCTTCATGATATTGATAACTTGATCTTTTAAATATGAAAGAAACCTTGGATCATTCGAATCGAGTGAAAGATGAGTACACCCACTCAAGCACTTTCACCCATTCGTGGATTCAATCGAACTCCCTTACAATCTCGACAATTATCTTCAAGTTCAAATTTAAATCCAAATACCATCCCACCCGGTCCATCACCCGCTTATACAACTAATCTAAGATCTCGTCATGCATTATATGGTACAGATGATCGAGTTGTCTTAGATCTAGGTTCAAAAGTTTGGAAAGCTGGATTCTCTTCTGAAACGAAACCAAGGATTGTGATCTCAACTCAATCACTCTGTGCTTGTGAATCGATATGGAATCTATCTTCAAATTCCACTTCTATCTCCATCTCTCAAGATGCGATTTCGATCGGTTTGAGAAGATTGTTTTTTGATTATCTAATGGTCGATCCTAAGATGAGAAAGGTTTTGTTAATCGAATCGGCTCTGATTCCAATCGAAGTAAGATCTCAAATCTCTTTGGTTCTCTTTGAACATTTACATGTCCCTTCGATTTCCTTTACTCCTTCTCCTGTCCTTGTTTTACTGGCTACTGGGACTGTGACCGGTTTAGTGATCGATGTAGGAAATCTAGAAACATCTGCTTTACCTGTCAGTCTTTTCTCTTTTCTTCAATCGAAATTATCTTTAAAATCAAACACTCAAACTAATCAAATCAAATGATTGATTTCTCTTTCTTTTTTGAGAATAGGTATATCTATCACGTCCATTATTTCCACTCGTTAGATCAACCACAAGAGCAAGTTCAAGATTAAACTCCCGTTTAAGATCTCTTCTCTTAAGATTCGCACCTCTCATTCCGATTCCAAAATTCGGTCAATCTTCCAATTCATCGAGTGCAACTACTTCAACTGATCGAAAAATCTCCATCCCACGTGAATTTTTAACATCAGAAGTCATAGAAGATATTAAAACTAGATTATTGTTTGTTTCAAAGGAACCATTAAAACCATTCATCACTCCAACTGATCTTGAAACTGTTCCAATAGCTTCACCTACTCCTATGAATACATTGGATTCAATGAGTGATTACTCAGAAGAATTAGACACAGTCTTGTTAGATTCATTAGAACGACATTACAAAAACTCAACATCATCCGAAACGATTGATATCACCTACAAACTTCCCACCCTTCAAACTTCTACCAGTAATCCAAGAGCACCCTCTATGGGAGTGATCAAAATCCCAGGATGGATAAGAGAAAGAGCAGCAGAGATTCTGTTCAGTAAGAGTGATGATCATCAAATTCCAGAGGAAGAAGAAGAAAGTTGGAGTGTGACGGAAGTGGTATTGGAATGTTTAGCTAATCTTCCCATCGATCTACGTAAACCAATGGTCTCTAATCTAGTCATCGCTGGTGGTGGTGCAATGATTCCTGGGTTTATTCCAAGACTTAAAACTGAATTGATTCAATCCTTGGAAAGCGCTCAATCGCAACTGACGATGAGCTTAGAGGATTCGAATCTTCCAAGGCATCACAAAGCGAAAAGAGGATTACCAAGATATCATTCGATTAGTTCATTATCCTCATCAATTCATATCTTAAATGATCCATACCTCAATAAACCCATTCCAACTTTCTCACTCACCAGACCAGCCTCATTCCAACCGCATCTTTTATCATGGATCGGTGGTTCATTAGCCGGAGCGATGAGAATCGGTGGTCAAGAAGTCATTAGAGAACATTGGGATTCGGTGATCGAAGCTTCTTTGGTCTCTCAAGAGTTTGCAATTGAGAATCAAGAAGAAATGGAAGAAGATGGAGAAGAAGAGGATTGGGAAAGGAGGTTAGTTGGTCTGAGGATCGCTTTTGGGATTTTACCAGATTGGACTAAGATTGTGACTTGAGGTATGTATGGTCTAGTAGATAGTGTATTGGAGATAATTTTTTTGTTTTGATTAGTTATTGGTGGTATATTTTTTTTAGTTGAGTGTTTTATTATGTAGGTGAAGTTATATGTGATCAAAATCATCAAAGTTTGTCTTTCAAGGTGTAGATAATAAATGATGATGAACTTGTAATGAAGATAAATTAGATCATTGATTTCGAATTCGAATTGTTTAGAATTGCATGACAGTTGTGAAGAAAAAAAAAGACATTTTGAAAAATTCTTTTAGGAGTCACTTATACATATTTCTGTGTGCACATCTCATCGTCATCAAACTTAAATAAAATAAATGGCACTTCATCAAATGAAAAATGAGAACCAAAAAGTAGGAACAAAGAAATTGATCCATTTCATCATATCATCAAACTCACGAATCAAGATTCAAGGTCTGAATTTATCACAATGGATTACATAAGATTTTTGGGGTTTAGTTTAAAAAATCTATTAACAACTTTCTGAGTTAGTTGGATTTATAATCAAATTCACATTATTCTCAAATTGTAAATTGGTGGATTGGATTGGAATTTTCATTTGACCATACTACAAACGAAAACAAAAGATCCAAAAAAAATCAAAAAAAAATGATGTAAGGTTTAGAGGATCAGGAAAACTTACACCTCCAGTACAGTTTTGAAAGATTTGGTTTAATGTGATTTGAGCTCCATCTGTTGTACTAAGAGAAGAATTAAAATCATAATTAAAATTAAAAAAAATTAAGTTAAAAGCGTTGAAGAAAGTGAATGTGAGTTTGATAACTTACGTTTTGATCTCTTGAGTACTTTCTGCTTCCAATGTGATCTGTCAAACCAAACCAAACCAAACCAAACCAAAAAAAAATCCCAAAAAAAGTTCAATGTTTCTTTCTTTCTTTCTTTTTTGGTTCAAATTGGATTCAAAGATTCAAAAAAATCTTTTGAAAACTTACACCACAATTTCCACATGAGATTTTAAAAGTTTGGTTCTTGATTGAAATTAATTGATTAGGTTCATCTGGATCACCTGAAGCTTTTACATTATTAAGTGCCCTTTTGTTTTCCCCTCATCAAATTAAATTAATCAATTCACACATTGGGGTTTACTTGAATGTAGAAAAATTGATGAAAGTTAGGTTTACCTTGCACATTGAACTAAATCAATCGCATATGGACCTCTGATCTGACTACAGATTGGTTGGTCTGGTGTGGTATCTTCACTTGTTCTTGTCGTTACTGCTTCAGATTGGGTGATGAGAATTGAGATTGTTAAAAAGTTAAATAATTTAACGAAGTTAATCATCTTGAACTGAGGTATTTCAAGTAATCGGTAATGGTATTATGGATTTTTCTGGCTTCTATTTGTAGCTTGAATGATGATAGCTCTTTGAATTTCCTAAAAAAAGATGCTCCTTGTGTTTTCAAAATCCAAACCCTTCAACGTCTCTTTTGTTTTGATCTCTGTATTTCTTCTCGGTCGGTGAAGATGCAAGACGCAGTACATAGATTCGGCATCTGATTGAGCAAAAACCAATTCTCCTCACATAGCCTTCGGGGTTCATAGGATGGTGGGGACTTGATTGGGGGGGAGCAAGCCACTTTTGTAAATTTAAACTCATCCAGTGTGGGGAAGAGACGGTTAAAGAGATCAGTCAAAAGTCACAAATGAAATCTGATGCAATTGCTTGAGAACACAAGTTTCGAGCTCTTGATGATCAACTGTTTGAAGAACTTTGAAAAAGATACAGTTGTCTTTGAGATAATCCATACCTTTCTATGGATCCCAAAAGCTATGGGTTTTCATAGAGTATGGGCTATCAAGATTCTCTGCAATAACCCATACCAACGGGTTCATGGCTTATTGCAAAGATTGTTTTTGGGAAGTTGAGACATAATTGGGAAGCGCTTTGATTGCATATTCAAGATGATTTAGAAAGGAAAGACAGAATGGTAGGTTGTACTAGGGTTTTGGACCGTGCTGCACTGAAGGTCCGCAGAGCTCGACAGAGAGCCCTCCCACAAGCTTTATCTTCTTGAGAATCTTCGTGTTGGAGGTAATTTTTGAGAACCTCTGCGGACTTCAGTAAGCTGGAGTAAGATGGCTGAGCAGGTACCTCAACTTCAGAGTTCTATAGAGCCGGGATATATGGATTTTGGTTGCGTTGTTTGATTGCTTTAAAGATTTCTTCTGGAGTCCATGTTTCAAGGCCACTTGCGTGCTCATTCATAGGATTCAAGAGTTTGAAAACCAACATCATGTTTTTTTATGTACAATCTTTAATAATACTAGCTCTTGGAGATCCTGCTCAAGGTCTTGCTGAGCAGACGGATCAACTATCAGGTCTGTGTCTAGATTAATGTCTTGAATATTGTTCAGATCGCTTGCCTCAAGAGATCCATTGGGTTTGCGGGGAGAGATGATGCCTGACTTTTGAAAGCAGTTACTGATAGTTGTATTGGTGATGTCCCACCAAGAAGTCTCAGCACGTTCCATTGCATCAAGCTGGTTGATGTTGTAGATCAGACCAACAGGGACTTTGGATTCATATTGATTGATAGCATAACTTATGAATTCCGATTGGTATTGGCATTTCCACAAGGCAATGATTCCTGCATCTAGCGGTTGCACATGCAAGGTGAGGTTTGGTGCAAAGAATTCAAGTTGAATACTTGTGAGTTCATACTCAGGTGGTGCACCGTGACCCGAGAAGTTGTCAACAAAAAGAACTATTGATTGATTCTCTACTTGGAGCTCTGTATCCCAGGAGCGTAGGTCTTCCAGGCCTTTGCATTGTTACGTTTTAATACCCAAGAGAGCTGGCACTCTTTTTGTTGAAGCAGGTAGGGTGGAGTGATTTTCCAATGATGAAAGGCTTCAGCTTCTCTGAACCATCTGTAAGACATGTAAGAGCAAAGTTTGATCAAGTCTTGTTGGACTTTGTTCCAGATTTTTTTTCCTTTGAAAGACACTTATTGGGAGGCATTCTACAACAATTTACAGTAATTTATGATCATCCTTGGTCAGCAGAGGGCTTCAAAGCTGATATTTATGGACTGGAACATGATGTTAACAAAACTTTGGATAGTTATCTGCTTACCTACAAAACAAACCAGTCTCATCCATGTTGTAGTTGTTGCAAGGGTGATAAAGATTAGTGATCTGTTGGATCCATTTTTGTTTGGCAATGATGGCCTCTTGAGAAGCCAAAGCTGCTTCTCCATGTTTCTGTCTATTCTTCAAACAGTTTCTTCTCTTGAAGGAAGTCAGCCATCCTTCACTTAGCAAGAGCCACTCAGATTGCGGAACCTTGAACAATTCAGCAAATTGTTGCCACTTTGCTTGGATCACATTGCCAGTAAGTACCACACCAGCTATGTCTGCTTGTTGAACCCAAGTTTGCAGGGCCTTGGTGACTTGTGGGTGCTCAGTTCGATTTTTTCTTTTGATATTGAGTCTGACACCCAACTTGTAGGCTGCTTGTAGTGCATCCTTATCCTTGACCCAACTCAATACTAGAGGTTGCTTAATCACAATTTTCGGAAAATTATTTTCAAAGTGTTTTGCCGTCTTTGTTTGATTTTGCTTATCATGCCAGTTGAGAACAGAGATTTGTTGAGCAAGAGTGAAATTGCTACAAGAAAATGATTTGGCCTGTTTTGATTTGGGCTCAGACTTGGATGCCTTGTCTTTGCTTTCAGAAGCAGTTGTGCAAGCTCGTTTCCCGGGACCTGTTCACAGCAAATCCAGGGTGTGAGGATTCCAGGACTGCCAGAAAAACAAGTCCTGGGAAGAATTGACCAAAGGGAAATGAGGAGGCTTACGTGCTTTAGCTGCACTTTGGTCCACCAAGTCTTTATTGTTGGATTTTGATATCAAAAGCTCAAATGCCTTGAGCTCCTCGTTGTTGAATGTCTTTGCAGCTTTCAACACACTACCAACAATTTTGACCTTCTCAGGTACAAAAAACTCATTGATTATTTCTGCTGTATTGTCCATGAATCTCTCCTCAGCTTCAGAGAGGGCCTTCCCCTCACTCATCAGCTGGTGTAGCGGGATCATGCACTGATTAGTCTCAGTTTTCAATCTAGCATATCCTTCCATGATATTTCAGACTGGTAAAGTTGATTAGTCAGAAGGAAGCATGATTTTTGTTGGAAGAGTTAAATTTGCAATGATCTTTGTGAACTAGATGGAGTAAGATGGCTATGAAGAGCTTTTTGGACGTGTCTCAAGATCTCCTGGGCAGTATTTGAAATTTTTCCTGTGGGACATTATGGTTTCTTAGTCTCTGGTTCCCAAAAAAAGTATGGGTTAAGGGTTATGATAGAGTTTTTTGACCCATTTCCTCCAACCATAAAAAAGATGGCAACACAAATCCATGGGTTAGGATAGAGTATGGGTAATTGGGTGTATGGGTTATTTCAGAGACAACTGTATGTTATTTTATCTAAAACTAACTGTCTCTTTAAACTTTCCATCATTTATTTCAGAATCACAAAACATTTCATTTTAAAGATTAAATAAGAATCCTAGTCAACTTGACTCTCCTTAAAATCAAAAATTCCCCTTCAATCCTTCATTTCTTCACACTTTGGAGAAACAAGTTGATTAATGGTCAATTCCACTTGATCATTTTCTTCTTTTAATGATGAATCACTCAAAATCTTCCCTTGACCGTACTTGAAAATTAGTTAAACCCAAAAAACAATAAAAAAGATTAGCTCTATCAAAATCAAACTAGTTTTTTTGGTGTACTTTGTAAGACTTACTCCTCCTGTACATCTATTAAAGACTTGGTTCAATGCTTTTAAAACTCCTTTTACAGTACTGATCATCATTTAAAAATCTGAAATTCAAAATATGAATAAGGTATAGTCTAGCATCAAAAAAATGATGATAGAGAGTTTAGATAGTATAACTTACGTTTTGATTTCTTGACCATTTTTAGGTTTCATTGTAATCCAGAAAAACAAGAGTTAATGAAGAGTTTCCTAAATAAGATTCCAGGATGTTTGAGAATGAGAATGATTAATGAACTTTACACCACACATTCCACATGAGATCTTACACAAAGAAGTTTGAATTCAAATAGTAGCTTCAACTTCATTTGGATCACTAGAAGGTTTTATATTCTTAATCACTCTATTTCAAAAACCATTCAAGAAATTCAATGTAAGCTTTATTGGTTAATGTTTTCATTGCTCAATTTACTGGGTTTATTTTTGGATTTTTATTGTCTCTTGTTTAAAATTCCAATGTAACAAAATTTTCCAAGGAACTCGTGTCTTCTGTCTCAATTCCAATTCTATCTTATTTTTATTTTTTTAAACTTCAAAGAAATTGATTGAGGATTGGGAGAATTTTGATTGTTTTGATCAATTAGGATATCTTGATCCATTTGATTGTGTTGAGTTAATGTATGTTGAGGTTGAGGTATGGTGGTGGTGATAGATGCGGTGATAGATGTGTGGGGGGTGGTGTTGTGGATTTGGGGGTTGGGAGGGCACAAAGGTTTTGTAAAGACAATTTGCATACTGTCATTCTCTAAACTCTGGCCACATTGCCAAAGAAAACATTGTGGTGCTGGTCTGTGCACTGTCAGAAACAGACAGGATGGAAGCACTAAGAGATGTTGTGCCCTGGAAAAAGAAACTTGCTTGTCAGATTTGGTGGTCGCATTAATTCTTGTTGTTGATGTATGTAGTGTTTAGAGGATTCATTTTTTTGATGATTTTTGCTCAAAGATGTTTTAAGAATTTACCGCCACTCCTGGCCCCTGACTAGTTGGCAAACTCAGGAGTGGTGGTGGTGAACAAAAAAGGGAGTCCTTTCAAGGCTGACCTCAACTGATAGATCCTGTCTATTTCTGACAGTGCGCACGGACCAGCACCACAAAGATCTTTTTGTCAATGTGGCAAGCTTTTAGAGAACAACAGTAATGTAAGGTTTCCGGATCAGGAACAACATAGGTGGATGGTGTCCACAGGTATGGGTAATGAATATGTCCAGTGTCTCACAATCCACTTTGTGTGTGTCTGTCCCAGTTCAATCCATGTACTTAACATGATCACACCTTGATCCAACTTTTCCTAAATGAAAAGGCTCTAGGCCAAGTGATTCAGACTTTGTTGGTACTACAGCCAACTCAATCCTCATAAAATGTCTTTGGATCATAAAGTGATTATATAGAGAAGCGTCTGAGGAGATGGAACTTCCATTCCTCATCTGCTTTCCTCTTCACATCTGCAATCCATTTATTTATCTCTGATTATCTAACCAAAGTTATATCCTTCCAATATATCCATTAATTCTTCCTTCATAACTATTGTTAGGTTTCTAATTCCAATTCTTCAAAGTCAATGTTCTCTTATTAAACAATGACAATCAATGTGATCTCAGATGAAACAATGTCCCTAAGTTCCAATACTTGTGTTATCACCAACAACAGATCCCCAGAGTTAGATTCATCAACTAACACACAAGGCAAAAATACCCAGCCTCCCCAAAGAACAGCAAACAGAAGCAGATCAGCATTCAACAAACATAACAAACAGATGTTAATATCTAACTACCTCAATCAAGGAAAAGGTATGCAGTGTTATGCTACCGCTGATATCCAAAATATATAATATTCTTGTTAGAATCCTACATTGGGAAATATCTCTAACAAAAATCTGTTCTCTATTCTCTCTCTCCTAGCAGGAGCACCTTTAAATCCACCAGTAATGGATGAAAACTCTCTAAATAAAGAAAAGAACAGTAAGCAATCCATATTTATTCTCAATGATATATGCTTCATAGTTCTAACAAATGTTTTTGTTTTTCAATCCTGTCACCTTAGCAAATGCATCCCCCTCCCATCCTCTAGGATTGGGTAAAGACACTTCAAACAATGGAATCATTTTTAAGTTGGAAAATTCAATTCCCATATTCAAGATCCTAAGCTGATTCAGTGAAAATCTTTCCTCCATGAAAATGATCTCATTTACAGAGAATGAGGACCCAAACACCAGGGTTCAGGCACAAAACAACAAAAGCAATAAGAATGAGAAAGGTCAAGCAGACAAAGAATCCCTTTTGACAATGGAATCCAGATTTTTTAACATGTTTGGTATATTAATCAACCTACCACAATTTCAGAGTTATCAACTGCTGACAATGCAACTATCACCATTTCAGACAAATCTTCCTTTGCTTGAGCAATGTCATTGCTAAACCAATTTCAAAGCAAAAGAAAAGAACCACCCATGCCAAAGGAGGTCATTGATTTACCCACAAAAGACCAGACTCACTCCCTTTAGTCAATAAACCTCACAGCTTTACTAAGTGTTTTAAATTGCAAGATTTGACCTTCTCAAAAGGAGGAGTATCTTTTGACTTCAGCATTACACCAGATGCAAAATCTCAATCTTTACCGCTGTGTTTCCACAAAAACATGCAGTTACTCCAAGGTCAATTACATTCAACAATTTTTAACCAAGCTTGGCAGCAAAAGGCAAGCAACAGCCATGTTGAACACAAAAAGATGGATAAGGAAATTGCTAAATATAGGGGCCACCCATTTCCAGGCAAATGGTCCCAATCAAGATTCAAATGGGGCAAAAACATGGATAATTTCATAACCATGTTAAGAGACAACTACAAATTTCTGGGTTTCACTGACGGAATGGAGGTTCACAAAAGAAATGTCATCAGGATCTTCAAGGAGCAAAGATCCTGGGTAATTGCATTCAAGTATGATGTGACAATCAGGAAAGCAGTCTTCACAGTTAAGGACCCAGACCAACCTGGCCCAACCCAGCCCTTGAACCAGTGGGCCTCATGAATGAATTCTTTTACAATGCTTGAGCACAAAACCACCTTAACACACTCAACAACCCCTACTTGACAGGAGGTGACAAACACAGAAGGGACCCCTACTCCAATTTATTGACAGGGTATTTTATACACCATTTTCATCATCAACTTCCAAGCCATCTTCTGGACCCTCCATAAATTCTCACAACAAGAAAGATAAGTCTTTTAAATCATCTGGACTGTATGGTAACTAGAGGGGCAAGAATTTTATCCCTAATTATAAAAAGAACACAGGTTTCAAAGGGAAGACAGAAGAAAAACCAGAAGTGTAGGGTTCCTTTATTGGTTCCTTAACCCAACTTTCCCTTTCTCTTATTTCAAATCTCACATGTCAGCAGAGAAGTTAAACCCTTTATACATGTTTTTTGTCATTACAAAATTATCTCATGTATCATTCTCTTGTCTGTACAATAATACAATTATTTATTCCTTGCAACTCTGTACTTTCTGCAATGACAAAATGATACAGGTCCTCCAAACCTATCTCCCCTAGCCAATCATAGATTTGAGATCCATGCCCTGCCTTCCTTAAAGAAGCAACAGTCCTCCACTAAGCGACGACAGTATTGAGGAACCTACGGACCGTCTAGACCTTGTTTGTCCTGGAGAAGTATCTTGTGAAATGGATATACAAGAATGGGAGAATGCAGTGAAGAAACCAAGTTGGTTCAAAGAATATCAAGACCTCCTATCTGGATTCAAAGTTGGATTTGACCAAGGAATCCCTCACCATTTTCTTATTGATTGTAAATGGCATACTCCACCAAATCACTCATCTTCTGAGTTAGCAAAGGATTGGATTGCATCAAGCATGCAGAAAGAGAAGGCCACAGGTAGGGTTCTTGGGCCTTTTTCTCACAAAGAGGTGTATTGGAAGATTGGCTCCTTTGAGTTGAATCCAATGAGTGTGGTAGTGAACAGTGACGGATCTGTGAGACCCATCAACACCCTTTCATCCTGCAGAAACAATACAGACATCCTATCAGTAAATTCATTTGTGAAAGCCAACAATTTCCAGATGACGTGGGACGACTTTGCAATAGTTTCCCCCTTTTTTTGTAATACAGATCACCCTCTTCATTTAGCCCTGTTTGAATGGGAGAAGGCCGACCGCCAAATCCCAACAATGAGAGAGCAGCAACCATATCTGATGATTATGAATGGTAGTAGAAGTATTTGGTGGGACACGCATTGGCTTTGGTGGGGTTGCAGGCTGCAGGTCCTTTGGGAGACCAGCTCACGCATGGAAGGGTATCATGAAGCATGAATTCAATGTTGTCAAAGTATCCAGATGGGTCAATGAAGCACTATTTGTTAAGAAGTTGGATTCAAAGTTGGTCATGTAACAGGTGGTAGAAATAAGCCTAGAATTAAGTGTGATAACAAACAAAGAAAAGAGGTTGAATTTCAAAGACAAACGAAAATTCATTGGATTCATTTAGAACATGGTATCCAAGACAGTACGTCTTCCAGAAGCAAAGTTAAACCTACACAAAGAACAAATGCAAGAGGTCCTTACCCCTCAAAAGTAATTTTCTTTTGATGAAGTCAAAGTGTTGATTTGACACTTAGTACATGTTGTGCTGATACTCCCACAACTTAAATGTGATATGACTTCACTTTATAGATGGAAAAAGAGTTGGTATTTTAAACATGCAACTCAAACAATCCCTCAAGAATTCAAGATGGATCTTCTCTTTTGTAAACTCATGTTATCTGACTTCAAGCATGAAAGGCTAATCAGGTTTAGTGATCCAATAGACGTGGGATGGGTAGGCAATGCCTCTCCATCCTACAGGGTTGGCATTGTGGTAGCAAAAAGATGGTTTCAGCTGAAGCTACAACGCGGGTGGGAAAGCTCCAGAGTGACAAAACGCGGTATAGCACAGCTAAAGACCATCACACTCAGAATTGGACTCTGGTATATAATCTCTAATAGCAATTACATCAGTAAATAATTAATTGTCTGGATGGAAAATACAACAAGCCAAAATGCAAAAACTAACAGAACTTCAAACAACCTAAAAGTGAATAAAGAATAGTGCAAGATCCAGCAGTTACCCATTTCATGTCATATGGACCTTGTGTCAAAAAGGGTGATTTACAATTGGAACGTTGCGGATGATGTCTCAAGAGGTGAGACACATGATAAAAACAGATCAGACAAGGTCTGGGTTTGGTTCTTAACAGACTTGGCTAAGATAGTCACACAAAACACAGTGGATAATAGGGATTGCAAAGTTTTAAAAAGACAGTTTCCAGGGTTATGTAACTAACCTCATGAACATTTTTTGTCTTTCCTTCTTCCATTCTGAAATTACCAGTTCTGTAAATGTGTTTCAGAATGCATAGTTAGTTTTATCATAGTTGTAGAATACATGTCTAAAATACATCACTGTAAAGAATATTTTTGTTTTGTTTCATGTCCCTAATGATTTTTAGCAAGTTTGTTGTTTGATCCAAACAGAAATTTAATCTGAGTGAACACTCCCCTTTTTTTTCTTGCTAAAAACTCATCCTATGTTTCCACTTACAATTAACTTCATTCTACAACAATACCCATGACTCTTGACAAACTAAAACCAATATTGTAATTCTTAGGTAGAGGGGAGAACAAGATCTTCTACAACAAAACTCAACAGCATATGCCCAATGGCTGGAAGTGGAACACACTCTTGAGTTATAATAGAGCGGTGAAAAAGTTTTTTAAATACAAGAAAGGAACATCATCAATTGCATTCAACTTACGCACTCCAGAAGACAAAATCTATGAGTCCTGCATCTGGGCAGGTTGAACAAATAAAGGTCCTTCAGAAGAAGACAAACTGTCACAGACTTTAGAGAAATACCTTTATGGGCTTAGAACATGGTACTTATACCATAGAGAAGATTTTCCAAGAGTTAGCAACACAAGAATTCAAACTAATGTTGACATCATCAAAGAAATTGGACATATAAATCCCAAAGTGAGACAAGAAAAAGGTGGTACATCTCAAACATCTATTATGTTTAGCTACTGAATTAATTAAAGGAGGAGGGAAGGAAATCACTCTTTTAGACATGGTTTTATGCATGTGTTGGAGTCTGGGCAAGATTAGTGTAAGGTCCTTGAGAGCCTTCACTGATTGTCTGATTTCTCTCTCTGGCAAGACTCACAAAAGCACTACTTGGAACTTTGGTTTATATTTTGAAGGATCTAATTCCAAACAGTCTCAAGTAAGGCTCTTGAAAGAGTCAGAAACACAGCAACAATATCTAAAAGAGAAACTATAACAAGAATGAGAAGTGAGCTCACCTAACTCCAAACAGTCCCAAGTAAGGCTCTCAAAAGAGTAAGGACTGTTGGAGTTGGGTGTGGAAGAGAGAAAGTATAGAAGGATTGACCCTAACCCTAACAGAAAGATCTTTGTCACATATTTTAGATATGACTTTAACATATCAACAAGAGTTTTTCATTTCCTGAGCCATATTAGACTCTTCAGCTTTTGAGCTGGTATGACTTTAAGACTGCCAAGCTCATCCTTTGTAAAAAAAAACCTCAAGTGATCAGAAAGTCATCAATAACTTGGTAATTTATACATTCAAAATGATAAACTCTTCCAATCTCTACAACTTTTCTTACAAGAATTGTAGATCATCCGGGTTTTTTAAGTCAAACCCAAACACTGGTAGTCCAGGACATAACAGTTGAGACTACCCAGAAACAATTTAAAGCTATTTAAATTAAATTCTTTATCATCCTTTCAAACATGTAAACCTAGAATGAAATATAAAGCCATTGTAAAATTTCAATGGCAGTTTTTTTTGACAAATTGTATCATTGAGCCAGATTTTTTCTTTGAAATCAAAAACCCAAAGAAAATTCCATTTTTCAGGAATGAGCTTTAATGTATTCATTTTTGGAACAAACATAAATCTTCTTCATTTTCTCTTCATAAACTCTATGGCCCCCATCCTTCAATTCCAGCTATTTTGTGTTTCAAAGCACATAAATCCAGAAATATAGCCTTCCCCAACAAGTTATGGCAGCAATGGCTTATGATATAGCATATTTTCCCCTTTTCTCAATAAAGAAAGCCTTAATTTATACCTTAACCATCTGGTTTTTCACCTTTATTGATTGAAATTTTCCACCAAAGGGTTTAGAGAGAGAGAGAGAGAGAGAGAGGAAACAAATAGCTGCTTACCTATTGAATCTCAAATAGAGTACAATAAAGTTCAAACTAAAAAGATATCACTTTGACTTTTTGACTTCAAAGTCAAATCCGGCAATAACACATCTTGGCAAACAACTGCTATCAAATTTTACAATGACTGTAAGTACAATGATAATAAGTCAATCCCCCATGAAGATTTACAGTTGTGAGTTTTGTGGCAGGGTTTTTATGAAGGTTAAAAATTAGATAATCCATTGATTTAAACCCATCCATACAGATACTCCAGGTACTCAAAAGACTAAATCCCAAAATCAATCCTCTCTATTTCTTTTTTCCACCTCAAAACTTTCAGAACCCAAAAAAACCCATTTTTTTCCATTCATCAAACCACATCAATTTTTAATTCATGATACCTTACCTACACCACGGGGCTGCTGGCATGTGAAGGTCAGGTGAAATTGGCCTCTGCCAATGAATCCTGGGCTTTTCACATGATGCCACATCTACTGGCTTCACATGAAAGCCAGTGCGACCACCACCCAACATGGCCATGTGGCCAAGGTGATGGCTAACCTGGTCATCAGGTGAGGAAATCAGGTACAGACAAAAAAATTCACAGAAAGTGCCCAACAGAACCAGACCCAGCAAGATTCAAACCCATGACCTGGCACTATGGAGCAGGAATGCAGGCAGCCACTTTACACCACTGCACTACATAGCTGTGTACTGTGTAATAGAACTTAAACAACCATAGCTTGCATCAAGCTACTTTGCACGACATCAGGCTATGTAATAAGTACGCAAACACAAGAAGTTGAATGAAACCTGGATTGGCTGGTGGACCACACTACGCCGATGTGGTCATTTTTTTCATCTCGTCGCTAGGCGACGGCCTGGGTGAGGACCATGTGGCCTCCCTCATGTGCCTGTCAACTCAAATGCCCTTATTTTTTCATATCCTCACCAGACGATGCCACTATGGCTTGTTTCAGGTGACCTCACTTCAAAGCAGCCCTGTGGTGTAAGTACAGTATGTTTCAAAAGGAATGAAATCGGCTGCTTTTCAAAATCGAGAGCTGGTCCGTGCGCCAGGCTGTAAAGTCGTGACAGGTGTCAAACTTACCTGTCTGATCGAACAGTATACAGGAACAAAGCTGCGTAAAAATAGGTCATAACAAAGCACAACCTATCCATTCTTCAAGTCGCCGTGGCTGAGTCTGTGAGATGTCTGTGGGCAGACACAGATCTGTTTTGAAAGCGAGCCTACCTGAGTTCGATTCGCACTTGCTTTTTGACTATCCTGATGTCAAATTTCTCCCACAAGTTTTCAATACTTTTGATTGTTGTCATGAAGTGTAACAATAGAAATAGCAAAGTGTTTGATGTTCAATCGGACTTGGTTGTGTACATTTCATTGTTCTTCAAAAAAAAATGCTAAAAAAAATCAGTTGGTGAGAGTCGAACCTGAGATTGAGTAGTGCTCTTGCATCGAGCAGGCCACTCTCCTACCACTACACCACCTGGATGTGTTTTTGTTGGGGGGTCATCAAAGGATTTCACATCGGTTTTTTACAAGTACCAGCTGTATACTGTTCGATCAGACAGGTAAGTTTGACACCTGTCACGACTTTACAGCCTGGCGCACGGACCAGCTCTCGATTTTGAAAAGCAGCCGATTTCATTCCTTTTGAAACATACTGTACATTCAAATCCCCATCACATCACATCATTTGGTTGGAAATCCTTTTTGTTTGTATGCATTTAGATTGATCTTATGCATTTCACTTATCAAGCTTGACATTGAAACACAACATGATCCTGGATGTTTTTGTATAGATTATCAGAGGTCACGCATTTACACAGGTATTCACAATGGCTCAGGTTTGATTGTAAGTAGAACCCACAGAAAAAAACAATCAAATCAATCAAATCAAATCAAAAGCCAAGTAGGCGAAGGGTGTTTAGGACTTGATTATTACCTAATAAATTCTCAAACTTCTTAAACTTTTTCATCTTTTTTTTTCATTTTTTTTTCTTCTGAAAACCGAAAAAAAAACCAAAAAAATGGGAAAAAAAAAATGAAAATTGACTGAATTTAAATCAACTTATCTTATAAAAAAATAAGATGATTTGATGATTTTTTTTATAAATTTTGATAAAAAAAAACCACTTTATAAACTTAACCAAAAATGTGTGAAAAAAAAAGTAAATTTCATAAGAAAATATAAATAAAAATAAAGATTTTTTTATTTTTATTTTTTGTTTTGGAAAAAAAAAGAAGATCAAAACGATTGAAGTATGAAAAGAAAATGGGTAACAAAGAAAAAAAAACTCAAGAGTTTAAAAATTGAATTCATTTTTTTTTCGTAAGACTTCTTCATGTAGTCGAAGAATTTGAATGATGATTATTACTATTATTCACATTCGTGCCTCCCATCAAATTCAATTGTTTCATTCCTCCATTCAGTTCATCTTGATGTTCAATCAACAATTTAGTAATCTTTCCAATCGCAATCGTTTTACCTTCATCTCTTAAAGTGAATCTACCTAATTGAGGATAATCTTTAAATCTAATAAATGAATTGGGTTGGAAAAAAAAATCATATTTGAAAAGTTGAACAAAAAAAAATCGATTTAAAAAGTTTTAAGATCAGTAAACCTAATCTCCAATCCCTTTTGAAAAACATCATCTTCATCACCCAACCAAAGAAAAAAAATATATTCAAACTTGAAAAAAAAAACCCCTTACGTTTCTACACAAATCGGAGCCGCCATCTCTAATAAAGCCACCACTTTCATCCCTTTTTTCGCAAACTGAGGTGGTCTTCTTGATTTCTTACCTGATTTCTTATCATAATAATGTAAGAGTGAGGAAAGTGTACATTCCTCTGCAAGCGTATGAACATGCATCACCGCTCCGTATCCGGCACAAATGATGTTTTTCGAATCTAAGATCGCTAATTGAGCTTCGAATCGAGTGACCGTATGAATCGGTTTCACACTGTCTGTTAACACAAATCCAGGTGACTATCATACAAAAACCGTCAGATCGGTTCAGGATCAGATCTGTTTTAAGAATCAGAGCAATTCAACTTACTACATCCTCATCTTCGATTCCTTTTAATCGAATTCGAACATTATCACCACACAACGCTCTAGGCACTTCATCTTCCATCTCATTATAAATCGCCGAAACTTCCACTGAAGTCTATTCAAACCCCAAACAAAACCCAACTTCAATCTTTGAACCCTTCAAGTTTGGTTTGAGAAAAAAACAACTTATGAAGGAATCCATACCTTATTAGGCATCATCAACACCGATGCACCTTTGACCACCCTTCCTGATTCTAATTTGCCTACCACCACAGTTCCCATATCTTTATATTTCTCAGAAACAGGCATCATCAAAGGAGCATTATATTTTCGATCCAAGAGTTGCATATTATCCAATAAATCAAGTAAAGGAGGACCTCTAAAAAAAGATTCGAATGAAATCCATTCAAATCAAAACCCGGTCCAGACTTGAAAACTTCAAAAGGAAACAGAACCCCCCCCAAAGGAAATGATCACTTACTCATACCAAGCACATTTCTCCTTACTCACTTTCTCCTTGATATTCGCACCCGTATAACCTGAAACAGGAATAAAGGTGATATCTTTACTCGGATTGAATCCAGTGCCTTTGAGAAAAGGAGTTAATTTGTTTAAGATCTCATCAAATCGAGCTTGATCCCATTCAACGGTGATATCGTCCATCTTATTGATCACCACAATCAATTTCGACACGCCCGTTGTCTTGACCAACATCGCATGTTCTCGTGTTTGACCACCTCTTTCGAATCCGGTTTCGAATTCACCCTTTCGGGCTGAGATCACCAAGATCGCAATATCCGCTTGAGACGCACCTGAGATCATAGCCGGTACATAGGTCTTATGACCGGGTGCGTCTAGGATCGTATATCGTCTCTTCTCCGTTTCGAAATACGCTCGACCGATCTCCACCGTCTTGCCTTGAGATCGTTCTTGGATGGTCGAATCTAAGGCCCAGGAGAGATACCAGGATTCTCGACCGGCTTCCTTGGCTTCTTTTTCTAATTTCTCCATCGTTCGTTTATCGACCATCCCGGTGAGATATAAGATATTACCTCCCATCGTCGATTTGCCTGCATCCACATGTCCGATAAACACAATGTTCACATGCGTCTTGCCTTCTTCCTTGATCTCATTTTCTTTTTTGCTTTCGTAGAGATCTCTCAATGTTTCTTCATCTACTGCTGCTTCGACTTCTGATTTGATCGCATCTGCATCTTTCACATGTCGTTTAACTTCGCCCATCGTGATGACTTTTCCAGTGCCTTCGGATGTGGTTGATGAATCAGTCGTCGTCTCACGTGATCGACCAGTCTCGGTCGCTTGAGTAGGAGGAGTGGAAGTCCCTGAGTCTGATTGAACTGTAGTCTTAACATGAGATGAACCAGGTGAATTGGTATTCGACAAGACTTTTTTATTAGACGGTACCGGAGTTTGAGTTCGACTGCTGGAAGCACCATTCTTCAACTCCACATTCGTCTTGACCGGTACGCTTTCTTTCTTCTTAGAGCCTCCGATACTCAATGACATCACTGCAGGTTTATCCACACTTCCAGCTCCAGGAGCGCTAGGCTTCGATCGAGTGGTAGATGCTAGAGAGATTGTCTTTCCTCCGTTCGTATTAGCTCCTGGGGCAGACTGACTGGCAGGGTTGACACGTGGAGCGACTGGAGGGGTGGAACGTGCTACGGGGTCTTCCCAATGATCAGGTGCTTGTTGTTGATGTTGGGGACGTTGGTAGTGTTGTTGAGGATAACCATAGGAATGTTGGGAAGGATGAAAGGGTGTTTGTGTAGGATAACCAGCGGGATAGGGATTGTAAGCTTGATGTTGTCCATATCCTTGTGGTTGATGATGAGGATGTTGATAATGTGG
Organism: Melampsora americana; assembly: GCA_022264835.1. Lineage (NCBI taxonomy): Eukaryota > Fungi > Basidiomycota > Pucciniomycetes > Pucciniales > Melampsoraceae > Melampsora > Melampsora americana. The sequence goes on along the minus strand of JAIFHY010000001.1, from coordinate 137,664 downwards.
TTGATAAGGATGATGATGAGGGGCTCCTTGTGATTGATAAGGTGTACCATAACCTGTTCCTTGTTGGTATCCACCGTGCTGAGGTTGAGATTGAGATTGAGGCTGAGGTTCAGTTGGAGGAGGATTTGATGAACCTGGTGGAATCGCACCTGGTTGAAAGGTATTTGCATTGGTTCGAAAACCTTGAAATGAATTGGCGTTTGGATTCATGAGGTTTTTGAAAGTGTTGATGATGGTTTTTGAAAAGATTGAAATGAAAAGTTGATCGATCGAGAGTAGGATAAATTGAAGGTTTGAGATGTTAAAAAGTTGATTTTGATTTGATTTTGATTTGATTTTGATTTTGTTTTGTTGTGGGGTGGTGATTAGAATCCGATGATGGATCGGAGATGGTGATGAAGATTGAACAGAGTGCTTGATTTGGAAACTGTTAAAGCTAAAGTATAAGAAGTGATGAATGGTCAAAAGTGAGAATCGGTTGGATGTTTTAATTTTTAATTCTTTTTCTTTAATTCAATCAAATTTCACACTCCATCACTCAACCTCAACCTCAACCTGAACCTCAATCGAAGTAAAGAAATTCAAATTCATCAACCCGATCACCCATCAATCCACCCCATCGGGTCGGGTTACCTCTCAACTCATTCTCATCAATAAGTCAAGTTTACATTTCAATCTCATCCAATTCAACAACCAAACTAATCACCACCCCCCAAAAAAACATGCAGGTCAATTCAATTCAAATCCTACTTTCTCTCTCTCTCTTTCTTCAAACTAACTCCAATTTGACTTCAACTTTTGATGGATATAAATACATAGAATCCATTTGAAGAACAACAGACGATCTTATTGAGTAGGATGATAGGAAATATTGAAAAATTATCAGAAGCTATGGAAGAATTAAACAACTCATTAGAAGTTTGTCTTTTCCTTCTTTTTTCATTCACCAAAAAAGTTTCTAATTCTATATCTTCAAGAATTTAAAGTATACTCATTCTTTGATGTTCTTGTTTCTTTTTGGGGGGGCGGGTTTCAAAAGGAGATCACCAAGTATAATTCAAAAGTGTTTGAATTTCATCAAGCATTAGAACATTATAATTTAAATGTAAAATATAATTTAGAAAATCAACCGGTTGAAAATGATTAAGATTCAAATCTCATCTAGATCAATGTACATTTCAATCAAACTTATCTTATTTTCAAAAAAAAAAACCAAGATTTTGATTTAAATCTTCCCCACCTAACTCATTTTCAATAAATCATCATATCATTCCAATAAAAAAACATAATGGTGCACTTCATGTAAACTATAAATTAAAAACATAACTTGATCATTTCATAGATTCAAAATCAAAAGATCACTTGATCACCTCATAAATTATAAATCGAAAGTTAACTTGATCATTTCATGAAATCATAAATCAAAAGATCAAATCAAATCAAATCGAATGAAAATGAAAAAGAAAAAGAAAATGAAAAAGAAAAAGACGGATTAAGAATTCGAGTCAAATCACTTTACTTGATCAATTCTTAACTTGTAAACTTTTGATAAATCTCTAAAGCTTTCCCTAAATCTTCAGTAGCTTTTAAAAGAACAGTAGGATGGACGTTCACAGTCTCTGTGATCGATTTCAAATTTCGTGACATGCGAGTCAGTGCACCTTCGATGGCTTCTTTGGCCTCTGAGATCACTTCTCGATTGACGATCGAAGCTTGATTTGATGGTAAAGGACTCTTTTCTAATCTCATTTCAGATAATGAGTCTCTTGATCCTTGAAAAGGAATCGAACTCGGAAGGTTTGGTGGAAGGTCAGTCGGAGTTGAAGATTGAATCAAATGATGATCTGATCGATGAAGAGTAGTAGAAGAAGAAGAATCGATCGAAGGGGTGATCGGTTCAACTCTTCCTTCGAGTGCTCTTCCTCTTCCTGTTGTTGGAGTAGGATCCCAATCCTGTTCACAAATCACACACCATCTCCTCTTCATCAAACCTGTCTGAGCAGATGATTGATTTCGTTTGGGACTTCTCATCAAGGGGATTGCCCAACACGTTTGAGTTTCACAACTTGAGTTTAATAAAGTCCAACCTTGAAGTAAGAGTTGACCGATTCGAGTGGAAGCTAAATCGGATTGAATCCTTCTGGATTCTAAAACTTCTGGATTGGCCAACGGGTTTAAACCTTCGAGTTCTTGATCTGATTCGATTTCTTCTGGAGTAGGTGGGGTTGAGAGAGGTGAATGAGAAGGAAGAAGTTGAATTGGATTACTTTTGGATGAAGAAGTAGATGAAGATCTGTTTGATTTGATTTCGATCGGAGCTCCATCACATCTGATTGAGATGAGAAGAAGAAAAAAGTGAAATCGATCAGATCAGTTGATATATTGAAATAAAGATTGTAAAGTCAAAAATCCAAAATCAAATCGATCGAATCAATTCACCTTGCACAAAATTCATCACCTGATTTAGATCTCATCAATGGACAACCAAGACAATCTAACTTTGAACAATTGGTATCAGTTAAAGTCCAACCTATTAAAAAAAATCAAAAAAAAATGATCAAACAAATTAATGAATCAATCATGAAAGATGGTTTAAAGATCCAAAATTAAAATTGAGTTAAACTTTTTCTTTTTTGATTTGTACTTACCTTTTAACATATAATGACCTAGGATTTCGGAAATTTCGGAGGTTTTGGTTGACATTTTCTTGAATTAAGATTGGATCTCAAAAATCTTTTTGAGAATCGAATGGATTTTGTTTGATTTAAGAGATGTGATTTGATGGATTGATTGATGATGAGATTTGAAAAAAAAGTTTTGAAGAATTTGATTACTAAAAAACCAAACACTTCAGTCAAAATGAAAAGTTGTATAAAACGGGACATTGGGTTATGTGAAATCCGATTGTGCAGACAGTACAATCTTGCTTATGGTCACATGTCACATCTTGAACGAACTTTTACATAAGCTTTCTTCAGAATTCTTTGATTTAAATCAAGATAGATGAGACTGAGGAAGTGGGATGATAACCCCTCTTATGTAGTCAATAGAGTTTTCCTCATCACAGTAATCATCATCAAGTTCATCTATACTTATACTGGCTTGTTGTGTAAAGAGGGGAAAAGCAGTGATGTATGTAGATGGTCTTGAAGGATAAACTTCTTTAGATTCGTAAAGGAAACTTGCATGATCGTGTTGGATAAGAAGTCCAGGGCACAAAAGGTTAGACTTTGGAACTTCTACTTGATGGATAAACAACAAGTTATCTCAAAAAAATGGCCCTGTAGAGTCTGACTCAGACACTGGGATGATGACAGCTGGTGTCCTTCCGAGACAATGGGACAAAAGAGCGCATGAAAGGAATTAAAGCATTCCAGATCATGGAGCAGGATGATTTCCTACTGTACCAAAGTGAGTTTCTTCTTCTGATCAATCCTTTAGGATCGAGTAATAATAATCTGAAATACATCTCAATGATAGCGTCGCGGAGAAAAATCGTCATCCCGGTCTTTGTCGCTCTGTGGACACATCCATCATCATTCATGATCAGAAGACAGTCAGTTTTTGATCATTTCATTCAAATTCATCACATCAATTCCTTACTTATCACCATCACACGATCTATTATTTCCAGTCCTGATGGTGAACCTATCAGAGGTTGTGACGGCAGCAACAGTGGCCATCAATATAAACAGATGTGTCATACCGAGTGACCATAGAGGAATGATTGTACATATCAAGATTCAAAGATTTATCAAGGTTTGATTCCTCACTATGAATCTTGTAAAGCCGGATTTAGATATTCTTTTAAACTTCTTTTTCTGATCTGATGACTTCTATACAACCTTCCAGCTCTTGGTTCTTTATTTATGATCTGTTTAAATTTTCTTTCCTTTGTATTCGAGTCGCTCAATTTGATTAGATTCATCTACATAATCATACTTACATCATGATATATAAACCTATCTAAATTCTCATACAAAACTTTAAAAAGTACAAAAGAGGATGACAGATGAGGTGAATTGATGTTATAAAGACCGACCTTTGAGCGACAGAAGAAATTTATAATCTGTGAAAATCTGAGGAAAACCGAGGTTGAATGCCATAAGTCAAAGCAGAAGGAATCGTGTCATGGAGCTTGGAAGGACTCACCGATAGAACCTAAATCGTGTCTTCGCAAGAGCTCAGCAGGTCTAAAAGTCATGATGATGTTTGAAAGAGTCAACGAGGATGAAAGGGGACAGGCCCTGTGGTTCTGCTCTGACTACTCAACGCCCCACGATGTAAAAAAGTACTGATGTAATTGATCGACGGCTTCGAAGTGAACCTGATATATATATTGAGTGCTTTGATCTTCAATGATCGCTTAGCTCATTTAAAGTACGTCCGCGCTGCGAGCAGATTCACTCATTCGATACCACATCATCAAGTTATGGTCTAGATTTTCAAGTTGAGATCCTCGTTCTTGGATCAGCTCAGTATATTGTAGAGAACAAAAGAGACGACCTCATGAGGTATCAGATAAATAGTAAGATGACAGCTCTGGATCGATTATGACACCGGTGGATCACGATGGGTTAGACTGAAATGGATTGGAGCGTCGAAGGATATAGTCTAAGGATCAATGATCAGTGGTACGAATTAGATGAGCTACTTCGTATTGTGAAGTTCATCATCAGGGATGAATCTGATCTTGAATTGACATTAGTAAACTGAAACAGGTAAACATCAGCCAGTGAGAAAGGTATAAAGATTCAAGATCCTCGTCTCATTCTTTCCATTCCTTATTCTCAATCATATCTTATCAACTTACAAATCACACTTAAAGTCTTTCTGACATCAAGTTCGACTTAAACTCTTTCAATTCATTCTCAATCAATCATCCATCATGCTTTTCTTCAAGTCCATCCTCTTTGCGGCTCTCGTCGGTACGTGAAATTATAAGATCCCCATCGAATGTCCTGTCTGATACTAATACGATTATCTACCTTTTTATCGGTCATTCTAGTCGCCATCTCTGCTGATGCACCAAAGTGAGTTTGATTTGACTATCAAGCCGTTTGAATTGGATATCATTCTAATCACATCTCAATCTTAGCACTCAAAATACGGTCAATCCAGCTGTTCGTCGATCTGTGGGCACATCACGCATGATCCGAAGAGAGTAAGTCTTTTGGTGATTTGATCAAAAAGACATTAAATCCCTAGATCGACCACTTAGATTTATTTATCACACAATCTATCATTTTTTAGGGATGAGAAACACGATGCACCTACTGGAAGTTGCGGTGGTAATTAATGATATACATTCCATGATCAAGAATCAAAACTTCATTCCTCATCATCATCTTATTAGGCTCCAATTTTTTTTTGAATTTTTCTTTTTAATTCGTTATCTTTAGCTGCTTTTCTTAATGTGATTATTCTTTTTCATCTTTCCGCTAGCTGGAGTCCTGTTCATATCTTCTTTTGTTTATATCTTCTCTTGTTCATATCTTCTTTTCTCTTTTTGAGCCTCTCAATCTGAGTGCATCTACTCATGCCTTCATCTTGACATTTAAATCTATATCAATTCTCATAAAGAGCTTTAAGAAGTACAAAAGAGCCCAACAAATGAAGTACTTTTATGAAGACTGACATTTGAAGGTCAGAAAAAATATATAAGTTTGAACTTATATAAAAATTCGTGTTCAAAGCCTTTGCTCAAAACTCATTTGGGCTATAAGTGTTTAATCAGCCCAAATCAGATGTACCTAACCTCAGAAACAGGTCAAGTATTTGAGGAGTAAGTATTGGGATGAACCTGGCATGTGAGCTCTTATCAAAATGAAGAGTGTATGAACACAAGTCAAATTTAAGAGACATGAAATCTTTAAATTGATCCAACTTCATGGTCCATATGAGACTCTGTCTATATAACAGAATGATGATCCAATAAAACACTTGACTGAAATGTTTGAATTTTGGTCAACCGAAATACCAAATTTTCTTCAACACATATGAAGACTTGATTCTTGTGAATTGGACCAACACATAAGGCTGGAAAAACATAATGAGCTTAGATATCTGAAAGGAACGATAAGGAATTTGAATTAGATTGAATTGAAACTGTTCGAATTGACTTAACTCACCGGATCCCGCATCAACCCAAGATGATCTGATTGCCCATTGTTTTTTTTTGCCAAGTGTTTTATTGATCTGATAGGATCAAGTTGAAGAAAAAAAATTCAAAACCTCAAACAGATCACTTTGAGCTTGATGAATTTGTAGATAGATAGAGACGATCTCCTTGACTTGCTTATTACGTAGGTAGGTAGATAGATGATTTTGAAGCCTATCATACTTCTTATCTATTGATGATGAAGAAACTCATGTGTTTAATTATGATGATGAAACTGATGAAAATACTGAAGTGAGATGATAAATTGATTGAAGTTTAAGATAAGAGATAGAGATCTATTGTACATATGTCTCAGGACAGAATCAAACTGGAAAGTTATGTAGATAGTAGTGAATCCAAAGTGATAGTGAGTTGCCACAGTACCCTCCTCCTCCTCTGATTTGAATCATCCATCAAAGTTGAACTAAAGCTCATCTACATAAAGAAGCAAAAGAAAAGAACAAGAAAAAGAGTGAATGAAAATCAAAATGAAAAGTTCAAACCCAAAGGATTCGAAAATGTATCGAATCTTATGGTTCACGATTTTGATTTATATGATATCTTTGAATCCGATTTTGATTGAAGGTTCTCCAATCTTGTAAAAGAATTTAAACCTGAAATGAAATTCAAACCATTAGAATTAGAATTACCAAATTTAGAAACGATTCTAATTAAAGAATGTCAAAAATCACCTGAAAAGGTTTTAAGAACTTTGATTAATTCGGTTCGTGGAATTCATCAATTCATCTCATCTGTTTCTTGTAAGTCTTTTTCGTAAATTTGGGTTTAAGAAGAAGAGAAAAAAAACGGTTTATCTATTTGGTTTACTGACTGAGTTTGGTTTTTTGATGTGGTAAAGTAAAGGAAATTGATAAATTGAGATGATGAATTGAAAGATGGAGAACTTGGATGATCCTCATAGAATGATGATCTTTTGAATCACTTACAAATCTTTTTGCACTTTACTTCTTCATCCTTACCAATAAAAAATATGACCTTCGAACTTTCTATTACACTCAAACCTGATCTTGGACTACATAGTGGACTTGAAAATTGATTGGGATTTAAATTTGACTACTATGTATTGATTTGTTTATGTTGGAAGATCTAGTACAAGGAACTCAAAAAAGAAAAACAAAATGGTGAAGATTTCTTTCTCTTTTTCGAAATTGAAGGATATGAATAAAGAAATCAGAAGAAATGAAGACATGAAGGTAAGTCAAGTCAAGTGAAAAAACCAAATCTTTCATAATCATTTATGTTTTTTTTTTTCATAAACCTCTACCTCCTCTTTTTTTTTCCTTTCTTCTTTCTTCTTTCTTCTTTGATCTTCATTTCTTTTCTTTTTTTTTTTCATTTCTTTTTTTTTTAGTTTATCTTTCAATGATGATCAGAATCATATTCTTTAATGAAAGATTTCCCATACAATCCTTTGTTTTTTCTTTTTCTTCTTTTCTCACTTCAATCTAAAACTTAGATTCTCAATTCAACTATAATCAATCTTTTTTTTTCTCATCTGTGATGATTATTATAAGATTCTGTAATGAAGTGTATGTTTACTTTTTTTCTTCTATTTGTTGATGTTGTAATACAAGTGACTTTTAATCAGTTCTGATCCGAATTTTAAAAATCTCCAGCTGGTTTTTTGGTCATCAGAGGTTATCAAAACAAATGGATAACGGTTGGATTCCTAGATTTAGATGAACTTGAAACCTTATTGGATGGTAAACTGAAGTAAATGTTTTTTTTGAATGAGATCAACAGGTAGGGTATCAACATTTCTTTTGAGTGATCAACTTCACCCTTTGAGTTCTGATTGATGATAGTCCGTCTGTGAGAATGAGATAGGGTGATTGTCAGTCTTGATTGAGGATTGAAGACTGATCCCGAATTCAGTTTAGATCGTCACATTAAATCACAAATCTATATGCCAAATTGAAAGTTGACAAATCAGATTAGGACAAGTTGGGAAGTGTGATCTCATGAACGGTGATCGATATGTCTTTAACAGGATAGGAACTTTGAAGACGCGCAGTGATTTGATTGACACGAGATGAGACTGGTAGGGCGGAAGTAAGGAGCAAATCAAGTGTGAGGACTGCAGAGAAGGGTGGGGATGACCACATTCCGGGCAGCACGGACCAAGAGAATTTGGCAAGATTGCTCTGTGAGCTTTGACCGATCGGAAGGTAGATGATCGATCTTGAACAGATTGAGCTGGAAAAGCGATCGATGAAAGCTTACTTTGACTTTGAGAAGAAGTGAGTGGTGGGTAAGAAGCAATAGATGAACTCGAAAAGGGAATCATGAGTTTTTGAATGAACCTCGAGAAAGAATAGGGTATCCCCAGATCAAGATATAATTTAAATCAAGTCTAGAAAACTAAAGAAAAAGATTAAACCAAACTACAACTTGTTCTTCTTCTTTCTAAAACATGATCGATATAAACCAGACACTCACTCACACACACAAGATTACATATAAGAAGAAGAAGATTGAGAGATAAAGATAAGAAGGAAAGAAAAAGTTATTCAAAGAATCAAAAAGATGAAGAATGTAGAAGAGTCAAATTGAAATTCATTGGATCTTGAATTCTATGCACCAAAACCATAAAGAGTACGACCTTGACGTTTAAGAGCATAAACCACATCTAAAGAAGTCACCGTCTTACGTTTAGCATGTCTAAAAAGGTCAAGAAAAAAAGAAAAAAAACAAAAAGTTTAGTAAGAGTTATAGAGAAAACCAAATTGAAAAAAGGTGAAAGAATCAAAAAAGAACAAACTCAGTATAAGTGACCGAATCTCGAATCACATTCTCAAGAAAGATCTTTAACACTCCTCTCGTTTCTTCATAAATCAATCCCGATATTCTTTTAACTCCACCTCTTCTTGCAAGACGTCTAATTGCAGGTTTAGTAATACCTTGAATGTTATCTCTTAAGATCTTACGATGACCTATGAAAACAAAAAACCCACAAAAACCACATTTCAAAAGAATGGACATCAGAATGCAAAATCACCAAAATTTGAAAAAGGATTATAAAAGGATCTTTTTTGATTAAAACCAACGTTTAGCACCACCTTTTCCAAGACCTTTACCACCACTTTTACCTCGTCCAGACATAATGATGAATTTAATGAAATGATCAAATGGGTAAGAATAAAATAAATTTAAAAAATTTAAATGTATCAAGAGTGTGATCACAGATGGTTGGGTATGAGGAGAAAAGGGAAATCGAAATTGTGAAAAGGAGTCGAGTTTTTATAGTCTTTTTGTTCAATTAGTCAAGTACCGAGTCCGGAATCGGGTACATAGGATTTCAATACATACAAGCAGCCCTTTGATAAGCTTAACTGAACTTTCAAGACGCGTTCAAATTTGATGAAATCAAATCACACGCGACACGCGTTTTTTTTTTTTCGTCTTGTTTTTCTCTTTTTTCCCGCCCTTTCTTCTTGAAACTCGATCGAATTCTAGGACAAGCACTTGATTGGTCATCCATCAAACCTCAAAAAAGCTTGAGGGATTTCCTTTTGTTGGTTCGGTGCTCAGTGTACCTCATCAGTCTAGGTTCACCTTTTCGATCTGATCACCCTCTCTCACTTTATCTTCATCAGTCTTGAGGAGTCAAGAAAGATGATGAGCATGATTGATCAGTAGGTGATCCATTGAGAGATTCGTAGTTTCAAATCAGTCAAAGTGTACTTGACCATTTGGCTCTTTGAAAGTTGAAGTTGAGATCAGACACCTCGATTGATCAAATCATCAGCACAGATGAACCTAGTATGGGTGTGACTCATCGTACCTAAGCTTGAACTCATCTTGACATACAGACTGAGTTTGATGAAGGAGGGGTGAGTGAGTTGAGGAAGAGTCCAATCGCATACATCATCAGTCATCTCTCATCCTCCTTCATTTTCTTTTTCCTGACCTGAGCATGATTGAGTTATGTACTGCCGTTGCTTGAAGAATCCCGATCAGATTCTCTCTCAGACTCTCTCGATAGCCTCTCTCGAACGCGCTTTGACTTCTCTCACGCGACGTCTTCTTCTTCTTCACGCGTCTGATCCAATCCAACAAATTGATCAGTTGGGTATAGTTAAGGACTGATGAAATCATCAAACCCATATAAATCCATTGTCATCTTCAACTTCCATTTCTCTTCATCCGTTAACTTCCAAACTACAACTACTACTACCCTCTACCCACTCTGTTCTTCGAATTCCAAAAGAAAATACCCATTTTAAGCTCTTTACAACCCATTTCTTTCACTCCAAAAGAGATTCAATTTTAGTTTTGAACTTCATTTTATTCACTTTAACTCTAACTTATACTCATACTCAAATGGCTCGTACTAAACAAACTGCAAGAAAATCAACAGGTGGAAAAGCTCCACGTAAACAACTTGCAGCTAAATCCGCTAGAAAATCCGCTCTGGCTCCTCCTACCTCAGGTGGGGTTAAAAAACCTCATCGATATCGGTAAGTTGTTAATTATCATCATTTTGAATTGTTTGAATCTTTTTTTGAATGTTTGAATTTTCTTCTTCTTCTCTAAATTCCTTAGTCCTGGAACAGTTGCTTTACGTGAAATTAGAAGATATCAAAAATCAACTGAACTTTTAATCCGAAAATTACCGTCTGTTTTTTCGCATACTTCCTTCCCTCTTTCAAATCTTTCTAAAAATCCATTTCACCTTTTTTTCCTTTTTTTCTTTGTTCTTTCCAACAAAAAAAATCATCCACCTCTTTTTCTAATTCTAATGTCATTTTTATTTTTACATTTATATGTGACTTATATTTAGTTTTCAAAGACTCGTTCGTGAAATTGCTCAAGATTTTAAAACTGATCTTAGATTTCAATCTTCAGCTGTCATGGCTTTACAAGAATCAGCTGAAGCTTATTTAGTTGGGTAAGTTTTCTTTTTTTTTTTCGTTTTTGTATTTTTTTAGATTTTCAAAACCCATTTGAATTCTGGAACTCAATTTGGTTATTATTATTTTTTTGAATTCTTGGTTTTCTTTTGACAGATTATTTGAAGATACTAATTTAGCTGCAATTCATGCTAAAAGGGTGACCATTCAACCTAAAGATATTCAATTGGCTCGTAGATTGAGAGGTGAAAGATCATAAAACTTTGGTTTACTCTCTTTCTTTTCCTTCCCTCTGAACTTCTCTTTTTCTTTTGAACTTTTGACTCTTTTTCTTTGCTTTGCTTTGATTTTGTGTGTGTTTGAGTTTGAATTTGTTGAGTTTTTTTTCATGTTGGATTGATTGATTGATTGATTTGAGTGTGTTTTCTTTGGATTTAATTTGTATTGTTTAAGAAAATGATACCTTTTCTTGATTTTTTTCTAATGAAGGAATGATGATTGAGTTGAATTGAATTGAGATTGATGGGATGAAGTTGAATTTGAGATTGAAGTGAGGATTTAAATCGAAATGCTTTTCATGGTCTTGAGCTTTTGGAGTGATCGAAGTGATCGAAGTGAATTGAGATTGAGTTTGGATTTGGATTGTGATTTGTCATTCGATCCTTCATCAACTTCATCTCTTTCCAAAAAAAGATGTCAAACAATTTAATTTCATCTTGTTTACCTTTTCTTCATCAAATCATGAACGACTTAACATCATCCAATCAAAATCAAATCAGAATCAGAATCAATCCAATCAAGAAGTCGATCTCTTAATCCTAGGTGCAGGTTGGACTTGTACTTTTCTAATGTAAACTTTGATCATACACTCAATCTAAACAAACTACATTCGCTTAAAAAACTAACCAATGTTGAATCTTTTCAGTCCATATCTTCAAAAACATACTCATTTAACTTTCGCATCAACCACAAGAAAAGGTGGAGGAGAATTTAATTCGATCCAATTTGATTATGATTCCAAGTCAACAGATCTAAAACAGTTTAAAAACTTACCCTTTACTAAATCAATCTTAATCACCTTTCCAATCAAAGAGATCGGATCAAGTGAACGACTTTTATTGAATTATAGTCAAACTCATCAAAAAGATGATCATCCACTCACTTCCATTAATGTCATTCAATTAGGTAGTACTGGAATCTTTGATGTATGTGTCACACCCATCCTTTTGGATTTCTCTTCATCTGATCTTTCATCTTGGTTTAAATTCATTGTTTGAGACAATTTTAATCAATCTAAATTGAGTTCTCTTTCTTCTTTTAAGGGTGGACCTACTTTAGAATCAAGTTTAAGTTTAGAAAAATCTAAACTTTCCGGAATTTGGATCGATCGACATTCACCCTATGATTCAACAAACTTAAGAGCCAGATCAGAAGACGAATTATTAAAATTAAATCAATCCACTCTTTCATCAAATCTAAACACTGAATTCTATACGACCGTTTTAAATTTATCTGGTTTATATGGAAAGGAACGATCGATTCGAAATTACGTTTCAAAGGTGATGCCTACCAAAGAGATCTTAGCTACTAAGAAGAGTCTTCATATGATTCATGGATTAGATGTCACTAGATCGATCGTTTCAGTTTTAAATCAATTTGAAAAATCAAGAGGTCAAAGATGGATCTTAACTGATCAACGAGTATATGATTGGTGGGATTAGCATCGGCATGGGGAGAATCAGGTGTGAAAGGTAAAGAAACAGAAGTGACGATTGGATCACAAGCTAAATGGGTAGAAGAATTAATGGAATCCGATCAAATTAAAGTCTTACCTAGAACACCTCATCAGTTAGGAAGAGTTTTAGATAGTCGAGAGTTTTGGAGTACGTTTGGGATCACGCCTGTGAGAGCTAGATTAGAAACTTTTTAGAAACCAAAAGGAAAGAAAAGAAAAGAAAAGAAAAGAAATTCAATCCAGAGGGGGTTTTGGTTGTAGGATTGAGTGGTTTAAACTTGAATGTATTCTTAGAGTTCATTTGGGTGTGCTTTTTTTGATCATAAATATAATTATATATGAAACTTTGAATTTTTTCATTTCAAGTTTCTTTTATTTTAGTTTGGTTTGGATTGATAGATTTGATTTTGATTTTTAGTTTGAAAAAGATCAAAAGATTGAGATTTTAAATTTTCAAAGATCCATTCATACCCATCTCTTTCATTTTTATTCTGAAAAAAACCAGTTTTTTTTTCGAAAGAGGTATATAGATAAATCACAAGAGTTTCAATCAAAAAAAAAGAAAAACATGGATCAAATTTATGTTAATTTAGGTCTTCAACATTGAATTATTTTCTGTTTTGCTGTTTGGCTCATGAATTCTTCATCAATCAAAAAAAAGAAAATCTAACTTGGTTTAAGTTTAAGTGAATGGATAGATTTAATTAAACAGTTTTCTTTGATTTTGATTTTGATTTTGATTTTGGAAAGTGATGATTGGGTTTAAGAGTTTTTGTTTTAGTTTGTTTATACTATGAAAAGATGAAATTGATTTTTCTTTAATTTTGATTTTTTTGATTAAACTTGAATAGTAGGGGTGGAATTTTTGATTTATTTAGTTTAATTTAGATTGTTTTTCCATCATTTCTGCATTATGTTCTGAAAACCTTGCTCCAACTCTTTCTGAATGTTTTAAAAATTTATCTGTACAATTATTCACACATGTTTCCTTTCAACAAAAAAACCAAAAAATATCAAAAATTATCAAAATTATCAAAAATCAAAAATCAAAATCACGAATTAGTTTTCCAAAAAAAATAATTGAAATTTGGATGATGATGACGATTTTTTTGGAATGAAGAAAGAAAAGGAAGGGAAGGAAACTAACTTCTTTGGTAGATAAAGATCTAGAAGTGAAATCTTGACAACAATTCATAAAACATCTTTCAACTAAACCTGAATATAATTTTAAAAAATCTTTCATTTGTTTCTTTTCGATTAATTGATTTAATTCTTCGGATTGTTTTGAATTGAATTTAGATGCATCCATCTCTTCCCTGGACTCTTTTTTTTGACGTTTCTTTGATTTCCTAAATGTTGATCTTTTTCTTTACTTTTTTGTAGTTTTTCTGGGTTTTTCCTTTTTGATCGTTGAAGGGTTGGGTTTGGTTTGGATCGATCGATGGAAGTTTTTGACTGATCAGTGGTGAGATTGAGTTTGATGACCAATCAGTTGGGTTGTGAAACCTACCATCGAATTCGATATGAACATATTCTCTTCCCTCCGATATGCTACTATGTAATTCTACATACATACTTCATATAGGCTTTACAACCACCAACTTGTCTTCATCACCACAATGTGTTTTACAGAGAAAATGAAGCTTTGATGAATTAAAAAGGTTGATTACATAAAGTTTGATGAAGAAGTTCAAAGTTCACTTTTGATTCACTTTACATGTTTGAACACTAGTGAACTTCATTTTTTTCTTAAAACAGATCAATCCATTCAAACTTGTGGTTCTTTTTCTTTGACTTTCTTTCTTCTCTCCTTTCATCAAAATATCAAAATTCATCAAAGAAAAATTGAAGTGAATCAATCTTGAGTTTAAATATAGTTTGGTCTTGGAAGAGATCATCAGATGAAATGGTTTTTTAAGTGGTTTTTGGATTTTGATTTGGTTTCAATAGAAGAGTATGGGTTTGAAGAAAAAAATTCTCAAGTTTTTAGTGATTCTTCATCTCATATTCATTAGAGGCTTTTTTCATTTTCCTTTACTTCTTTTAGCTCACTACTCATTCAATGTTTTTGGTTTTTTCTTTCAAGAGATTTTCAATCTTGACTGATTCAATAGAATCCCTTAATGCTCTCAAAATTTCATTCATCAATTTGTCAACATCGCTCTTGATGTGTTTACACCCAACACTTTAACTTTTACCATTCAAATCTACATGGAGAAATGTATAGAGATAGTTCAGGACCCTGGGAAGCCCCTACTAAGCCCCCTTATTGGGTATGTAGGAATTGGGCTTTTTTGGCAAAAATAGTCCTAACCTTCCAGGTAGGAATTTGGGTTTTTTGGCCAAAATGAGCCTTACTCAGAATGTAGGAAAATGCCTAAGGTTGAAGAAAAAAAAATTATCATCCTTATTGGACATGTAGGGTTGAAGCCAGAACAGGTCACCCCAAGCCTCCACCCAATCCTCAACATCTGAAACTATAAGGTTGCAAAAAAGAAATCATTCTTAATGGGTATCTATACCAAGTGTACTCCCCTCAAGTTCAAACCTGAAGTAGGGTACACAACTCCACCATCGACAGATCTCACCTGTTGCAATTGCATCAGGCATCCAGTCAAAAAAACTCCACCATCAACACTTCTCCCTTGTCACGATTGCATTGGTCGGTCAGTGAAAACAACTCTGCCATCAAGACATTGCACCCTTTGCGATTGCATCCATTGTTCAGTGAAAACAACTCCACTATCAACACATCTCACTCGTTGCAATTGCATCAGAATGATCTCAACGGCTCTGTGTTTTGATCACTTCACCTCTACCAAATGCAAGTACTTTGGTTTCTTTTGTTTAAAAGTTCAACTGCCCCCCCTTACTTGGTTTTCAGATCTCTGATATCCACCATGCTTTGAGGTTTGGTTTGGTCCCCTCACTTTGGCTCTTTATATCTTTTCTATCCAATTTCAGAAAAAAAATTGAGATGTTAGATTGCTCTGAAATGCCCAAAAATACAATTTTGATGGTCCTTACTCAAATGGTAGGAATTTTGGAGAAAAAAAATCAAAAAAAAGATGATCCTTACTCAGAACGTAGGAATCCAAGTTTTTTTCAAAAAAACCAGTGAAAATTGTGTAGGTAGGAAGCCAAAAATTTGAGGTTTTTGTAAGGAGGTTTTATAGGGGCTCTCCAGGGTCCTGATAGTTCCTTAATCTACCTGGTTGAATTGTGGAAAATGAAAGAAGAAGGAATCAGTTGAAAATAAGGCTCAGTTCATTCAGACCAAAGAAATTGAATTCAAATTCAAAATTATGAAAATCTTTTGAGAATCAAATGAAGGAGTTTAGAATGAAAATTGATTTAATTTTTTGGGATAAGTAAGTATGGATGTAAAAGGGATCAGAAGATAAAAAAAAGAAATTTTTCAAGATTGATTGAATGAAAATGTTGAATTGATTTTTTGTTTTGTTTCATCAAACCTTTCTACAATTGAACTTCATCTGACACATACAATTAAATCTAATGTTTCAACTTCCATTCTAGCCATCTGATTCCCAATAAGGTAAAGAAACTCATAATTACATGCTAGAATAGAACCTTAGAACCCTGAAGCTGTGGAAAAAGAATTGTATGTAGAACAAACTTTGTAGTTCTACACATCTCCCTCACTCAGTGATCTAAGGAAAATCTTAGATTTTTTTAATGATCAATCTCTTTAGAAATCTCTCATAGCTATTCATTTCATTTTTTTATAATCTGATTCTTCTTACCATCATCCATCCTTTTTCCATCCTTAAAATCATTTCATCATCTCTTCTCCTGTCTATTTTGAAAAAAAAAATCAGAAGAAAATCTTTTTACATTTGAACTGAATCAAATCTCAAGTGGGTTCAATTAACTCTTAAGGTCACTTTTGAATTTCAATTTTAAATGTGCTTTCAGATTAATTGATGATGGTTAACTTCATTTTTTCAATTACACTACAACCATGAAGTTACATTCTGATTTTTATTTCACTTTACAGATTGTCAAGAAGGGGATTCAAAGCTATAGATCAGTTGAGATGATAGAAATGCAAAGGAGTGAACAGGTTGAATGACTCAAGGGTTTGAATGAAAGAGAGGTGACCAATTTGTTGCAGACACCTCAACTGTTAATATCCAGTTTTGGTCAAATACATGGAGGTTAAGTGCCATTCCTACACATTGACCTGTTGAGGTATCTGATTTGAGATTGTAATCTATCTTTCATCAAAAATACACCCAACATGTTTGACTCATGTACTCGTGTTCAAGGGAGTTGTGTGCACTCGTGTATAGCTTTGAATACCTCCAATGACATCCACACTTTGGACCAAAGATTAGATAGTCTCATGATTGACTCACATGGCTCTCAGATGGTGATCTGTCAACTTGCTTACAACCTTTCATTATAGATGTACCCTTGCAGTCAGCTACAAAGCTATTGAGTTTGACTTAACCAAATAGTATAGGTCTATATCAAACATCACTTCTGATATAGCAAAGCTTTCAAACCTATTCTTGATTCAAATCACCAAGACTTAATCCTATTGATTTCAAAACTCATGATTCGATCAACTAAAGTCTTCAACATTTTCTTTAAACTTCTTCTCTCTCTCCCATCACTTTCAATCATTCAATCTTACTTCAAACCACAAAGGATTGTATACAAGAACCTTGAAAAAAAATTCATTCCAAACCATCTAAATCAAGTCTCACCTCTCGTGTCTTTATTTATGTTTTTATAAAAATCTAATCAATTCGCAAATCAATTGATAGAAAAAAAATCCCACTTTTCAAGGATGAGGAATTGAAAGATTTGAATCAAATGTAAATTTTTTGAGGGGGGGTTTAAAGGTTTAGGTTGATTCTAGTTGAAAGATCAAGTTGAAAGTCCTCTAGGTCCTAAAAACGATTCTCTAGCTTTTTCTCGATCTGAATCTGAAAACATAGTAGGCTAAACATTGATTTAGGTTTTTTTTTGAGAAGAAGAAGATCACCCAAAGAAAAAAAAGAAAAAGAAAAGAAAGGAAATGTTCAATTTGATTGAAGAGAGAGATATGATAGGACTAATAGAAGATCCAAAAAAAATGAAATAAGGATTTTTCTTACTGGAATGTTTCTTTCCCATTTAGTACCATCTGCAGCTGTTGGAGCTGAAAAAAAAGAATCCAATTCAAACAAAAAAAAAGAAAAAAAAAGGTAATTGAATTAATCAAGAGTGTTTTGATGATCATTTCACGAAGAAAAAATCAAATCAAATCAAATCAATCAAATCAGGTTAGATGATCAAGAGACTTACGTCGATAAGGTTCTGGATGTTCCCATTTCGAAATCTCAAGTTCAGCTTCTTTTAATAATTTACTCACTGCACGTGGATCTCTAATATCTCGATTTCTTTCAAATTTGACTCTAATCTCAATCGCTTTTTGTCTCCAAATATCACGAAACACAACCTAGAAGGACAGAAAGTCAGAAAATCAGACAATCAAAAAATCAGAAAATCAGAAAGTCAGAAATCATGAGTTGAGGAGAGTAAAAGGGAAATCGAATGGATTGAGTTGATTGAGTTGATTACCCAATCTAGTGATTGTTTTAATGCTCTTCTGTAAAGTCTCTAAAGAATGATTGAAATTTTGAAAATTCGATTTGTTTTTTCAGTGTTTTTTGTTTTTGTTTTTGGTTTTGATGGTCATGATCAGAAGTTTGAATCTAACCTGAACGTGTGATCGATGAGCTTCTGTGAATGGTCTGATTAAGTTTGATAATGATGATGATGATGACATGATGTTGATGGTGATGATGTTGATGATGTTGATTGAGATTCAGATGAGGATTGAATGAAGTTGGTGAGTTGAGTTTGAGTCGATCAGAAGACTTGAATGATGATGATGATGAACGAACTACAATAGAGTTGAAGTCGAAATATGTGAAAGGTATGTAACACTCAAGGCATGAGATCGGAACCTAAAGTGTCACAGGTTAGTTTGACCTTACAAGGACTGTGACATTTGATTTGGTTTTTTCCATCTCAAATTGAACTTTATCATCATCATTCACCATTGCTCTTCCTCAACACATTCAACCTTGAAGCTGATTCTAAAAAAACAACAAGACTCGATTAATATTCTTCAAAATGTCAGCTAGAACTTTAATCTTTCAAAATCCTCTTAAGGCTCAACTTCAACGAACTTGGTTTGAAAGAATACCTACTATAACTCATCTATCTCTTCAAAGGACAATCAATACCAATTCCATCGATCAAAGTTGTAAGTTTGTTTTGATTGATAAAATCAAACAAACTGAATTTCTTTCTAATATGATTTAAATTGATAACAGCCACTTTAGAAAATTCAAACTCAAGTCAGATTATCAAAAAGAAATCATATCCATTTTCAGATTCAGTAAGCATAACAGAAGAAAAGATACCCAAAGAACCAAGGATTGGATTAATGCAAATGATTCAAAAAAAATTAATTTTCACTTCATCAAATCAAGAATTTCAAACCTTATTTAAAAAAAATCATCCGAATTCGATCCGACCCTTATCAATTTTACAAGTTGAATCATATACGAATTTAAATAAGACGAATACGAATCTATTTACAGGAGTTTTGATGGGAATTAAACGAAATGGAATCGAAACGAGTTTTAGACTTAGATGTTTAATTGAACGAGTTGGGATTGAAATTAAATTTAATTTGTTTAGTTCGATGATTAAAAATATTAAAGTAGTCAAAAGATCAGGTGAGATTGATCATCAGAAGAGAGGGAAGATGTTGATACCTAAACCTAGAAGATCTAAATTATATTATTTACGAGATCAACCTAAGAAATTACCTGATATTCAAAAAATCATTAAAACCGTTTCAATCGAAAATCAACACTTACGTCAACTTAATGAAGAAAATCAAAAAAACAAATCATAGCAGAAAAACAGTTGAAAGTTGATTCTTAGGAAATGATTAGATGGTTAATTTCTTTGATTTAATCTTATGATAGGAATTTCTTCACTTGATGATTTTGTTTCATTTTCATTTGAACTCAATCATTTGGTTACAATTACTTTGAATTCGAATGGTTTGGTATACTTGAATGTTTTGAGTCTTTTATTTCGATTAGTATTATATTCTAACCTAGCTTTGGAAGTAGTTGAAGTGGGTGATACACTTTCATCAGTATCAATCTTGGTCTTTAGTGTACATCCAGGTGAGTCACACCATGTGATACGGTTAAATCACTTGATCATTTTCATGTACCTCTCGACAATATGAAGTCGGGATGGACGACGACTGATCAGTTAGAAATCGGACTTCATGCCCGAGCTCAAGGATGAGATTGTGACAAGGAAGTTTAAGTTTTGAAGATGAATGGATAACAAGGTTGGACTTGTCTTACGTATTACATCGAGGATTGATTTGAATCTTCCTCGTGCTCACTCACTGCTTGACTTAGGAGTGTCTTCACAGAAGTAGAGTTTAGAAACATTTTATTAGGATCTGATTGTATTTTTTTAAAAAGACCCATGAACTTGGGCGGCGAGTTGATGGGAAGCCAAAGTCACTATGATCAAAAAGATAATTTCACTTTATGACGTGCCCAATTTGATTCCATTCTATTCAAAATGAGACTACAAGAGTCAAGATCCCATCAACTTATACAAATATATACAAAAGTATGATTTCCCCTCTCCCCTCCCGTAATATTTAGTCTTTGATGATCGAATAAGTAGGAGCATTGAGTTGTTCAGATCCCTTTAAAAAAGAAACTTCGATTAAAAATAAATATTCAATCACTTTTGCACCTAATTTATTAACTAATTCGCCAGCTGCTTTGGCCGATCCACCTATGATTGAATTTCCAAAGTCAGGATGAGTTTCTTAAGAAGGATTTGATTTGATTTTTTTTTTGGTTTTGTAGAAAGAAATGATTTACCAGTAGCTATTAAATCATCTATCACAATTACATTTTGATTAGGTTTGATTGAATCAGCTTGGATTTCAAAAACGTCCTAAAGAGAAAAAAGAATACATTAAATCAAATTCAATTTATATTCTAATCTATTCAAAGAGAAAAGAAAAAGAAAAAGAAAAGAATTTGAAGAAATTTAATCACTTACAGTACCATATTCTTTAGCATATTCAACATTCACTACTTCACCCGGTAATTTACCTTTCTTTCGGATCGGTACAAATCCACAATTTAATCTCATGGCTAAGATGGGACCTAAGAGAAATCCTCGTGCATCTAATCCTACAATGATGTCAATTTTTTGGTTGGGAGCTAAGGTTGGAATCGTCATGGAAGTTAAGTGGTGAATGAAATGAGTAATTAATGTTTCGAAACCTAGTGGATCTTCGTTATGAGAAAAAGAAAATGATCATCAAAAATCAATCGAACGAAAGTTCAGTTTTTGGATGACTTTTAAGATTTGGAAGAAGGAATGGTTAACTTACTTCTTAAGATTGGAAAGAGGTCTAAAAAGATGATTCCCTAATGAAAGTTTTGATGAGTTGTAAGTGAAGAAATTGAGTTTTCGAAGATTGAAGAACAAACCTTCTTAGGGAAATCCGGACTGATGACAAAATGCAAATTGGAAATCATCAGTTTAGTGAGTTCATCATCAGTTTAAGATAGAAAAAAAGTTTTCTAACTGAACACCCAATAAACTTTTGAGATATTCAACGTCTGACATCCTTTTAATTTTTTTTGATCAATTCTTAGAGTTCAGGTTGATTTTATTCTTTTGATTGGCTATGGTAGTAGTCGTTATATTATGAAATTGTTTGCTGCTGTTCAAGTGAAACAGTATCCAAAGTTTCTATTGGATGGAGTTGGTCGGGTTGTGGAAGCGAAATTAAATCGGAGTATGGGATTTAGTATTGTTTTAAACAGGTCTGGAGTGTAAGCATATCGATATGCTTGTAAGACATCAACACCTGTATTGACTTTTTTTCAAAACCGAAAAACAAAGAAACAAAAAGTGAATTCAGAAATCCAATTGAAATTCACCATCAAAACCTCAAAAAAAGAATGCCATCCACTTTCACCGCAACTGGAACTCATACCAAATTATATACAGTCAATGGAGGAGTTGCACCCGGCTATAGTCAACCAGATTGGCTTGGAAGTACTCTTACTAGAGCTCATCGAGAGAAAGCTAAGAAGAAAAGAAAAAACATCACACCTGGTAATGAAGGAAAAAGTTTAATTCAAGTGAGTGAAGATTTTTAGTTTATTTGTTTTTTCAGTAAAGTATTTGAAATTGATTGAGAGGATGATTGGTGTTTTTTTTTATTTTTTTCATTGATATATAGGATTTTGATTTTCCTGAAGCTTCTAATAAGATTAAATCTACTTCTGATGGAAAATATATGATTGCAACTGGAACTTATAAACCTAGAATGAAAGTATTTGATTTAGATGAATTAGCTATGAAATTTGATAGAGTAACAGATAGTGAAAATATTGACTTTTGTGTAAGTTAATCTTAAAATTTAAATTGAAAAAAAAATCATCAGAAATAAAAAAAAACAAAAAGCATATGAAAAGATTTTAACAAAACTCACTTGACTTCTTTTGTGTTTTCTTTTTGATGATTGGATAGACTCTTTCAACAGATTGGACCAAAACAATTCATCTTCAAACCGATCGAACTTTAGATTTACATACTCAAACTGCTTCACTTTATAGAGTTCGAATTCCAAAACATGGTAGAGCATTAGGATATCATTTTCCATCGTGTGATGCATTATGTGGAGGAGCAGGATCGGAACTATGGAGATTGAATTTAGAACAAGGAAGATTTTTGGCACCATTCCAATGTAAAGAAGACGTTTTAGGCATCAATTCGATTGATATTAATCCGATTCATGGACTCATTAGTTTAGGAACTGAAACTGATAATGGAGAAGGTACTATAGAGTTTTGGGATCATAGAGCTAGAGCTAGAGCTGGCCGACTCGTTCTACCTTGTGCTTCATTAGGTGGAGGTCATATATCAAACTTGACTACTCCTCACCACTCAGTTCCAATCTCGGTCACTGCTTTAGCTTCTCGTCTTGATGGACTCACAATAGCTGTAGGCACTTCCAGTGGTCATACTTTACTTTACGATCTTAGAGCAGCTACACCGCATACAACTAAAGATCAGGGTTATGGATTACCTATCAAGAAGATTGAATGGCCTACTTCTATCGCTGCTAGTGGTTTCGGACAGAATGAAGGTTATGTTGCTACAGCTGATTCCAATGTAGTGAAGGTCTGGTCACGTCATACGGCCGAAAATTTAGTTTCAGTGAATCCGGTCTCACATATCAATGATATGCATATCTATCCTGAAAGTGGATTAATTTTCTTAGCAAATGAAGCTAGTCCGATGACAGGATACTTTGTACCAGGATTAGGACCAGCACCGAAATGGTGTCGATTTTTGGAAAACATGACAGAAGAGATGGAAGAAACTCAAGAAACGACGATATATGATGATTATAAATTTGTTACTGATTCTGAATTAAAATCATTAGTATTAGATCATTTGATTGGTACACCTGCCTTAAGACCTTATATGCATGGATATTTTGTAGATCTTAGATTGTATGCGAAGGCTAAAGCGATTGCTAATCCGTTTGCATATATTGAACATCGGGATAAATTAATTAAAGAAAAACTTGAAAAACAAAAAGAGAGTCGAATCAGATCAAGTAAAGTGAATCAAAAATCATCAAATGAAACTCATCAAAAATTAGAAGAGATTAAAATCAATAAAGAATTTGCTGAAAAGATTCTTGAACAAGATCAAAAACTTCAACGTAAACGTTTACAAAATCATTCGATTGAACCTCAACAAGAAAACCAAACTCAAAATCAATCTCTCTTACAAGATTCTAGATTTAAAGATTTATTTACGAATGAAGATTTCGAAATTGATGAATTTTCAAAAGAATATGCTGCAGTGAATCCATCAGCTGTAGCATCTGTTAGAAAGAAATTACGAGATATGGGACATGATTCTGAGAGTGAAGGTACAGAAGTAGGTTCTTTGGATAGTCAATCGGATGAAGAAGAAATTGAAGATTCAGATGATAGTAGTGAAGATGATGATATTTGGAAGAAAAGCCGTCGGAAAGCTCAAGTTTCAGATAAACGACAAAATCGTAAAACGACAACACAGCCTATACCTACAACATCAGCTTCAATTGAATATGAGCCTAGTAATCGTCCTCAGATGTTTATTGATCAAGATGATGCAGACGCCTTGGCTCTTAAATCGAGATCTAAACAAAGCACGTTTGGGAAACGTTTAGCATGTGAGACAGAAGGAGGCAAGAAAGGGAAAGGCAATAATCTGAATGGTGATGGTGGTAAATCTGAATCACTTCGAGTCTTACCTGGAGGAGGAATGGAACTTTCATTTATCCCAACTGAAGAATCGGTTCAAGAAGCACCATCAAAACCTAAGCCTAAAGTGAAAGTCAGTGAGACGTTTGGGATTGGGTTATCGAAGGGAAGTAAAGAAGATGAAGAAGTTCAACTTGAAGGTGAAGAAAAGAGTGGGAGGACTAAGCGTAGAAGGGTGGAAAGAAGTGCTAGTAAGAATAAAGTTAGATCACTTTAAGTTTACATCTTTGTCTCACCGGGGGTTCTTAGGCATGGAAGATTGTTTCTTTCTACTCTGCTGGGAGTATTCACTTGTTTGTTAGTCTTTCTGTGAAGTTTCTTCATGAAGATGAATGTGTGTTTTTTTGTGATCATTTATACATCTCGATTATGTTTTCAAGTTGATGATACTTTTTATATTGACTATCACATCTTTATCTTTAATGTTACCTTGGATCGGTTTTTATGTTTTTTTCTTCTTGTTGATAATCAGTCATGTAGTAATAAAAGTAAGCTCATAATATGAACCCTGGAATGACTTTGAATGAATTTCACTATTTATAGTACATTTCATTATATGTGAATAATCCAAAATGAAATGAAATCAATATAAAATAAAATTCTAATTCCTAACCGGATTTAGGTTCTTCCTAATTGCTGCCCCTCACATGGCCCAAACCCAGTTTTTGTGAAAGACTTGTGAGAATTGGATCTTTTTAATACGCTGGTCAGAAACCCAGTACTGAGACCATCTGAACACATGATCCATTCTACTACCAATTCCTTGCGGACCAATGGAACAATTGGTATCCAATGCATTTTAGTTTGTGAGACCTTGATTCCTTTCTCGTAGTCTGTCTGAAGGTCTCCAGCACCTGCTACTCAATTTTTCTCACCTACGTCTTTCTCTCCATCTCAGTGGTCATCCCTCTGGCTCACAAAAGTGGGTCACATGTTTCTTAAAGAGTTGTCACATTCTTTGTCTCCTCATTGAACCGGAGGGATGATCCTTGTGATGATGTGCGTACAACTGTGGACGGCTGCTAGTCAGAATGATAACAAAGAAATGGGTGTTCTCTCGAAGGAAGTTTTTTTAGTGGAAATAGTAACTATTCTATTAGCACCTCGAAGACATACTTCGAGAAGGAAGACATAAGCCCTTAACTCTCTACGTAGCGCAGCCCAACGCTCTCGATCACATGTCTCCATTGATCAGGTCTTCCTTACGGTTTTCTATTATCGCATGTACTCGTTTTTCGATTTTGCGCAAGGCTTCAGTCGAATCGACGGCTTGCGGGTTTTTTTTCATGATCGATTTCCACATATCAATTTGTGTCTGGATCTTCTTTTTCTGACTCTGTAGTCGTATTATCAAGTTCGACAACTTTTCATTTTCTTCGGCACTGATACGTTCTTTGATCATAGACAGTCCCAAGTTCTTCGTATCGTAGGTTAGTAGCCTTTCTAGAATTGTTTCACCATCTTTGGTTGCATCTGATACTCTCTTCCACGCTTCTGTTTACCTCAAAAAAACACGTAAGAATGATTTAATATTCAGTCCGCCCAGGGAAATTCAACACTGGATGCATTAGCTCACGTTTTCCAAGAGCATCGAGCAGGGAAAATGCTTCATTAACTTGCGAAACGCCTACCCTCCCAGCCTCCAACGAGGGCACACCTTCAGAGTCTCTGATTTTTAGAAATTGATTAAAAAGCTCAATAGTTTTTTCAACTGATAGTCGGTTTCCTTCGGTGAATCCAGAGAGAGTCGCTTCTCTACTTTGTGGAAATTGATCTAAAAGTTCGATAGCTTTAGAGACTGCTTCCTCTCTGGTTTTCAAAGATTGATCAAATAGCTCGATAGCTTTTTCAACCAATGCTCGGTTTCCTTTAATGAATCCAGAGAGTGTTTCCACCATATGTTGTCTTTGTTTACTGATCGAAATAAGCTCCTTTGCTAATGAAGCGCCAACACCATGTATCTGTGATATTTCCCCTACTCCTACCAAATCTGTGTTCCATACAGATATAAAATCTCTATGTCTATAGTCTGGGAATAGAAGACCGGCCGTCTGGAGTACGGTCCAAGCATCGGAATGATCTACTTTAGGCTGAATAAACTCGTCAACATCTGTTACAGTCAGAATTGGCCCCATACATAGCAGAGTCAAATGGAGTGATAGAAAAACTATTAGTTCTTTTGGTAGCAGACAGATTTCGATGGAGATGCAATAATGTGCTACTATCAGCCCGAAATGACGTACATGGAGGAAAGACCTTGGCTTCGTTCAAGGTCAATTTCTGTGACTCGTCCAAGGGTTTAGGCTTCCACAAGGGTGATGTAGATAGTTCTGAATCCATTGTAGCGACAGAGTCAAATGATGACGGGTTCTTGAATAGCTGTTCCCGCTCCCCTTCTCGTCCCCCAATAGCATGTGCGCGAAAACCATCCACTGGTAACTCCTCTCCTGTGATCAAGGCTCTTTTCTTTAAAATACGAGAATGGGAATAACTGAAAGTAAGTGAAATAAAAAATAATACGTATAGCCGAATGTTTCGCATCGAGCCCATGATGCGTAAGTAAGACGATAATTCTATTGGAAGGGAAAGTTGAAGTATCTTTCAAAGAGTAGGACAGAAGGAAGATAGACGCAAGAACAGATCGATGAGGATAGGTACAATATATATATATATATACGTCTAAAGACGTTTAACAACGCTCTCAGAGGAAGATATGCCGATGGATGTTGTACGAAAAATGCTATCAACGGCTTCCAGACCGTGAAAACTATGAGGCTTGATACAGTAGGAATGAAAGTCTCAAAAGCTTCACAAGGGTATCTATAAGCCTGTGTGGGCTCCCTATGATAGCTGTAATCTGATTTCGCTTTGTCCGACCTTCAGCAATTGTACCAGCAGATTGTATCAAGAAGATCTCAAGTTTCAGCTTTAGGGACTGGTCAGATCAGATCTTGTAGGACACTCTTGACTCGGGACGGGAATCAATGACAGAGTGAATGAAATGGCCAAATGGAACGATAATCTTGACTGTACTGTCTTCCCTCCGTACGTCAGACTCTGTACTCCTTGCGATTGAGTTTGATAAAATCTTAAACGCAACACTTCGAAGTTTGCGCAGGCTGAAAACCCCGGTGTGTGTGTGTGGTATGTGCCGCTTTACTTTGATTGCGCACCCCTTGATTTAGAGTGGAAGGCTATAAGATAAGTGTTTTGTCAGATATACCATAATAGTGCTACTGATCTCGATGGTTTCAGAGAGACAAGGAGTTATCCTGTGAATGAGCTGTGATCCGTCGAAACAGCAACATGCATGTATATATGCTGATGGCGATGGCCAAGCCACTCATACATTCGCGAGGATTGTTCTCTTTGTGCTTACGTACCACTGTAGATCATAGTCTGAGCTGCTGATAGAGTCGATGGTCGGGGCTATAAAAAAGCGACATAAACATAGTTGCAGCACAAAAAATCAAGTGCTATGTCCCAAACTTCTCTCTCGCGTTTAAAGCTAAACCTTGAAGGAAACAAGATCACCACGGGGACGATTTTGGGTGGTTTGACGTCCCTTCACACACGCCCTGGGCTTGCCGAGGAATGCTTTCACGATTACAGTTTTGAGCTAAAAAAACATCAGCTTCGTAGTGATAGACATCGTCATCTTGTCCTCCCCTTTGCCGCACTTATGCCCTAGGCCGTACGTAAGAGGTTCAATAGTTGCAGCGGACAATCAGTCGCGAGGGTGAAAAGTGAGAAGATTTGTTATAGTCCGACTTGAAAGCGACAAGATAGACTATTGATGTCAAACAAGGGAGAGTGAAAATGTGAGTCACATCAAAAGTACGCAGTAGCGAAGCCACGTTCCGATGCCACCTAGCAGTGGCAGAAGATTGCTCAGCCAAACTGCGTCCAGCATTCCAATGCTATTGTGATCCCAGGAAACCCTGCATATAACCATCCAAGCCATCTTTGCCAGAGGTGTTGTCCTACCAAGACTCTGGAAAGTCAATTAAGATCATAGTCAGAGAGTAACATCTTGATGCCAACATACCTCAGAGATGCTTGATTTTGCTCTTCCTGTGTCTTGATTGAATTCCATGTGTTGATCATGCTCTAATCTTCATGAGAAAAATTAACATTAATTATGAATTTATCAAGATCAAATGTTTTGAATCCGATAGAGTTATTTGTGAAGGGAGATGTAGATGTAATTTTTTTTGTTAATAACTAAATCTTTTGATGAGTGAAATTGATTAAATATGAAGGCAACTATTCAGTGTTATTTGAATATTAATCAATCCAAAAAAACCTGCAATGGTCACATTAACAAACAGGTTCAGCTGAAATTGATTTGATTCAAAAAGGGATCAAATGGAACACAAAAACAATATATGAGGGTGGGTATGAATCTGTGGTTTCATGTTCACCTAGCAGAAGGGAGACATATGGATGACTTGAAGTTCACATTGGAACTATTCTTATCAGTCAGGTTAGCAATCCTCATTGTGTGATAAGAGAGGAATCATTGTGTACATGTCAATTGTCAGCCCTGAGTACTAAACCGTAGTACCAATGGGCAACATATAATAATAAAAACATTAAAAATGATAATTACGACTCAAGACTCAGTCTCAAGAGTCAGGTGGTGGGTATGTTTTTAGGGACGCCAGGCGAGCCCAGGTGCAGAAACCATCAGGTGGGAGATGCCTTTGAGTAAAAAACACCTAGAAAACTAGGAAAATTCTTTTCAAAGATGGAAATCAAGGCTTTGATAGATGCTTAGACACGGTTGAACACAGAATTCATGGGCCGCCTTGGATCTTGACTTGCTGTGACTGAACTACTTGTTTTTGATGAGATTGGCTTGCAAGGAAGTCTTATTGCAACTTGTGAGATCATCTTTAGTGTATGGAATCTGTCAGCCTAAGTCTCCAAAAGAATGATATCTCTTGAAAGATAGAGACTTATTGATACTCACGAAATATAAAAACAAAAGTAATTTGATTACTAATGAATCTGATTTTCAATTCTTTGTGTTCTTTCTTCTAAAGTGGAGACTTGAAGACGTAAACTTGCTTTAGGTATGCTTGTACACTGGTTTGAATTAATCTGGGATTGATTCAAATTATAAATGGAGATTGGGAGCTCAGTCAAATAACCTCAGTTAAGCAATCTTTGAGACTCTCAGGATAGGATGAAATATAAGAAAAAAGGATATTCAAAAAGATAATCAAATATCTAGGATAGTAAATGATTTGGGGTTCAAATAGTCTGTTTGATTTAATACTAAAAGGTTTAAAAAATGATGATAAGATGATCCTCCTCACTTTTGGGGAGTACCTTCTTATTTATATCATTTATTCTTTGAAAAGAATGCCTTGGTTGTTATCTGATTTTGACTAGAATGCGGCAAGCCCCTTCCAAGGGTTCCCTGGTTCCTATTGCCTGGTCAAGGCTCTTTTGTTCTGGGCCTTGACTATTTGTTGTGATATCCTTAATTCAGAACAGGGTCTTTTTGTAAAAAAAAGACCCTATTTCATTATTAAAATGATTTGGCATTATTCTGCTCAATTACACTCTTGAAACTTGAGTGATAGAGTTGTATTATATCTTATTGATGAAATAAAAAAAGGAAACTAATCAGAGATAGCTTGATGCTACTTTGATTATGTCATTACGTTGGAAATTCTGCTCCTCAGAACTTCTCGCGGTTGACAGAATCTATTTGATAAAAATTTTTGGTCTTAAATTGCACCTGTGATGTCTGCAAAACAACATTCACTCTCATCTTATGAATGGGCACACCACTCCCTATTTCTAAGATGTTCTGGCCCGCCAACTGTGCCGCGCCCACCACCTGACTCAAGAGTCAAGTTACATATGAAGTTGCATATGTAACATGTGCACAAATGATATGGAAGTGTGTGTATGTACACAAGTTTCTTATTACAAGAAACTACATATGTTTCACAGCTATAACGCATACTTAACAGCTGAAATATACTTATAAAGCAATAGTTTCAGTATTGCTCTGATAAACCTAACCTTGAAACCACAATCCAAACACACCTGTTGTGTGAAGGATTTCCAAAGTTCAGAGTATAAAAACCTTGAAGATCCAATCATTTGTAAAGATCATCACATCATTATTCAACAACTTCACAAATTACTCATATCAGCTTCTTAGAACTTTTAGGGCTCGTTTGGTACGAGTTATGAAAGTTCGTACCTTTTGAAAGGTACGAACTTTCCGAGCTCGGAAAGTCGAATTTCGGTTTAAGTCGACTTTTAATGAAAAGTTGACTTAAAAGTACCGAAAAGTTGTAATCCGTTTGAAAGGTGAAGGATGATTGGCTTGTTGACCGATGAAAATTCAATTTCTTTTTATTCATTCATCTCTTCTCATCATCACTTTCATCGAACGGTTACCAAATGTCAGATTCCACAGACTCGTTGAGAGAACTGTATTTCATTCTTGAAGACAACAAGAGAGGTGGGCTGAGGGTGGTTTATAACTACGGTGTTGGTGTGGTTTGAAGTGAGGACAGGGCAGTATGGAAGATAGGACTTGTATATTTTCAAAAAAAAAAAATTGGTGGAATAAGTTGCAAAAAGCTACTTATTGGGAAAATAATTGACTACTTGGTCAATTATTATAATAGACAAAAAAAGCTATTATGGTACCCATAATAGCTTATGAAAGGACCTCAAAATCCGCTGCCAAACAGCCTTTTCGAAATTTGGCTTTTCAAAGTCAAATTTTGAAATAATAGCTTAAAAAAAGCTATACCAAACGAGCCCTTAAACTTTGTCTAACTTCTACAACATTTAAAAGCTTCATTCTGAAAACCTAGAATCTTCAACCTTGTGTCTTGTTGTCTGTTTTGTGTGCACATCCAACCTTTTATCTCTCTGATCAGAAATCATAATCAGTGATTTTTGTAATATCCATCTGGTGGAATTACTTGTAAGGAAGTAGTCCTTGAGTAAGGCTTATATCAGATTTGGGATTAATCTGATATAAGAAACTCTAAACCTGCGGGGAACCTCTATTAGTCAGAGTGTAAAGTTCCTAGTGTTAAGCCAGACTTTACCACTGCCCTTATTGATCTTTCTGTGTCAGAAGTGAATCAATTTGGGATCAAGAACTGTGCATCAGTTGCTCTTATCTTTAATTATTGTGATAGACAATAATCAACCCAAAATCCGTGGGCAATATCCTTTATTCAAAGGTCATTTAACTGGAGTCTTTACTTGTGTGATTCAAGTAAAGCTCTTTTGCCCAAGTCTCATTCTGTTCATACCTGTGGATAGCAATCACCAAAAGTTTAGTAGAAGTCTTTCCAACTTATACCATTGACTCTACTAGCCAGACAGAAGCTAGTAGGCTCACATCAATTGTATTGTTGGCATTGAGCACTCACTCTGTTAATCTTTTAATGTGAGCCTACTAGCTTCTGTCTGGCTAGTAGAGTCAACAAAAAGATGGTAGAAGTTGGAAAGACTTCTAATAAACTTTTGGGGATTGCTATCCACAAGTATGAACAGAATGAGACTTGGGCAAAAGAGCTTTACTTGAACCACACAAGTAAAGACTCCAGTTAAATGACCTTTGAATAAAGGATCTTGCCCACGGATTTTGGGTTGATTATTGTCTATCACAATAATTAAAGATAAGAGCAACTGATGCACAGTTCTCAATCCCAAATTGATTCACTCCTGACACAGAAAGATCAATAAGGGCAGTGTTAAAACTTTACACTCTGACTAATAGAGGTTCCCCGCAGGTTTAGAGTTTCTTTCTTATATCACATTAATCCCAAATCCAATATTAGCCTTACTCAAGGACTACTTCCTGACAAGTTATTTCACCAGATGAATATCACTAAATTCACTGATTATGGTTTCTAATTGGAGAGATACAAGGTTGGATGTGCACACAAAACAGTCAACAAGACACAAGGTTGAAGATTCAAAGTTCTTAGAATCAAGCTTTCAAAGTTTGTAGAAGTTAGACAAAGTTTAAAATTTCTATGAAGCTGATATGAGCAATTTGTAAGGTTGTTGAATAATAATGCGATGATGCGATCAGGAGGAGTGGATTCTCAGGGTTTATATACTCTAAACCTTGATAATCTTTACACTAGAAGTGTGCACAATCTGTGGTTGTGTGGTTAGGTTATCACAGTTATATTGTTATTAACTGTTTACACATATATTTCATTTGTTACAAACGTGTTACAGCTGTGAAATAAATGTAGTTTTGGTTCACATAAAAGTTGTGTATGTACACACTCTTGTATGTAAGTTTTGCACATGTTACACATGCAAAATAATATGTACTTAGTTATGATCTCAGAATGTGTGTAATGGCCTGTGAAACATCTATACAACATGTCACATAGTACAACACTCTATTTGTACACATCACGCTTATATGATTGTTCACCTTTCCCTCATCCAACAATCAATCTAATAGGTGTAGACTATCATCCCCAGCCCCCATCGCCGGACCCTTTGAAAAGCAACAAGATCCGTCAAGATATCTGATTTCCCGTGACAAATACTAGAGGTGAGCCTCTATCACCTCTTGTCACTAATCTACCTAAGCACCAACCTGTAAGGTTTTAGGTAAAGATAAAGAACAAGGGAGAAGGATTGATGCAAATGATTTCAGCAGATGATTTTTGTCCTCGCGTAGAATGTCGGATCTATATCACCTGATTTCCTGTGACAAATACTGGAGGTGAGCCTCTATCACCTCTTGTCACTAATCTACCTAAGCACTAACCTGTACATGCAGTAGCTCCAAGAATGATACAACACTAGTTTACCCCGCCGGCCCCGACTGGTTTACTTACACACCTGTAGTGACTATACAGACTTGTGTCTTAGCAGATTTTTAAAAGAGATCAAATCGATTGACAATCCAAGGGCTTCAATCAATGGGAATTGAAGATTGAGAGGTCAGATTGATGTGCTAGTCTTGATTCAGTCTTCCTCAAATTAATCTAGGAAAAGCTGAAAATCAGTGATTGATCGAACCTGATGACCACTCATTCATCACAAATTGAATTGACTTGAAGTTGTTTTGATTCATTTGATCATAGAGAAGAACCTTTTTTAACTAAAGCTAGAGATGAGACTAGTGTTGCTTTTGATCATACAAATTTGCTTAAGAAACAATTTCAAGATTTAACAAATGAACAAAATGAACTTTATCAAGTGAGTAAATCTACAAAAAGCAATACCCCAAAACTTTAATCTAATCATTAAAATCAATTCGTTTGTTTTCTTAGCCTTTTGGAGAACAATCAAATTGATCAAGATGATTAACTGCTCTACATGAATCTAATCAATCAACTGAAAACTTATCAAGTGAATTTGCAGTAGTATAAAATAAAGGTTTGGGTGTAAAATTTGGAAGAGATTCAACAATGTTATCCGTTTTCCTATACTTATCTTCTGGTACACATATCTCAGCTAAACTTCCAACATCACAATCTATATAAAGAGCTGGAGGTAGTGGAGCTGTAATTCTTCGGTTTAGTGACATTGTAAACACTTTACTGGGTTCTTGTAAAAAAGTTGAAATGACAAAGAAGATCAAGACCGAAGAATACATTGTGAATGGATTTTGTTGGTGAAAATGTGAACAGAATTTAAAACTTTCTCGATTTTGAATTAATTCAATTGACAATGATGAGCACTGTAAGAAATATGAATAGATTTAGATGATCTAAAATCAATAGGTGATTGAAAGAATATGTTGATGTTCAATCTTCTCTCAATGGTGGTAGGCAAAAAAAGATAGATGAGTGAAGTCCTGAAGGAATTTTGTTTGACAATAAGGTTATATATAACTTTTGATCCCATAGAAGGTTGAAGGTTGAGCTACAGATTTGGTTAACAGTGTTCGTTATAAGGTTCTCAAGTTCCAAGTCGTTGAAGAAGGTTTGATTGAAGAAGATGCGTTTGTGAAAGAGTTTAAAGAAGAAAGAATTACAATCAAACATTTTAAAGAACCAATGGTATTTTTAAAGTTAGAGGTTTCTTGAGTCTTGGCAGATTCACCAATTGTTTGATTGTTTGAACCAAAAGCTACTAGCCATATAAGATGAAAAACAAATTAGAATTTCAAAGTAGTCTTTTGAAATTGATATAATTCAGAATGTTGAAAGATGAAGAAATGGTATTGTTTGACTTACAGAGTGGTTTGATCACTAACTTCATTACACATAATATCAATGGATTAGTAAAAAACAAATCACCACTGAGTATGACCTCCCTCGGCTTCTAGCACAGCCTGAATATGATGAGGCATAGATTCTACAAGTAAGCTGAGTTGTTCCTCTCCAATACATTCCCACTCATGTTCCAAAGCCAAACACATTTCACCTGCTGATTTTACCGGTGGATTTTTTGTTGAGACTGAGATTTTCATATCACGCCAGATGTTCTCGATTGGATTGAGATCTGGACTACTGGCAGGCCATTCAAGCTTTGAGATTGCATGATTTGTTTGCAATGTTTGGCGATTTTGGATGTATGAACTGGTGCACCATCTTCCATCAAGACAGGTCTTTCCAAGCTGATACCAGAGGTGAAAAAAGGAAAAATACTACCTTCATAGACTTGAGTGACAAAGTCGGTGGCAGTTTGTTTTTTTGGCTCCATGAAGATCAAGCAAAGCTTGTTGGTGTCAACAAATGCCCCCCAAATCATTACAGATGTGCGGCCACTCTTGAAGGTCGGGTCGAGACATTCATGGTTGTATCTTTCTCTGCTTTTGCGCCAGACTCAAGACCTTGTTGAGTGTTTACCAACCTCAAAGGATGACTCGTCTGTCCAGATGATGTTCTTCCAGTCATCCACTGTCCAATGTTGGTGAGACTGTGTAAACTCAAGTCGCTTCTGGATATGTTTGGGCTTGAGGTAAGGCTTGCAAGCTGGAACTCAAGAGTGATAGCCGAGTTTGTTTAAAATAGAGCAAGCGGTTGATACACTGAGGTTGAGATTGAGTTTGGTGATGATTTGCCCAACTGGAGCGCGTCGATTATGTTTGATCTCCTTCTCCAGATCCCAAATGTTGTGAATTGACAACTTTGAAGGTCTTCCAGGAGGTTTGGTAGGCGCCACAATGCCAGTCCTTTTAAATTTCTGGATGACCGTAGCAACTGTTGATCGTGGATGATGTAGGCCTTTAGCTATCTGGGTCCCACTCAGGCCCGCCTTGTGAAAACCAATTATACGACCTCGCTCATTGCCTCTGAGATTACAAGTCTTCATGCTGGAACAGATGCAATAGATACAGATTGAGAGTTGGAGAGAGTTGAGACAAGACTTGGAGGGGCTTTTGCTACCTTACAAAGACTACCCAGGACAGGATATCATATGCAATCATTTCAATTGTGTAAACCAGTTGGGGCCGGCGGGGTAAACTAGTGTTGTATCATTCTTGGAGCTACTGTACAATCAGATAAGAACAAAACACATATAAGGAGAAATAAGAAAAGTTAGATGAGATCATAAAAGAAATAATGTGTCTCTATCAAATACTATCTGACCTGTAGGGTTTTAGGTAAAGATAAAGAAAACGGGAAAAGAATCAACACAAATGATTTCAGCGGATAATCTAGTGTTGTCAGATAAAACAATACAATGAGATGAATCAATATGATTAGCAGAAGGACTCAAGTATGAATTGATTGAGAGTGAATACAGATATGTATAGGACTAAGAATAGAAAAGGAGTTTGAATAGAATGAGGAAATTGACTTACTCTTTTCCTCCCGTAGAATGACGGATGAGGAAAAGAGTATTCACGCATGGAGAGGGTGGTGTGAATTAAATAAAGGGATGGTTATGGTTTTAGGATTAGGGTTCTTGAACTTGAACCATAAGTTATTCTTAGACTAGTGGCCTCTGGAATTCAAGTCATAGAGACGTAAGTTCCTTAACATACTTGACTCTTGAAACTGAGCCATGAGTTGTAATTGTTGTTTTTATACTTTTTTATTATTATATGTCACCCATTGGTACTACTGGTTAGTACTCAGGGCTGACATTTAACCTTTGTTGTACAGTCGACTCCGATATAAGCGATATGTGTCGAACCCAATACTCTAGAAAAGCCGATATTGTTTTGGTTGAATAATTTTTATTTGCCGTGAAATCGGTTGAAAAACCAATAAACCTGCCATACCCAATACCCAATACTTTTTTTTGAGCCCCAGGTTCAAACCCGATAATTTTGCCGGGCCATTTGTATACAGTATTGGTCTTTTTTCTCGTTCGAACGTAAAAAAAAATTCTTGTTTGAACGTAAAAAAAATTCTCGTCACAATTTCACTCGCAACTACTTCAAGTCTTCAAAATCATTCAGTTTTACAAAGATGCTTCCCAAAGATCTTTCAAAATATACCATTTCTCACATTGAGAAAGGATTTGAAACCTTGAAATCTGAGAACGAGGCTCGCTTGAAACCTCTGAAGGAGCTAGTCAGCGCTGGAAAGCCACTCACCAAAGCTGATGAGCAGTTCATGGATATGTCAGCCAACCTCATTGAAGAGTGGAAGGTGGTTGAGCGCATCAAGGAGATTGGAGATGTTGTCCAGGCTGCTGGCAAGTTCAATAATGCTGAGAGAGCAACTTTGGAGGTCCTGATCCTCAAGGCTGATCAGCCAGATCCAATAAGTTTAAAAAAATTAAACTGTCAGTCTAATTTTCCTTGTACTCAAACCTGATGCTTGAAGTTAATTCTCAAATTGATAATGGTTTGATATTGGAACTCAATCTCAGATAAGCGTAAACATACAGACTCAGAGACTTCAGCCCCAAATCCTTCTACCCAAAATAAGAAAAAAGTCAAGATGGTCAATGCAACTCTTTCTCAGCAAATAGAAATTCTAGATTGGTATCATGCAAATGGAGAAAAGCAAACTAAGACAGCAAAGAAATTCAATGAATTATATCCTGATCTCCGACTTAGTCAGCCTCGAATTTCAGAATGGTTGAAGAAGGAGACCGAGATGCGTGCAGAGTATGAATCTGGGACTGGTGGGGTTCACTCCAAGCGAAAGATTTTAACCGAGCATCCCCAAGTGAACCAAGCACTTGAAACTTGGGTTGCTCAAGCTGAGCACCTGGGTGTTGTTGTTAATGGACAAGTCATACGTGCAATGTGGACACGTTTTGCCAACCTCTTTAAGATTCCAGAGGAAGATCAACTCAAACTTTCCGAGGGGTGGCTGACCAGTTTCAAGGCTTGGACTGGTCTCCGCTCAATCAAACGTCATGGCAAGGCTGGTGCAGCTTCACCAGAGACTGTTGCTGCAGAAAGAGAACGTGTGCGTGCTATCACAGATCTCTACAATCTTGCCGATATCTATAACATGGATGAGACTGGCCTTTTTTATGGGTAAGTCTCTGATACTTTTTCCCCCTTTTTACTTTCTTACATTGTTTTCAATTTTCTAGCATGCCACCCGACAGAGGCTTAGCATTTAATGCCAAGTCTGGGATCAAATCAGACAAGCGGCGTCTCACGTATGCTTTTACCACCAATGCCGATGGATCTAATAAGCTCCAACCCTTGATCATAGGAAAGGCGCATAAGCCTGTCTGCTTCCATGGAAAGACAGGCAAGCAGCTTGGCTTTTACTATTGGAACAACACCAAAGCCTGGATGCAGACCGGACTCTTTATCAAGTGGATCAAATCTTGGGACCAAGAGCTCAGACTCAAGGATCGCAAAATTTTTGCTCTTTGTTGACAACTTTTCTGGACACTCTGTCAATCCAGAAAGACCTTTGACAAGCATCTGGCTTGAATTTTTCTCCCCCAATCTTACATCTCATGTCCAACCACTCGATGCGGGTATTATCGCCAATTTCAAATGTTATTATCGATCTGAATTCATCAATTATGCAATCAATCGTTATGAGCTTCACATACCAGTTGGTGAAATTTACAAGATTCATCAACTTGACGCCATGAAACTTGCCAACGAGGCCTGGTTTAGAGTCTCAAACACAACAATTGCAAACTGTTGGCAGAAGTCTGGTATCATATCACCTCGTAATCCAGACAGATCCATCAAGAGCAAAGATAATCAACTTGAAATCTTTGAAGTTTCTGAGTCAGACTTGATGATCGAGGACGAAATCAGAAATGTTCTAACCAATGACTTAAAATGTCTTGAAAGCTTGAACATTGTCCACAAACCAAACCGAATGTCGATCTTGGAGCTCCTCAATCCGATTGGAGAACATTCAAGTGGTGTAGAAGAATGGACACCTGAAGAAATTTTTGAAAGTATTCAAGAAGAACTCAAAGAGAAGGAACAAGCCCAAAACATGCCACCACCACCACCCCCTCCTAGACCAACTCATCAAGAGTTCCTCAAGGCTTCAGATGTCATGATGCGATATTGGGCCCATGATGATGATGATGTAGTGAGAGGTTACGAAAGGGTCATTAAGGCCTCAGTAAGACGTTGCCGCTTGGTCCGTGTCAAGTCTGCAAAGCAGCAAACCCTTACCGATTTTGTTTGCAAAAGTTCTTAGATGATAACTTTTGTTGTGTGCGCTTCTTTGTCAAAACCAATATTACTCTGCAATACAAATTCTATTGCTTTTCCCAGAGGACTGACACAAAAGATACTCTGTCAAAACTGATACTTTTGAGGCCCATTTTTCGACTATCGGTTATATCAGAGTTGACTGTATGCATCGTTTTCAATGAACTTGGTCAAGAATATGTTATGAGCTGAGAATGATGTTTGATAGCAGTCAGAATTGTAGTATGCACATCCATATTATGTGTGGTATTGATAGATTAGGTGGTATATCATTTTAAAAAAACTTGTAGGTTCAGTAGTGGGGAGATTACCATAGTAGGATGCCAGAATGGAGTAGAGCAGAAAAAATGTCAAAGACTTGGAGGGCAACCAGCCAGAAGACTTTAGGATCAGAATAGATAAAAAGTTACATTATTTGATCAATACAAACTTTGATTATTACATACAAACAACGAACAATGAATTTACGTTTCAAAACTAAGGAATATAAAAAAGAAAATCAGTTTGAAGAAAAGAAAAAGAAAATGAACATGAAGAAAAACTTGATGAAACCAAAACAAAAGGAAAGGGAAAAAAATCATTGATTTATAATTTGATGTGATTTGATTTATTTTGGTTCAAGCAAAGATTGAAGAAAGTTTTTGATAAAGTGAAGTTTGATGGGTTTGATTTTTAGACCAATCACTAATTTCGATCGGTTTAAGTTTTTCATTAAACATAAATTGATTTTGAAATCTTTCTTTTAATTCTAAATTAGTTGCAAACTAAACATCACGAAAAAAAAAGAAGAAGCAAACACTTTAAAATTAAAATCATGATCGATAAGAAAAAAGGGAAAAATCGAATTGAATGAGAACTCACATAAATTGGAATATCTGAATAAGTTTGAGGAGTATGACCGATAGTATGAGATAGGATTGGACCGAAAAGTTGACCTAATTGAGGTATTGGAAAAGGTAAATTTCGATTTGAAGCTGCAGAAGTTTCAACATAACCTTTTGATTCAAATCAAAGATGTAAAAAAAGAAGACAAAACTTGATGAGATTCAAAAGAGTCTGATTTCAAGATCAAGAAGATTCGGATTCTTTACCTGGAAATAAGTGATAAAATCTCATCGAAGGATTTTGTTGATTGAAATACTAAAAAGAATGATCAATGAACGTATCAAAACTCGGTTTACTTGAACCAAAATCGAACCAAGAGAGAAAATCACTTACTAAAGTTAAAGCATCAGTCATCATCGAATCTCTTTTACCTTGATGTAACAAAAACGAAGCTCTCCAAATCCCAGTTTGATAAAGGTTCTTTAGAGATAAATCATTTAAATCTAAATTGGAATAAGTCGAACCAGGTGATAAGATTGAAACGATGGTACTATTAGCTTTTAAGAGGTTCTTTTCAATTAAATTTTTTTGTAAACCGAATCTAGAAAGCACTTGAACTGCGAAGGATTTATCAAATCTAAATTTAATATCTTCATCAGTTCGAATTCAAATTCGAATTTGTTTTTTTTCTTGGGGGGTTCTTTCTTTTTTGGTTTTTTTTTGATTTTGAGCACTTACCCATCTTTTGTTTCTTCATATAATCCATTAGGTGGTCCTCCTTGACTCATCACAAGATAATCAATCCCATTCACCTTAGTTTCAATTTCAATCTTCTTCACAGTCTCTTTAATACTCTCAACCGTTCTAGAAAAAAGAACAAAAAACCAAATCTAAATCAAAAAATCTACTCCAAAAAACAAAAACCGTATTTTTTTATCTTTGAGAGGGGAGGGGAGGGGAGGACTTACGAAAGATCAGCTTGAATAAATAAACAATTAGATGATTTTCCACCAATTCCTTTAACTCGATCACAAACAGATTCACCTTTTTTAGAATTTCGACCTATAATTAATACTTCACTAATTCCTAATTCAGCAAATCTGATCGCTACTGCTTCTCCAATCCCTTGAGTTCCACCTATTTTCAACATCAATAAACAAACAAATCAATCAATCAATCAATCATCAATTTTCGATCAAATCTTTTGGTTTCTTTGGTTTTAATGATCTCTTGAGCGTTCACATACCTGAAATCACAGCTGTTTTTCCTTTGAGATTTAAGGTCTCGTTAAATTTTTTGGCTTCGATTGACATGATGAGGATTTTGAGGATTGAATTATGAGCCTTTGATTGAGGTGTTGATTGACTTTGAATTTCGATCAGATCTGATTACATAATCAGCCAACCCCTCCAGCTTGCACCACGGTCCACCGGGTTGAGGATCGGACAACCCGAATGTGAATAATGTATGAGCAGTTTCCATGAAGATGACGATCTTTTCAAAATTCCTCTCTACACATTTCAAACTTCCATCACAATTCATCTTCTTCATCCTCAATTCTCACTTCTCATTTCACATTGAAATACTTTCAACTTAAATCTTTCTTTTCACACTTTCAACTTAATCTTTCTTTTCATACTTTCAACTTAATCTTTTCGTTTCACACTTTCAACATAAATTCTTGTATTTATCTTTTTTTAAAACTTAACTTTTTTGAAAAAAAAACCCTCTTTCGACTTCTTTTTTTTTCTTTCAAACATAACACATTTTAAAAAAACACACAAAAAGAACCAAAAACACAAAAAGAGAAAAGAGATCAAGAGCCTCAAGGAAAAGAAAAGTAAAAAAAAAATTGGAATTTTTTATGATTTCAAATTTAAATTAAATTTTAAAAGAGAGAAGAAAACAAAATGAAATGAAATGAGAAAAAAAAAAGATTGATATTTAATTTTGTGTTTAATTTTTGTTTTGTTGTTGAAAAAGAAAAAAGACCAAAAGACTTTAAAAAGAAAAAAAAAAAACTTGATGATTTATATAAATGTAAATTAAACTCTTTGAATGACCATAGCAGAAGCAGCTCCACCCTAAAAAAAAGGAAAAGAAAAAAAAACTGAAATTAATCAAACTTGACCAACCCCAAGGAAGAAAAAGAGAGAAAGAGAGAGAGAAAAAGGAAGGAAGAAACGTACTCCATTACAAATCCCAGCTAAACCGAATTGACCAGGTAGAAGTGAATGAACCAAACTAACGATGATTCGAGAACCAGAAGAACCGATCGGATGACCCAAGGCGACTCCACCTCCGTTCACATTCACCTTTTGATGATCTAAACCTAAGATTTTCATATTGGCTAAGGCAACGACTGAAAAAGCTTCATTGATTTCAATCTTCGAAACTTCTTCAATCTTTAATCCTGCTTTCTCCAATGCGATCGGGATAGCTAAAGTAGGAGCGATTGGAAAATCAATCGGATCACATGCTGCATCTGCATAAGCTATTTTTTTGTGAAAAGCAAAAGAATAACAATAGAAAGAGTTAGTTCAAGAAGATGGAAAGGTGAAGGTAAGAATCGAAACGAGAAGAAATCCAAAACTTACAAATGATTTTAGCTAATTTTTGAACTCCTAATTCATTGGCTTTTTCACCTGTCATTAACACTACAGCTGAAGCTCCATCATTAAGAGTCGATGCATTAGCAGCCGTCACCGTGCCTCCGTCTTTTTTAAACACCGGTTTCAATTCTTTCACTTTCTCCAACTTGATCTTCTTATACTCTTCATCCTCAATCACCTTACTGACCTTTCCAGTTCGTTTATCTAAGATTTCAATCGGAATGATTTCTTCTTTAAAACGATCTTGTGACCAAGCTTCACTTGCTCTCTTATAAGATTCAATCGCATATTCATCTTGTTCTTCTCGACTAATCGAATGATCCTTGGCTGTCTTTTCGGCACAATTACCCATATGAATTTGATTATATACATCCCATAATCCATCTTTAACAATCGAATCAGATGCTTGAAAATGTCCAAAAGTAGAGCCACGTGGTAAATAAAATCTAATCATTCAATTCAAATTCGTTTATTTTCAAAAGAAGAAAAAGAAAAAGAAATGAAAAGAAAGAAAAGAGTGAAGAAAAAGTGAATGAATTAGTTTGGATGATTAAAGAAATAAAAAAAGAAAAGAGTGAAGAAAAAGTAAATGAATTAGTTTAGATTCAAGAACTTCAAATTAATCCAAATCGAACTCGAAATCCAAATCAAAACCGAAAAGAAAGACCCGGCTTACGGTGAATTACTCATGGATTCCATTCCACCCGCGACCATGATCGAACGATTTCGAAGTTGTAAAGTTTGAGTAGCCAAGATGATGGATTTCATCCCACTCGCACACACTTTATTGATCGTTGTAGCTTCAGTAGAAGAAGGACAACCCGCCCCAATGACGACTTGACGAGCCGGAGATTGACCGGTATTAGCTTGTAAGACATGACCCATGAAGATTTCTTCGATTTGATCGGGTTGAAGTCCTGCACGATCGATGGTGGCTTTGACGACTTGAGAACCTAATTCGGTGGCTTGTAATGATTTGAGGACTCCTGACATTGAACCTACTGGACT
Organism: Melampsora americana; assembly: GCA_022264835.1. NCBI lineage: Eukaryota > Fungi > Basidiomycota > Pucciniomycetes > Pucciniales > Melampsoraceae > Melampsora > Melampsora americana. The sequence continues at coordinate 94,458 of JAIFHY010000001.1, read as the reverse complement.
TCTACCGGCTGAGATGATAAAGACATCTGATAGGTTTGAGTTAGATTGAGAAGTAGAATGAAATCCATTGTGAGGGGTCATTTTGAAGAACTTAGAGGGTGGTGTTTTAGAGGGATGATGAGAATAGAAAAGGAAGGATGAGAATGGTTTGGATGATGAATGGAATGAAGGGATGAAGATGGATTGAAGTCGAAATCGGTTCATGATCTTCGAAATCCGATCTTTATCTGTTTTTTTATTTTGAATTTCTTACTCTGATCTCCTGTATGTATCTTTTGCTTTGATTTCTTCTTTCTTCTTCTTTGACAATAACCAGTTCCCCCTCCCCAACCGATGTTTTAGATTGTTTTGATGAGTGAGTGAGTGAATGATGAGTTTCTTAATTTATGTGGGGCAGTCTGTCTTCTGCACCACCCTGAACCCCATTCAAAATTCAAATTCAACTTCATAGTCATCAGTACAATTATCATCATCATCCATCATCTCTTACTTGTTAACTCCTCTTTGAAACATTAAAAAGAAAGAAAAACAAAACTCACTTTAAAATTCAAGAATCAGGAGTCAATCAAAGAAAAAATAAATGAACTTGGATCTTGATGATCAATTCGAATGGTTCGAATCCAAACAAACCAAAAGAAATTAAAGAAAGAAATTAAGAAGATGAGTGACTTGATGAACCGATCTAAGACAATTTTGAAACAAAAAAAAAACACCTTAAATTAATTTAATTAATCGTAATGAATTCACATCCATTTTACTTTACTTTAATCTATCCTATATCCTATCCTTTTTGAAAACTTCATTTTCCTCAATTTTAAACAAAGTTTTACAAATCTTTCATCATTCAATTTCCTTTTTGAAAATTTTACCTTCTTTTTTTTTATTAAACCTTTTCAGAGATATCAGAGAGACAAAATTCAACCACTCGGATCAACTCAGACCTAATTTGGTTTTACATCTCATCTTTAAATTCTTTTTCCAGAAAAATCAGACTTGGTATATCAAAAATGAATAATAAAAATTGATTCATTTATGTACAAAGGTTCATACTCAGTTAATGCCTTTTATTAGCATCTCAAACCAAAATACGTTCAAGTTTCAAGTACAAAATTAATGTGTTCAATCTTGATCGGAATTCATTTCATCTCTTTGTTTTTAAAGGGTAATCACTGTACAGACCTAAAACCTATATCCGAGACTAAAAAAAACGTTCAGATTCATTTATATGCAACAGAGGTTTAAGAAGTCATACCTGCATATCAAAAAGCACTAACATCTTCTTTAAACTGAGACCACCAAAGAATCATTAAGAATAGATCTCAAACAAAGTAACATGCATCTCTCACATACATTCAAACCAAACCAAACCAAACCAACCAATATACAATCCAAATCAAATCCTTTCATGATTCATAAAGCTTCAATCTTCACTAGATCACCATCCAGAATCCCATACCATTCTAGACTCTTGGTAAGATCATCTAACTCCATTCGAAAGCTTTCATCTCCAACAGACTCACTCTTGGTACTCCCGATGAGCACCAAACGAAATGGATCAGGTAACGCTTTTGATGCTTTCCCAAACATACGCATCAGTCGAGCTCTGAAGGCTCGAAGGGGCATGGTAGGTAGAACCTCAATCGTATGAGGTTCATCTGTTTCACATGGCCAGAGCACCTTCACATCTGGATTGTTTGGATGTATTGTCCAAGGATCAGCATACCCACATTCGATACTCGTCAAAACAGGTGTTCATGTGATCAAGCCAGGTATTAAGAGACCCACGTATCATCCGTGACTTGATATTAGACGTCGTCTTTGTAGAAACTGAGATAACTTCATGTGGACCGAATCCTAAACCAAATGACAAAAACGTCAACTCAAATCTCAAATCTAAAGCTCAAGGAGCACAATTTGACTTTTAAAAGAAAAGAAGGCAATGAAGAAACTGACTCTGTACAAACTCATTGTATCTACTATGTCGCGACCGAAGACTAGCCTCATCACCAGACTCTTTGGTAATCAACGACCAGTAAAACAGATCTGCTTCGATCTTTTCAGCTGAGCTAATCTGAAAGAAGGGAACGTAATCAGTGATTTGAGCTTATAGTGGTCTCTTAGGTGATGCAGTAGGAGAATTTGACATACTTTGCTACTTTCAAGGTTTACAAGCCCTGGAAGTCGCGCAATGGTCAGTAGTCGAGCACTGCGATCCTCATAGCCTGTTGACGAAGAGGTCATCGACGTGAAGCGAATCTTAAGTCAGAGAGCTCAATCTGTAAGAAACAATCAAGGCTTTACCATTGTAGATCGGGTTCCCGAGTATCCAAAGTGACTCCAGTGAAGGAAAGTATTGCGCAAGGCGTTCTATCTCCTCTCCCTTGGTAATCTGGTTGTGAGTGAGATTTAGGTGACGTACAGATTGACAGACCGTTTCTGAAGAGATGAGAGAGATAATGGAGAACAAGTTTCGCCGTAAATTCAGAGTCTCGAGCCTAATGTCTTTGGAAAAATATAGGACTCAAAGCTTATCAGACACTACAGATCAAAAGGGATAGACATAAGCGAAAAGCCCTCACCGGTGCAGGCCGCTCAGGGTACTGATCATGTCGAGCCAATCTGATAGCCCATTTTCATCTAATGTGAGCGTCGATAGGTAGGGAAATGGATCTAGTGTAAATAACTTGGGGATTCCACCAAGCCGGCCAAAACCACATCTAGCGATGTGTAACTCGGACAGCTCTGTGATTGCAGCAGAGATAGCCACAGCCTGTGTTGGATAGGTAAGTGAGTAAGATGCTCAAGGTAACTTCATATTTAAAAGTCTACCTCTCACTCACCTCATGCCATTGTATACAGGTTGCCTCTAGGTATAAACATCTTAGATTTCGTAAACCTTTGAGTGTGTCAGGGATGATTTCCATTCGATTTGAACTGTGTGATCAAAAGGGTTAAAAAAATCCAAACATTTTCAAAAAGAAGGTCAGATCTGACTTGACACACTTTAGGATCAAAGTCTTCAACTTAGGTAACTTTTCAATGATTTGAGCCACATCGGTAAGTGTACGAAACAGATTGAATGATAAGTTGAGAGTTTCAAGATCTGTGGAAAAAGAAATCAAGTGTGTGAGTTTGGATGGACTCGAGCTCAAGATGTCCTTCAAACTCATCCATCACATCAAAAGGTACATAAAAAGAAACCAAAAAAAGAAAAGTCTAACTGGATAATAAGCCGTCCAATTCCTCCAATTCGGCCTTGCTACCCGCCCCGTTGATTTCAGCTGATTCGAGTCCGACCAGTCGAAGTCGATCAAGCTGCTTAAAACGAGTTGAAACTCGATCGAGGCGAATTGAGTGAGGATCGAGAGGATCACATGGTTCTTCTTGTTCAACATATTTAGCCTTCAGAGCACTGAGGAAAGAATGACCTAATCCGATTCGAGGTGAAGGACGAATGAAAGTAGCCGAACCTGGCACTCTATCATTAAGAATATGTTTTGGTAATCCGATCGATCAAAGTCTGGTAATTTGAGAGTGAAGAAGAAGAAAAAAAAGATACGAATGCTGACTTGGTTTGAAAAAAAGAACGGTTTTGAAAACTTCCACTATGTTTGCCTCGTTCAGGATCATCCCATTCGATTCCAAGCCAAATTTGATTGTCTTTTTCATTGAGATGTCCGACGCAGCGAATGGTACCAAAGTGAAGATGGTCAAGGATGATTCGTAGACCAACCTCGTATAGGTTTTCCATGATGAGTTAAGTGAATGACACTCGATTGCAAACTTCGTGATTGACCTCACGAACTTCAACCATTGAGGGATTCGAAAACCCGAGCCTATGTAGCCCGACAAAATCATGGATCAAAAGCTCGGATACTAACAAAGGACGCGGCAAAGGTGCTGAGTGGGACTTTGACAAGTTTAGACCTGGTCCCTTGACACAAGATGAACACACTCTTCACCAAGTCATACCTTGGCTGACAAATTGGTATGACTGGCTGGAATTGATGTACACTCTCATTCACGAGTGCTTCAAATTGGTGGGTTGATGGTGATATTTCAAAGTAACAGTGAAAGGTTGTTTTCCGGCGATGTCAAATATTTTAGACTCACAAGAGTAACAAACAAAAATCTATTGATGACTTGTTGAAGTCAAGATAGATGCACCGATCCTTAGGGGACAAAGATTTGGTATCTTTGTACCATGAGCTCAGTGATTAAGTATTCTAGATATTGTCTATAGATGGATTAACATAGATCAAAGGATCCTTATCAACCCACAAGATTTCTTGCCATTGAAAGAAAACAAAAAGATGGAATCGACCATATTCAAAATCAAAGCTAGCTAATACAAACTCAGCAAGTGATCTCTGAAGAAGATAACTTGCGGAATTCTTAAGACGGTGGAAAGGGTGATAGTGGTATATTCTCTACAGAAACATCCATAAAGTCACAATCTTTACCAGAACCTATCTCAATTGAAAGAATTGTTGGAACCGTACTCCTGTCAAGATTCGGGAGTTCAGGAATGGTAACTGATCCATACTGAAGTTCAAAATCATAAATGGAAAAACTTGAGTATGGTAAAGGGTGAAGTTTGAAGATGATAAGCACCTACACCGTTATTACATTCATCTAGAATGAGTTGCACTGCTTCTCGAGCACCTTCACCAGAGCTAAAGTATTAAACAAAGTATCGAATCAGTAAAAATGTTTCATTAGGCATACACTTTGTGACTGACACTCTGATATTATCACCCCTGCTGGTATAGATTCGGACCTAGAGGAGAAAGGGGTACATTGTAATTGATCAGCCCAATTTTGAACAGCATGAATATGAGGTTGTACGCACCTGACAAGCACGACATGACTTTTGATTGCTTGGTGTGTCTCGAATGATCATCCCATTTTTATCTTCCAGAAAACTAGCCAGGGCACTGAACATAGCACCGTCAAAGCGAGATTGTTGTATGGGACAAAAGGAATGATCAGGGAGGAGAAAGTGATGTGGTAGCTGGACTGCGAGGAGGTTCCAAAGATTTCTGACCTACGACAGTCCCCAGGAATGACTGAATTCGACGATTTACACATAGGCGCTGTCACACTTCTTGCCGACACGTTATAGATGGAGGCCGCCAAAAATAACAAACCTTTGATAAAAGCAAGCATCATGATACAGTATAAATTCACAGAAATCGAATAGAGAAAGCGTGTTAAAGTACAAGATATTTGATGATAATTTTGGCAAGGCTTTAAATGATAGCTCATGGGAATTGTTGGGGAAGAAAACTCACAGGATCCAGAGGTGCGCCTTTGTAGCAAACGCAAATGAGGCGCCCGAACCTCACGGGATTTCAAATTCAAGACGGACCCAAGAATAGCAATGTACACCGGGGAATGAATGACCTCGCTCTGATTCAGAACTTGCGAAAGGCAGCAACCGCGTGGAACTTTGTCGCTTTTAGGTTGACAGGGATCTCACTTCACTTTTTGCGCACTGGCTGTGAAATTTTGTGGGATGATCATGATTCATGAAGGATGAAAACTTGGGGTAGTGTATTTCCTTTCATCAATCGAGTGATTAGATGAGGATCATCTATGCATGAAGCATTGGAAATATCCCAAGGGAGGTTTTTCTTAAGCCTTTGAATGCCTCGCCTCTGTAGCCATTTCCAATGATATGACCAAAACCATGTCACGACTCACACATCACCACAATTTGATTGCTAAATATAAAACCATGAATCCCAGACCAATCTCCTTGCGTGGTTTGGCTGGCATTTGTTTCCCAGAAAATGGGAGTTTTGTGGTCACGTACTCGAAGCTGGTGAAGTCACTCGCAGAGGCCCATATTGTGCGACGATGTAGAGCTCTGTTGCGTTTGGATGATATTCAACCCAAATTTGGCAACAATGTGGTCAAAGCGTGAAAAAGGTTGCTTGCATGGATGCACACAAATGCATTGACTAAATGACGACATCAATCATCAGATCTTAGCATCATGTAGTTGATTGTTATATTTTCAAGCACAATGAGAGAGATTTTTGAATCCTATGTATAATAGAAAAAACCTACTTGATACCTCTTTAAAATCACAATGAAATACAAAGCACCCATCAATGGCACCTCACACAAAAAAGACTGGTATGTATGAACCTCAAGTTCAGGGATACATTAAACACCTCAGATTTGATGATGGCACTAATGTAAAGTTTTACACCAATTCACACTCAAAACAATTCATCTGATTCCTTTGCGTGTATGCAATGAAAATCAAGAGAATAATTTGTTTGAAATAGCATTTGAGACAGAAAAAGCAATGTGACATGGCAAATCAATTTGAAGACATGACTGATACACTACCAACATCCCTCAGACACTACGACCTAAATCACATAGAGAAAACAACAACCAAGCAAGATGATTGACATGATGAAGCATATTGTGAATGCATTTTGGTATCAACTATGCTATATAATTTCCAGATCATTGACAGCGTTGCCCATCCCCTTTCTCAACTGAAAGAACTGTGGGATTCACACTTTGTCCCGGTGTGAGCAGCTCAGCAATAGAAACGGAGCCATACTGAAAGAGACACAAGAAAAGAATGTGAAATGAGTACTGAGAACAGTTTTAAAAAATTGAGTGTGACCACATACCCCATTGCTGCACGAATTTAGGATGGAATTCAAGGCTTCTTGTGCGCCTCTCATAGTGCTAAAGTTATCAAACAATCAATGATGGTAGCAAATAGTGTAAGCAAGAAAATCACTTGACTAAAAATTGAGATTTAGCAACTTACAATCTCAGGTTACGACCATTGCTACTGCTGAACTTGATCTAGAAGAAAAACAAACAAAAAACGTTATCAGTGTTTCTCACATCATGTGTGGATATGTGTGGTTGTTTTTTGTGATATTTACCTGACATTTACCACATGATTTTTGATTGGTTGATTGGTTTTGAATGATCATCCCATTTCTGTCTGCATTATAGCTTGACAGGGCACTATGATTTGCGTTTCAAAAGGATCATCCAGAGAATAGAACAAATCACAGATCAGATCAGAAGCTAGGAGAAAGCAGATGATTAGGTGATCATTACCTGGTACAGTCCCGACGGGTCACCGTGTTGGCTGCCCCACAAGTTGGAGCTGCCACGGTTGAAGCAGATGCCGAATAGGTCATGAGCGTAAACAAGAGTAGGGATTTAAGGGAAGCAAGCATGATTGGAGATGGAATTGGTAAATTGTAAAAGGACAATTGAGTTCAATGGATGTGGGTTGATTGATTTGATAGCTTGGGTGATGATTGATGGAGTGAGTCAAAAGCCATTTGGAGCTACACTCTTATAGCTTAAGATCCTTGCTTGAATCTTCTCCATGAATGTTTCAGATGGGATCCACTTCGAAGTCGGATGTGATGCTTGTGATCTCCATCCCCTGCCTTCAACGGGTCTGATTCACTAGGGGGGAGTGGCTGCACCGGTGTTACATGTGGAGACCCAGGACAGAGTTACAAAACTCTAAGTCAAAAGATGGCAGTGCGTGAACTCCGAATCCAATAAGTCACAATCAGATCACCAATCCACATCCACCAACTTGTCAGGACGGCAGTCCATGACTTCCTTATTGCCGTGCGAAATTGGGATCAAGATGGCAGTGCACGTAGCAACCAATGATTTGATGCGACATCTTTGAAAACGTCCATAGTCAAAGTTAGCGAAGTTCTGATCAAAGTACGTGGTAAAACGACTTGGTCAAGCATTTGTTAGGTGCAAAAACACTTTAGCTTTAACACCCCAAAGGATGCAAGACAGCTTCTTGTATACACACACAGATGTTTTGACAGGGTTTGACCCGTTTCTACCAAGAATACCTCTTTTGTGATGACTTTAACCTTCTCACTTTGCAATACTTCATTATTGATATGAAGTCAAAACCCACCTTTGAAATTGGGTAATGTCAAGAACTCACATGTTAAGATTGTTGGACTTGTTGAAAGGGTTTGAGTTCATCATATATGTGGAAAGGCTATGGGGTATGGTGAGGGAATATCATCGCATGACTTAACATCTGTGAAAAAAGGCAAGCTTCAAATTCCATCATTACAGTCACTTGAGGTTGAAGACTGCCCGTATCTCAGTGAAGGGGTGTTCAAAGTACCAGCTCCGAGTTGACTCTAGTCTTTTTCTTCCATCTTTTTCAGCAGCTTTGAGTCAAAGTTTCTGGTTTGTAATACAAAACAGTTTGGATATTCTACGTATCGATTGTGGTTGCTCAATGCTCTATGTACTATTATTGAAAACATCTATTTATTATCAATTTGAAGACATCCCTAAAACACTAATACCCACAGCACATTAAAAAACAAAGACCAATGAAGATGAAAGACATGAGGAGAATTTCCCAGACGTATTTTGGTATTTGTAAAAACTATGCTTTGTAATCAGCACACTAACGACAGGGTTGACCAGACCCTCGCTCGATCGAAAGGACTGTGGGATTTACACTTTGACCCGGGATGAGCAGCTCAGCAATAGAAACGGAGCCATACTGAAAGAGACAATCAAAAGAGACAAGTTCAAAGTGAGTATCAGACGGTTTTGAAAAATCAATGGTGATCACATACCCCATTACTACACGAATTTAGCACTGAATTCAACGCTTCTTGTGCGCCTCTCATAGTGCTAAATTCATTGAACGAGCAACAGTGATAGAAAATAGTGTAAGCAAAAAAAATTACTTGATTGAAGATTGTGGATTGGCGACTTACAATCTGAGGTTACGACCATTGCTGCTTCTGAATGCAATCTAAAAGAAGAACAAACGCAAAAATTCGTCAGTCAACTTGACATCACTTCCGAATCCTTGCAGTCGTTTTTGGTGATATTTACCTGACATCCACCACATGATCTCCGGTTGGTCGATTGAGATTCAATGACCATACCATTGCTGTCTGCGATATATCTTGACAGGGCACTATAATCCACGTTTTGAAGGTATCATACAGAGAGCGGATCAAATCACTGATCAGAAAGAAGCTACTTATATAGAACGAAGCAAATATCTGATAAGGTGAGCATTACCCGGTACAGTCCCAACGGGTCACCGTGCCGGCTGCCCCACAAGTCGGAGCTGCCACAGTTGATGCAGATACTGAATAGGTCATGATCGCAAACAAGACCACACTTTTAATGGAAGCAAGCATGATTGGAGATGGAATTGATAGATTCGAGACTGGACAATCGACTTCAACTGATGTGCTTTGGTATGGTATATAGACAGCTAAAGCTCGGAATGATATGATTGCTGATGAGAGCGGGTTTGAGGCACAACCAAGCCATTTGAAGTGACCATTTTATAGCTGAAGAAAGGCTTCGAGCGCGTATGTTTCAGCGTGAGTTTAGTATCCCACTCCCACACGACATGTGCTCTCTTCCATCTATAATTTCATCTTGATGTGAGATCTTGTATATGTGACTCGTGAGCAAATTTCATATGAGTGGCGATGTACGTACGGCACAGCCATTATCTCACGATGTTGCTAACAAAACGCTTTCTTGTTCTCGAGTCTGGAACTCAATCTATTTGTTCTATTACTCATCTTATGCGTTCTTGAATGTTTTCTATTCTTTATAGTAAGTACGTAGACACTTTCCAGTATCAGATTTGTAGTCAAGAGCCATAAACTGCATTCTGGCACCAGGGGGATTATTCTGTCACATTTCGATATGTGAGACATCTGTTGATCATAGTCACGCAGTGCACACGTAACAAAATAGTGGTTCAATGTCACATTGCTCAAATGTGACATTAATCCACTCACTGTACACTTTATATTCAATTATATCAAAATTGTAATATACACCGCGGGAGGGTTTTGCGGTCTGGAGACCGCCCTCCGCACAAGCGATCTGCAGACAGAGCATAGGTTGCCCAGAAATGGTCTGACTTGGTCTCAAAAGTTCTTGACAATTCCTCCCAGATCTTGGACAAGGACTGGGTTTTGAGCTGTTGCATTGTGGGAGTGTTGCTAAAACCACATTCATATGCTGATTGGTTGAGTCCGCCATTGTGTTGTTACGCATGTTTGACACCCTCTTGGGCACACTCAAATGCGGTGCTAATGGTTGGTATTGATTTTTCTGAAGGAAAGAGGATGGATTGCCCAGTCTCAGAAATCTCAAATTCTGAGGACTATTCGGAGACCTGGTAAGACCATCTCCGGGCAACCTATGCTCTGTCTGCAGACCGCTTGTGCGGAGGGCGGTCTCCAGACCGCAAAACCCTCCCGTGGTGTAATGCTATTGGCCATTTTAGTCAAGTAAAGTCAAGTATTATCTCAACTACAGAACAGATGTGAGATAGCTCTTACACCATAAGGATAATACATGCTGAAGGTTTTAATCAAAAGTCTCAACACAGGTTTCTGACCTCTTTGTTGCTCGTATGGGTTTAGTTGTTCACAGTGAAACTTGACCTGTGAAATTGGGTCCTGAGTGAAATTTGATCAAAGTAGAGATGTAGGCTTGGTGAAATTCCATCACATCAGGTAATGGCTAAGCTGTAAGCTGTCCCAGACTTGACTCGAGCCACTTGGTATGTGGGATTAAGCCTAGACTCAATTTTGGCTGGGTCTTGAGCCTCTTGAGGTATCATTGCAAAGGACAATCCGCATCACATTGAGCATCATTGTCCTTTTAATCTGAAGTCTCAATCAGAACACTTTTCCTAAACAATTTCTTGAATCCCAAGGCAACAAACCCCCACAAGAATTTCTGCATGATCCACAGTACAACTTTCAAAATCACCCAATGTTTCTTTTGCCTCAACCTGAAAATTCCAACCAAACTCACAACGACTTGGTCATGGAAGAGGCTAGCTCATTTTTCAGTGGGTCCGACAGTGGAAGCGAGTGACGGATATGTATACATGATCACATTTTGTTGCTTGACTTATTTTTTAACTCGCTCTCAATTGTGTCAACTTTACCTGTGTTCCCTTTTGTGTTTCCTCGCTTCTTGTTTATATTACAACTTGTTTTAAAATTCTATCAAAGTTGAGTCTAGGCTTAATCCCACGTACCAAGTGGCTTGGGTCAAGTCTGGGATGGCTTACAGCTGAGCCATTACCTGATGTGATGGAATTTCACCAAGCCTACATCTCTACTTTGATCAAATTTCACTCAGGACCCAATTTCACAGGTCAAGTTTCACTGTGAACAACTAAACCCATACGAGCAACAAAGAGGTCAGAAACCTGTGTTGAGACTTTTGATTAAAACCTTCAGCATGTATTATCCTTATGGTGTAAGAGCTATCTCACATCTGTTCTGTAGTTGAGATAATACTTGACTTTACTTGACTAAAATGGCCAATAGCATTATATTACAATTTTGATATAATTGAATATAAAGTGTACAGTGAGTGGATTAATGTCACATTTGAGCAATGTGACATTGAACCACTATTTTGTTACGTGTGCACTGCGTGACTATGATCAACAGATGTCTCACATATCAAAATGTGACAGAATAATCCCCCTGGTGTGGCGGTGCAAGGGAAAATCAGAAAACTTTCCAAGACACGACCTCGGACTCAGCACAGCCAGCACACGCTGCAACCGTCAAAACCAGTTGACATCAATATAAAAAAGTGCCAAATGATAACTCAAATTCAAACCTCGGGAATGTTCTGTCGTAGGTTTGTGATCCGAGAACACCACGGATTTTGCAATCCTAGGTAAATTTGCTGACAGTGCTCGATGATTTACTTTATCATTGAAAATTGTACAAGATGATCAAACTGATCAAACAACTCAAGTTCAGTGAGGGACAATTGTGTTGAATTAAGCTAAAGAATGCATGAGCAATCTATTTGATTGATGTGAGTTCAACCAAATCTCAATTGCCTAGAGCTAAGCTCTGGGGAGTAGATGCCTCGTGTGCCCACAATGAATGCTCAGGGAGATCAAATGTGCTCTGATCATTTCAAAACCACATTTTGTTTATTATTCACTTCCAATTATATTCCACAAACAACAAATTACTTATGATCACTTACAAATTTAATCTCTACTTTTAAGATCCAAAAATAATGCAATAACATATACCAAAACGAAGACCAGAATTACGAATCTAATACACACACACAGACGCAAGATTTTTTTAGTATAAATTATGGTCAATTTGTAAAAAAATCTCTGTTCTATATAAACAAAAAAAATTGAAAACCCAATAGAAACACTTCCAAAAAAAAACGATCAATTTTTCCCGACTGTTTTTTTATTCTTCAATTTAGCCAACCCCAATCCCACTCCACCAACCCCAAGACCCGATTTGTCTTCATTACAATTACCTTGACCTTTACTTTGACTTTTACTATTACTATCAAGTTTGATTTCGTTCTCTTTTTCTTTTGCAATAATTTGTTTATTTAATTTCTTTCCAACTTGTTGTTGATAAGTAATTGAACTAGATTTAGATGGACCGACCGTATTCCTATCTTCACGTCCAATTTCAACTTTTAATTGCATTTGTCTATCTGATAATTTATTCATCTTTTTCGTATTATAAATTCCCTGTTGATAGTCAAACACATCGATTTTTTTGTTTAAATTATCTTTTCTTTGTAATGATAATTAACCAGGAAGCGCAAGAGAAAAAGGGATAAAAGACTTACATCTAGATCTGAATGTTTGAATTCGGATAGATTTGTAAATCGAGTTTTCGAAAGTGGATCATTAATTTTTAAATTAATGCTCAATAATTCAATCGGGCTGCTCTCTTTCTCAAACCGATATTCTTCTTTAATCAAGATTTCTTCTTCTTCGAATTCTTCTTCTTCCAATTTCTGTTGTTGTAAAATGTACCATTATTGAAATAAAGAGATCAAAACATTTGTCAGACTAAACCAGATGCACATCGTCCCCATCATGATTATTGTAACATGAAATGTCAATGAAAAGACTCACTCTGGTCCTTTCAATAGCTAACAACTCGGCCTCTCGAATCGAAATCGCAGGTTTACCAACCACAGATTTACGTTCAATTCTCATTTCCTCATCTTCGTCATCTTCATTGTCATCTTCATTTCCTGATTCTTGTTCTGCTTCTTCTGCATGGTTTTGAAGGAAAGATACATCATCATCATCTACTTTGGTAGTTTCTTCGTAGGATTTGAAAAACGATTCGTGTTTTGTTCCTGCACATTATCAAAATTCCCGTCAAAAAACCAAAAAACTAAATCAATACCAACTTACACCCTTTTATAGATCACAAAAAACATTCGATCATCATCAAGTTAAAACTTACCCAACGTGTGAATCGCACGTTTCTTTTTCTTCTTCAATTGTTCTTGAAACCTTTGTTGAGCTTTAACATTTTCAATCTCATCATCATCTTCTGACTCTGAATCCGAAATCCCACCGCCGTGTACCCCAGCCTGTTTCTTTCGCAATTTACCTTCAATCACTTTTTGAATCTCTCTTTGTTGTTTTTCCTCGAACTCTCTTTTTTGAACTTTCAATAATTCTTCAATCGCTTCTTCTCCTTCTAATTTAGTGGTTTCATCTCGATCATCTTCTTTATCATCTACCAATGCTTCATATATCGATCGAGCGGCATCGGAATCCGCTTCAGAATCAGAATCTGATCTACCTTCTGTATCTCCGCGTCCTCCTCCTTCCTCTTCTGATTCATCGGCTTGATCTACCACGAAATCACGTCGATCTAATTTCTTGGCTTTCTTGGCTTTCTTGACTTTAGTTGTTTCTTCTACACCTACAGTCTCTTCTACCGCGTGTTTCTTCATCAACAATGAGAATGCATCAACTGGTTTTGGTCTCCCAATTTCTTCCTGTTCTTCTGCTTCATTGTCTTGCTCATCTTCATCTTCATCTACAAGTACAATTCTACCGACTTTCCTTTGAACACCACTTGCAGTCGTAGGAGAACCTTCTCGATCATCAGTGTGACGCTCAATAACTCTTGGTAAAGATGGTGAACCTTCAAGTACTAGTTCTTTTCGTAATGCAAATGGAGTTCTAGCAGCCACAAAATCTTGTGAAAAGAGTGGCGAATCCGGTGGTAGTTGAGCGTGTGAAGGCTTATTCTGGGTTAATAACCTAAAAGATGCAATAAAGTGTTAATAGATGAGATTTTCAACAAGGGGGAAATCGATTGAAAAGATTCACCCTCGATCATTGATATACTGCGCTTCCAAAGCTTCTACAGCTTCATCCTTTTGTCCTCCTAACATCATCATCATCATATCCCTTTCTCTTTCTTCAGGTAAAACATTCACCTCAGGTAAAACACATGTCGGTATAAACGCATCTTCATCTTCTTCATTGATCCCATTCTCTGTGTTCTGTCTCAATAGACCAACAGGTGGATGACTCATACTACCTGCAGCTTCAAATAATTGAGTAAAATTGGTTTCCGATTGTTCAGGTCTTGTTTTGGTTTTCGTATTGCTAGTAGTAGATCTACCAAAGCCGGGTAAGCAATCTTCGTCGTCTTCAAAACCAGGTAAAAGTGATGGATTATCATCAAGACTGAGATCGTTAGGACTAAGCTCTTGAGGACCAGATGGAACTGCTCTGAAGCCTGTTAAATCTATTGGAGTTGGGCTTTTTGGTGACATTTCTTCTGGTTCAGGAGATTCAACCACTCGTAGCTGTCGCCGCTTGGTAGCCTCGATAGGGACCTCATCATCGACCTCCATATTTCGAACAACTTGTCCAGCACTGGGCATATCTTCTTCCATATTGTCCTCATTCTCATTCTCGTCCTCTACTTCTTCTTGTGCTTCGTTTTCCGATGGAGCCACCTCACTACCACTTCCTAATTCATCATCATCATCATCATCATCATCATCACCATTCCAATCCTCATCATCCTCATCCTCTTCATCCTGATCGTTCATCTCAACATCCTCATCCTTCTCCTTCTGTAAGATATCCTTGATATTCAATTCCGCAGCAGCCACATGATTTTTCAAACCTCTAGTCGATTTAAGAAATGCAGTGCCACCCGTTTGTTCAATAAATTCTTGTTCTTTACGTTTACGTTCTCGAGCACCTTCTAAAGCAGACCGAGTTCTCAAATCTTCCATAAACGAAAGATTATGATCTGTTCTACGATCTGAGTTCCTAGCTGAAACACTTCTTTCGGGTGCTGCTTGATGTGCTGAAAGTCTGAGTGAGGAGCGTGAGACAACAGGTTTGATAGCTGATCTGACTCGCTTTATTGGAGCACGGGATGATGAATTGTTCTTAGATGGGAAATCTACAATTTCAAGATCTGAGTCCGAGTTGTCATCTTCCAGATCTTTCTCTTTCTCTTGACCTTTCTTATCATTCTTTTTCGATTGTTCTTCGATCGGTTCAGTTTGCTTGGCTAAGAGTTGTTTCTTTCGAGTTTCTAAGAGTTTAAGCTTGTCTGAATGCCGAGGGGCTTCGATGGGTTGGGCAAAAACTTCATCGAGGTCTGGTAATTCATCGTCGTCTGGATCTGGGACTGAACCATCCATCTTTTCAATTGTTTCAAAACTTGAAGTTGATGCTTTGTTGGATGGCTCTTGAATCGGCTCTATTGGAAGAGATTGGTTGACCAATGTCCTATGAGATAAATGATAGTTTGAGTATAGTGAAATGAATCGGAAAAAGGAGACGACATGATGTACTGACTTCTTTTTAGATTGAGCAAGTTTTGTAAGGATGGCATCTAGTGAAGTACTGGGTTGTTTACAAGCGCCGACAAGTTTGACATCTTTCTCTGTAAAGAAAGCGAAAAATGAGAAATTCACAATTGTAGAAAATTTTTCTTTTGTATGAGGTTGGACCCTTGACGGTTCGGAAACTTACTGCGAGTCAGAGCGGCAAGATGTCGATCCATCTCTTCCTTGTCTCGTTTATTAAGACCCTGAACCCAAACCCAAGAGATATGAGCGTCAATGAGTGATTCGGTGTTTTAGACCTCGCCAAGCATTTATAACAAATTTACCTTGAATTTCTTAGTCTTGAGTTTCTTATTTTTAGGCGTCTCAACTTCCGAATCACTCCCACTGACCAACCTCTTTGTACCAGACTGCCATTTTTCTGTGTTTTCTTCTTCTCTCGGGGAATCACACTCCATTTGAAGACTAGCCTCAGCTGCCGCCAATGCACGCTGCTTTTCCTCTTCATCGATATGGGTAGGATCAAATTCAGGTAAAGAATCATCATCATCATCAGGATCTCGTAATGGAGGAAGACTATTGTTGGTAGGCTCAGGGAGTGATTGGTCTTCTTCATCTTCATCATCTGAATTGCTAATTCGAATTCTATTTCGCGTAGGATGCTGTTCTTTTTCTACCGGAGGTCTAAGTAATGATGGAGATAGATCAGGTGGAGTAAAGGGACCATGACTAGAAGGAGAACCAGTGAGAGCTGCGATTGATTTAGAAATCGAAGTAGGTGGTTGAGTAGTAAAGTTAGTTTGTGATGATGATAATCTATTTGTTGTTGATCCAGTTTGATCATGAGTCAAAGAAACAGTAGGAGAAAGTTGAACTCCGGTTTGTAATGAAGGTATGGCCGGTAATTGATCATCATCTAAATTATCTATTTCAGCTAATTGATCTGAAAGACTTTTACGATTGAAGAAAGGTAAAGGTGAGGTCGGATTAGATTCTTCTGATGGTGATGGTGGGTTTTGATTGAGTGTTTGAATCGGTTCACAAGGTTTTCCATAAACTGTTTTAGCTCTTTTGTTAATTTGAATTGGTGATGGTGAGTTCATGTTTTCAGTGATTTAGTAGTTGAGAACGAGAATTGAATATATTGAAAGGATGGTATTTAAAATTCAAATCAGCTTCAGTCTTTTCATATAACAACTCGAATTGGCTTCACGCGACGCGACCCGGGTCCCGACTCACTCTCTGGTACCGTGTCCTCTCTCAAATTTCAATCCATTTCTACCTTGAAATTATGTATTTTCATGCAGCCCATTCATGATTAGCATCACTTGCTCTTTGTGGCCTTTCTTGAACTTACTGCTTGATCAAAGAAATCATAATCGGATGATCATATTCTTAGTATCTCACTTTGGCTTCCCATATTGTTTGTATTTTTTGCGCTTCAACTTTCTACCTGCGGGTGTTATGGTTCCCAACGCGGTATGAATGCTATTCCGTGACTCGCATCACAATTTTCTAAATAAAGTTCACATTCCAAGGAAATGATTTCATCCACTTATGAAGATATGGCGTGAATACGATCAGTGTTTCATATAATGGAGATCAAACATCGCGATCAGCACCGCAATTGTGATGTACCTCAGGTAATGTATGAATTGGTCTTCGGCTGGCTGATAGGGCACACCAAGCTCCCACCTAGTCTCATGACCAGCGAGTATCATTAGCGCGAGTCTTTATTACCTTTCCTTTTGGCCACATATTACTCGTAACTCATCAAAATAAAGGTTTAAGAGAATAAATCATGAAGGCAATCCTTGTGTCCTTCCCTATATTATTCCAATTGAGATATCACCGACTCCTCGCCACCAAAGAAAACACGTGTATGGCGCTTAAAGGGATTACTGGAAAAGCTTTTGAGTTTGATCTCAATTTGTTACCAACATCTGAGATAAACAATCAACACTTGGTTCATTCAGATCACACATTCATGTCTACTGTGCAAGAATCATCTCGAGATTCAAGAGAGTTGTTTTCAGATAGATGTTCGCAATCGAATGCTTTGGAACCGAGATCACGTGGTATTTCATTATCACTAGGTTCCGAGTTGAGAGCAGGTGATAATGGAGGAGTCCAGGAGCTTTCAGGTATGCAGGCAGAATCAACAAAGCTCCAGGACAGTGAGGCGCATACGCAAGAATGGTCTCGTAGTATTACCGATACAGGATCAAAACCACAGAGTAAGGATGACTTTACACGTACCACTTGGTCTGGTTTGTGATTCTTCCCACCAAACTCTATTAAGTCTTGATCAATATCTTGCCATCGTTAGATTCACAAAATTCTTATCAAGAAGCATTCCCCAAAAATGAACTTATATCTGGATGGAACTTTAAGAGGAAGAGGTCCGCTAGGGCTTCTCCTTGGCCACACTCCTCATGGAATGGATTTGAAAACCTTTCGTAAGTATTCAGATCTTCTTTAAACTAATGATTGTTAGGGGACTTAAGATCAGTTAAAATTAGATTGTAAATGATGACTCAAATCATTTGCATTTTTTATTTTGTGAGCAGATTAGAAAAGCAGTCCAAACTGGCAAGATTTGGAGCAAAACAAAAAGATTCAATAATTTTAAAGCCTGAATCAAAAATCCAAAGCAATGGAATCAATTTAAAAAAAGAAATAATAAATTTGTACGAGAACCAAGGACCGAGTCCACTCCAGAACCATCAAAATCCTATTACAAAACCCGGCTACACATTAATCCAAAAGACCAGAAACCGAAAAGTTTGTGTGATCTCTGATCATTTTAAACAACTTGAAGATTCAATAAGTGTAAAGAAAAAACTTCGAAATTATTCTAGAGGGTTTAAGGCTAAGGTTGTGAAATGGCACTTGGATAATAGGAAAAGGCAAGAAGTTACTGCGAGGAAGTTTAAGATCCCTCAGAGTTGCGTGAGTAATTGGTTGAAAGATCATGAGCTTTGGAATACCGAAGATCAGAGTGAATAAATTTCAAATGAATTTATTAGAGAGGAACAAGACGAAGGACTGTAAAATTTGCTTTGAAAAATTTCTATGCTGAGTTAGACTTGGATGAGATCAACTTCTGCTTCGAATCAAATATTTTTTGGTTCTTCTAGGAGTTTTGCGCCAAAGATATTTCACTGGAGAAGTTATGACACTATCAAAATCTTTCCTATCATCATTTTAAATGTATCAGATCGTGTTTAGCTAACACTTCCTGCTCAAGTCGCGAAGCTACTAATACTAGAAATGAAATTGAACCCAGCACTAGGAAATACACAAGACTATGAAGTAAGTCTGAGGAGCTTCATGATGTGAGATGTTTTCCGAATGGTCAAACGGGGTGCAGAATGAAAAAATGATTGAACTTGTTGCTGTTCTTAGACACAAGTCGCGGTTTAAGTCGTATGCAAAGAATGTAAGTAAGTCCCTGTGTTTTTTGTCGGGCGAAATGTAGCTCCATGACCATGAAACGGCTTACAACGTCGAGTTTGCAGCCGACGTCTCGTGGGATGCTCCTCTCTATTTGGCTTGATGAATGATAAAATCCAAGCGGCAGAAATCTAAGCTCTCCTCGTTTGCTACCCCAATGTGAATGCTTTGATCTGTTCAAACTTGTTCTACATTCCGTAAGTTGACAACATGTTTTAACAGACCTGTTCCGCAACACAACCGGAAGGTGTCAATGCTTGCGAGGTTGGTGTCAGTCCAGGTGGTCATTGGAAAGTTTTGGACCTCCTTTTTTGCCGATGTAACTGCTCAAAGGTTATGTATTCCAGATACTAAAGGATTTGAGACTGTCCACTATCCCCTAAGACTTGAGCTAAGGTCAATATCCGAAATTCTCGAGTCCTGCAAGGTTTGCATCGAACTCGACTCTGCATGAGTGAACACCTTGTATCATGTAATTTTACATCAAAGTTTGGCTGATATCTTTCTGGGACTTTTTATGCAAAGAAAAAATTATAGAGTGAGGATGTAAGATATCAGTAGAGCCTTTTCAGGGGTCATGTCATCAGGGGTTGACTTTCTCAATAGAGGATCTCTTGAAGCACATTTCATTGCGCTTAGTCTTCATTCAACATGATAATGAACATGATTCCAAGTATCTTTTCTTCTGAAAAGTGTCAGTATGAATCTGGGAAGGGGTTCTTGTTCCTGCCTGTGATGAAAATTATGCATCCACATCTGCAAAGCTTCCTTTGTACCAATTGTTGGAAAGGAAGATGTTCGAGCCGTAGCCAAGTCATGGGATGATCATATTGATACCACCACCACGACCAATATAGAGATGATATTCCTGGGAACTGGTAAATTTTTCCTAGAAACTGAACCTATGAGTAAGCTGATGGCACACAATACCAAGTCTCTCCAGGTCCTTCCAGTCAAGTTCCCGATGTTGGCTGTGTCTTGGGGCCCACAGGACCCTGCACCTGTTGCAACTTAGCCATGGCTAAGTCGCCAGATTCGCCAGTCTTGAACAAGCGCAGAAACACCTCAGCAGTCAATTTATTTGATCCGCCAACCGCGAATGGGAAGGAGACTTCTACCCCTAAAACCACAGTGATTGATGTCGGGGCAAGCTTCCGGGGGGCTGCTCTTGAATTTTTCCCGGCTAACAAACTCTCCAAAATTGGCGCCGTTTTACTTACTCATCCTCAGTTGAGTAGCTTGTCTTTTCCCAGTTTCACAATCATGCTTTTTTCCAAAAGAAGATATTCAGCGTCAACTGAAAAGTGTTGCGTCTGGTCTAGAGATTTTCCTGATGAACCCGTGGCAAATCTAGAGGTGAGATTCCTATCACCTCAGTCACTAACCTTGATCACTAACCTACACAAACAAATATGAAAACACGCAAAGATAAGACAGAAAGAAAACAGTATTGTATAATCAAATATGATCTGGTGTATTAGATATGATCAGGTACTGGAATATTTTAGAGAAACAAATTGACACGTATGGTTCAGTCTAAATCTAGTATTCACACAAGTTCATATGCAACATCACAAAGTAATTGATAGAAACAGTTAGTGATGTGTTAACACAGATTAGACATGACAGCAAAAGATAAGAATAAAGAGAAAGACTGATAATAGAAATGAAATGAGAGGTGATGATAGCAAAGGGGCTGTGGCTGATTCTTTTTCTCTTGTAGGATAAAGGGTGAGGAAAAGAGTGTATCACCATAGTGGAGTAGTCACAATTGATATAGGAATGAACATGAGGGTCAGGGTTAAAGTTAAAGTTCTAAATTAAATTCTGTGTTCAAAATTAAGGCCCCGTTTGGTATAGCGTACACCGATTATAACGGTGTTCCGGAATAATCCATTATACATATGTATAATGGATTATTTTTTGAAATGGGCGTAAAAAAATTTTAAACGCCGAAAGCGGCTTTAAGCCGCTTTACAAATGATAAATAGATAGATAGCGTTTGGTACGTACCATTCGCCATCATTCATAACTACAATTACACAGCCATGTCGGATACGTCCGATTCCGACGACTCGGGATCACACCCCACTTCTTCACTCGAGTACTCATCGTCCATAGAACACATGGATGACATTCCCATGGACTACTTCCGCACCGCGACCCCATCCGAATCCTCCTCTTCAGACGAGTCGGACATCCACATTGCAGCAGCGGCTGCAATCGTGATTGAAGATATGGAGCGTGAGACACGCTTTGCCAGGACTCCTTGCAGGACGTCCGCCCTGAAAGGCTATGCTTACGAGAAAGAACTCCTTGACGGGAGTAATGTACGCTTTCTGGAGGTCTTGAAGCTGGAAAAACACGCCTTTCATCATCTCATCACGTACCTCGAACCTTTATTAGAACCTTCTGAGCATGTATCACTCAATGAGCAAGTAATGATATTTTTATTCATCTCAGGTCATTCTCTTGAAATGAGACATGCTGCAGAGCGATTCCAACACTCAACAGAAACAATTCATCGATATTTTCACATTGTTCGAGAAGCTCTCGAAGGACTTGTGGATACTGTAATCATTCAACCTGGTCCTAACGCTCCCATTCCTGACGAGATTGCCAACAATCCCAAACTCTATCCATGGTTCTCTCGCTGCATTGGGGCTCTCGATGGCACCCATATTGAAGCTCAGGTCAATTTCAATGACCGTTCTAAACATCGAAATCAACATGGTACATTATCCCAAAATGTGCTAGCGGCTTGTTCATTTGACATGAAATTTCTCTTTATCTATGCTGGAATTGGTGGTAGGGCACATGACTCCTATGTGCTCTCCAGAGCACGTGAAAATGGTGCTTTCATTGTACCCGAAGGTGAGTTTTTTATCTGTAATTCATTTGGAGTTGGATTTGAAGGTCTCATCCAAATGAATTTGTAGGTAGATACTATTTAGGAGATTCAGGTTATGCACATCGTCCAGATGTCTTCATTCCATACTCAGGAACCCGATATCATCTTCAAGAATGGGCCATTGGCAATCGTGCTCCACGCACTTATCAAGAGCTTTACAATTTACGTCATGCTACCGCTCGGAATGTGATTGAGCGGATCTTTGGTGTGATGAAGTTGAGATCACAGGTCATGAAATACATGCCCAGGTATGAGCTTGAAGTTCAATATTCCCTTGTGGTGGCATGTGCGGTCCTACACAATATAATACGCGACGCTGGAGAAGACTATTTCTATGACGAGTTTGACCGGGTGCAAAGGGAGCAAGAGAATACTCAAAGTTTAGAATGGGCACAAGCTAGGGCAAATGATGAATATGTTGAACCTGATGTTGGCGGTCAAAATGAAGCGCATGCAGCAAGGGATGCTATGGCACAGGCAATGTTTGATGATTATATGGCTCATCCTAGAAGACAATGGAGATGAAGGTTATCTACTGAAAAGCATCTCAATTTCATCTCAATTGGTATCCAAATTTATAGCATGATCTTTCAACTACAAGATCCTCAAAGGTAATTCAAGTTTACCCAGTTATTTTTTTGGGTATCAGTAGAGATGAAAAAAAGTTTGGTCTTTATTACTTTGGCATTCATTCTAGTAGAGCAAACACAATGTAGTTACAAACTGATCAAATCATATGTTTATCATATCTTGAATGAGACAAAAAAAATAATTTTATAAAGTTAATTGTTTTTGATTTCATTCTTGAGCCAATCCCATCTCATATCCTCAGGTAGTTGATTGAATAAAAATGCTTTCTCCTCCACATTTAACTTGACAGCTGCTTTGATCTTGTCATCTTGGTCCACAATATGATTGTGGACTTCTGCTCGAAAGGTTTCGAGCGCCTTAACTTGATTTGGAAACCGCTCCACCTTGGCCTGGATGCGCCTCTTGCTGAGACGAAGGCGCTCGAGCGCGTTCGCCTCGTGTTCCGCCTTGCGTTCGTTTCGCAAGGTTTCCATCTGAACATCCCGTTCGATCAGCATCTGGTCGAGTCGAGCTTGACGTTCGTCCCGAAACTTGACATCCTCCTTACGATCCGCCTCTTTGGAGGCCAGCTTGTCCTTGCTCACCTTGGCCAGTGCCATCAGGGCGTCCGCACTACTCGGATGGTCGACCTTTTTCCGATGTTGACGAGCCTTCGGGGAAAAGGATGCCGGTCGTTTCGCGCTGGTGCTTTTAGAAGGGGTCGATCTTGCGCTGGTGGCTTTGGAAGGGGTGGACAGTGCGCTATTGGGTTTGGATGGGGGGGGGTGGTGATTCGTTGGGTTTAGAAGGGGGTGGCGGTGAATCACCAGACGGGGAAGATTCGGCGGGGATCGATTGTCCTGCTAAGCCATCGACAGTAATTTCTGGCAGCGCTTCTGGGCCTTTAATGGTCCAGTTGTGAGGGTTAGAGTCAGTTCGATCTAATCCTGAGGACACCCAAACCAAAATGACTTACGCGGTAGATCGCTGCGAAGGCCATTGCCTTCGGTGGCTGATTCATCCACCGAAGGCAGATTGGACTTCAGTGGGTCCTTGCCTACCGGATCGTTCGTCGAGTCAGGCAGCTTCTTGCCGACTCGGCTGCCGCGGACCATCGTGTCATCCGCGTTCCGGCCGCCCTCCAGCTCGAGCATTAGTTCGTAATTTGGAAAACCTTTGGTTTTCCAAGGTTTGTACTTCGGATTCGCCTACGAATCCGAACGACATCCGAACGACATCAGTGTAAATCGTTATATGGTTTAAAAGGGGGGGAGAGGGAAATAATACCGACCTGAATCTTGCTTTCAAACCATTCCTCAGTTCCCGTCACCATCTTCCGCTCGTCATCCCAACCACCTCCTGTCAAGGCCTTTAGGTTCATAAACGTCTTGAACAGGCTACGTTGCTAAAAAAAAAAAGATTCAGCTGGGTTTGTCAAGAAGGGAGGTATTAGGTACTTACAGCTTGATAATGGTTCTTGATCGCTTGCATCGAGTATTCCTCGTGGTAGCGCTTGTTGAAATCTTCGACTATTGTATTCCAGGCCTCTTTCTTGAAGGTGTTCTCGACTCGCAGTCCGTTCGCAGCCTGCTCCAAGAGGCTGCGTAACAGGAACTCGCTCCGACCGCTTCCGAAGTTCGCCTGTCCGCTAGAGGATTCTTTCGACATATCGGCGATGACGGCCAAAGTTTCGATCAAACGAATCCAAGTTTTCGATACGTGAGGTCCAGGTCCTAGAAGCCAAAAGCTAGAAAGAACCAAAAAAAAAAAAGAGAAATCAGAAACGAGAAATGATCGAATCAAGGAAAAATTGAAAAAATAAAAAAAAAGATATAACGGACGCGTTCGTGTATAAGGGAAAAGTTCGTACTTAGCGAAATTTCGAGAGGTGACCCGTCGCGAAGGTCGAGATTCTTCGGTTTGACAGGGTCTTCGGGTGGATAAAATAGATTATTAGATTTTGAAAGCTGCTCGAGGGCAGCTTTCAAAAAGTCGAATTATTCGTCTGTATAATGTATTATTGCCGGAGAAATACATTATTAAAATGGGGGCGGAATTGATAACAAACGGGGTTTTTTAGAAAGTCGCAAAATGGATTATTTTCGAAAAATAATGCATTTTTCCCCGTTTTTGTAAGTCATACCAAACGGGGCCTAAGTGTCTTAGCATAGTAATTGATTGATTATATTGAAACAACCTTTCACAACATCTGGAATACTGGTAATGGAGACAACAGTTTCTCTACATCAACATGGGTGAGTTTGACATGCACAAAATATGTGAGCTTGAAGAGCCAAATATTTACAAGGCTACTTATACAGTTATGCACTCTAGCTTAACACAAGCCCCCTCTCCGCAGGCTCTAGCCTTTGTAGTTTGGCTAGGACTAACTCCATCCACCAATGTGACCATTTTACACAATCCAAACATTTGAACCAACCTGAGGCAATTGTAAATATTTGTCTTCCCAATCTTTTGGTCTATTCAGATTCTTCTCAATGGTTTGAGGGCACAAAATTGTAATGGAGATCTTCTTTTGGGATTCCAAATTTGGCTTCTGAATTGGTGAGACTACAAGTGATTCCACATACACTTGGTTCTTTGCTAGATCAATGTTACAGTCTTCATTTCTTACCTTAAGACTATAGATGCAAACAAACACATTTGGACTTTGGAAATCAAGAAGTGCAAGATGTAGCGGAACAACTTGGCTGATTCGGAAATGTTCATTTGCTTAAAGTGAGTTAATTAGTGTAGATGGAGTTGAAAATGGCCAAAGAAAACAAATCTCAAAAAGGGTGCCAGGCAAGTAGACATGTATAAATTGTAAGATCATCAGCACTCATGTGGTGACTCAGGTGCGGTGAGTTGAAACTTACTGCAAATCCAGGGCCATTGCCACATTGGTGAGAAGATAGCCCCGCAGTAGTTAAATTTTGATTGATTTGCATTAACCAATTGGTCACTTGACCAGTTGGCTAACACATGCATTAACCTGACTTGCTTGCTGAAAATTTCAAGATTCCAACTCACCATCTTGAACTATTTACTTGACTTTTTGACTCTCAACTTCTTGACTCACTTTCTTGGCTCAACTTCTCAACTCATAACACCCACAACACTCACAACAGGAACTGATGGCAAGTCAAGATTCAGAAGAACCTCAAAGTCACAAATGTGGTCCTAACTGGACTGCAAAAGACACAGAGCAGCTTGAAATCACTGAGCATTTGGATTTGGCATTGGAAATTCTCCTTCTTGTATCTTGAGTTTGGGGAAAAGTAGGCTTTGATAAGCCGTGCATGGGCTTCTGATTTTGATATACCATTTTTTTCTTTTTTTGAGCCTTCATTTTCATCACTCTCATTGAAGAGATCATATATCCAAGGTCTTCTTTCTAATCATCCTCTTGAATGGAATCTTGTGCTCTCTTGAGGTACTTTGTGAAGAACATGCTCTTTTCCATTGTAGTCAATTGAAAAAAGCTGTGTGATTGGGCGGTAGATTGTGCAAATTGTGAAGATGCTGGATGACTGGAGCATGTTAACTTTGTATCAGTGTACAAACTCAAATTATCTCTTTGATTAATTAACTACCATGCAAACAAGATGACACAAGTGTGAAATTTGCTTGCGGTAAGTAATTTTTTACTTAATGTAGTGGTTGTTACCGCATGTGTTAACAAGCGCAAACAAGTGTGGATGCTCTTAGCATGTGGTAAATTGGGTGTGGTGAATGTAAACTTACCACAACTGCAGGCTTTTTCCACACTGGTGGAAAACTAGACCCGCGGTACAAAATTATTTCAATCAATTTGAGGTAACCCATAAGTAAATACAATCATACACTGCCTCATACATTATCCTTGGTAACTACTTGGATCCACTGGCTTTGGGGTGTAACAAGCAATAGGTGGTAGATACTGCACACAAGTGTGGAGATTGTACAAATTAAGTTATTCTTAACTTACAATACAGGTGGTTACCACAAAATATACCAGAACATACTCCAAACAAGTGCGGATGCTCTAAGTCCCTCCTTTGCAAGCTCCAAAGGAAGAAGACAGTTTGAGGAGGTACTTAGTTAAGTTAGCTATGTACTTGAGGCTAGGGATGTCTATAGAGGGCTCTGTATGATGCCCTGACAATTCTCAGAATAGATACAGTGGGTACAGCCGAGAATGTGTAACAACTCTGCCTGCAAAAGCCTTTGGGTCCAAAATTTTTGAGGTTTTTTTTGAAGAAAAATCCATTTCTAGCACTCAATTCTCAATGTTTTTGGCCTTCCTGGCTCCCCAAGAACACTGAATTTTGAGATCCCTGGGGCCAAAAATGAGCTTCAGGAGCAATTTAGGTATTGCGTTCTCAGCTACCCACTTAATTTAGTGCTAGGAGGTGCTAGGTCTGAAAATTTGATGCCAGTTTTTTTGAAAATATATTTTTCAGCATGTCCTCCACAAATTTAGATCAAGCTCAAGGAGCACATTTCAGCTGTCTAGAAATCATGGGCCAACATCAAAGTTTAGTTGTGCATCATTTGGCCAACAAGTGAAATTTAATTTTGCAGGCGGGGTTGTTACACATTCTTGGCTTTACCCACTGTATGAAAGTCCGATGGGCCTCAAATTTCTCCGCCCTTTGAATATCCCAATTGAATCGATTCTACGCCGTAGTGAATATTTGAAGAATATATGTATATCCAGAAACACACTGGCACAGCCTTTTTGCCTTACGCACAGAATTTTAGTACGCTGATGATAGTCTTAGGTCAAACTCCAGGCGTGACTTTGTTGCGGATTTCTAAGTTTTGTTTCGTCTTTATGTGGGGGACCCATCGGCAGGTTGAAACTGAGATGAGCCGAGTTCAAGGCTGCGAATTTCATTGGATGATCGTATTCGCCAATTCATAACATCGGTCAAGCTTATAGCTTGTTGTGCGGGGATCACGCTGTAAGTTGAGTACTCGTGATGTATGTACTATTTTTCAAACTGGTAAGGAATCGTTAGAATCGATTCAAATTTGTACTATAGCCTCTACACATGCCAAGTTGTAGGGGAGAATCAAGTTGCGGGGTTAGGCCCTCTCCTCGGCGAGGTTGGAAGAGGTATTGATGCACAGCTTGGAAGTCCGTGTATAAAAAGTCAGGCAATCAACCATCGTTTTGATGCTTGTTATATTCCACTTTATCTGTTTCACAAGGCTCTCATATCATAGCAAATCAGCAGTCTCATCATTCTTTGCTCTGAGTCGTATACCTGCATAAAAACCAAGCTTCTGTCTTTTTCCATCATGAACTCAATCGTACTCTTTCCTTTGATATGCATCGCTATGTTTTATGCGCAAGTTTCTGATGCGCAAACTACTGGGTGTTACAACTATTTCCTTAAAAAGGATGGTTGCGTCTGGGGATCCGCTACAAACCCCTGCCCTGTCAACAGTACCGTCGAAAAGCCATGCACTTCCATTCGTGCTGTACGTAGTTGATATTGATAATGATATCCTTCTTTCCATGAAAGAGTTCTGATGTGCTCATTTGGTCTGAACAGTTCCATTACCAAGCCAGTGCCACTACTGCTACCATACTGACTGAAGGCACTGACGATTTGGACAACCCAGAAGGAGTCAGTCCCCAAGTAGCTCCTAAAGAGCTTGTCCGTCGATATGATACGACTACTCCAGTGAGTAGCTTTCTGGCAATAGGAAGCCCAATCTAAAAATGGGGTCTTAAGCTAATCATATGAAATCACTATCCACAATAGACACTCGCTGTAGCAGGTGGAAATGGGGTACGTGATAAGCATTCAAATTTTTACTGGGGGAAAAAG
Source organism: Melampsora americana (assembly GCA_022264835.1). Lineage (NCBI taxonomy): Eukaryota > Fungi > Basidiomycota > Pucciniomycetes > Pucciniales > Melampsoraceae > Melampsora > Melampsora americana. The sequence continues at coordinate 66,015 of JAIFHY010000001.1, read as the reverse complement.
CTGATGAATTGCCTTTTTCAACTGATTAATCTTGCTCATCAGATTTGTGGTAAGTGATTATTTTTCAGTTTAGCTTTTGTAAGGCATGTAACTTATCTTTTCTGTTGATTGTGCGCACAGGATTCTATAACTCTACCAACACCTCAGGGGTTTGCTTGTGGACCGGTGAGGATTGGGTTGAGGGATCTCAACAACAGTCAGGATGGTTGAATGGGTACGTATATACTATTGACGTGTCTTCTTGACATCTCGCAAAATTAGATCCTGATCAAAATGAATAACCATCTGCAGAACGGTGACTGACAATTGCAACAAGCAAGTGTAAGTACTTTTATCAGCTAATGTATTCCTTTATTCCTGAGTCCGTCTAGACCAAAAGTGCGCATGCTTACCTCAAACTCATGAAACTCAATCACAAAAACTCCAGTTACATCCAACGTCAAGGACAACCTGATACTGTTCAATACGCCCCAGTACTTGATGGATGTCGATTTTTCACCCCGGATCCAGCTGTTGGATGCTTCCAGATCTGGCTTACAATTGATGTAAGAACCCATGCATCATCTCGTTTATCTATTGTTGGTCTGATAAATTGATCTTTTTATTACAACAGCTGTTTGAGAAATTTGGACCAACTGCAGATGAACTTGCTAGCTTCACAATGAACTCAACTTTCTCTTGGGACTTGTAAGCTGTCACCTATCTGACTACCTAGCCCTTGAATCTTGAAACTAAATTGTAATTCTTTTTTAATGACAGCAACAACTTAAATGGACAAAACCCGCCGGCTGCACCAGTCTAGATACCCAAATACCTTTTGTTATTTACACTTTTTTTCTGCGTGAAGACTCTCTTTTGATACTTGTTGTTTGTAAAGACAGCCAAGAACCCAGACCTGCTGTAACCATCTTAGTGCTTGAAAATATTATCCTATTTGAAGCTACCCTGAAAGTCTGAACCTTAGTATGGTCCTCTCATGATACTGGTAGACAGGCAGATGACCATGAGACATGAGATGCAAATAACAACATTAATATCACTTGGGAATCATTCTAAGTTCAAGTCCATTCCATAGAGAGTCATAGTAACTGAGGTTGGATCCAAGAGTGTGCACACATTTAAATCTGTATGACCTGCAAGAGATATCCCCAGAGATCCACAGATAGACCACATGGTGGGAAAATAATCAAAATGATCTCTTCAGATGCCTGAAGACATTCAAAAACAGAATCTCATGTATTTCAATTCAGACAAAGTCATGTTGGGAATTAATTAAAAACCTATACCCAAAATGACTGACAATACAGGAAAACCATATGTATCAAAATCTGCCTAGAAGATGTTAATTTGGTTTTCTCAATCCCTCCATTTAGGCTTAGCACCCTGTGATTATATATACTCAAAGCCTGCTTTTCCTAGGGTGTTGCCCACAAAAGCTGCATAAATCTGAGAACATTCAGCAAATCTTGTGCTGGAACCTCATGTGCTGTATCTGTGAGATTTTTCCTAGCAAGCAGCCCTTATTTGGTCCCTCGTTATTTATGATAGGGCCTTACAGGGCACAAACCTCCATGAATTTTACTGAAAGAGCTCTTAGGATGGCCTAAGCCCGGACCGGCCCCCTTTGTCAATGGCAAAGAGCCCTTGCAATAGGGGAAGGAATGCACCAACACAAACTATAATGGTATTGATATTGTACTGTACGGTAGCTTGACTGCCCAGTACAGTATAGGCGGTACTGTACCTGAGTGATAGCGTCACTACTTGAGGTGCTCTGGAGGGATCTTGTTGTCAGGCACAGTACTTGGTATTCTATCAGCAATCTGAGTCTGCTACCAGGTACTGGTCTGAAGAAGTAACTGAATTGCTGGTCATGTAATCTACCATACCTTGTGTTATACAGCACTTAAAGTGCTGGAGCAGCAAGAAGAGTGCTATTGACTTTTCTCTCTTTTTGTTGCTGCTTTTCTCTCCTTTTATTTCTCTTATTATCATGTTTTCTTTCTCTCTTCCTGTCTTTTGCAACTCTTTTGTACAAATGGATCTGTATTCCTTCATAATGAGGTACGGGCTGTAAGACCAATTGGTACTTGTCTGGGTACAAATATACTTTGATGTACACCCACTTTGGCAACGTGTATGTGTTGTGTGCAACTGACTGCACATCACCAAAGAGATGCATCAATTTTTGGTTGCAAAAATATAACAAAAGAGTCACACAAACTTTTACACATATGTGTAAAATTTGTGCACATTCTTGAAAACAACTGAAAGGTCAAATATTTTTGAGAACACGTATGTGACTTTTCATTTTCTTGTACTTCATTTTTTTTTGATTGTTTTACAAGTTCATTTGTCCAATCACAAACCATTCAAATCAACACCATTTCAACATTTTTCTCAATTCAAATTTTTGTGGTGAAGAGCTCTGTTACCATTCATATTACAAACATAGCATGGAGATAATTGAGATGATTGTATTACAATCAAACATTGATAAAGAAAAGAGAGGTACACAAGGTTATTGATCCCAATTATCTTGGTGACCTTGTTTACCAAATGACAACAGATCATTGTGATCTGTTGTTCTCAACTACTATTTCTCTTTTTATTCAATTATCAAACAGTTTTCACAATGGCACTTTTACATATACATATACAATGAGAAAATTTCTCACCAATATGTAAAAGTTGCATTAAAATATTAATGCAACTTTTTTTACCAAAGTGGGTGGTACCTACCCTCAAAGGAAGGTACAGTACCGGGCTTTGCGGAGTAAGGCGTTCACAACCTTCACATACAGTACAAAGTACTGTAACTGTGCTCACATTTTGGACTTCTGTCTTGTCAGATACGCAATGGTACTTTCTGGTACTTCAGGTTGGATACCAGTACTGTATGTGTGGATTTGAAATGTATACCACCTGGTATTGGGTCCAAGACTGGGCTTTGGATATTGAACACACTGTCCCAAATCACTCCTGGTTAGGACGTCAAGACAAAGTCTATATGATTTTCAGAAGATCTCAGAAGGATCTGGATGTTCTGGAGTTGAACTGCATGAATAATTCATAAAGACTCTAGCTAATTCAAATGTGCTCTTAGATAGATCTACAGTCAACTCTGTTGATACAATACCCAAAAATTTGGGTCAAAAACTATTGGTTTTTGCCAAGTATTGGTTTTGTCAAGGGGAATCTCACTGCAAATCAGAAAGATCTTTGGCCAAAATGTATTGGTTTTCAAAGATTATCGCTTTTGACGGCTATTGGGTTTAGCAGAGGCGACTGTAGTTGAACCAACCTGTCCCAACAGGCAAGCTCATGCTGAAACTGTCTTTTAGTTTAGCATGAGATCTCATGCTAGACAAAAATATAGCATGAGATATTGTGGGCTAGTGTATTTGCCTCTGCATGAGATATTGCACTCACACTGTCTTTTAGTCTAGCATGAGATCTCATGCTACAGAAGAAAGAGATAGAGCATGATGAAACTCATGTTGATGAGGTATGGGTTGGCAGGAGCTGTGAAGGACAGCAATAGCATGATTATAGGTCACAAACATCTTGGATCAAGTAGAAGTGAACAGATAAACAAAGTATTCACGGATGGTGGCAAGGGTGGAGTGAAGACAGCAAGGATCTGCTCTGTCATAATGATTTCTCTACAAATAGGTTTAACATGCATACATATCTCATGATTGTGTTTCTCACAAGATAATGTCACAGAAAAATTCTACATTGAGGTGACCACACCTGAGTAAACGCAAAAGCAATAATTAGAGGGGAATGCAAAGATAGAATGAAATGCAAGTAAGTGCCACGATTTGAATGGCACAAGGAATGATAACAAGTGATATAGGTTTTGGAATGGAAAAATTTGGCGTTCCTTTGCTGTTTGTATTTTCTAGCCTTTCAATCCGATTTCCATGATGTAAAAAGATTTCCTACAACTCAACTGTTGTGACTCAGGCTTAAATGCTGATACTGCAGTTCAGTTAACCTACAAAGAGCTTTTCAGTCATGCTACAGAAAAATATGAACACAATTTTTCCTTCTATTGCATCAATCAGTACATTGTGTCTCATAGAATTCTTCTATCTTTTTGCAGGTTTTCCCCCATTCCTTGTTTGTTTGCAGTGTTCAAAGAGCCAGGTACAGAAAGGTGAAGAAGTGGAAGATTGACATGAGTTTGTTTCCTATGAAGGAGGAAGTCTTGAATTTAACAACACCAGGCGTGTCATTAGGGCAGTTCAAGTTTGCCCTAATTGCTGTAAAAAAATTTGCACTTTGGCCTCCCAGCGCTGTAAAATTGAGTAAGTTGGAAAAAGATGTGCTGTACATGTACTCCTTGGGTAGGGCCCCCTCAAACTTTTTCAGAAAATTCTATTTATAAGCTGGATTTTTGGTACACTCAGTTATGTTTGAAAGCTTTTTCAAACCTGAACTGCTATCCGATGGCAATTGTCTTGGAAGTATGTTTGAAAAGTTGATTCAAGGTGTCCTTGAAATCATGAGATCACTACCCTTGGTCACACAGCCCAATGCTAATGCTGATGCGTAGGATGTCAAATACAGATTCCGAAGAGTATGTTCTGATTGGGCAAAGATATCTGAATGTGAGACTTATGATAGTTCCTAAAAGAAGTCGAAATGAATGAAAGTATGTTGTAGCAGGTTGAGTATTTAAATTTGAAAGAGGTTTTACCGTTTTCTGGGTTTGGAAATTTTCAAAGTCAAGATTTCAAAAACATCAGCAAGAGTTTGAATTCGAATTTATCATTTCTCTTTAACTTCAACTTCACATGACCATTGACCATCGCCTCATCATACTAACTAACTAACAAAAATGACCTCAACCTCACCAACAAATCCAATTCAATCCCATCCTCAAAGCAATGCACAACCCAATCCACTTTATCCACAATTACAATCATCATCAAACTACACCAGAAGATCAAACTATCCAATCTCCTTGAACTCCACCACAACCCATCCCTCAGCCTTACACTTCAACAATCAAACCTCAAACCATCCATATCCTTTACCCAACACTATTTTAACCCGATCAGACTTACGTGAATCAGTCGAAACATTCGAAACTATGTTATCAGCTGCGAAAACCTATCGATCAGCTTTGATGTCTCTCTCAAGTGCTACATCAGCTTTCGCGAAAGCATTAGAAGATTGTGCAAGACTGAAAGGAGCTCAAAGTCCTCCTACTTTAAATCATCATCATCGAAGTAACGATTCGAATAGTGCTGCGAATAGTTCTCATAGTCAATTACATGACTTTTTTAATAATCATTCGAATTTCAATACAAGGAATGGAACTCAAGATGGGAACAGCTCGATTGGTGATGAAGAAAAGTCGAGTCCTGGTGAACGATTGATGGCTGCTAGTGGATTACATTTCATGACTGCTAATCTTGAACAAGTTCTTGTAAGTTGTTCATTTCATTATCTTTCAAATCTGACTTTACTCATCCCATTTCAAATAGTCAGCAACTTTTTATAAATCGTTCGAAATCCCACTACTAGATGTGTACGACCATTACCGTCAACAACTAGCCGAAAGACAAGCTACATACGAAGCAGAAGTATCAGCCAAAACCAAAGCGATTAGAGAAACAGAAATCCGAAATATGAAACAAGGTTTATCATCAAATATCGGTGGAGGAAAAGGTAATAATAAGCAAAGGTTTTTAGGTCGAGACTTAAATTCATTTAGAAAAGGTTTAAAAGAATTACAAGATCAAGTAGAATCGGTTGAAAAAGTGAAACAAGTTTATTATTTAGAAGTAGCTGGTGGTGAATATGAAGTATGGAAAACTGTTGCAGATAATGTAAGAAGAAAATATTCTATTTATAAAGAAATTAAACAAGTTTGAGGAGTGATACTGATTTTTTTCGAATTTAAATTTTGATAGATCAGTCTGATTGTGAAATCAGAAGTAGAAGTATATGATAGAGTAGCATCAAAAGCCACATCAGATCCAACCCTAGAAATGATGGTCACATCAATCCCAGATCCATTTGACACCTACAATCAAGAGTTAATCCCAAACGCAACTCAAGCGCCTGAAATCTATTCAATCTTACCACCCCTCAGTAGCATCCTAACCCCAGCCCAAGTAATCGCACGAAAGTCTTTAACAGATTTCGGACATTCACCTTCTTTTCCAGCCCCACTGACTAGTACGACTTCTTACCAATCTTCATCAGTTGGAGACCTAAACCATCCTAATCTAGATTCCTCAACTCACTGGGATAATCAAATCAATACAACTACAAATACAACAGATCTCCCACCCTTAACGATGGTTAATTATGAGTCTGATGAATTAGAAGAAGAGGATCAAAACCGATATTCAAGCACATCTCTCTTCAATTCTCCACCACCTTCACCACCACTGAATCCAACGCCAATACTTAAATCAATAGAACCAGTTCCAACAATCATCTTAGCCCCCCAAACCTTTGCTCCAACTCCACTTAGAAATATGATGTCAATTGATTCAAACATTACCGAAAGCACCATTAAGGAGGAATCATCTTCGAATTTGAACTCTATTCAGGATGTTTCACAAGATACGATTAAGTGTAATATGTCTTCGAGTAAAAGGGCTTCGGTTTTGAGTGGGATCAGTTTAGGAAATAGTAGTGTAGTTGGCAATGAAGAATCTCTTATGAGTCAACTACCTCCATCTGGAATTGATTCAGATTCAGATTTAGATAATACTTTGGATGAAGATAACACTTTGGATAATTCAACATGAAGTTCATCCAACAAAACATTTCTTCTTTTCCTTCTTCATGGGGTTTTTTTCCTTTTCTTTTTTTCTCATTCTTACTATTTACTTTTCGTTTTTGAATTTGTTTGTTTTTTGGATTTTTCAATCTTTGCAGTTTTAATTGAATCTTTCTCTTCCTTTTTTGACTATACTTTTTTTCTTTTCTTTTCTTTTTTGATTCAATTCAATTTAATTTATAATCTTAAAAATATCTTCCCTTTTTTCTTACCTCTTTTCTTTTCTTTTTCTTTTTCTTGTATTCTGTCATGTTTTTTTAAATGTATTAAGAATTTGATTTTGATTTATATTCGTTTTCTTTTTTCTATAAGTTTGATTTAGAAAAAAAGTATGTAGATCTTTCAATGATTTCTTTTAATTCATATACATAATCTTAATTTACCATACCACTGAAAACACATTCATGGCAGATACAGTTTCATATTTTGGGAGGAAGTGTTCCAGATGTAGAAGTGGCAAACACATTGCTGCACTCCATGGGCATGAAAAAGTAGTTATATACTGCTTGAAGGGTATCATGCATACCTCCCTGTGTCACTACTGGCTTTGAGTCAACAAGGACCCTGGTAAGCTCCTATAATGTATGCTTGTACCCTTGTGTGTGGAGTAGAAAACAGTGCATACATGGGTCACCTGCCATGTAAGTGACATTTTCCAGCACCTCAATGGTTTTTCTGACATGTGAGTCCCAACCAAATGTACTTGCCCCATTTGAGCTGTCTTTTCCAACCACAAATCTACTCAAATTTAATTTGTTCTTCTTTGTCAACCACCATGCTATTTCAATTTAGTTGTCCCATCTTTGCCAACCACCACAATAGTCTCAATTCAAGGTCATTGGTAATGTTCCTAGAGCTTACATATACAAAATGCTACAAAGCCACTAGGATTGCACCTGCTGATAGCTATCACACATAGTATGATCATGTGGGTGTGGTTTCTTGGCATGTACATACACTGATCCCAAACAATTCTCTCTGGACATCCAGATTGGGACCATACCCCTAACAGGATTTTGGTTGGGGCATCAAGACATCAACCAGCTGATGTTTGTATGAGAATCAGTGGTAGTGAAGCCTGTATGGTTGCAATGCCATTCAGCCATATTACATGTACCCAAATGTACATATAGTGTCAGAGGTTGAAGATGTTCATGGAAGTGCCAAGAAGTGGATGTATTTTGGTTTGACTTCATCCTTTCAATGGGTGATTAAGCTTATACTGTCATCATATCAGATACCTTGCTCTGTTATGATAGGTGATCACATTGGGTGAAGGTCACACTGACTGGCACATGTAACTTGCAAGGGGCATCACACTGTGGACAGTGTGTAATTTATTGGAAGAGTCAGAATCCATGTGAGGTGTACAGGACCAGAAACCCATGTACATAGGTGTCAAAAATTGACATCACAGGTTTCTGATGCCTACAGGCCTAATCAACCATGTAGGTTTCAAACAATAAAACTTCTGTTGTATGGATGAGCAACAGGAAAATTATTCATCACAGGGGTGGTCTGTGTGAAATGATGGCCTTTCAAACCCCTTTCTTTGCCTTGTCAAGTCGGTTGGCCACCTTGCTGAGTGTCTTGGTGTGATGGGCAACCTTGTATCTCAAGATACAAATCTGGTCTTGAACGTATTAAGCCCGTCCTGGTCTGGTCTTTGTGAGATTTCTTTGAAAGGGAAAAGAAGATGATAATAATTTTGATATAGCAAAGGAAACTCTAAAACAGAGAACAGAAAAAAGTATATAAAGAAATCAACAACATACTCCATGCACAACATTAACAAAGCAAACTACCACTAATCAAATATAACAATATGTGTCTTTTGTAAATTAACTAAAATAACAGATGATTACAAAACTCTTGATTAAAGACTAAAATAACAGATAATTCCAAAACTCTTGATTAAAGAAACAGTTCCTTAGACAAATTCTAAATTAAGGGTAGCATTATAGCATTTATGTGAAATAAAATACAATGCAAAAAGATATTTGACGCGTCAACCTGGACAGACAGGTTGCAGTGGAGTTTAGTAAGAAACTCAAAATGAAATGATAAAGGCGGAATGAAGTTCAACGCCTCACCTGGACAGACAGGTTGCAGTGGAGTTTAGTAAGAAACTCGAAATGAAATGATAAAGGCGGAATGAAGTTCAATGCCTCACCTGCAACAGAGCAGGTTGGAGAGTGGTAGGGAAAAAAGAGATCTTAAGCTTCCAGTTCCACACAATCAGATATCATTTCTTAGACAAATTAAGACAGATAAATATAAAGACTACATAAGTACAGAGGAAAAATTAAAATAATCACCTGGACAGACAGGTTGCAGTGGAGTTTAGTAAGAAACTCAAAATGAAATGATAAAGGCGGAATGAAGTTCAACGCCTCACCTGGACAGACAGGTTGCAGTGGAGTTTAGTAAGAAACTCGAAATGAAATGATAAAGGCGGAATGAAGTTCAATGCCTCACCTGCAACAGAGCAGGTTGGAGAGTGGTAGGGAAAAAAGAGATCTTAAGCTTCCAGTTCCACACAATCAGATATCATTTCTTAGACAAATTAAGACAGATAAATATAAAGACTACATAAGTACAGAGGAAAAATTAAAATAATCACCTGGACAGACAGGTTGCAGTGGAGTTTAGTAAGAAACTCAAAATGAAATGATAAAGGCGGAATGAAGTTCAACGCCTCACCTGGACAGACAGGTTGCAGTGGAGTTTAGTAAGAAACTCGAAATGAAATGATAAAGGCGGAATGAAGTTCAATGCCTCACCTGCAACAGAGCAGGTTGGAGAGTGGTAGGGAAAAAAGAGATCTTAAGCTTCCAGTTCCACACAATCAGATATCATTTCTTAGACAAATTAAGACAGATAAATATAAAGACTACATAAGTACAGAGGAAAAATTAAAATAATCACCTGGACAGACAGGTTGCAGTGGAGTTTAGTAAGAAACTTGAAATGAAATGATAAAGGCGGAATGAAGTTCAACACCTCACCTGCGACAGAGCAGGTTGGAGAGTGGTAGGGAAGAAAGAGACTATCCCAAAAACATCAGTACTGCCCAGTGAAATAAGTGAAATGAAGAGAAAAGATTAAAGTACCCACTCTTAAGCTTCCAGTTCCACACAATGAGGAAGGGAACTGGAGCTTGAGAGAGAGAGTGGGTATATAAGAGAAATTGTACAACTTATTTACGCGACGCACTAGCCAATAGATTGTTAGCACGCTCACAAGTGATTTGGTAAGACACCCAACTGACCAACACAAAGAAATATAACTTAGAAAGGAAAATGATCAAACAATATAACATACTCCATTCCCAACTGATCAGTCACTACCACAAGTGATGGACTTGACAACTACACCATTTTACCACAAAATTATGACACTTGGATCATGTTTTGTTGCCACCAATCCCTCAGACCCTTTTGGTTGGGCTCTTTTGGCTGGCCTGTAAGTCAGGCTGAGCTTCAATGCCCAGATGCCAGGGATTAAGGCGCCTGGCCACCAGAGTTTTTCTAAAAAGCCAGAATGGCACCAAACCTGTGTTTCCCAGCGCTGCTTTTTTATTCAGAGACCCAGAGAAGGCCCTGGAACAACAGACCAGAAGGGATTGTTTCAAATTTCCCAGCAAGACACACAATTGTTTTAAGTCTGCTAGACAACCCCTAGGACCGGCCATCATCCAAGGAATCAGTACAATAGGAATCCCAAATTCCTGTTCAGAACAAGAACAAGACTATTATCAGCCAATCCTCTTGGAGGATGAATTAAATCTTGAGAAATGAGTGTGATGATATTTTGTTGTTGGTGAGGAGGGTCAATAATGAATAAGAAAGAAGCCTTCCTCAGATCAGGAATTTGATAAGCTAGCAGCAGCAATACAATACGTGGACATAACAATCTGCAGTAAAATTTTGTGAGTAAGTCTTGGACAAATTACATTGTATAGCTTGATTGATATTAAGCCCACACATTGTAACCCTGAAAAGTGTTCCATATGTATAAGAAAGAAACATAACATAGGAACCTGGTTCCAACATCTTGTGTGAGCTTGCCAACCCCCCCAACCCAGTGGGGGACCCCACAGGATTCTCCAAATACCCAGGGTCCAGGTATTGGCCTGACCTGTAAGTACATTACTCTGGGGCCCAAGAGCATTATGAGTGGGGTGTTAATCCTTACGCCCTTGCCAGCTCCATGCCTTAGTATGGGGTTCTTTTCATTCATGGACACCTTGGATATGACCTTCAATGTACATACTTACTTCATAGCAAACTTGTGTGAAACTTGCAGTACATTTTTTTACAGAACTTGCAATTGGGGTACAGAAGACTCCCTGTACATCTACAATGGAAATGCTTGAAGTTGAATTGTAGATTTTACCTTTTTGAAGAACCCAACTTTTTTAGTTTTCAAGAACTCAACTGGGCTGGACAAAGTGAGATTTCTTGGTCCCTACTGCCAATCAATGACCAATAATACCTTTTCAGACACATGAATAAGATCCATGGACAGATGTTCCTGGATTCCAACATGCAGCATGAGTATAAGGGATGCTGAGGGCCAAGGGAACCAGGTTGTCAAAGCTAAGAAGTTTTGGGCAACATCTTGATTTTTTTGCCTGCCAAAAAACACAAGAATGTCATGTTTAAAAAAGTCAGAATCTATGTTTCAAATTGATCAAGTCCTGCTATTGTCTACTGTGCTTTGTGGTATTTACTTCAGCAATAGCAGTTTTCCACATTTTTACAATTCACTCCAATTGGAAAAATATCTGGTAAAAAAGCTGAGTTGTAGATTACAGGCAGGAAATCTCATGCAAGATTGTAGTATCCATGGAGTATAGAATGAACTCAAGCATCACAGTTTGAGCTCAGCCTAAGTCCCAAGCCTCAAATGTTGGTAGTGGGCAACCCAAACCCAATTACCCCACGGTCTACCCTTTTCTATATGAGGTCCCAATCATTTCACATAGATAACACCTTGGTGCAGAATATTGAAAGACATAATCTCCATGGCACTGATCTGAATTGACCAGGGCATCAATCAACATGTGCATTACAATTTCCGTCATAAATCTTTAAAATTGAGTTACAATAGCAGGGCTCAACTTACCCAAGTAGTGCCTAAAATTCTACGTACTTTGGCCTCCCAGCTCTTCAAAAGTCTTTTTCTGGAACAGAAAATTCAGCATGAATGTGCTCCTCCGGTGGGGCTTTCAGACAGTCTTTGTAAAATTTGGAAACTCAATAGAGAATTTTGTTGTAAGGGCAGTTGTATCTTAGGCATTTTTTCGACTTGAACCACTCTGATATCCATAACAAGCTCTGTAAATTTGTAATTTTAGGTCATTGGTGACACTTATGCTGTTATCTTTTGTGATAAATCTTGACCAAATAGCTGTTGACTTATCTCATAATCCAAACTAGCTTGTTTCAGAATTATCAACATAGGTCAAAGATGTCAAACATATAATTGACTGACAAGACTTAATATATGTAGCTACAAATTAGATGTCCAGAAACCAAAATGGAATAGGCAGATGGATACTGACTAAGATGGACAAGATTAGATCAGAAAGAAGATAATCACAGATATAAGAGGACAGCATTCATAGAGAAAAATGTATTTGTAAGGAATGAGGTTGATGTTACATATAACATATATAATGCAAAAACTAAAAATCTTCTTGTTGAGCTTCTCTTCTCAAACAATATGTGATTTGGGAGGCTAGTCTATAGGAGCTTTACAAAGTAAAGAATCATTTATAAAAATGTTAATTCAATTCTAAAATTTATTGAAAGCCATAAAAATCATTCGAGAGTTTTAGCTTACCCAATCCATGAATTTATCCCATTTGGTTACAGGAACAAAAGCTTTCAATCGTTCCTCCGCATCCATTTCGTCGAGCTCTCTGGTACCAGTGACAAAGTCAATTTCCCTGGATTTAATCCTCTTTGTGCGTTTTGAAATTTTCCTGGCAAGCAAGAGTGAATGTGATGAGCTACATACGCGATATCATCCGGAAAAATACGTGATAAAACAAGTATCTATATGTATACTCACCAGTAGAGGTAGAAGGCCACGAAGATAGGAAGAGTAAGGTAATCGGCCAGGAACTCTGATACCGACCTGTGCGGATCAAATTTACAGATTGATTGCGAAGACAGGGTAATATCAGAAGTTTGGTCACTTGCAGTATTAAAAATTGTAAATGTCCGTAGGCCAAAGTGTTTCTTGACTTACCAGTTTCCATGTAAGAAGATATCAAATCCACACATGAGAATGATTAACGAGATCATAGTCAAGCCAAAATAAGACATATACGGTTGGAAAGGTGCCTTGTAGTGTAGGTCATTTCTATTGAAGCCTTGATTTTTGAGTCCATTATAGAAGAAAAGATACGACTGGAGGTTCAAGTAAAAGCGCAAGAGTCGTAAACAAGGCTGTCTGAGGACGGTTCTCGAAATCGATGACGTACCACCAGTACACTCCACCACGTGAGAAGACCGGTCATGGCAGAAAGGTTCTGGAACCAATTAAAGACTACGCTGGACTTCTGATCGAGACTCATGAACGAGAGAAGTGAAACTGAGCAAGTGGCAACAAGCGCCCAAATTGGCAATCCAGCCTTTGTGCATCGCCCAAAGATCCGGGGTGCCATTCCATCCTTTGCTAAGCCAAACAAAACTCGACTGCCTCCATCTGAGTGAGAAACGATGAGAACCAGGGTCAATCGAAGATCCGCTTGCAAGGAGTGAAATGAAGGTTATGCCTGTAATGAGAATAAAAGCGAGTATACGTACATAGCTTTGAGCTTCCTGTGGAGAATGCGGACACAAGAATCACGACGTTGATAAGATCGGGCAGTACTCGGATTCCAGCTCCTTTGATTGCGATGACAAAAGGTGAAGAGGTCGCATCGCCGGTACCACCCAATAGATCCGGGCTGTTGGATGGGACAAGCAGACCAACAATAGTTGTACTACCAATATAGAACACGAGAATACTGTGGTGGTAGCAAGACAAGAGGGCAACGAAGGTCATCGGCATTGGTCAAAATATTCGACTATGTAACCAGAACTCGTGGGTGTCTTGGGTCAAAACATACCGGTAAAATACACGCGTCACGGCTTTAGGTACAGTTTTCCTCGGGTTCGCTGCTTCTCCAGCAGTGATTGCAACCATTTCAGTTCCCAAGAAGGAGTAACTTGCTTGGATGAATACAGTCCTTCGAAGGGTTTCATAGAGTCAATTGAGAGAACCGCGATCCGCAATAGTTTGCATGAGATGATTACATACCAGAATGCTAAAAAGCGACCACCTGGTCCTGGTATACCATTGAGCTGTTTGAATGGTCCTGGGTTGATGAAATTTCTTTGGAAGTAAATCCGAATGTCAGACTGGTGAAATTACATCTTCTGTTGAGCCACATGATTTTGCTAACCTGAGTCCTATTCTCTCATGGCCTGCACCTCCTGTATAAGGATGAAATATATGCGAGTCAGCGAGAGAAGCTTGTCAAATCATGCATGGCAGATGAGCCTACCCAGGTCAATCACAATTCCGACAATTATCAGGACCACGACAGCTGTCACCTTCAAAGCGGCTATGAAACGTATCGACTTCGTATGAGTGGTTGAGATGACTTCGCAAGAAGAATCTAGGTTACTGACCACAGGCGAATTCCGACTGAAAAATGGCAAGCAAGTAGTCAGGCACATATACATCTTATCAACCCAAAGTAGTCCATTTAGACTGACCTCCCCATACCACTTGACTCCGAAAAAGTTGAGACCACAGCACGTGACAGTAAACTGTCGAGACGTCGAATTTGGAAGCATCATTAGCCAAAGTATGACTCATGCAGGTACACAAATGGATTATGAGCCATGAGATTCACAAATATCAACCAGACGACAGTATGGACTGGAATATGCCAATAGTTCATCACTATCGCAGCCGCAATGATTTCGCTAGGCACAGCAATCGTCATCGAGTACCTGCATAAACCCTAGCGTATTAGAAGGTGCGACAATCTCATATTGACACAAGATAGACTCACCAGTAGTTCCATCCGACTGAGAAAAATTTAACAGGCGAGAAATCCAATATTAGCTTCAGAATAGTTTTTTCTATATGACGTGAAATTTCTTTTCGACTTACCAGCAAAACCCAAAGCAGGGTCAACAAACCGGCAAGGATAATGTGTGAATGATCCTTAGGTTGTCACAAAAATATAAGTTTCGGTTAGTCAATCAGCCCATCCATGATTTTTGATGATTGAGCTTACCTGAAATCGGAAACATCGTCACCATTTCACCCTGTAGCACATCAATTCAACGGGGCATGAGGATCATGGGGTCTTGAGAATTGTATCGAGGTTTATTTGGGTGAAAGTGGTCAAAGCATACCAATGCAACAGTCATAGCATAAACAACAAATCCCCTGAGGAATTCAAAAAATTCAAGTTAGCGATCAACCACAGACACGAGGAACATGGAAGCGTTATGCTTACATGACAATGTACCCAAGTACCAGACCTACGGGTCCACCCTTATGAAGCGCCTCTCCCATACCCAAAAAGAGCCCCGTACCGATGGTCCCACCGATAGCGATCATGGAGATGTGTCTCTGCTCCAGCGAACGACGAACAGAACCGTCCCCAGACACCACATTTTCGGCAGGCGGTAAGTTGGGGCAAGAGGCGGACTCTTTTGTTTCGTAGTTTCCATCATTCTTCTCCTTGATTTCTGCATCGGACTTGCCTCGGTAGATGGTCATGGTGATTGAGAACGGAGGGGATGACTCTTTCACGGATCAGAGAGTGATCGGCAGGTATGCACGACTGGCACAATTAGACTGGGAGGCAAGAAAGTGAGAAAAGTTGATTCGAAAGGAACGAAAAGTGGGGTTGCGTGCTCAAGTTGCAGAGAGACTAGCTTCAATAAATATTCTCATCATACAACTTCAAGTTGAAGTGCATTTGTGAGGAGCTGTTTTGCGAGCTAGCTGTACAGCGATAACAGTCAAGGCTTTTTTCGGATGAATACCTTCAAGAAGATATTAGTTCATGTGGACTTCGTTCATACGTGTCGCTGAAAAGTTGGAACGCTGCATTATACAATCGGAGTAAACAATTTACGTGACCACATCCGATGATAGCGAACCTTCCCGTGTTCGTTACAGTCGAAATGCAGTGATCGATAGATAGATAGATAAGCGATTTTGAAACAGGTTTGCGACGATAAGCTTGAGAGATAGATGCGCATTGGGTGCTCGATTGAGCTACACTACAGCTTCCGTACGTCTGGAAACGGGCCGGGCACCAGCTGGTACAAGTCAGTCGTAGTCGGATTCAGGCAAGCCTCCAAGTTTCCAACAATTGTCCGCATACAGATACACCTTAGATAGACACTTCACGATGGCTGTTTAACGATTGCTGCAGGTCACGGCACAGCCGACGAGACTGCTACACTTTACACCTATAACAGCATTTTTGGTAAAACCAAGGAGTGTGTTGGATGTGTTCGAATGGAGAGGTCGAAGTAGTTGAGCAGCCGAGCAGCCGAGCTAGTAGGTGATCAAGTTTTCTTTATTGGTCTCTGAAACGCGATCAACTCCATCGTCAAACAAGTTTTGACACGATATTAAGCACCGATTGCTCATCAGACAATCCAAGTCCACAACGCACGAAGTTGTATCCTTCATTTGACGGCGTGGAATCGCCAGCTGTAGCATCATACCCTCCTTATCTCTTGGGTTGAACAGGCGACGTCAAGATCGAGTTCGAGGGATGGTTTCCATCGTATAACCTTTATCAAGTGTATTGCACTGTTCATGATGTACTGCGTAAAGGGAATTAAAATGAGGGCTGGCTAGGTGGCCTACTAGTGGACTCTGAGAAAACCGATACGTGCCAAAACCGATACTCTCGAAAAACTGATAATTCTTTGTTCAAATAAATGAATACCGATCTCTTCCCTGCCATTTGATCCGTATCGGTTTTGCCAGAGGTTTGATACTTTAGAAGCTCGGTCAATACCAATATGTAGTATTGGTCCTAATTTTTTGAGTCTCGGTTTTCTCAGAGTCAACGCACAACCTCTCCGAAAGACCCCAAATTGAGGATCGCAGCTGAAGATCGACGAGATATGTACTTGTGATGCGTCAGAGCTGTGGTTGGCAATCAAGGTTATCAGTGACCTCATAGTATGTATTATGGGGAATTGAATTCAAGATATGTATGTACACCAAAGTGTCTGAACTTCTGAAGCTCCTATTGATGTTGGAATGAGCAAAAGATGCTGTACATAGTTGGAGATGGTTGTATGGAATGCGAAATTAGGTGTTGGAGAATTCCTCTGCACAGCTTTCACTTCCTCGGCAAAAAAAGTCGCACCAGTCCGCTTCAAGTGGCCCCATCTGGCACAACACCTTGCAAGTTTCACAGACTAAGGAACCTCCATGCATTGCTGACTTTGAACGAAGCCCACACAAGTGCAAACAGCTAGGTCATAGTGGAGCGCTTTTTGACTGTTCTCTACAAAATCTTTGACAAGTTCTCTATGACAAAGGATGACCAGAGTATCATCTACATAGCTCCCAATGACAATTGCCAATGTTGACAGTGAATCTCAAAGGCACAAGGTTCACCCATGAATCATCAGATTTCCATGTGCTTCTATATTCTAGTGTAAGTGATCTATAATGCGCCCCGGCTTCTTTTCACGATTTGGTACCTAGTCATGTTTATTGGAAATGCGCAGTAGAAAACTTGTGAGTAACGATATAAGAGAATGCCTACATAACAGCACACAGATGCACAACTGAAGTTAACATATATCATCTATGTTAAAACGAAATTCTAGCGGACTTCTCATCTCAAAGCTCGTCTCTCATCACAATCCAATCATCATTTAGCTTGCCATCCTGAGCAGAGGTCTTTGGATCGATCCCATCGTGACAGGCCGCTGGCGATGCGATCTTGAACCAATACTCGCATTTCTCAGGTTCCATAACCGAGTAGAAGAGGTTCTTCGTTCCACATTTGAGCTCGACCTGTTGAACCAACGTTTTTAGACAACCATTTGGAATATTGTTGTCTGCATCTGTCAAAAACTTACTTTAACACTTCGTTCAGGTCCATTCTATGCAGAAGGATAAGATATGATTATGTCAGACTCTCCAGGGATAAATTTGTTTCATATAGTGAATCAGTCGATGTCTTACCCAGCACTTCGCCCCATTAAGGTACATCTGCTTGCCGTAATACTCATCAGAACCTTGAGCCGCATCCGTGTTCCAGCTCACAAAGTTCCTGTGGATCCAAGATGTAAGCATAATGATTGGACGATCTTAACGATAAGTTGCGAACGAACCCAAGGAGTGTTTTGCCACCTCCCGTATTCTTTTGATACGCGCTTCCGAAGAAGCAGAGTTCATAAACATAACTGCAAGAAGTACAGCAAAGTCAAAGGCAATGATTAGTCACATCAATCGCCAAAGATATCCCACGGCCTATGGACCACGCACTCTCCGTAAGGGTATTCGAGACAGGTCTGATCGAGTTTTTTGAATTGCCAATCAGCGCCCCAGTCTTTCATCAGACTTTGATTAGATTCGTCAATCTGTTTTTGAGCGTTTGCGACCGCAGACTCAGCGGCCTGATGTAGCGACCTCGCTTTGGCTACGTCGGGTCTGATGACTTCGCCGTTACTACCCTGTGAAGATGCTCCATGCGGAAGTATTCCGACTTTGCTCATGGCGTCGACCAAAAACTTGCGCAGTTTATCGTAACTAGGCTTGAGTGAATCAGGCAAGTAATCTTCCATGTGGACTACTAGAAAACCGGGTGATCAATGCCTTCGCCGTTGAGCAATTGGCAAAGGGCAGAACACCTTCCCAAGTGGCTGTGTCATCTATAAAAGGAATTCAGTCACTTACAGATAGATGTGGAGTCTAGATGGCTATGGTCAAATCCCAACTCATTTCGAGCGCTAGTGATGAGGGCCACCACGTCTTGATTCGCCATATCGTCCAGTTGAGTCTGCTCCAATCCATGTGCCTGCTCTCCGCTTGAAGCAGGTGTGACCTTCCACTCTTCGTAACCTTTCACAGCACCTTTCACTGCCATGTCTACTCAACGTACAAGGGCAATACCAGGTGGGTTAGAAGACGTCACCCGCAATTGCCGAGTATGAGGAAAAGGGACCATGTACCTTGGTAATTTGGATTGTAACCTCCCTAGAGCCGAGCAAGAAGAAAGAACTTGTTACCGTGATGAATATCGGAAGGGTATTCTGCAAGACTTACCTTCAAATCGGATAAAATGTGATCGAGCTGATCGAGGTCCTTTTTCAGTTTTTCATTGTGCTCTTTCAACCCTTTGATTGCATTTTGATACTCGATCATTTTGCGATATAGCTCTGATGCTTTCAGCTTGTTGACCTCAGTTTCTGAAACTCGCTCTACTCTTTCCTTCTCCGCTTTCGCATCTTGTTCCTTTGCTTTCAAACTGATCAATTCGACATCAAGTGATTTTACAAGCTCTTGAAGTCGAATTTTCTCTCTTTGGCCAAAGAGGATGTAATTCTTGCGTTCGCCGTTACCTGCTTTGAACTTCCTGACCAGACTGTCAAGCTTCTTCGTGTACTCAGAACTTACGGCAGCACATCGATTAGGGCACTGGACGTCAGAATTCCCGGCTTCATCCGATCCATCACAACATTCAGGTTCGCAAATTCCATCATTTACTCTGGAGATTCGGACGCAAGCTGGGATATGTCCTTGGTTTCGGCATTGAAAGTATCCTTTCGGGCATTCGGAAGATTGAAGTGATACCATCGGATCAACACTCGGGACGCTCTTTGATGTCTCGCAAGCTTCAGTTCCTTGAGATTTGACCACGATTGACCAGTCCGCGTTCACAGGGACAGCAGCGTTGAAGATTGTCAATACGCTTGTACGTTTACCTAACCCAGTCCCCTTAGCCGACTTGATGGATGAAGTCAAACCGGCAGCGTATTCGAAGAGAAGTCCTTCGGCGGCACCTGACGCTTTGACACACGTAGGCTTTTCTGGTAAACCCAAAATGATGACTTTCTGAATATGTATATCGCTGGTCTTCTTGGACCAGGCGTTGTTGGGACTGAAAGCTGCCAAGGCGCTTGCCAAGCCGGGGTGAGCATCACGAGCGGCAGGACCAACCGCGTCACCGGAAAACAATTTGAAAGTCTTCGAATCGACTTTTTGCACTTCAAACGAGCGATAGACAAATTGACCTCGCTCATGATCGAGGCTCTCACCATCGTCCAGGTAAAGTGTACCACGAGCACCTCCATCTTTATCGAGTGCAACTATCAACGTGATGGGATCCTTTCTCATCATTGGCGCTGCTCTTCGGATCAGATCGCGTCTGGTCACAATATGGCCACCGCGCAAAAAGAGCGGCAAGGTATTGAGCGGAGCTGGAAACTGGATCCGTTTGTTGGAAGAGGCACTCGACAGAAAGAGGTCGTAAGTGAAATAATTATAGTATGGCTGCAAGGCGGAATAGTATGAGTGTAATGAATCTCGAGACTTTGTCAATGCGGTAGCACTTCACCTGAGCATCCGCAAGATAAACTTGCGTTTCGGTCTGGCCTTCTGTCGTGATAGGCTTGACAAGTAAACCAGAAGAGCCAAGGTAGAACTGATCATCAATCGCAAATCCACCTTCGTCATTCGGGAACATCACGTATTGTGGGCTAATTGTGATCAGAAGTCAGCGAAGGAATCTATGTGCCAATGGGGATCTCTGTTGAAGGTACTGACACAGTCATCGGAACACCCGTGAAAGTGTTTTCAAAGAAAGACGTGTACCACACCGGTAAAAGTGTATATCTAAGTTTAATCATGTCAACCATATGACCACGGAATGGCTCATCGAACAGATATGGCTCCCTTCGTTTGGTGTCAATGTGAGCGTGCGCCCTGAAGAACGGGAAGAAAGCTCCTGCTTGATACCACCTGACCAACATCTCGTTCGATGGATTGCCGAAAAAGCCTCCAACGTCAGCTTAATCACGAGATAAAGAGCAATCATATGAATCACGGACCACCCTCACAACATGTAGAATCAGATCAGTATACAGACACACCTCCATTAAAAGCCATCCCGGCGATTGCGTTGCTCAGCAGCATGGGAACGGAGACTTTGAGGTGATCCCAGGTACCCATGTTGTCACCTTGCCAAATTGCTCCATAGCGCTGGCTACCGGCAAAATACGACCGCGACAAGACAAATCCACGCATTGGAGGCGACGTTCGTTCTTGCAATCCTCGGTTAGATTGATTGTGCTGTGCAGAAGTGAGAGATGTATAAGATTTGCTGCCAACACAACTTACAATAAGGGCCAACACATACAGTCAACATCCCATTCAAGTTATGCACGTCTCGATGTTCCCAACCCCCAAAGTGGATGTTGTCGCGAGGTAGGGTGATTTCAGGGGCGTTGAAGACAGAAGGCTTTTTGTTCATTGTTCAAGCAAATATAAGTTGGAGATTTTCGACCAGTGCATGACAATGAAATCCATGAAGGACAAACCTCATTCATATCTGATGGTAGAGATAAGGCATTAGTTTCTCTGAATCGCCAGAATTGAGAGACACAACAAACCTAGCCAGTTATGGACATTCACGGTACTCTCACGGTACTTATTGAACTTAAACAAGCCAGCCCACCAGTCCCATGTTTTTGGGTTGAAGTAATCGGTCCAACTTGAAGATCCGGTCCAACACCACCCTTCGTATTCGGAGCCATCTGGGAGCTTTACAAGAACGTCGAGCTCAACAGCTTCCTTGTAGACATAGTAGTTGGATGAACGTTTGAGATGGGGATCGACGATTGTAACCAGCTAGTTAACATGCAAACAAAATCATCAGCTAGATGTAACACTCGAGTTCAAAAGCTACTCTGACCTTACGACCAGTAGCTTCTAGCGTCGCAATCATCTTCAAGGGGTCTGGGAACGCTTTTTTGTCCCAAACAAAGTACTTATGTTCCTCTGCGTATTCGATATCGAGCCATATGACATCTACGGGGATATCATGCCGATCAAAGTTGCTGATCACATCTAACAAATCTTCTTGACTAACGTAGTTCCATCGACATTGGTGGTGGGCAATCGAAAAGTAAGGTGGCATGAGGGTGGTACCAACCAGTGCACCAAAAGAAGAAAAGATATCTTTTGAGCTGGGACCCAAGAAGAGAAATAAGTCTAGAATCCCAGTTTCGCTCATCCAATGCGTGGTGGTGGTGATAGAATTAGGACCTTGATCCTCACGAGCTGTTTTCTGAGCTTTGCTTTGCTTCCACGTTTTCATAATTTCAGTCTTCGTGGCGTGTTTTTCGACGTCAATCCAGGTTTCAGCTGCATTGAGCCAAAAGACTCCGACCGTGGATCCCGCTCGGTGAGCTTTCATGAATGGGATCGCGCCATAGAGAGCCATTTCAGAATCCGCTTCGTATTCGAAAACGTCCAAGTTCCACAGACGATATGGATCGGTGTAGGCCTCTTTGTTTGCGGAGTCGGTCCCCCGTGTCGTCTTCAGAGACAGTGGGGAAGCATGTTCTGGAATACCATAGACATGTTGATACCCAGGAAACGTTATATCGAGACTGAGGGATTCGGGGCCTGTCGTGATTCAAACCATTAGCTTGGTTAACTTGCAGACCTGGCGCTTGCTACTAACCTTTAGGTTTGCTGTCCGTTCGCCCTCCAAAGGTTTCGTCCCACATTCCCTCTTCATCCACATCTTTGAAGCCAGGATGAATCAGGTCTTTAGGGGGAGCAACTTTACCATCGCTGGATTCATGAATATTCAAGCCGTCCTGGAGTGAGGCAGGATCTTGTCCCGATGACTTCTGACGAAAGTGCTCCATGTTGAACAACCCTCGTTCATTGAGAACAATATGAGGCACATCGTCTTTGTGGAGCGTGATGAGAAGCGGGTGGTAGCTCAGCGAGAAACGGTAGAGATGGCCATGTTCCGAACTTCGACCCCAATCCACCACCGTTTCTTCGTTTCCGATCTTGATTTGCAATTCGTCTTGACTCGACAACGAAGGTTGGCGAAGTAGAGTCCAACGATCAGCTTCGTTGTATCGTTGACGTAACCCTCCAACTTCATCGATTTTGATTCTCATCGTGCCTTCGCTGTCGCTCACAAAGCTGGCATTGAGCGCGAAACTAATCTGAGGATAAAGCTCATTGGTCAAGCGAGCACGTAGGGTTCGCTCTTCAGCTATCCATACTGGTGGCTCTGAAACCTTATAGGGTGATCGCCACGTGGGAGAGAATTCGGCAGATTGAGCTCGAGTGGCTCGGGCACGGTTCCGTCTACAGAAGCTTGCTTGATCACATGTTTTGAAGTCGCCGCGCCTGACTGAGAGCGCTGGGAGGATGATCGAGCACAGGTAGATGACTATGAGGGGCGCTGAATGCTTTGAAAGAGTAATCATGCTGATAGACTAGACTTATCCACTCGTGGCAGGCTATCTTCATGAATATATCAAGCTGCCCAAGCTATCGGAAGTCAATGAGATGGATTCAGTGATGGTAATAAACAACTACCATCATTCTAGCCAATCACTCACCTGGGTAGATCGCCAGAAGAAGAAAAGTTCACCAGTAGTGAATAGGTAGTGAGACAAAGTTAATTCTGAACCTCGCGTTGTCCTTGTTCACTCTCTCACTTCAATCGGTCAAGCTCAAATTGCACCTACAACCTCAAAACCTAGAGACCTGTTAAGGTAGCCCGCTACATATGTTATCATCACCGCTCCAGCAACTTACCTCCCTATAACTTAACTCCCAGCGCTTCGTCTGGATTACAGTAGACTCTGATATGACCGATACTCAAAAAGATTGCCTTAGAGCATCCGCACTCGTGCGGTAAATCGAGTGCGGTAAGTGTAAATTTACCGCAACCGCAGGGCTTTTTCCACACCGGTGGAAAAGTAGACCTGCGGTACCAAATGTTTTGATCAATTTGAGGTAAGCCAAAGGTAAATATAATCATACAGCAGAATGCAAAAGTCTTGAAATCGAGACCCAAACTTTTGGGCTACGTGGTCCGTGCGCGAGGCGCTTATGGCCGCTTTGGCTGAGCCACCCAAGGACAGTATTGCCTGTATATTCAGGCTTCTTCCATCACGCATAGAGCCTAAAAATCACTACAACATAGAAAGTGACAACAATCCCCACCGATGCATTCACCCAACAACGCCGACCAGACCAAAAGAAGACCCAATGAAGAAAATTTTCGCCGATTCCTACCGATCTGTCCCTTACTGACTCTTCCAACCACAAGCTGAGCAATGCCGGATCTGAATGACCTTTCGAAGCGCCGATTCGGTTTCTTTCTGGACTCCTTCACACCATCTTTTCGCCTTGATCATCAGTTTCCCCCGAATCATTCCAACACCTCAATTTGTCTTATTGACCTGAATCGCGCCGATATCATGAACAGCATCATCATGTCGCCTAATTCAATGAACCCCCAGCAAATCACCCTTGGGGTGAAACGTGGACTCGAGCCGGCTGGTCGCGGCAATCGATTGTAAGTCCCTTGATGATCAGCTCAATCGCAAGCTTTGCTGACAGACCCGAGCCTTTCCGACTCTGCGACTTCCTCAACAGGTTCAGCCAAGTGACATCCTTCCCTTCCTCCGTTACCCAGTCCGATTCCTTTGGAGAAGGTCCCCTCTACACCTGGCCAGACGTATTTCCGGACCGTCTATACGCCTCGCAACCAATTATCAAGACCAAGCCCAAGGAGATCGACCTGTGCTCGTCCAGCACCGTGGCATCAAGCACCCCGAACCCATATGATTTTGCGGAAGACAGCCCTTGCCAAACTCCAGGTAAGGTTTTTCATATTCTTAGGCGTCTTATTTTTTTCTTTGGCTGACGGTTCGTTTGGTACAATCTAGGTGGTCAAGTCAAGGGTCCCAACGGTCCCAAAGTCAAGGGTCCCAACGGTCCCATGCGCCTTCTCGGAGTCTCGTACACTTTATATTTATTGAAGGGTACAGATGTCTCGAAGGCTTCTTCTAGATCGAAGAAGCCTGTTTACAGCTCAATTCCCCTTCCTTCCGCCAAGATCTTATTTGACATTTCGATGTTTAAATGGCAGAGTCTTAAGCGTATACTTTGGTCATTAGCAAGCGAGATCGACCCCACTGACGACGAACTTCAGGGCAATGCAGCGATACTCAAAGTGGCCGATGCGAGTAATAAGGTACTCATCATGTGTTATATAGCTAAACACATCACTTACAGCAAAGGGCTCAAGAAGGTGTTAAATTCGGATAACACCCTCGAATTGTTTTATAAGGCTGTCCAGGCGTCGCCAGGAACGGATGCTGGCTTCACAATTGTTATGGAAAACCCCGCCAAAGCGGCTCAAGAAGCCGCTGATGTAAGTTTAGGTTTTGTTCTCTTTATCGAATTGGCTTGTTTTGTCTTCAAAGTAGGTTCTCCAACTGATATTTGATTTCGATTTTTGACTTTGATAGAGTCTCACAAAAAAACAAGGCCGTTTACGAGCCAAAATCATATCGAGAACGTCCCTACAACCACCTCCGCTCTTGCACGCTTGGCCCCGGTCGATTCCAACAAAGAACACCTTACCGCGTTACAGGTTCACCTTGGGTCTTTCAAAAACCACAACAATGAAGGCTGGCGTATCTTTAATAAGGACGACTTATCTTTGAAAATGGAATTGAATTTCCGTAATTTGATTGTTTGGTCCAAGGAATTGGTCAGTGCTGTTTCATGTTTCATAATTTTAGCTTTTGTCTTCCTTTAACTGACCTTTGGATGCTTTTCAGGCCCAAGGGACCCCGGGAGTTATGCTGGACTTGCCACCGAAACTCCCTGAATTCGTTTGGAAGACTATCAAGCGTCCACTGCACGTCGCTACACCGACTCCGGAACCAAAACGCAACAAGGTCGATGCAATCATCGGACCTTTTGCAATCGGCAGCTATGCTGAGATGCAAGGTACGAACGTGACCATCAACTTCGACACGTTACAACGTATCATCCCCAACGCCACCCTCGTTGACTACGTGGCCTTTTGCGATTTTGGCAAAGAAGCGATTGAGGAGATCACGTCAATTTTGATGGCCAACGGTATCACCAGCTTCCACCGATTTCTTTTCGCCGACGTCTTGGATGCGAAGACCATCGAGTCTTGGGGGATATCATGGGGTAGCGCGATGGAGCTTATGACTCATCCTTGCAGGTTTTATTTACAGCAAGTCGAACGCGACGAATTACGTCAATCCAAGGGAAAGGGACGAGCGACGGTGATCAATGAAGATTACTAGTGATCAGGATTGCGCCGGTTTTTTTCTTTTCGTGTTCCCCTTCTTATTGCCTTGTCCTCCACAAAAGACTCCTGTGTCCAATTTGTTCCCAGCTTGATCATGTCCCATTGTTCACTACTTCACAAAACTCCCCAATGTTTAGCTTGACGTTGTCTATCTCATGGTTGTCCTCTTGTTATGCGCATCAATGATCAATGCAAATTAGTGGGAAATCATCAACCTAAGCCCAGCCTTTGAGCTGTTTTGTCATTACATGACTTGTGAGGGATCAAAGTCTTGACTGAAGTCATGACTCGATCCATGTGAGTAATATGAGACTTGATGAATTAGTCTCATCTCAGTCAAGACTGGTCCGATCGATCAAGGTCTGTCTGCACTGCGATCGGAGTGGACTATGACTCATTGGTCACGCCTGATGTGACAGTGAACACTGACCTCCATCAGTGTTCACTGTGGACTTGAGCGATTGATTGCTCAAGTCTCAATCACTTGACCATGAGATCCATTCATCGGACAAGTCTTAAGTCACAGTGAGGACATTTTTCACAGTCCTCACTTTCACTGAAGTCCTCATTGCAAGTAAAGACTGGACCGACGACTAAGCATGATCGGTCAAGTCTTGAGGATTGGCCTCATTTGGTCAAGCCTTGACCAATCAAGCGGTCAAGGCCTCTCTCAGTCCAGACTTGACTGATGAAAATCTGGCCGATCAGTCAAGTCTGGCCTTCTTGAAGTCTAGCAAGTCAAGACTAGACTTCCTCAGTCATACTAGACCTGACTTCGAAAGTTCTAGTCTGATAAGACTAGACTTGACCCTCATTTGGTCAAGTCTTATCAGACTTGACTCAGACGTACCTCTTGAAGTATTCTGATCTTCTCAACATTATCTCACTGCAACAAAACATGACCTTAAAGAAATAAATTTCATCAGATGAACAGCGAGATACAAACATAACTACTAGATAAGTAAGGTGTACTAAAAGGGATCCTCCAAAGACAAAGAGGAGTAGATCGACTCCGCTACTCATCAAATTGGCCGTTGTAATCTTTCCAATAATCAGAAGTGGCGTATCCACTGAAGGCTATCAAGGGTTGTAAGAGCGAACGGGTCATGACTTCCCCTGCTACTAACAGCAGATACTCCCCTCGGTCATCCACCTCAAACCACCTTTGCTCCCGCCGAAGTTGAGCTTTCATACTGTGGAAAGAATTCTCGATTGGGTTGAGATCCGGAGAGTATGCTGGTAAGTAAACGAGTTGAACCCCGGCGGCTCTGCACAGTTGTTCGATCAGGCCACCATGGTGGATTCAGGCGTTGTCCAAGACCAGGACTGAGTTCCTGGCTGGATAGCGGTTCATGACTGGAAGCTTTCAAGCGGAAGTTAGTATTACGATCAAAGTGGAACTTATGAAGACATTGAAAGGTGGTTCAGGAACGTACCAAATCCCTTTCGAGAAAAAGTTCCACGTGAACCCTCTCAACAGGGCCCTCTATCACCACCCCCGCAATGATCCCCTGTTCGCAGACCGCCGGTAGGATCGTCCAGTGGTCTTGCTCGGTGTGAGTCTTCTGGCGAACACTCCGAGAGCCTCTTGGAGCCCAGGCCTTACGTCGGACACAGTCGCGTCCCTTTACCCCGGATTCATCTAGATCCGCTCGAAGGAAAGTGATTAGAAATGAAGACTTAGAAGGAAGCGATAATAATGACGTACCAATAAATACCAGGTATTCCGGAGGAATATTCCCGATCCGCATCATAAACGCCGTGCGAGCTTCGATTGACTGCGCCGAGTGAACCCCGCGAGCAACCAGATGGGAGAGTCCCAAGCGCTGGTGGAGCTCGCGGCCGATAGTTGATTGGGATACACGGAGGCCGGTGATTTGATGCATAAGTCGTTGGAGTTCATCAATATACACAGTCGGAGTTCCAACAACCAGTTCCTTGAGCACCCCGAGATGCTTGTCTGATAGAACATGCGGTCAACCGATAGTCTTGTAATGTTGAGGATCCACGACAACCCGCTTGGTACGCTGGTAAAGTCCCTTCCAGCGCCAAAGGGAGGTGGCAGAGATCGAGGAGTGTAGGGTGGCGTTGATTGTGTCGAGTTCGTCGCCGTCGAGAGCCATACGGACGGCGAGGAGCTTGAGGTCTTCCGAGTAGCGATGAAAACCCATGACGAGGGAGGGAAAAGTTGAGGGGGAATTGGAGGAAGCCGTAGGGTGGGGATAGGTGGATTTGGGTGGGGGAGAGGCGAGAGGGTTGGCCCACCACCTGATTTTTTGGGTACCTGTATCGGACTTCATCGGAAGTCCGTATCTAAGGACCCAAGAAGGAATCCAAGGGTTGGCTCAGCCAAAGCGGCCATAAGCGCCTCGCGCACGGACCACGTAGCCCAAAAGTTTGGGTCTCGATTTCAAGACTTTTGCATTCTGCTGTACCTTACCTCATGCATTATCCTCGGTGGCTGCTTATTTGGGGTGTAACAATTACCACGTGGCAGATACTGTACACAAGTGTGGAATTCGTACAAAATCAGTAACTTTTACCTTACTGTACAGGTAGTTACCACAAAAGATACCTAAACATACCGCAAATGAGTGCGGATGCTCTTAAGAGTCTAACTTGACTAAGTCCCTCTGTAGCCAAACACTTTTTCCTCGCGAGCTCGGGTGTCTGAAGAGGGACTTAGAGCATCCGCACTCGTTTGTGGTATGTTTCGGTAACTTTTGTGGTACCTACCTGTACAGTAAGGTAAAAGATACAGGCCCTGTTTGGTATGGCTTATGGATTTAATAAATACATTAGAAATTAATAGATTATGCAATGCATAATCTATTATTTTCTGAAACAAATTTTCAAAACTGAAATTTGATTTTCAAAGCAAAAATCGAGTGATGGTGTTCGGTCTTGTTTGGTATTTCACCAAAATTGACTACATATCAACCAAAATCTATTACCATCTTTTTTTTTGATCGGTCAATTCGATTTTGGACATTGAAAGATCAACTCATTTGGCTATTGATTCATTGATCACTTGAAAATCATAACATTGATGGTTTGATGGAGTTGATCAATAGTGAAATCACTTTATATGTTCACCAAGAAACCAGTGATATTATTTCTATTTATCACCGGTAATGAATTGACATACAAAAGTCAAATGGATGATACAGATCACAGTTATTAGCAGAGGTCAAAGTTGTTTTACAAAAATCGAAGTTATACAAATCATAGTAGAGTCGATAATCATGGACATTTGAAGTTGCTCGCGCAATGGAGCAAGAATTGTTTGTAGTCGGCAAGATTTTGATCAGGAGTGGTCTTGATGTGATAGAGCCCCGAGCTTTGAGGCTTCCTCCGGGTTCATAATAGATTATTGAAACTTGAAAGCTGGTCTAGAGCAGCTTTCAAAATGACCAAAAATAATGGATTATTGACTGTAAAATGGCTTTTGAAAAGAGGGGCAAAAGAGGGCAAAAGCAATAACAAACGACTTTTTTCCAAAAAGTGTAAAATAGATTATTTTCAAAAAATAATACATTTCTTCCAGTTTTTGTAAGCCATACCAAACGGGGCCACATACTGATTTTGTACAAATTCCACACTCGTGCACAGTATCTGCCACGTGGTAATTGTTACACCCCAAAGCTATTGGGCCCAAGCAGCCACCAAGGATAATGCACAAGGTAGCATATGATTATATTTACCTTGTGCTTACCTCAATACGATCAAAACATTTTGTGCCGCAGGTCTACTTTTCCACCGGTGTGGAAAAAGCCCTGCGGTTGCGGTAAATTTACACTTACCGCACCCAATTTACCGCACGAGTGCAGATGCTCTTAGGAATTATCAGCCGGTCTTGGTGTGTCGACAGGGGCCTTAAAAATTGAGTTTGGCGGAGAGCTTTTTTCAAAACGCAAATACTCCCACTTTGTCTCAATAAACCCCTGTGCCCATTTTATTTGGAGATTCCTGTGACTACTGCCTTCAAAACTGTTGACTCACATTTCCTATATCTCATTCCTAGCTTTCTCAAGAACTATGGAAAATTTTTGAAATCAAAATTTGATGTGCAGACCATAAGTACTGTATTTTCAAAATAATACTCAACAATTTTGTTCCAATTGTTGAAAAGTCCAGACATAACTCTGTATGTCTGATCAATGTCAGGTTGCACCTTTGTTTTTTTGAAAATATCATCGAAATTGATATCACCACATCATTGACATTATCCAATATCAATCATGGCTCCTTGTCCCAACAATACGGCAACCTCTTCCAGTCCAGGAGCAACACAGGTTTCTTTAAAAGCTTTATATATTGGAATTTTCCTCACTTGGCCCCAACTTTGTCTCAACCAATCACATTTTAAGCCGATTAAAGTTTAAAAAGGTTTAAACTCATTTTGATTGGTAACCAAATTTCAAAATGCCCCCAAAAAATACTCTCAATCATCTTGAGGACTAAGAATTTCTCATTGAGCTTTGTTCAAAAAGCAAACTTGTTCATTTCCAAATTCTGGAGACTTTGCTCTCCTCAGATTTGTGTAGTGTCACAACTACAGATGATATTCTGCTGTAGAGTGTTTTTACCTGAGTCACTCTTCTCAGGTCCCTGTTGACACACCAAAAACAGCAGATAATACGCAAGTCCCTCTTTAGGGCACCAAGCTTGCAAGGTCAAAAGCACCCTGCAAGATTTGGGATTTGTGTTAAGTTAGCTTAAGAGTATTGGTTTTGACCAAGTATCTATTCTATCAAACCTCTGGGGAAAGCGATATGATTTGAATTGCAGAGAAATATCAGTCAAACCTGCGGAATTGCATACTCGGCCAGGTGCATAACCCGTGATAATAGTGGTACTCGAAGTAAGTATGTACGCATACATATGCACACATACATAGACCAAATATAGATTGAAAATGACATTTTGCCCGCCAAAACATGACATTTTGAATTAGAAAATGACATTTTGGGTTGGAAATTGAAGTCTTGGACATATGTGATGTCATTTTGGACATCCGCTCAATCTATGTTTTGCTACATACAGTCAACTCCCTCTAAGTGCATCTTCCTCTGTGTGCATATTTCCTTAAATGCATAGGAATCCTTTGCCGCCAAAAATGGCGGCAGCCAAATCTTGAGTTAAATGCATAACCTCTTAATGCATATATTTTTGGCCTTGTCCAGAAGTGATCTGAGCGCTACTTTTGGGGTTTTGTAAGAAAAACCTTTCACAGTTAGGTTAAAAAGTGCAAAGTCCCCATTCATGTGGATCTACACCCTTCCCCATTCACTAAGTATTGGTTGATACTACAGTGGCGAAAGCCACTTCTCGACTACCCTCTGTGAGCAAAATGTGAATTTGGTTTTCAAATTCTATGGCACATCACATACCTCGATGAAATTCGCTCAAAAGCCATTTTTGAGACGGGCTCGAGTAGCTTAATCAGAAATTGGCTCGATGGTCCAATCCCATCAGCAGGTTTTTTTTTTAAAAAAAAAATCACTAAACCACCCACATTCCGGACATCCCCCGTTACATATGTATGTACACCTGTATTTACATATGTAATATCTCTATATATAGGTAATTTATGCTTATAAATGGATATTGATTGTTCTTCCAAAGTCAAATTTCACGCTGTGAGGACGTCAATTTGCATGAAAGCGTCTCTAGGGATTGTGCAATGTGATGAGTAAGTTTTCATGACAATGGCTGATTGAGGCCCGTTGAAACCTAGACTGTAGAGAGACGCAGAGATATCAGAAAGATGGGTCATGAGGTGAAGGCTGAGCAGAGCTCACAGGTAAGCTGAATGTTGTCAATCGATCCTTTGGAAGTATCTTCGGATGGTAGATACTGGACAAGTCGTTTGCACTTTCTCAAACAAGACCTGTGAGTCCTTGAAGGTTGTGCACTTGTGTGTTTCAGCCCGAAAGTCTAGATGTTGCCAAGTAAGTGTGAGTCGACTTGAAAAGTAAATGAGCATCACTTACGGTGTTTGAAATATGACCAAAAGAGCTCAATTGGATTGAGCTCGCAATGAAACTTAGGAAGGAACAGGCAAACATGTCCTGCATCTTTGATGATTGTTTGAATCAGCGGCTTCTCGTTTAGGAAGTCTGATTGGGATGCAAGAATACTTGTCCAGCAGCAGTCCGAATGTTCAGGATGAGATTTGCCAGAATGATCAAAGATCACCTGGTCTGAGGAGCGGAGTTCTTCTTCGGTCGGTTCTGAGGAGCTGGTGAAGTACCCCTTGGCTTGAGCCTCTTGAACGAGACGTGCAGATTGAACTTTGACATCATTTTTTCTATTCGATGTTGAGCAATTGGAACACTTTCCAATCAGCGGATTGAGGCAAAGTTCTTTCCTTTTGTTTTCGTGATATTCTACTAATCCTTGTTCCTGAAGCACAACTTTTATTCCTTTAGACTTTCCTGCATGGGCGTGATCTGCTGGGAACGTCATCTGCTGAGTAAGCCCTCGAAGATGAATTGGGATATTTGGGTCATCACATGGGATGATTGTATCGCGCTGCTTGGGTTTGGTTCCGCCAATTCCAATATTCATGTTTTGTACACGCAAAGCTGTTGGTGAATATGCTTCATGAGCTGATGAGCAATCAAAAACAAAAACACCTTGGGCCTCGGGGTGAAGTGTATTGAATATCGGAATGGCTTTCTGTTCAATTTGCTGGCACAGCTGATCCATGTTCCACCAAGCGTCTCCCTTTGAGCCTGGATAGATGACTGTTGCTGCGTCTCTTACACTCGGTGGCTGTTGATATGTAATCTGTGATGGATGGTCCAATGGGATAGAAAGACGTCCGTTGGCCTCAAGTATAAAATCAGATATGTGGATCAATCGACCCTCATTCTTGGAGCGTAGCTCGGTGGTACCAGGTAAAAGCCATGCTTGCTGTGGTCGTTCCTTTGCGTGAATCGTAGATTCGTCGTGATAGATGAAAATGGTCTCTCGATTGTCTCCAAGTATCTCGGGATCGATCGAAGACGAGTGTTCAAGGTTTTCTCCGAAATAGACTTGTGAGCGCTTTCGGAGATAAGCAACTACCTCGATAAATTTGGTGCGAGAGGCAACTACATCAAGACACTCATGTCCATCATAATAGATTGATTTATGATACTTCTGTGGCCGGAATCCCAGCTTGTACATCCACTTTCTTGCGGTAACCTGGGTGATTGTTTTGTTGATTGAAAACTGAGGTAAACAGACGCTGTTCACATGAAGTTGAAAGGTACAAGGTGTTACCTACAAATGAATAGAAGAGCTTGGATCAGAACTTGAATCGTATTCTCATCTTTCTTTGAGTAATTGACGTACTTCACCTGGCTTTTTTTGACTGGCCCATAGATAAAGATCTTTGTAGATTTTCTTGTTGTCAAGTATGCATGGATGAGCGGCATGTTTGCCTTGTTCAGGAAAACTGATCTCTTTGCACAGCTGGATGTGCTTTGCTTGAGATTGTATACCTTTAGCTCGACTAATCCCTGTAGTAATTACCAGACCTTTTGGTAAGAGTGATCGACGACCTGTAGATTGGGCGGTTAAAATTGATGCTTTGATGGAAGGAGTTGGGGCCTTAGCAAGAGTAAGCTCCTTTCGGCGATTGTTGAATTCTCGAAGCTCGTCAATGATCAAATGCGGGTATGTAAACTTGGGATTGTCCAACTGTTGGCGCTTGTACTTTTGAGTTATATAGTCAATCGCTTGATTGAGCTCTTCCCACTCTTTTTCAGTCTGAAGTTTCAATTGAGTGTCACAATTCACCTTAGGAAGATGCAACTTGTTTTGATATGCTGATACTTTTTCATTGATCCATTGATCCTGAGCATCAGATTGTGGTTCATCGAGCTGGATGTGATCTGGTGATGTGGTTTTGGGGTACGTTGACGAGTTCGGCAGAGTTTTTGAAGAAATGACCCAATTTGACATCATCTTGTTGTTTTTTCCAATTGCTGTGTCATGGACTTTCTTACAATCACTTTTGGTAGAGCGTGGAACTGGATTTTGAATGAGCTTTTTGCTTGTCGTATCAGGGTTAAGGGCGGGTCGTTTGTAACCTTTCAAATTTTGGCCATTTGGAGCAGTCCGCTTTCCTAATACTGGCTCAGGAGCCCATCTTGTGTGAAAGACCGGCCACAATGTTTCTATTATGTTGTCCTTGCATTTCTCCTCGTCTGATGAGTCTGCTGTGTGATTTTCAATATACAAAACTACATCATTAGATTGATTTATAAATTCTATCTCATCTTCTTGGTATGACTCAAGCTCTTTGTCCAGACCTTTCTCAACTAGTGGATTGCTGGATTGACTGGACTCAAGTATTGGCGGAGCTTGAGCTTGAAGGTCATTGGTTTGATGTAAGAAATGGATCTTGTCTTCATCGGATAAATCAATCTCTTTGTGTAGACCTTGCTGAAGTGCTGGACTTTGATTGGAATCATGTATTGGCAGGCATTGAGTCTGAAGGAGATTTTTGGCAATCCTGGCTTCTGCTTGTCGGCGTAGCTGGCCTTTTGAAGCTTTACTGCGAGGCATGCTGAATTGAGTTAGGACTGGGTAGGATAATAAGTATATTTAAGGATGGAAATAGTTGTAATTATATTGGACTTGCAGGTTGGAGGTGATCTGACACCACAAGAGATTAATTTCATGTATAGCACATATTATAATACACATCTGCCTGCCACGTGGTTGCATTTGATGCTTGTACAAAATGTCCAAAACCTACCTGAATTTGGGAAATTGGAGTAAAAAAATCCAAAAAAAATCGGCCAAAATTCCGGACATGGGCTCAAGGGGTAGTTGAGAAGTGGCTTTCGCCACTGTAGTATAGTATAGTATAGTGGCTGTGTTGACTTCACAGATGTAATTTTCCCCCAGATTGTATATGCATATTTTATGTATCTAGAGGGAAAGTTCTTGTAACTGAATATTTTATCCGTTTAGAGAGAGAATTCACATTATTGCATATCTTATGCATTCAGAGAGCATGATCCCTAACTGCATAATCCTCTAAATGCATAAATATGGGGTTCCGCCAATCTTTATGCATTTAGAGGGAGTTGACTGTATGTACGCTGTAGTATTTATAACCCAACAAGGGTTATACAACACGTGAAGAGGATAATCTACTGAATTGAAACAGTAGAAGTTGTCTGATGACTGCTCTTCTAACACCAACAATAAGATTTTATTGATGGAGTACTGATAAGGAACAAAGGAAATATAACTTTTGATTTTGAGAGAAAAAGTGCCTTAATTGATTTATTAAATTCAACACTTTATAAGTGTAATTCCCAATGACTTTTAAGTCTTTACAACAATATTCTTCGAAATAAATTTCTCTTTATAACTTTGATAATGAGTGTATTTAAGTGATCTGATACTACTAAAATAAGTTTATAAGGATAAACAAAATAACAGCCACGTAGAAGATAGAGAAAAAAGAAATAAAAATTCCTCAAAACCAAAGCAAAGCCATATATAACCTTTTATTCAAAAGAAAAACATGGTAAACAGCTCCATAAATCTCTTCTTTACCATTTTATAATCCCTTCAACCACGTCATAGCCTCTTCTTATGATCAATCTTTCAATCTTTTCATTCACAAAATCCCAAGATTATTCATAGTAAGCCTTTCTGATTATTAATATGATCTTCTTTTGATTTAAAATAAGCCAAAATTGATTTTTAAAATCACTACTTTCTTTCAAACTTGTTCAATTTTGGATTACTAAAGTGCAATGAATAGTACTCTCTTTACAAACCAAGACTATATGTGAAAATCCCATCTTCTGATGACTAATGATGAAGTTATTAATGTGTAAAGATTGAGGAAACTATAATTTGATGATTATTACATGTTGAAAACCCATATTACATATGAATTTATAAGCCAAAACCCATGATACAGTCAGTTTACCATTATTACATATGCACTGATTTTCATTCTCAAATTTCAATTTTTCTTCAGTTTCTTATTATGAAAGTTTTTTTTTGTCTCTAATATTGTTAAGGTCAAGTTTGTACATTATTAACTATCAGATTCTGCGTCGATTGGTATATTTTTCAGCTGATTCTGTCAAGATTTGATATGTATTACTAATGAAAAACCGTCTTTTTGACCAAGTTGCACATCATTGAATTCCAAGCCACGTTGAAAATGTTTGGGATACTCTGTTCTCATTCCTATTTCTTGATTCACACCACTTTATTCTTCTGTAATTGATTCTATTCATTCATTCATTTCATCTCATGATCAACCTTGTTCATTCTTCAGATCTTCTTCTTAAATCCCTCAATCTTTAGTAATCAATTCTTTTAAACTTAAACTTCTTCTTTCTTTGAAATGTAAAGTATTTTATATATTTGAATTACAATTAATAAGCTTGTTTACCATCTGACCACATTGAAATAAAATTAATAATATAATGACTTCTTGATTTTAATGTAAAGAAACTTTGAGATAATCTTTATAGCGTAAAAAAAAGTTAAAATCTTTTCTTGATTGATCTTATAAATTGATCACCACAACACATACATAGTTACTTTGAGTACCATAGGGTCTTGTTATGTTTCACTGCCAAACTTGACAAGGGAAATGCATGAACAGTCTTAATGCATACAAAAAGCTTTCCACCCAAATTATGTGATTGCGCGGGCTTGACTGTATACACAATTACAGTACCCAAAGTACACCCACTTTGGTAACATGTATGTCACGTGTGCAACTAACTGTGCACCACCAAAAAGTTGCATTGATTTTTGGTTGCTTATGTCACCCAAAAACATTGTTCAGTAAACAAAATGTAACAAAACAGTTATACAAATTCTTACACATATGTGTAGAGTTTTTCTGCATTCTTGAAAACAACTAAAAGGTCAAATGTATTTGTGCACACTCATCTCTAATCTCTCATTGCTCACCTTAGTGTTGCCTGAGTCTGATGATCCCAATGCCCAAATTCCCTTTCCATGAAACTCTTCCATTTCTTTATCATCTCTTGGTCATGTGGCAATCTTAAAGGGCTGGGAAGGTAAGTTGCGGTTGATATAATCACTTCAATCAAATCAAAATTTCAATTCAACTAAAGTGGACATGTATCCATCAATAATCCCCAGTGTAAAGAGAGTATGATGGGGTCTTCAGAAGTGTTTATCCATTTGAGCAGACAAACATAATGATTAAATTATAAGATTGTCAAAACAAGTTGCAATTTGACTCATTTATACCGTCCACCAACTGTAGCTTAACTGTATCAATCTTTGACTGGAAGTCTAACATCCACTTAGTTAACTGTTGTGCCTCACGTGCAATTCAACACAACTCCTCTTCTGAGGCACAATGAGACAAGAAGGCCTAGATACCTTTGCAGGTAGGCAGGTCGCTGGCCCAAGGCTCACCAGAATGACTGAGTGTAGAGCCACTAGACCAGAAGAGATCCAAAATATCCATGCCTTTGACCTTGGCAAAGGAGGGGTCTGGAATGGAGGTGTGGGTTGAGATTGATTGTTGTAGGTGCTGACATGATGATAAGAGTTGTATTTCTGTTTGAACACTTTGCTTTTGAAAGACTTTATGTAATACAAACAAGTCTGACTAGTAGTACCTGCAGTGCACTCATAGGAAAGAGAATTATCTATGTATGTGCATGAAAAGCTGGACTGAATACTCACTACTGGTTTGCAGAGAACAACACCAAGCCTCAATGACACCCACCTCTGCCTTGTATAGCTTCCCTTTTGCTACTTGTAGCAATAAGAAGGGCTTTGCTCAATCATTTAGAAAGAAGTCTCTAATCAGCCAGAAAAACAAAATGAGAAATTTCATTACAGCAATGCCTTTCAACCATACCTGAAAGCCCGGTGAGTTCTAAGAATGCCTCTGTCCGTAATTTGGCTTCTGCATTATGAATCTGAGTCTCTAAAAGTTTTAAAGACTTGGGGATATTAAGCAGGTCCCTTTTCTTACAACCAGTTTGAAATCCAACCCTTTTTTATTTTCAGCTTCTTGAGAGCATCACGGGAAGGGAATTAACTGGTGACATTGAAGAATGAGTGACTTATTTCACCTTGGTCTAGACATGTGAGTTTGATGAGAGAGACTTGTTACCGGCCATTTTCTAGTTTTCTTTAGATGCAATACCATGGACTT
This sequence comes from Melampsora americana, assembly GCA_022264835.1. Lineage (NCBI taxonomy): Eukaryota > Fungi > Basidiomycota > Pucciniomycetes > Pucciniales > Melampsoraceae > Melampsora > Melampsora americana. The sequence goes on along the minus strand of JAIFHY010000001.1, from coordinate 27,624 downwards.
TACTGTAATTTGTAGATGTAATTATATGAAGGTATCAATCCAAAAACAAACTTTCAAGATGGTCATAGAGAGTTGACATTCACCTGCTTTATGGCAGTTTTGGTCATTGAGATGTAGAGCTTGGAGGCTTAGGCTTTCAAGCCAATGTTTGCTAGTTGAATATCACAGGGGAGAAACCAGGGGCAACAAGAACAACCAAATCCGTTCAAGTCTTTTGCCATCCAATAGGCCCCACCCTCTGTTGAGCCGTGGATTATAATGGAGTTGACATAGCCGTTCATGGACAAAGGTATGAAATACACTTGTTCCAGATTTAAGACACCCTGCCTCTCTTTCTTTAGCAAATTGTTTACGCTGAGATACACTATCAGAGCAACACAGGATATGGATTTTAGTGAGACAACCACATAACTTCAGAATCCCTTTTTCAATGTTAAACCCTATGTCATAGAGCAATCCAACTCTATTGGCATCCAATCCTTGATTTTCAGTAACCTTAAGCAACATACAACAGGTTCATTGCCCTTTTTGGGCCAAGATCCACATATGACCTCAGCCATTGCTTCAACCTTGGCAGGTCCAATAAATAGCTCAGGTGTCCTGGAATTAAACTCAGGTATTGGTACACTAGCTGCTAGATGCCTCCTCTCTTGAAAGGTTCTATCACAGCAGACTACAAAATCAGGCTCATAATCTTGTGCTTTTGTATCCGGGGCTGGGGGTCCAAAACATTATGGCCAGTCGGCAGCAGGTTTCCCCATCTTCTCAAGTCTTAGTAGCATCACTTTCCTTTGTTGAACTGCCGTGATCAACCGGCAATAAGCATCTGAGGCTGAACTAAGAGGTTTTCTCCAATCTCGGCGCTGGTTCAGGGGTTGAGCTGTCAGTATAGAAACTCATAATGATCATATACATAAGAATGTGTACTCACCCGGCCCAATTGGGTGTTGATGGGGGGACTGAATGCATTCAGCCACCCATCAAGAGCGCTGCTAAATGGGTCAGTCCTCACGCATAAGTATCTCCGGATGGTATAATGGATGTCAAGTAATCCTATACTAAAAGCTGTCTTTGGATGTACAGGTGAAGCTTCAATATAGCCCATCTAAATTATCCAACCTTGGTTGCTTTGACATGAACAGAAATCAATTGCCTGCTGAGATCAGATTTTTTTGAATTGAAAGACCAAACTCAAAACAGTTGTCAAAACATTTGAAATGGTTGCAGATGTCAATTTTTCAAATCAAATGCAGGTTCCATGTTCCCTTCCTTTTTCCTTCCATCTCACCCCATCTGGCCTCACACTCACGCTCACCCTTGCCTCAGATGCTTCCAAATTCAGGTCAAAGATACCAAAGCCCAATCTGTTCCAACTACAATCGGTTCTCATCAGAAGATTGAACATCAGGATTGTCAATCATTCCCAGGGCGCGCTTATCCTTGGAAGCCCTTGAAATGGAAATCTGGCACCCGACTACCACCAACCTTCAACACCACTCATCTCAAATGAGCCACAGGTTCATCCATGAAGATGAGCCCAATTATTGCTCTGTACTAGCACTACCAGAAATGTAATGTTTACCAGGCGGTAAAGAAAAGTATTCACATAAAAAAATCCTGAGACACCCAGAAGAGAGCAAAAAATCCAAAAAATATGCATCTGATTCCTAGATGTTGGAGCTCCATGATGTGTATTTTTTTGTATTTTACACAGAGATATTGTTTGATGTACTAACAATAAAGGTGAAAATCACCAAAAAAACAACTGTAACAACACCTGAAATTTGGCCCAAGATCTTGGAGCGGGATTTTGCAATTTAAACACAGCCATATCTCTTGCAGTTCTCACACAAACCACTCGATGTGGAGTTCATTGGAAAGCTGAACCTGCCCTGTACAATTCCACATAACACATCACATACATAGCTAGTCTGCGTGAGATTCTACATAGCCATCTATGGGAAATCCTTACAACAGATATAGCATGTTTAAATGGCAAGATGACACCAAGCTGCCTTAATCATGTTTAGAGAAGTTAAGTCCAGCGTTTGAATAAGCTAACAATCAATGGATTTTAAGCATATTTGCAAAAGTTATGGCTGTTTTTAGATTGCAAAACCCTACCTCCAAGATCTTGGGCAAAATTTCAGGTATTGTTACATGTTGTTCTTGGATGATTTCTCACCTTTATTTTTAGTACATTGAACAATATTTATGTGTAAAATACAAAAAAAATACTCATCATGGAGATCCAACATCTACAAATCAGATGCATATTTTTTGGATTTTTTGCTCTCTTCTGGGTGTCTCAGGATTTTTCTATGTCAATACTTTTCTTTACCGCCCGGAAAAGATTATGTTTCTTGTAGTGTAGACAACCCCACATTGACACCAAATACTTCCCAATCCAAATTGAGACCTCAGTCTTCAGCCCTCAATTCTGGGCATATTTTAGGGGACCCAGTGGCAATCACCAACTTAATCACCACCATTGGAGGCCAATTTGGTCTGACCCCCAGTCAAATTTGTCAAGTAGACACAGTGCTCCAGGTAAGTTTGAGTATATTTGGTTGAACATATTGATACTGATCTTTATCTGTGCAGCAACCCAATGATTCGACTTGTCAAATAGCTTCACTGTGCTTTTTGACATCCCAGACTTCAAATTGTCAAAAGTCAACATTTGCATCTCCGGGCTTCATAATTCTACAGTCAAAGAAATCAATTGCCAGAACCTACACATGAATGGAAAGGAAATGAAACTGTCCAAGTAAGTGAATTATTAGAGCCATTTTTTTGATACATATACTAACAAGCATGTAGGCATTCATTTGTGAGACAATTGAGGATCTCCTCATGAATGGAAAGGAAATGAAACTGTCCAAGTAAGTGAATTATTAGAGCCATTTTTTTGATACATATACTAACAAGCATGTAGGCATTCATTTGTGAGACAATTGAGGATCTCCTCATGAAGCCTTTGATCCAGGCATAATCAACTGCCAATGCAATTTGGAACAATTTGACCACTGATTCTCTTGAAATTCTTGTGATTGTAAGTTTCCATTAAACTCACTGATAGATTCACATCTCCCAAAGCTGCACCTCGTGTACCCGAAAGACTCGGCCCCGTACCGAGGAAAACGTGTAACGTATCCTCGGCACGTATCCGTATATCAGCGCCAGATGTGTTTCAGATGCCTCAGAGGCATCTGAGGGCATCCTCAAAACACCACAAGTCCTTTCACATTGCATGTAAAGTCAAGCCCCTTCCTCCAGTCTTCAGCTGAAACTCATCAGCCAACCAAGGTTGGCTTGAAGATGACCATAAAAGCAACAATTTCACTTGTTTGCATCCAAAGTATTGTCACTGCCCTAACCACGTATGTATCCACATTGGTGTACACAAGTGTGTACAAATGTTTAAACACCAGTCTATCCAATAGTATGGTCAATGTTACACACAGGATTAAACACACGTGTATACATACAAGTGCAGTTAGTATACACAGGTATAAACACCAAGCTACAGATGAGTATGCAAATGTCCAGATGACTTTCTGCACAGGCTTACACACATGTGTATACACATGTACATATGGTCAATCTTACACACATGATCAAACACACGTCTATACATACAAGTGCAGTTAGTATACACAGGTATAAACACCAAGCTACAGATGAGTATGCTAATGTCCAGAGGACTTTACGCACAGGCTTACACACATGTGTATACACATGTACAATGTGTGCACCCAGCCATCCACACAAACCCACATACATATGTATATGCATGTCATGTAAGTTCTCCAAGCCTTACGTTGTACATACATCTATACATCCAGCTTGAACCACATGTTGAACGTATCACCACTTGATGAGTCATCCTCATCCTGATTCAAGAAGAAAAAATCACACCCTCTCAATTCGCAAAAGTACCCGACTACCCCACACCACCACCTCAACCATCAAGAACAAATACACCACAACCTTTACAGCTTTAGGCCTTTACACCTTAACTCCATTGATTAAAGTTCATTATCTTAACTCCATCAATTAAAGCTCAACACCATGCCAACTCGTGCATCTTCCAAACGACAGCATTATCCCTCACCTAAGCAGCCCACTCCAACCCCACAACGCAAGTCTAGACGTCTTCAACCAAACACCACAGCCACTAGCAGCTCACGTGTTCAGCAAAAAAACACTACCACTAAAAAAAAGATAAAAACTGATCATACCCACTCACATGTACAACAAAATAACACTACCACTACCACGCCCCACTCTCACTCCAAAGATAACTTGGATACTGATGATGACAAAGAATCTGACTTTGCGGATGAAGAAGAACAAGAAGACACTGAGTCAGAAAGTGATACTCCAGAAGATAAGCCAGCACCAAAAGTCAAAACCCATCGCACAACAAAAAACCAACTTCCACTCCCCTTATCACCCAGCAGTGCCAGCAAGCCAACCAATTTGTGCAACACCAACCCACATCATATCACTTTGAAGAACTACAATGAATGTGATCTTGACGAATCTGCCATTGATGAATTACTTGCAAACAAAGACCGGAAGACCTCTAACCGCGTACCAACTGATGTCCAACAGGAGTTGAAGAATCTCCAGGCAATGTACCGTAGAAGCAAGAAGCTACTTTCCTTGGTTTCCCACTGCAGTGAGAGAACCGTCAATGAATTTTTGTATGTCAAGACCTTAACCACAAGCTTAGACAGCGTTTTCACTTTCTGAGTTCATATTTTGCTTATTTTTTCAGGCATGAAGCAAGTGTCCGCACCAAAAGAAATATTTATCAATGTTTCCTCAAATATAGCCGTGAAAGCACCCAAGCCACAGAAAGTAAGTCTTTCCTGTATTTCATACCTTATCATACATATACACCTCCAGTTCTGACACACTTGCAGTGCCTCCACGCAATCAATCTGAGGGGTTTTCTGACCGTAATCAGCATCTTGGAAATTTTTGGACAAATTTAACACCTGATATCAAGGACATTTATGATGAAGACAGGTTCTATACACTTGGCAAGATGGCGTGTGGCCCTTCTATCCCTTCACAACACGAGAAGCAACATACATTGACTGAAGAGGAGATTACCCATTACTTGCCAATCTTCAAAGAAAATGTGAATCTTGCAAAGGTTGAAAGGGACCTTGGGTGTGGAAAGTTTGGGCCAGATATTCCCACTGCCAACCAGAACAAAGGGATCAAGGAGGTAGACAGGATAGATGATGATGTAAGTATACTCTTTGGTTTCCATCTCATTAAATCCTTCAAAATTTGTTTACTTTTTCATTTTCCTCAGTTACAATTGATAAATATCAGATATGGTGTTCAGTACCACCTTATGGCTTGTTCCTGGAACCCACGCACCCGTAATGACAAAGCTCATTGGGAAAATGAGACCTCATCATGTGATGATTGGCTTCACATTTCATCACAAAAACATCTTCTTGAGGTATTTGTGCGTGAGACTATTAAGGCGGAGAAGCCAAAACCAATTGAAAAGTCTGCTCAATCAAGTGACATTTTTAAGATGCATCTGGCATCAACTCTCAATGGACTTGTTAGTAAGTGGATTTCTACAGCCTCACTGTTTCCACATTACTAATATACTTTTCATTCAATCAAACATCAAGCTGCTCATCTTCAGCCTCCCTTGACACTTCGAGATTGCCATCCCAAAACGGCCAACTCACATCTGACAATTGCTTCAAGGACTTTCTCTGGTGGTGTTCGCCTCAGAGTTGACCGCACCCTAGCCAGCAAAATGACTGATGAAGTACTCAAGAAACCTTTTGAGAAGATGACAGTTGCAACCTACCAAATGTGGGCCAATGACATAGCTACTGGAAACTATAGGGTGGTCAAGATGGAAGTTGATGCGCCTCCTAATGCACCTTCCTCTTCATCTTCATCTGATGGTGACTTACCTTTAGACTTAGATCCTACTCAAACTCAATAATACATTGACATCATTTCATTATATACCAACCCTTTGAAATAAAGTTCCTGTTGAAAACAAGCCCTGGACTACAAACAAGCACCAACTTACTCAGTGTATACACACTACACACATGTGTAAACACAGTGTATACGCACTACAAACATGTGTAAACACAGTGTATACACTTTAAACACATGTGTAAACACAGTGTATACACTTTAAACACATGTGTATACACACTACACACATGTGTATACACACTACACACATGTGTATACACACTACACACATGTGTATACACACTACACGCATGTGTATACACACTACACACATGTGTATACACACTACACACATGTGTATACACACTACACACATGTGTATACACACTACACACATGTATATACACAGTGTATACACACTACACACATGTGTATACACACTACACACATGTGTATACACAGTGTATACACACTACACACATGTGTATACACACTACACACATGTGTATACACACTACACACATGTGTATACACACTAGACACATGTGTAAACACAGTGTATACACTTTACACACGTGTGTAAACACAGTGTATACACACTACACACATGTCCATACACACTACACACATGTGTAAACACAGTACACACATGCGTAAACACACTACAAACATGTGTTGACATAGTGTATACACACTACAAACATGTGTAAACACAGTGTATACACACTACACACATGTGTATACACACTACAGACTGATGTAAACACAGGGTGTAATCAGAGTATCACAGCATATGCACACTGCACACATGATTAAACCAGGTATACAAGATACACTACAACATGCGGGTGGCTACACACTATAGATAAACACAGTGTATACACTAAAACCCCTAAGGCTCCAGTCCATACCACTATGTAAAGAAGGTTTATATACACTCCACACATGTTTAACACCAGAAGATGGAAACTTCAAAGCATGCAACAATGAATTACACATACATTACATGTATTAAATATATTACATATAATACACTAATCAATTCACAACCGAAGAGCTATCAGAAACTTTCTCAAATGCATCATCTGGATGCGCCACCTCTTCATCAATATCAGGCAAATCCAACTCCAACTCCCCATCATCTACTGGTCCGTCCAAATATTCATCCACTGCAACCAAAGCTTGACCCACATACTCCTCCCAAGAGGCAATACTGCCACTCATCAACTCTTGCCATTTGGAAAAGAGCAGTTGATCCGCCACTGGAGACTGTTCATATCCTTCTGGCCTACCTGTCAAGCTTAGAAGACTTTGTATATGTGGATTCCAATAACGCCAAAGTTTAGTTGCTTGGTATAGAAGAGCATGATGTAATGCCTTCATCATGTCAATGCTGGTGGCCCATGATGCAAGCTCTAATAGAAACAAAATCAAACATCTTTCAAAAAAAATACAAAAAAAAACTCACTTTGCTCATGGATCTCCTTTGCTAAGGTGTCAAGACGTCCCTGATATTGAATTGCCCAGTGTACCATTTGCCTTGCTTCTTTGGTCAACCTGCGCAGCTCCTCCTTACACCTAGCATTGGTCAAGTAAAGCTGTACCCCCTCTTGAGTATCAGAATCCACTGCCCAAGCCTCCTGAGGGTGAGTAAGGCTACCACAGTCAAGAAAAGGATCCCCAAATTCCATCTGCTCAAGCTCTTGAAGTGTGGGAGTTGGAATACTAGGGTCTGGGTGAAATTGGTTGTTGTACTGTTCCGCATGGCGTAGATACGTTGCAAGCTTCTTGCGTAATTCTGCATTTTTGGCAGTACGTAGCCTGATCAGGTATTGCTGGATGTTGGTGCCTATACTCAAGGAAAATTCAGCCAGGGTTGAGTTTTCCTTTGAAGGATTAAAAGTTCACTAACCTCTTTTTTCCCCAGAGCGCCGTCTATGCTCAATGACCCCTACCTTGGCTTCATAGACCTTGGTCTTTGCAAGTAGGATCTTGACAAGGCCTTGCGCCTTAGCATCTAGACAATTGCACCCACCTTCAACCATCAAATTAGGTCATTAAGATCAAAGATTACTGACCTCCTGGCCTGTCCAATCCACAAAACTCAGGGGACCCAATCTTCTGAGTCAGGCGTGCTATAGCTTCTTCCAGATGGACTAATGAGAGTGGTGTTGCAAGAACTTTCCTTTTCTGCCTTCTATGCCTTTGTGATCTCCATTTACGCCTCTGCAAATCCTGGAACTTGGCCCTATAAGGTGTAAATAACCACATTAAATCATTTCCATAATTAATAAGTAATACAAATATTACTCACTCTGCATCAACCAGTCTCTCTTCAAGGTCTAGAAGTTCAGCAAGCTCCTCCAGATATTTCTTACGCTTTTTACTGATCACCTCCAGCTGTGCATTCCTCTTGCGTGCCCACTGATGCTGGAAGTATAATAAATTCCAGCCTCTCTTTTGTGCCAAGCGCCTTAGTTCAAACTTTGTTTCTTCCAACTGCCTGGTGGCCTTTGTCAGTCGAGCAAGTATAAATTTAACTAGAAAAATTGATGGAAATATCAGCAATGAAATCCAGGGAAAATGTACATTAGCCTCACCTGAATGAGCCCGTCCTTTTTCATTTATATGCATAGCCAGGAAATTCAGTGCTGTCAGGCGGTGTTGCTTGGTTGAATATCTCAAAATGCCAACTAGAACTGCCAGAAGACTCCAAATCCTTTCCAATCCTTCCCCATCAGACAGGCCCCATCCTTCATTGAGTCTTGGATTATATAGAAGTTGGCAGGACCATTCATGCACGTAAGAATGGAATAAACTTGTGCCAAACATCAGTCTATCTTGATCACGCTCTTCTACAAATTGATTCCTCTGAAGAAATGATATCATCAACAAAACCTGCTGAAAAAGATGTGGATAACTGACAACTCACCCTCTCAATTCCCTTTTGGATGTTACAGCCAATATCATACAGGATTGCTATTTTTTTCCCTGTAGCTTCATCCTCATTTTCATTCTCAAGGCCTTGGGTTTCCTTGAGAATCCAATTAATCAGAGTGAGAGGATATATGCACCTGAAAAGTGAAATGGGTTCAGCCCAGGCCAGCCCACTGGTCTACAAATAGAGATAGATGCTCACTTTTCTCCACTTTGAACAATATTAATAAACCTCAATATTTGATCATGACAACATGCCATCCCTGCAAGCCCTGTGTCATCATTACCCTTCCAATCTTTCTTTCCACGGATATCATTTGCAGCTGTATGTTGGTCTGTGCAAGGGTCCTACAGAGTTCAGGTGCTGTCAGCAATTGCGCTACTTGATATAAATCAATAAACTTACCACCATCTCCCCTGAATCAGCCTGTGTAGGATTTGAATCAATACTTTGACGCATACTTTCCAGCTGTTCTGGAGGTATGAACAGGCTTGGAGTGACAGGCAGAGTCTTCTCCACGCTGGCGGCCAGGTGGCGTCTTTGCTGAAAATTGCAATCTATACATACAACAATGTCTGGCTCACCATTTGGCAAACTTTTAATTCCTGGGCCAAAGCAAGGTGGGCAGATACATGCTAGTTGGTCAACTTCTTCCAATTTCAGGGCATCCACGGTGGTAGCTTCTTCCATTGTTAACATTGCTCGATAGGCATCTACAGCCTGGGATAGTTGGCGGTTCCATTGTGTGATCTAATTATTCATCATATAAAAAATGTTCTTTAGTCAGTCTCCTTTAAATATGTGTTTCAATGTGTGTACACACATGTGTATACACAAGTGTACACATGTGTATAAATAATACACATGTGTATACACATGTGTATACACAATACACATGTGTATTCACAATACACATGTGTGTACACATGTGTATACACATGTGGATTGTTTATACACATGTGTATACACAGGGAATAGAGGAAATAAAATCATATTACCTGTTTATCTTGAGTATGAATGAAGCTGGGGAAGGCTGGGTCCAAAATCTCATTCCACGCCTCACTAAAAGATGCATAGCGGAGAATGCACCATTTCCAAAGGGTGTGAAAGGTACGCACAAGTCGAATTGAGATTGCTGTCTCTGGTCTTTGGGCAGAGCCACCTATGTAGCCTGCCAAGAGTAAGCGGACTTGATCATTGGGAGTGCAGGAACAAAAATCCAACTCAATTTGATTACGGCCTGGTTTGGGTAAGGAAAATTACATCAATATTCCTTGAATGAGTGAGATTGAAAAGGTCAAATATATACTGACTGAGTGTATCTAATACATCAAGCTTCCTACGCTGGACAAGACAGTTGCAAGCCAGTTTCCAGTCATGTAGTGCAAGCTGAGGGTCAGCCCAAGCTTTGGTTTTAACCCTACATGCAAGGAAAACAGAAAACATTGAGGGGTGCTTCATGGCCCACTGCTTCTCCTCTCTCTTTCGCCTTCCTTCTTCAAAGCCAAGGTTCTGGTTCTCTGCATACTGCATCATCTCAGCATTCTGATGTCGTGGAATGAACATGTCAATGTTGTTTTGTGAGGGTGATGGTGGAGCATCATTTGGCAAGTTGAAGGGTATTGGGGATTCGTCACGTTCAAGTTTGAGGTTTGTGTTGGCTTCAGCGCGGGCTCGACTGAGTCGTTTCATTTGCAAAAGGCGAGCATCCAGGCCTGAGATGGCTCGTCGATTGAGGTTCTCTGTGCGTGGCTTTGTTCTTTTCTTGTTTTTGGCCATTGTTTAATGAAGTTGATTGAGATAATAATCTGTTGGAATACGGTGAGGTGAGGTGAGGTGAGGTAGCAGGCATGTGTACTTGAGTTGCTCGTGGTTGTGGCAAGAAATGACGTAAGCTGTGCAACCAATTGTAACATATTGGTGACATATTGGTGACATATTGGTGACATATTTGTCATACATTTGACTTTGCTTTTCGTATGATGTATCATACAAAAATGTATTCTTTGGTTGATATACATAAACATGTATATTCATTTCCTATCTACATATGATGGACAAGTGCATACATAGTAGAAAGGAGGTGTAACATTCAACAACCACCCACTATCACGTACCAGGTGGAAAAAATGCAGGTGATAAGCCACTGCGAAAATTAATCGACTTCCACAAGTGGAAAATGAACCCTTCGTGGGAAAACAATCAGTCAAAATCCATGAGTTGGAAAGTGGATGGAAAATGAGTGGGGCTTTAGCAAGGTCATAGAAGAAACCAATATCCTGAGCCACATTGATATGGGTAAGCTTTTGGTTACCAGAAAACCAGATGGATGAAAATGCCTGGGATTTCCCACAAGAAGTCCAATACTCAATTGCTATCCCCAGTGTGTAGGATACTGGCTGTGTCAGGCCTAACATATATTATGGAAATAATGGGAACTCTAAGTCTGCATGTTCATGTTATGAGGTTCAATAATTACTGAGTTGTGCAATCTATCTTTTGTGAAACACACATGTAACGGTATTTCCATTGCCTGGCCCTGGCCTTGCCCGCCTAATCCTGCTCAATGTTGCTCAAAGGTAAGTTGTATGCACCCTGTGCCAGCTGGATTTTTCCTGAGGCTGTGACTCAGCCCCAGCCCTGGCCTGCCAGCTCTCCCCAATCAGATTTTGAGGCCTGACAGTCTGTGCCCTTTCACACTCAAGCTTAGTCAGATACGCCCTGTGGGCATGCTGGCAGGCCTGAATTGTCAGCCCTGGGTACATACACATGTACCCAAAGACCAACTTGTGATCATAAAAACCTCATTATATATATCAGTAAACTCACTTAAATCCTAATTACATATATATAACATCACAAATCACATGTAATATGTGATATAATATTAATAAACCCAAATTACATATATATATATATATTAATAACCACATGTAACAATAGGTGATATATAAATAAAATACTTTAAAACATTAAAACACACATTATAACTCAGTGTCAAGAGTTATTATGCTTATATTAAATAGTGTACATAACAATAACACATGTAAATAAGCATATACAGCAAATACAACTAAGAACCCTGAACCAATGTAGTGATACAAACAAATATCACTACACTTAGGTTTAGAGAAGAAGAGTATATAAAACCTCCCTCAAACTTCAAAAGAGAGGGGATAATCATCATTACCTACCACTTTTAGAACAATAAAAGTTATACTGAAGTACATTTTCAAGAGTCTTATACATATAAGACTAGTTATATCCTTCTTCAGGTTTGATCAGTCCCCTAACTCAAAGTAAGTAAGATACCTTCTATCTTTCTGTATCCTCTAATTCCCCTTAGTAGAGATAACCAGGTTAGTGACCTTTGAACAATCCAAGGCTAGTGACCTACATACAAGCACTGCAGGTTGGTGAACTGTAGAACAACCACGAGTTGGTGAATTTGGAATAACCAGACTAGTCCACTTAATCACTCTTTAATCTGTTAATACAAAGGTTAAAGGAAGGACTTGGATCCATCCTTCACTCTCACTCTCACCCTTTTCCTTTCCTTTATCTTTAAATAATTGTAATTACAATATTCATTGCAATATAAAATTATAAAGTATTATTACTAAAAACAACATAACCTACTCATTAGTGAGCTTATAGTACTCCCAAAGAGTAACTACCCCTCACATGAATGACCAGCTCTGTGTAATTTTTTTCCCAATAAAGAAAATGGTTCTTTTTGATCAATGTGCACTCAGTATAGCCCATTTTGACATCCAAGTGGACTTGTAAATCTTTCACAATTTTACCACCTAATTGAATCACAAAATTCTCAGCTAGAAGAGTGGCATTCTATATATGTGCCCTGTTTTCAGATCTTCCCATTGGGCCATAATAATCCAAAAATATGAAAATCTGAAGAGCTATATTTAATACTCATGCACAAGGACCAAGTTTGTGTGGTTTGGTATACTCAATCATTGCACAAGAAGTTCTTGGTGTAACCAGTCCAACACATTTAGAACCTCAATTCTATACATTGTATCTGCTACTCAGGTCAAGGATTTCAGTGCCTTCAGGGCTAAATATTGTGACGTAATTTTTGCAATGCTCTACATGTGACTTGTGGGTATGGTGATGTGTAGATTTTGTGTCTTTTCTTACTATTTATGTTGCAAAGTATTGATGTGTGGTTGGTGATACAAAACTGTGTGATAGCAGAGCTTTCCCTAATGAGATTTTGTTGGAATATCTGTCCCAAGGCTATGAAAGATCCTCAGAGTGGATTTACGGAATCCACATATTTTATCACAATTTCCTCAAAAAAAGATTGAGGGACATCCCGCTTCAAGTCACAATTATCTTGATTGGGAAGGAAGCATACATGGTGAGTACAGAGTCGATAGATTCCAGATAAGACAATAAAAAGATGACTTTCAAAAGAAACAAACAAGATAAGAGTAATGACAAAAGTCAATATGTTTCTTGAGCAATAGTATTTCTAGCGACTTAGTGAGATGAGAGCAATGCTCTTCTTGTCAAGAAGATAGTGTACTTCCCCCTTTTCAAAAACTATCCAAGCACAGTGAGCAATAACCTCATCAATGTGTGTTAAATATGGTTTACTAGTTGTTTCAAGCCGTAGGTGTGCTTCTAGGTCAGGCTCACCAAGACGAGTGAATGGATTTGGCATTGCTTCAGGAACAGGTGTATAGTATCGTACCAGGAGCCACGTGTCACTAACAGGAACTTGGCCATCTTCTGGGGAGCGTTGATGGGTGAATATGTTCATGATCTTGCCGAACAGAGTAGCTCCATTTGATCGAGAAATGACATGGATCACACTGTTATTAGAATTCTTGTTGTAAGTCTGGTAATTCATACCATTGTGTTCAATTCCGTTCTTAAACTCTGCTTGAGAAGAGACTGGCGAGTACTTCTTTCTTTCCTCTGTGGACATCTTGCACCACTCGCTGGAAGACCTCCAATCTTTATCATTAGCGTGGATTGCATTCAAGCGATACACCAATTGATCTATAGTTTCATCATCAAGAACTTCAGATGCAAATATATTATTAAATTTGAGAGAAGAGTCTAGTGGCTCAAATATCCTTCGTAGCTGACTAGCATATGGTCTCAAGCCCTGCGGAAGCTTGGTCTCATCTCGCAGTAGGGCTGACAGATTCCCCATTCGACAAAAGCTTTTAACAAAAGTCACTTCCATTTCACCTTTAGAAATTTCAATGTCAGTGAATAAACCAATCTACTTGATCAAAAATAGTGAATTTGACTTACCGAGATGATTATTATGTGCCGCTTTGAGGATCGATCCCATCAACCTCTCATAGGGATATGCCCACCAAGATCGCACAGGTCCAAAGTTCTCGAGGCAGTCAGCAAAATGAATTGCCATGTGATGGTTTGGGACCAGGGAACAGTGTGGAAAAAGCTTGAGGCATCCTTGAAGGTATGTTTGAAGATGAATTCGATATTTTGAAATGCAATCAGAGGTCATGGATCGTTTGAGTGCCAGCTTTGTTAAGCATACTAAGTGAGAAAAGTTATGAAGTAAAGCTGCATTTGACTTGCTTGAACCAGTCCACAACACAGTCAACACAAGAGGTAGCTGAACGGTCACAAGTGTTCTCCATTCATCTGCTTTCAACTTCCCATGACCTTGGTCACCAAGCTGCTTGATAGGACGTGATATCCAAGTAGGTACATGTACTCTAGGTAAGAATTTGTTTATTGACTGAACCATATTCAAATCAAATACTACTTTGTTTTTGGGAGGATGAGAATAGCTTCCATCCCAACCATAGTAACAATCATCCAGCGGGTCAAAGGAATCATCCCCAGATGATGTGTCCGCTCCTAGTTGTACCTCTGCTATGGATACGCCAGCTTCATCTTCAGGCTGATTATTAGTAGAATGCTGTCTGATTCGTGTCTTAGAGCTTGCAACTAGATCCCGGATTTGAATTGCTGTCATCGGTCTTAAAGGAGCGGTGTTCAGGACATCTTCAGACATTGCCCAAAATCGTGTCACGTGGCGAGCAAGGAGACCTAGAATAATATTATGCATTGAGTCTATAATGTGATAATCTGTGACCTTCCAGTAGTCTAGCTCTAGGATAACTGAATACCGGACATCATGTTCTTTGAATATCTTTTCACGTTCTTTAGCCGTGGGTGAATCACGTGAAGCAGTTGCCCACGTTCTATGTTCCTCTGAAGTTCGTGGTACCCAAGTACTCTTATCAATATTATCAATTTCTGATCTAGAAAGGTGACAAAGCGAGCAGAACGCATCGGAACTGTGGCCTGCCATACCAAGCGCTCGACGACATGCTGGTAGATCCGCTATGAATGTTAATAATCCCGCTCGAATAAGCCGACCATCTGGGTAGCGAGGTGTTCTGGTTAAGAAAAGTCCTCTATGCCACAGTTCTTTCAGATCAGCAATAACAGGCCCTAAGATCCAATTGAATCGCTCAAGTCCAGGCTCCTGAGGTCCAGGCGCTACCGCAGCAAGATATATATTTTCAGGCAAGAATCGGGTAGTGTAGGGTAAGGTCAAGCAAATCATGACAATGAAGGTATCAGTTGCTCTATGCCCCTTGGACTTGTTTCCATAAGGATTTATACCGTCAGTGTACATTGCAAATGTCATGTTTCCTGACTTTGATGTAAATTGAACACCATCTGGTCCACAAAATGTTTTCCAGATCTTCGTTTGATGGATGTCGTTGATAGCTTTTTCTCTATCAAAAGGTTTTTGTGATTCTAAAAGTGACTTGTCAAGTTCTTCTTCCATATGGGGTCGCGATATTAGACGGGCAATCCAAGTGATCAAGTCTTGAACAGCATACTTTCGGATTGGGCGGCCATTTGATTGAAAGAGCGGTGTTGAGCAGATTTTTGGGCTATCTGTTAATTGACTGAGCGATTTTTGTTGCTTGTTTAATTTGTTGTTTTGATCTAAAAGCTTGAGGGTTCCTGGAACCTGATCGTGAAGATAGCAACATATAGTGGAAGAGTAGTCTAACGGATAGAGGGCAAAACACTCTGGGCAACAGATATAATATTCCAACATAGGATCTATCTTCAACCATTGCATGATGGTTTGGATTGTGCTTGGGATTCGTTGTATTGCAAGCTGAGTTGTGTATTTGATTTGCTGAGACACATCTTCAGGAGTAAAGCCGGAAGATATTATATGGATTTCAATATTGTTTTTTTGTGCTTGTAGAAGCCAGGACGATTTATTGAGTGAGGTATGGTCGAAGATAGCCATACATGAGGTAATCAAAGATGTGTGAATAGCAATGGGATTGTCCCCCTCCAGTGTATGAGCGATGAAATTGCCTGTGGGTTTGAAGAGAGATGTATTAGTGCTACAATTTGATCAAAATGAACTTGGATAAGCTGGATGGCACTTTCTTGGATCAAATTTAGTAATATCATCATCAATCTCCATCTCATTATTCATATGGGAGCTAGCTTCTAAGTTGAAGCGAGTTGACAAGGAGGCTCCAGGTTGGTGAACCAGATTTGAGTTCCTGTCTGGCGGCCATGGATCTTCATCATTGGAATCTCCAGAGGAATCTGAATCCTCAGAGTCATCAAGAGCCTTATCGAGAGCTTCAACGACTTTCAACTTTTGATCGTTCAACTGATGAGAAGCATAAGTATCGTGTGTTACTTGCAGGCCTTGGTGTTTTCTTCCATTATGAAAATGTGTTGATTGGATGCATTTCGAGCAGAGACAGAGATATGTCCGCATGATGTTGTTTGATGGAATGTGGATAGGCTAGTTGTTCATCCAGATGTGCTGGGTGGGGGAATGTGCCAGAGAAGGTGAGAGTGATCTTCAAGGCAGAAATCGGAACTTCTAAAATAGGAAACGCGGGGCTGGATAGCAGAGGGGAATAAAGCAGAAGAATTACTGCTGCGGGGCAAATGCAAAAGACGGTAACTTCAGACTTTTAAAATATTAAAAATAGAAAGTATGAATAAGTTATTTCATTGGTCTGCATTTGATATACTTGGTCAAAATATTTGGAGCACCAGAATTGATGAGTGTGATTTTCAAATAAAATCATAAAGACACTATTGATTGAGAACAAGAAGGCAAAACACATAGGAATTCAGATAATTTCGTCACAGATAACATCAATGATTGGACGGCAGGAGTTTTTTGGCTATCATCTCCTTGATTGGACGTAGGATTGATTTATTGATGATCTTGATTTCAGCCTTCTCTGTTTCATCAAGCTGCTCGTAATAGGCTTGAGATATGCAATCTTTGTGAATCTCATTAGGAGGAGCTAGATCACTGACGGGGTTACTTAAACTACGGCGGCGTATTCTAGCCTGAACTCCAGGAGATATCTTTATGGAGTTGTTTCGCCCTCTGGCTTCATCTATAGATTCAAATATTGAATCTAACTGAGAGCTTCGCCATTGTATAATACGAACCTTACAATGCTTCCGACCTTCTTCGTCTTCATAGTCGGTCTCATCATCGCTACAGCATTGCTCAACAACTTTAGAAAGAGGCCACAATGATTTGTGGGCTGTAACATAGGCTAGTCTGCCTTTCAGGACCTGGATTGACAGTGTAGGCAAACATGAGTGGGCGAGCAAAGCAACTTTTAACATATAAATAGAAAAGATAGAAAACTTACACCGCTAACTCGACTTCTCTGAAGCCTCCTCTTATCTCGCGCTTCAAGTCTCTGATTAGACCATTGACGTTGTTCACGATAGCTGTGTAGAACAAGTTGAGATTAAGTATAATTTACAGACTTGAAAATCTTTGAACACAAACTCACTTTCGAAACCATGTGCCTTTTATATGATTTGTGGTCAAATCCAATATCTTCTTCTGATCCAGATCATCTGGAGAAACGCCTGAATATTCACCGCATTGAACTAGTTTTATGAATATCGCAGTTGCCATCTTGAATAGAAATATATTCCCCGCACAGCTGAGGGACTCTGAAAAATCTGGACGAAAGGACCGAACTCCAACTCTCTGCATAACATCCCACATAATTTGAAGGCACCTAGGACTTGCTTTCTCTCCACCTGGACCCCCTGGATAGGGGAATTGTGGATCGCCTGTTCGAGGAACAAATGGCTGGTTGGATCCTGGACTATCATTTGCCCCGTCAAGAAGTTCTTGAATTGAGATATTCGCAATCCAGTCTCTTTTTTCAGCGGGAGTAGCACCATGAGGAACAATTTTATCATCCTTCTTTAGCCCATAAAGTGTCCTGATCAGATTTTTTATCAAAACCTATCAAAAAGGGGTCAGCTGAAAAGATCTTGTCTTTGAAAACACCAGATTCTGAAACAAGCAGACTAACTCTCATTCTGGAAGCTCTAGCAGGTTGAGAAGGACTGTCATCCGCTGTTGAATCTCCAAAACTCTCTCTCTCAGGTTCCCTTTCCTTAGATCTTGTAGGTTCACGGTGTTGCAGCGATTCCCGTAGCAGGTCAGCAAGTACATCAAACTTATCGCTCAATGACGCAATTTGTTGTGCATTGTCAGTGCATAAAGATCTCAAATCAAGAATTTCAGATCTGAAATGCTCGAAACCTAAAGTACTACTTGATTCTTGTCCAGTCCGATGGTGCTTGTCTTGGTTTGACTGTGAGTTAGACTTTGTACAAGGTGAGCCAATACCCTCACCAAACAGGTCCCCTGCATCCCACTCTTCTTCGATCCCATCTTTAATGGAAGTACTATGACTGGAAGACATATGATCACAACCGAGCATGCTGTTTCGCTCAAAAAAACCTTCTTCATCTTCACTTGGATGTTCTTGATTTGTAGCACGAGATTTACCTTTCCTCCTATTTAGTGCTGGAAAAGAGACTGGCTCGTACTCTCCCTCGCTTTCTGATTCCGGAAATAATATCGAACCAGTAGTTGCTCTCGTAAGTATAGGAGAAGTTCGGAAGTTTGAAGGTTCGTGAAGATCTGAGGTATCTTCACTAGATTGCTGACCAGATGGAAGAGAGCTGTTTGTTTTTTCTTCCTGTGGTGGTGCATTGTTCTCTGAGTCGGAAGAATTTAGCTGAAAGTTTCTCTTACGCATCCTTTTTCTTAACGTTTTCCCCTTTTCAGAAGGTGCTTTGGTGTTCAAAGGTGGTTGAGTAGGTCTGACCAAATCCTCATCAGATTCCTCGTCGTCGGTGGGAGAGTAAGCAGGGCTTGCTGGATCCTCATCACTCTGTTCGCTGGCTTCGTCTAAGTCTGATAATTGGTGGTGGTTTTTTTTTCTCGTAGGAAAAGTAGGAGGTGTTGATAAGCGTCGTGGATTGGAAATTCGCAATCCCAACGGATTAGCAGTGGCCTGTGAAAATTTCTTGCGCAGATGGTTCGTCCTGGGGGGCTTGGTTTTTGAAGCAACTGAAGGTGAAGACTTTTTGTTGTCCAAGATATGATTCCCCAAGCGACAAGCTGATCTTGGAACGGTGTGACCAGTTCCAAGTGATGCAGTCAGAGGTTTTCCTTGCTTGGTCTTAGCCTCTCGACTATTGACCTCAGAATGTCGAGCTGCAAGTCTAGCAGATGCCCGCCGAGTCCTCAGGGGTCCAGTTGAAGGGTCTAGCTGGACTTGATTTTCTTTGCCCGCATCTGTGAAATGATCATGTTTCAAAAAATAATGATTCAGACAGACTGCTGATTTCAGCGGCACAGGATGTTACTTACTAGATGGTAATTTGTCACCTGTGAAGCTGAATAGTTCACTGCCTCGAGGAACAGTTAATCTTGTTCTCGCAGAAGTTTCTGTGTCCTCCGTATTGTCTTTGCCTAGGAACTTACTTCGGCTGTGTCTTGAGGCACGATTTTTTTGGGATCTCTGGTTGCATGGAGTAGCTCGTTTGCTTTCCTTTCGAAGAACATGGCGATTGTATAACTTTAGAATTTCTTTGTCACCTTGTTGAAGTTTATCAATGTCAAACCCGGCTTCAATTAAAGCAGCCTCCATTTTGTTAACTTCCAAAGCATCTTGATGACCAAGTTGGCTTGTGGAGCCTGGGATTATGCAAACATTAGTACGGATCCCACAAGTTGGAGAAGGAGAGGTGCTTACTGAATCCCGCGTTTTCCAGGGTACGTTTTGATCCTACTGATGACATTGTCGTGACTTTGTTAATTATGAATTTTAATTCACAAGTTTATTAATTCAAAAGATCAAAGATTTGCAAACAAGAGATTGATATATAGTTGGAATCACAATGCTTGGTGTAGATTTCAAAGAAAAAGGCTTCACTCAATAAAGTCAAATTACGGAAAAGTTGAGAAGGATGAATGTAAAGTTGTGATAGCTCAGCTATTCAGGCACTGAATTTGTAGATTGGAAGATAAGAAACGCTGGATCTTGGAAAAAAATGTTTAAAAATAAGACAATGAATCAAAGCCAGTTTGATGTGAGGGTTGCATGCAAATTTTTGGAAAACCAGCAAAGAGAGGAGGATTTAAGAACATCTTGATTCATCAGGTACTTATCCTAGCTTTCAACGTTCAACGTCTCCTCAGCACCACTCAGGCTAGAGTTGAGTTGTCAAAGGAGCCTTGCGCTCAAAGGGTTATTGGTGAGGGCTGGGGAAGTTGAATTGACTCTTTGTTTTGATGAAGCCCAAATAATGGGGAATACGCTGAGAATTATTCCCTTTCTCAGTCTGAGTTAGCCTCGGTGTGGACTGAAAAATGGGGATTTGAAAGGGCTTCATTGATCAGAGAGGCTCGGTTGATGAATGAATCTAACAAGCCAAGATTAAAGCTGCCTGGAAGCTGATATTTGTACTATGAGAGATTCTGAAGAGAGATGAGGTTATGATTCCAAGCTAGGACAAAAACTTGGGCGGATCACAAGAAGTCTTAAAGAAGAGGATTGCTACATGTGGAGTAGCTGGCCAGGAACTCAATTAGAACTGGTACAATGAATTGCACTGGCCCGAAGCCCGTCGAGCGGTTCTTAATTGAAGGGGATTGCTACATCTGGAGTAGCTGTCCAGGAACTCAATCAAAACCGGGGCCATGAATTTTGCTTGCCCCGATCCTGTTGACCGGTTTTCAATTGAAGAGGATTGCTACATGTGGAGTAGCTGTCCAGGAACTCATTCAGAACCAGGGCAATGAATTTTAATCGCCCCGGTCCCGTAGAGCTGTTCTTCATTGAAGAGGATTACTTCCTATGGAGTTGCTGTCCAGGGACTCAATCAGAATTGGAGAAATGAATTTCACTTACCCTGAGCCCGTAGAGCTGTGCCAAACAATTAAATCAACTGATTCTCCCTCAAATACCAAATGATTCCCCCAGTCAAGTTGTCACTCTACCCAATTCTCTACCTAGGTTTCTTGCCCTTGTAAACATCAAGATTTCCGCCAACGTCATCCTCCCAAAAACAGAACTTGTCATTGCAAACCAACAAGGTATTAATCAGGACTTGATCAAGGCTTTCGAGGTGTTCAACCCTGAAAACAAAGCCTTGACGTACTACTACGTGTACCCAAAGGACTTTTCATTCACGATTGAAGCATTCTAAAAAAACTAGATAGCGTTCAAAATATGTCTACAGCTGAAAAACACAAAAAAATCAGCCTCTTGAGGATTTGGACGAATTCAATGATGTGCGTAGGATGTGAGAAAGTTGTCAAAGAAGTTTGAGCAAGACTGTCAGTTTTGCGCGATTCAAGAGAATTTATCAACGTTCCAAATGTTGAATCAAGTTGCGCACCATATAGCTCACAATTCAAGGTGTGGGTCTGATACAGGAACCTGCGGGTTTACAGCAGCCTCATATCCTAGAGTTTGGTTTCCAGCAGCATCATATCCTAGAGTTCGACGACGAGTCATGAGATATTCTCGATGGCGTTCGTAGTTATACATTTCACACTCCTCCTCAGTATCAATCTGGTGGTTACCAGTGGCATCCGCGACCTTTTGAATAGCCATCTGGTTTGCTCTGACGTGTTGAAATTCCACATCTGCCTTGGATTTTAAATCACATACTTCAGCCTCCACCTCTTGGAGAAAGGACTTCAGACCAGCGATCTCCTTTCTAAGATCATCCAAAACTGGGTAAACGAGCTGAACTTCATCGCAGGCTGAAATCACACAACGGGGTAAGCAGGTTGGAATAACTTGATTACGGATTATGAATGAACAAAGACTGACTTGAAAGTACACCTTTGTCCTCAAGAGCTCGAAGAGAAGCTTTGAGACCAGCAACCTCCTCTTGTAACCTCACAACTAGTTTAGTAGATTTTACATTGCTCAATCATTCAGAATTGACTGATAGCCAGACTAGAGACCACTACGGAATGCGAGGTGGGTCAAAGTGACAACTTCAAATTTCAAAAATTGAAATTTCAAAATCCGCGGGTGCAAAACTGAAAAAACCTGACAAACCTTTGGATTAAACTCAAATACTGGACTTAAACCACCTGTATTTGGGCAAAAACATATGTTTTTGCCACTTTTGCCACATTTTCCAACCACAAGTCGAAATTTCACTCATTCCTTGTCACTTTGACACAAATAATACCATAAAATTTCAAAAAAGCAATTTTTGCAAATACAATTCACAAAAACAACAACCCAAATCCCAACCGATCCACAAAACACCATGTGTAAATACCACAAGTCAACCATCGAACACAGCACTTATCTCTTCCTTAACTCTGACATCTCTCATTCCTTATTACAAACACTGCTGGTCAGCCTTTCCTCACAGCACATCACTCAATACCCATTTCCTCACTGCACTCTACTCAGAACTACGGACACTCAGCAACCAAAGTGTGAGATATGTTCCTCCAGTCTCCAAAAAGGCAACCACAAAATCTGTCAACCTTGTCGTATCTGGGCTCAACCTCTTCTCTCCAATTGTCATTAGGTGGTAAGGACTTTGCTGTGTCCGGTTTTAGTGATTCAGATTGGGCTGAAGACCGTCATGATAGACGGTCTACGACTGGTTACACATATCTAGTTGGCTGTGGACCTATTTTGTGGAAATCAAGGAAACAGAAAACAGTGTTGTTGCCAAGCGCAGAGGCTGAGTACAAAGCAATTTCTGATGCCTGCCGTGAAGCTACTTGGTTACGCAATCTCTTATCAGAACTTAAATTACGTCCAAGTTTGGCTATTTCCATTCATGTTGATAACAAAGGCGCTGAAGCCTTGGCAAAGAACCCTTCTCATCACTCTTGAACAAAACATATACACACTCAATTTCATTTTGTGAGAGAGTGTCTTCAAAATGGAAGTGTATCAATAAAACATGTATGTTCTTCAGATATGCTTGCTGATCTTCTTACCAAGCCCCTTGATAAAATCTTGCTTCAACGTCAAAGGCAAATGATAGGCATTGTTTGATTGTTTATTTGAGTTTTCTTTTATTTCTTTCCTCTCTGTTTTCTATTCTGTTTATACTTATTTTGAATTTTTATGTCTGTTATGTTGTTTTTTCTTTGTGTCCTGGTTCTTTGAAAGGGGGGGTGTTGGAGTTATCATGTGTGCTACTAACCATGTCACAACTTACTATGACATCATTTGTTTATTTCATGTATTCACTACATTTCACATGTTTATTTCACTTATTAACCTGAGCAGCTCGTGGATGGATTGTTCCTCATCTCTTCAATCCATCCATCTTAGGTACAGAGCACTCCTTCTTACACCTCAAGTCTAATATTGGTACTGACCATCAGCTGTTCAGTTTGAAGATTGTTTTACAGCAAAAATTCTTGTATATATCAGATCCCTTGTTTGACTTCTCACAGCTTCACATTCAGCATCATGCAACTCATTTTTTTCTCTTCTTTATACTTGGAAGATCTGACCTTGTGATACTGGGCTCTCTTGACAGCATGTTTCTCCTTTGTTGCTTCAGATTTACATTTTGCCATCTGTTTGACAAATAACACATCAGTGTTGTGTCATGTCACTTACCCGAAATCAAATTGAGGATCTCACCCTGCACAACGCAAAGCTGACAGTGACAGAAATCAGTCAGTTTGGGTTGAATACTTGAGGATAATGACCTGAATAGAAAGAGGGTGCAAGGGGAGCTGACAGGACTGGAAAATGTGTGAATCAAGAGGCTAGACTGGTAATCGGGGGTACCCTCAGTCACTTATTCCAACCCCTAACATCAAACATCCTCCAGTCACTGGCAGCTTCCCTTACAACCTCTCACTATGGGTTCACTATCTTCTGAAGTAGAGGCACTGAGGAATGGATGAAAAAAAAAATGAATGGAACATGGGAATTGATTTGACCGATTTGCTGCATGATGAGCAAAGAACTTATAGAGATCCAAACACGATCAACTTGTGGTTGAACATAATAGGTTTGCACATGGAACCACCCCAGGTGCAACTTGTGGTTTTTAAATGACGGGTGGGTACAGGTACGCTCAGCTTAGTAGAAGGTTGCGTTTCTCATGGGCCTACATGTTCAGCACAGATCACACACTCCGCCGAAAAGTTTACAAAAAAAGATATCTGGAAAAACATTGATCTATTGCTGCTCAGCACTAGATCAATGAACAATATAAGCCACCCAGGCGCTGGTTCTGAGAGGAGCAACATGCTCTGCTCAGGAATTTTTGACCCTTGGAGCACGGAGCGCAGGCTACGCTCTGGGTAGCGGAGGATTGAGCAGATTCCAAAACTGCTCTGCTCACGCTCTTTTGAGCAGAGAGGTTATGGTGTTGACCTCACTTCCTAGGTGGTCTTCCTTTTAAGGTTGACCACTTTATGCCTGATTCAGTACGGACATAAGGTGGTCAACCTTAAAAGGAAGACCACCTAGGAAGTTAGGTATCCCTTCTACAGGCCAAAAACTTGAGGGAAGGACCACCAAAGGTCCTAGGAGGTCTTCCTATTAAGATATACCTCCGTATGACCCAGACCTGTTGTCCTAGGTGGTCAACCTTAATAGGAAGACCTCCTAGGACCTTAGGTCTCCTATCTACGGTCAATCACTCACTTATTGACCGTAGAAAGGTCCCAGGAGATGTCAAAGCTATGTGACACCTCCTACCACGGTCGATCAGCGACTGATTGACCGTGGTGATCTCCTAGGAGTCTAGGTAGCTGCCTAGACTCCTAGGCGACCTTTCTACGGTCGATCAGTCACTGATCGACCGTGGAGATCTCCTAGGAGTCTAGGTAGCTACCTAGACTCCTAGGCGACCTTTCTACGGTCGATCACTCACTGATCGACCGTAGAAAGGCTGCAGGAGGTGTCGCAGCTTTGTGACACCTCCTGCCACGGTCGATCAGTCACTGATCGACCGTGGAGAGCTCCTAGGAGTCTAGGTAGCTACCTAGACTCCTAGGCGACCTTTCTACGGTCGATCACTCACTGATCGACCGTAGAAAGGCCGCAGGAGGTGTCGCAGCTTTGTGACACCTCCTGCCACGGTCGATCAGTAACCAATCGACCGTGGCGACCACCTAAGAACCTAGGTGGTCTTCCTTTTAAGGTTGACCACCTAAGAGACTAGGTGGGCTCCCTTTTAAGCTTGACCACCTAAGAGCCTAGGTGGTCTTCCTTTTAAGGTTGACTACCTAGGCCCTCCGGTAGCTGATTGGCCGTAGATTGGCGACGTAGGAATCTATGAATCAAAAGATCTGATGAAGAATCCACCATATCAGGTTCACAACAAGAAACATATTGTCGGGGTAGTGTGGATGTTGTTAGAGCTTGTAAACGTTCAAACCGATTTGGAGATTCAACTGCGAGTTTTGGTGCGTGAATTGAAGCGCTCAGTGGGACCCTGACTTTAGGGTAATCTGGAGACAAAGGTTTTGAAGAACTTAGTGATGAACTCTTTGGTGTTGATGGATGGTTATTCGGAGTCGAGGTAGGTCCCTCCGGAGTAGGTGAGATTGGTGGGTTTACACATGGTGTTTTGTGTATCGGTTGAGGTTTTGAGTTGTTGTTTTTGTAAATTGTGTTTGCGAAACTTGTTTTTTTGAAATTTTATGGTATTATTTGTGTCAAAGTGACAAGGAACAAGTGAAATTTCGACTTGTGGTTGGAAAATGTGGCAAAAGTGGCAAAAACATATGTTTTTGCCCAAATACAGGTGGTTTAAGTCCAGTATTTGAGTTTAATCCAAAGTTTTG
The DNA here is from genome assembly GCA_022264835.1 of Melampsora americana. Classification (NCBI taxonomy): domain Eukaryota; kingdom Fungi; phylum Basidiomycota; class Pucciniomycetes; order Pucciniales; family Melampsoraceae; genus Melampsora; species Melampsora americana. Next base: position 1,552 of record JAIFHY010000001.1, on the reverse strand, counting down.
TCAGGTTTTTTCAGTTTTGCACCTGCGGATTCTGAAATTTCAAATTTCAAATTTTTGCATTGTCACTTTGACTCACCTCGCATTCCGTAGACCACAGCCCAACTTACTGTCTTCTTCTTGTGAAAGTGTTTCTGCTCTGTCTCTCTTCATTCTGTTGTTATAATCGCAAACTTGATTGATTCAGAGGTTGAGAAGTTTGTTTGAACTGATAGAGGGGCGGTATTGAAGAAAAGAAGCGCCCTTTTTTCTCGAGTGAGCCAGTGGCTCCAGAAAGGAAACCCTTTCATGGAACCACTAGCTCTCTAATCTACGCAATTAGAGTGTGGGGTCGTGGGTCAATCAACAGTGCCCTTCCTCCATTATGAGATAAACAGCTTTGGTTTTGAATTTGCCTAAGATCTCAAAATTAGAAGATCCTTCACGCATCTTCGGAAAGAGGCGTGATATACACTAAAAGAGCTGATTCACAGCATCAAATTAATCTTTGGGTAGAGGGTTGCTGGACAGGAACTGACTGGAGATTCAAAAAAAATCTACGTTGACTAGAAAGAAAGTTGGAACCCCTTCTTGAGGAGCTTCCAAAAGAAGATAATGAGAGGGATTTTGAAGCAAGTATCACAAGAAAAGTGACTCGGTTTCAATCAAGACAAGTAGAAAGGAAACCAATCTCGCTTTGCACCCATATTTTCATCTTGAAAGATGGTTGTACATAAGCACGCAAATCAAATCTCTCAATTTCTTCCAGACACAATTTCTTCAATTCAGAAAACAAAAGCAAAGTCATCTGATGGGACTTTGGTAGCTCTCCAATTAGCCGACAAAGGATTTAGATTTTGAATGAAACTTCACACATCAATATTCCCGTTTGGGCAATAAAAGCTAGTGTCAGTAAAAATAAACAGGATTTCTTCCCAGTCTGTCCAAATATGATTTAGCGGAGAACAAGAAAAGCTATCTCAACATAACAAAAGAAATGGAACATCATTCTCCGGGAGATCTGGCTTAAGGCTTCAGAGTTGGGGACAAACTACGTTGATACAGTGTTTGATGTCAAAGTACCTCTACTAAAATGAAAGCGTTTAAGAGAAAAGGGTGTGGCACAGGTATGTCTCTGTCCAAATCTATACAAGTTTGTGCCAGAAAACCTGCTAAGAGCTACTTGTTGATTGTAAATTCTCCTGATTTCCTTCATCTCTGTCAAGTATTTTCCTAAGTTTGCTGAAAGGTTTGATAAAGTCAAATTAGAACTAATCAATGCAAAATCAAGTTCTGAAAAGACTCACTGATGGTATTGAATGATAGCCGCAATCAAAGCTCCATCTTCAACAAGCCTGCTGAACTCTTCTTGCTTCAACGTTAATTCTTTCATTAACATATTCAGCTGATCATCAAGTTCTTTATGTTGAATGGTTTGGAAACTGCAATCAAGTATCTCGAGCTGGATTGTCTCAACTAATTCATAGGTTTGTGTAAGATCAACAAGACTTTTCTTAATAAAACATTCAGTATCAGGACGAGCACGTGCAATTTGTTCAATCTCCTCTTGGTTTAA